>JAUMJL010000997.1:0-616821 GCA_033558185.1 Dromococcyx pavoninus | reverse complement strand
GGGGAAGGAGAGAGGGGAGGGGGAAGGAGGGGGAAGGAGAGAGGGGAGGGGGAAGGAGGGGGAAGGAGAGAGGGGAGGGGGAAGGAGGGGGAAGGAGAGAGGGGAGGGGGAAGGAGGGGGAAGGAGAGAGGGGAGGGGGAAGGAGGGGGGGAGCGAGGGGGCGAGAGGAGGGGGGGAGAAGAAGGAAGGGCGGCTACTGCCCTTTCTTCACGCCCGCCCGGCCAGGAAATACGGGGAGGGGGGGAAGGAAGAAAAGGACGAGGCTCGCGCGAATCCTCACCAGGCGAATGAAGCCAAAGCCGCGGTCCCTGTTGATAAAGACCTCGCTCGGCTCCCCATAGCGCTCGAAGAGACGCTTGAAATCCTCCTCGGTGATATCGGTGGGCAGGTTCCCCACGAAGAGTCGGCAGCGTTGCGTGTAGCTCTTCTCGCCAGGCTTCAGAAAGCTCTTGATGTCGATGGTGAACCCGACCTCCTGCTCTTCCTCTCCCCCCTCTTTGCTCGAGCCCAGCGCCATGGCCGCAGCCTCGCTCTCCGCTTCCAGGCCCCGCAGCCCCTTCAGGTTCCCGCTGCCGCCGCCGCCGCCCACCATACCCAGTGGAGTCGCCGGGGAGCTGTTCTCGATCCGCACTTGCTTCAAGTTCCTGTTCGCTGCCATAGTCAGCCCTCGCTAGTTTTACTCGCGGGGACGCGGAGCGCGGTTCACCAACCTCCACCTCCCTCCCTCGGCCGGTTCAAAATGGCGCCGGCGCCAACCTCGGCGCGTGGTAACGCCCCGGGCGGGAGGGGGAAAGCCCTGCCCACTGCTGCCGGGCGCCGGGAGGGGCTCGCGCATGCGCCCTCCTGCGCGGCGCCGGGAGGGGGGAGGGGAGGGGCTGCTGAGTGCGTGGGGGCGGCGCGGCGGGGGTATGGGTGACCCCCGGTACAAGAAGTAGTTACTATTACAGAAAGTGGATATTTTGATTTACGCTGAGGTAGACTTAAGTTTCATCTAAGTAACCGTGATACCTAAAATGCTGGCAAATAAACTCCCTAAGTCTCATTTGAGAGTTTTAAGAAAGCAGCATCTTTCATTTAAGCGCTGGACGCATGAGGGAGTGACTTCCATCAATCACACGTGAAGAGACAGGAGCTGGTTACAGAATATATTTCCCACTTATATGCATATGTATGAGTTATTCCAGAAATCTATCTCCAAAGACTAATTTTATTTTTATTATGATAGAATAACAGAACGACCTGAGACGGAATGGATAGACAAGGATCATGAAGTCCAACTCCTGTTCCTGCACAGGACAACCCCAACATTCACACAGTGTGTCTGAGGGCATTGTCCAAATGCTTCTTGTATATTGTCAGGCTTGGTGCCATGACTGCTTTCCTGAGGAGCTGTTCCAGTGCTCCACCACCCTCTGGGTGAAGAACCTTTTACTAATATCCAACCTAATTCTCCCCTGACACATCTTCCTGCCATTCCGTTAGGTCCTGTAATTGGTCACCAGAGACATCCCCTCTCAGTCTCCTCCAGGCTGAACAGACCAAGTGACTTCAGCCTCTCCTCATATATTTCTCCTCTAGACCCTTCACCAGATTTGCAGCCTCTTCTGGACACTCTCCAGTAGTTTAATGTCCTTTTTATACTGTGGCGCCCTAAACTGAACACAATATTCGAGGTGGGGCTGCACCAGTGCAGAGTAGAGCAGGACAATCACCTCTCTCTACTGGCTGGCAATACTGTGCTTGATGCACCCCAGGACACGGTTGGCCCTCTTGGCTGCCAGGGCACACTCGCCTCATGTTCAACTTGCCGTCAACCAGAACTCCCAGATCCCTTTCCGCTGGGCTGCTCTCCTGCTTCTCGCTCCCCAGTCTGTGTGTACAGCCAGGGTTGCCGTGTCCCAGGTGCAAAATCCAGCACTTGCCCTTGTTAAACTTCATGTGGCTGGCAATTGCCCAGCTCTCCAATTTGCCTAGATCCCTCTGCAGGGCCTCTTTGCCCTCAAGTGTGTCAACAGCTCTCCCAGTTTCATGTCATCAGCAAACTTGGTTAGTATTATGAACTTCACAACAGCCAAATGTCTGCTAACTGGAGCTCTGGAGCCAGCTCTCTGTCTGACTTTGTATTTTAGACAGGGAATGCTGCAAACAGAGGTGATTATAGAAGAAGACACATCTGCTCAGCACATACCATACTTAACACATGACATTATCATTTCCCAAAGAACAGCGTCTGGAAAAACATTATTTGAAGATAAAACATGCTATCAAGAAAACCTACTATCAAAGGGACATTCTGTCTAACTTTCAAGAAAATAAAATTACTTAGATGAAACTTTAGCTTAAATCTAAAAGATTCCACTTTTTGTAATAGTGACTACATCATGTATAAACTGTATTTTTTGCTGTGCTCAATCACTTCCTTACCTTCATTTACAAGACATTATTTCACATTTTACTCATTCATCAGGACAACCCCTGACACTTCATCTCTAGCCTAACCGCCTGGAGTCTTTGTAGCTCAGTGATTGCGACACCTGGCCACTGGCACCAGTGAAGAGAAAAACATTTCAAAAGGACACAAAGTGGATTCCTTGAAATTCTTGTTCCAATGGTTTCCATCTGTTATAAACATCTACTTAAATTTTTATTATTTACTAATTGCAACATGTATCACAGGAGTTCTGCTAGACTTCATGACATGGTTTAGTAGGCCTGGTAGTGTCGATCTGATGATTGGACTGGATGATCTTAGAGGTGTTTTCCAACCTCAACGATTGTATGATTCTATGATTCTGTGAGTGTTCCAGCCACTCTCTGTAAGTTTGACATTTAATATTTTGAATGCAGCTGAACTACATGAAAGCAGTTTCAGAAGAGTGGGGGAATAATAGTGATCATCACATAGTCACTTGTTTTCACTCTGTGATTCTTGAAGGCTTTTTTTTTTTTGGAGGCCTGAATGTATTCAGCTTTGGTATTCAAAAGGCCACAATAGAGAACTCTAATTTTGTGCTAACAAAGCTTATTTTGGCCTGGAATTAATGTTCAGATCTTAAAAAGGTCACACCTTCTTGTATTAGTAATATACAGCCTTTACATCTACCACCAGACTTCCTTTTCTGACTCATCTATAGCTTTGGATTATGAAGTTGCAAATGGTTGCGTATGTAAACTTATTAGCATAACTACAATATTCTGCATATGCAAAACTGCCTGTAATACAATCATATCCCCTAAGGGCAAGAATGTTTAAATGGCAGAAATCAGGAGCAGAATTGTGAAAATAACCAGTAGTTTTCATTTTATCTGCTACGGAGCAAGATTCTGTTTGTTGTACACTATCAAGAAATTTGGGTGTATTTCCAAAACCCACACCACCCACCCGTGTGCCATTAGAAACAGTCAGAAGCAACAGTTCTAGATTTTAATTTTTGCAGCATTATTTCCTTACCGAATAGTAGGATCCTGCTAGAAATTAGAGAAGCATCAGACCTCTAAAAGAAAGTAATGAGAGCTTTTTATGCTGCAAACTTGTAAATGCTGCACATCTTCATCTGCAAATACAAAATCCTAAACTATTTGTATTTACCCTTGAAAAATTTAAGTGATGGCTTGGGTAACAGAACTGCGTGATGACAGCTGTATCAGTGTTAAAGTTGGCTTCTCAACAGAGGCAATTGTGACTTACTGCTCAACATGTCTCTAGACTCCCAGGTTTGTTTCTTTTTAGGTTAGGATGGTTAGGATGAATACCTGTAACTCAAGCTAGAGTGGCAGGTCATGACAGAATATATCAGGGAGCACTAGAATTGAGAGGTAAATGAGGGCATTTCCGAGGAGAAGAGAAACAAGGGAAATCATGAAATTCTACATCAAATAATCATGGAATGCTAGTGGCTGATGGCTTGATGTTTGGATGCTGTTCAAAAGTGCAGGGACACAGAACTAAGGCACAGCTCTATGAGGTATGCATCGACCTGACACACGTGGGAACTGCTGCTCTTCATCTCATGGCATTAAAGACAGTGTTTGCCTGCAGTATTACACAGGGCAGTATCAGGACAAATTAAACTTAGGGTAGGTTTTGATCACTACTGAGATTTTCTCATAAAGTTAAATTGGTGAAGTATTAAAAACATTAGCTGTCATAGCTGTGCCAGAAAGCCTGATGGTATAAAAATAACGGCGTGGACAAAGACTGCTTAATGCAATCTGAAGAAGTCATGCATACTTCGTAAGGATGATCTCATCATGCTACTACTCGGGCATTAAGGGCCCTTACACGATAATGTCATTGCAGTGTCATCTGGTGGCAAATGCTGGGATTACCACTAGAACGTGAAGAAACGAAAATAAAGATGGAAAACCTATAATAAAATTATCTCTCCAGTCCCAGACGGAAAGGATGACTTGGATTGTCTATTTTTAAACCTGGTGGGCAGGCATCCTTCCTGTGTTCTCCTTAATATTAACATAATTCAATGGATACTTTCATTGTTTTTACATGGAGAGAAATGTATATGAATCACATTTATAAAACAATCAATAAAACTTAGCCTAATGTGGTTAGTAATCAGCTATATGCATATATTAATAGATTTTCTATGTGAATGAAAACCAGTATTGCAGAATTATTTGAGTCAGTATTATTCTTAAAACCAACACTGGTCTCAAGGAAACAAGGGCTGAAAATACATGAAATATGCATACAATGTACTTCATTTTTCAGTATATTTGTCTTTGCCTACTCTGTCGAAGAGTGATGGCTAACTACTAAGGCAAACACTAAAGCCTTAAGGAAGCATTCTCCAAATATATTCAGCCCTTAATTTATCTCTAAACCATCATTCAGTGTGCTGTCAGTACGTTGGACAGCAGAGCTTCCTGATGGATAATCCCTGGGATTAGGTTAGGAAGAAGCAGTAGTTTGTCCGGAACAGTTAAAGTGACTCAGATAGACCTAGCAGAGCTGAGCTCCCAGCCCTGAAAGAAAGCAGGGGCACTAATGTGGTTTATTCAGGCCATTTTCTTCCAAACAGTTTAACATAATCTCAGGCAGTTGCAGTTTACCACCAAACTGGGCAATTGGCCCAACCAAATAGCCCACAAACCCCACAGGCTTTCCCTTTAACACTTCTCACTGGGCGTAATTGTCTTTCTCTGGCCCCAGGAAGCCTCTCTCTTCCTCTGAAGTCCTATCACAACACATGGTGTGCACACAAACTTTAACTAGTCACTGATATTTTTAACCCTGATATGAGCTAAAAACTGCACTACCAAATCACAGAACCGCTTGCTATTCTTCGTCCCATACTTTGCACACCATGAAAAGAATCCACCACCCATCTATCTATGGTTATGGTCTCTACACATCAGCTGCCATCCAAATAAACACACACTAAGATTATAGAAACAATATTTGCAGTCACTCCCAATTGAGCCACGCTACCAATACAGTACTAGGTATTTAAAAATATTAAACATGACACCCTTCAGGTATGTTCTTCCTTAGTACTTGTGACACCATTTATGATGCAGGAAGAAATTCGTTGTTGGGATCACATGAGTATGGGAAGAGCACTGGGCTGAAGATGAGTAGGGTACCAACTGTTAAGGATGCACTGTTAAGAAACACAGATCCTGATGCAGAGCTAACACCTCTCCTCTGCTCCGTGGTGAATTTATGTACAGGTACTAGGGAAGCGTTGACCCACCACATCTGGAGTATGGGTTCACAGAGTAAGAGAGGACTGTAGCATCACAGTGAGAAGATGTGATAAACAGCTGTTGGTTCAAAAGACAATTATGAGAGTATCACAGTAAATGTGTGAAACTTAGCATAGCTGGAAACATGGGACAGGCTAAAGATGCTGTTAAACATCTAATTCTCAAAAGCTAGATAAGCAGGAAACATGCCTCCAATTAGATCACTGATGCGGAGGCAATGGGGTTCCAAGCACTGGCTATCTCAGTTTCTTCTTGTGGAGACTTTTGGGGATAGCGGACAGTTCTTTTCAGTGTTTCTCTATTGTCCTAATGCTTTAAAGCAACAGATTTCTCTACATTAGCAGGCAAGAAAGAAGCTGGAGTTTGAATGAGCTCCCTATGAATTGTTTCTCTTATTAAAGTGACGGATTCATAGTTTGCATGTATGGTGATCTAGTACCAGTTCTCCTAGTATGTTTAAGATACATTTCCATAAGCAACTGAGCTGATCTAATAGTTCATTGTCACCAAAATGGAGGAGTAAACACTCCCTTCCTTCTGCTGCTTCTCTCTTACTTACTTCCTTCTCAGCCTTGGACATAGAGTGTCCCCCACCTTGTTTTGGCTTGCATGCTCAGCAGACCCTTCCATGACCCATTTAGCTCACTAACCAACAGAAAACTTGGCACTTTCCTACTGAATTCATTTTTTGCTCTGTTAGTGAACGGCAACATGGGGTCTGACAAGCACCTGACCCAACACAAAGGTGAGCAGCGTGTAACAGGTCAACAGCAGGGAGAAGGCAAAATGACGACAGAGTTGATGTTTTCAGTTTGAACCATTACAGAGCTTTATCTTTTGTCATTTTTGATTTAGAACAAGAAGTAGAGGCTGAAGGCTGGATGGCTTGGGTACTGAGGAAGGAACGCATCCTGCCAGAGTAGGGGACAAGCATGAAGCATGACTTGCCACCACCTGGAAGCCAAGGCAGTGTCATCAGAAGAAGAAACAACCCTGGAAAAGTTGCCTTTCAAGCATAACTAAAGGTTTGCGTGTTTATGACTTCTTCATAGAGATGCTTTTTGAATTTGAGGATAATGAATAACAGGTTTTGTAGGAAAATAATCTGGCAACAATACTGTATTTTATATTCATCATTAATGTGATCTAAAACAGTTGCTGAGTTTCAAACCTGTGTACAAGGTAAAAGAATTCTAGTTCAGATGTAACCCCAGACTAAACTTCTTCAGTTTACCTCTCCCTCATACAGCCTTGACCTGTGAAAGTCAACTGATAGGAGATACCAATCACACGATGCCCCAAAATCTCCAATATCTAGAATATTCTAGGTTATGATACTGACATTTTGCATCTTGTAAGAGAATATAGACAAAGAATTCTTTAAAAATAGTTCTGTGTAAGGAATTACACATGGCTTTGCATATTTATTACATATATCATTGTCTCCTACAAGGTTGCGTAACTAAACACTTGTTAAGATATTGGTTGTCTAAACATGCAACCGTTAGAAGCAAATAATTTAAAAGTCTAAAGAGCCAATATCAGTACAGAAAGAACTAAGCAGCTTTTAAAGGCTTCCTTTCATTCAAGGAATGATTCACTTTATGTCCAATAGGATGCGGTAGATGGCCAATGATTGGTTATCTTTTACTCCAAATCATCTCTCTCTCGATTTGTAGGAAAATATATTTCCTGCATTTGATTACTTGTATCTTCTTTGCTTAAGCTAATGCTTCCGTAAATTTTCTTACATAATTCATCTTTGTAAAGTAATTTCTTCTTTTGATTTTCCTTTCAAATTGAGACATAAAGATATTTCTCTGTGAATTAACTCACTCTTCCACAGTGCCACTGAAATCATTCCATAATCTGAACAATTTAAGAACTTTTGCAATAGTGACTATGGTCTGGAAAAGTATGATGCATTTCTCTGCAGTTTTTATTTTGGCTTTCCAGGTCTAGAAATTGGGGTTTGCATTTGGCAAGGGAAGAGTTTAAACTGAATTAGGAATGTGTAAACTCAATTTTCAGTAGTTTACCTAATACTTTTACCTAAAACTCTTTGATTTCACACATATCTGTCATTCACTCTTGCAGCTAGACCAGAAATAGTATTTATAATATCTTAACATTTTCTACAGGTCAAAATATTTTACCATCATAAAAATTGAATAACTTAAAAGTTTTACCTCATCAAAATCCTGAAATAATGAATCAATTAGGTGAATTGAAACATTTTTACATGTTTTATTATTTAATTTAATTTAATTTAATTTAATTTTATTTTATTTTATTTTATTTTATTTTACTGTGTTTAAGGTAGGATGGTTTTTGTGTAGTATATAGGAATTCAGGAACTACCATTATGGAGATGCTCCAAAGTCTGTCTAGTTCATTGGCCTGTCTTTGACAGGTAGTTGATGCCAAATGTCTAAGATAAAAGTGCTGACCTGTCTGGGAAGTAAAAATAAGTAGCAAATGTACAGTTTTACTGTAAAAAAAAAAACAAACAAAAATAATGCAAGATGTGCGATCTCAAAGTTAATGTCAGAAAATTAAGTTTCTTTTCATGTTGTGTAATGTAGTATTAATAAGCTGTTTTGAACTTGTCATAGTTGCTATTCAATATTTATTAATTCAGGTGTATGACTAAAATTATACTGCATGTAGATCAGACTTTTAATATATTTTATGTATATTTTATATATTTTTATTAATTTTGCAAAATGTGAGCACTTATCTCTTGCTCCTAGCTCTTCTTGGGATTAAAGCAAAGTAATTTTGGCAAGGAGGTAGCCCAGCTACCAGGCAGGCTGCTGAGAAATGTAACACACTGAGTCGTGACAGTAAGATTAGAGTCATAGAATCATAGAACGGTTTGGGTTGGAAGGAATCTTAAAGATTATCCAGTTCCAACCCCTCTGCTGTGGGCACAGACACTACCCATTAGATTAAGCATAAACTTTTAGCCTCGTGAAAACATTAAATGTAGATCCACTTTTTCCCTCGAAGTTATAGTCCATGTAATACTCCGGTATAGTGCATTTTAACTCTTTCCGTGCCAGAATAAAGAAGGCCACAGGCTCCCCAGTTAATCTCTCAAGCAAGCTTTAATCCTAAAATAAACGAAACGGCAGTTTAGCTCATTCAACAAACAAATACAATAAACTGTTCTACATGCCTGTAGGTCAGGCAGCCTTGCAGTCATAGCCTGATCTCAAAGAAAACCACCTGCACTTAAAGGCAACCCTCCAGCAGCCAGCCAGCTCCTACTTCTGTTGGGATCATGTTTAAACCCACTAGCAAAGAATTGTTGCCCTAAACACTTCCCCGCACCAGTGGACAGGGCAGAATAAGGTGTTCCCACAGGTCCTCATGGTGCTACTTACACTGTGTGACAGTTACTGCACATCACTGGTTAAATCTATAGCATAGCAGATTGCTTCGTTGCCCAGCAATGAAGAAATCTGTTAGGATTTGTACTGTCTCATGTAGAAATTGAAGACATAACATTGTATTTTACCAGCTTCTAGATAAGACTACATATATGAGCTCCATTTTGTTTGCTGTTGCTTTTTTTCAGTTGTTTTTTTTTCTGTATGTTTTTCCCTAGTATTAAAGACTGTAAAGGGAGCTAAAGTAGAGATTCTGTTTGAATGTCAGATCAAGCAAAGGCAGATACTTCCTGTAAATACATTTAACCCATTACCCTGTGACCCAGGGCAATTCATTTAAGTCAGTAACTTCAAAAGCAGGTGACAAAGCTAAAGGGCAAAATCAGTGGAATCCATAAGTACTTACTACCTTCAAAAATAAGGCCATTTTTATATAGGTGTCTATGGGATGTACAGTATACAAAGATCTTCTTAATATCTCAGTTTCTGCACCGGGGAAAATGTTTACTTGCTTCACAAGGGTAATGTAATGTAATATGAATTAACTTTTAAGCACTCTGAATCATCAAATGAAAGGAATTCTTCAAGTATTAATTCCCAAGATTAATGGAGTATTATCACACCCATAATCCCAGTTATCCTATGGCAGAAATGTGAGCAGGACAAATCCCAAAGCAAGTGATGTTCATTAGGTGTTCCAGTTCTGATAAAAATTGGGATATTATGGTCATTTTTTTTTATCAGGCAAAGGACTGAATTTACTTCTTTTAATAAATGCAGAAGGATGAGCATTCAGTTACACCTTCTTAGACTGCTACACATAATACTGGCTACAAATTGCTACTTTCTAGTAAGACAGCAGTTTCCAGGATGTAGGCTGAAAAATGCTGGGTTTAATTTAAAATTTTATTGCCAGATTTCACACTTTATACTTAGCAAGAACTGTTCCTTGCCAAGTGAACTTTTAGAAGACCATGCTGTGCTAAATGGGTGATGCTGTATTCAAAAAATACACATAAATCTGTGAACACAGACTGCAGTCCCTCCAGACAGTGGGAATGTTTAACCTAGAGAAGAGCTGCCTCTGAGAAGCACTGTATTTACTGTTATAAAACATTCATTTTGTATTTCAGAATCACTTCAGGGAAGTATATCCCAGCATCCTCAGATGCAAATACTTTTGAGAGTGTGATAAAAGTTTTGGTTGATCAAGAACTAAGTATTCTGATATGATTCTCCTATTTCTCCCAACAGAAATGTTTGAGGGTCAGAGAAGCAAATAGTACTAAAAGGAAAGCAAGCACATTGTGTAAGTGTGGAAGGCTCACATCATACAGAGGAGCGCAGTAAGGCCATCACAGACAACTAATATTCTTTTTCTAAACTTGTGGAAAGAGACAGAATTGAAAAACTTGCTTTCCAGGTAGCTTAAATGAATGGATGATGAAGGGAAAAACATCCATCACCCTGCTTAGCTGCCGCTCCTGGAGACTAGAGCTGATGCCAGTTGACTTTTTTAGAGGAGCATATGTTCTGCTTTTGAATTTGTCTCCATTCGGCAGGTTTAATGATCTGTGCGGATCTGTTTGGAAAGTGGTCACAAAACTATCTACCTACAAAGACACTCTGGTATTCATACCTACTATCTCAAACACCAGGTGTTCCAGACAATATGTTTTTTAAAGTCTTCTTAGTTACGATTACAAATCCATTTCCACTCACCTCCTGGAGACTCACTGGGAGTAAATGTGAAGTAAAAAGTAATTGTGGTTACTTAATTGACTGTTGAGTGGCAGAATATTAAATCTGCATTTGCTCAGCTGAATCATAGAATCACAGAATCTTTTAGGTTGGAAAAGACCTTGAAGATCATCAAGTCCAACAGTAAACTACCAAACTGTGTTCCTAAGCTCCACATTCTACACGGCTTTTAAATAACTCCAGGAATGGTGCTTCCCTGAGCAGTTTGTTCCAGTGCTTGACAATCCTTTTGGTGAAGACATTTTTCCTAACATCCTATCAAAACCTCCCCTTTTGCAACTTGAGGCCATTTCCTCTCATTGTATCACTTGTTACTTGGGAGAAGAGACCAACACTTGCCTCACTACAACCTTCTTTCAGGTAGTTGTAGACAGTGATAAAGTCTTCCCTCAGCCACCTCTTCTCCAGGCTAAACAACCCCAGTTCCCTCAGCCACTCCTCATAGGACTTGTGCTCCAGACCCTCCACCAACTTCAGCACCTCCATGTCCATCTTATAGTGAGGGGCCCAAAACCGAAAACACATCATTTGAGGTGCAGCCTCACCGGCACTGAGTACAGGGGCACAATCACTTCCCTGGCTGTGCTGTTTCTGATACAAGCCAGGACGCCACTGGCCTTCTTGGCCACCTGGGCACACTGCTGGCTCACGTTCATCCGGCTATTACCCAACATCCCCAGGTGGTTTTCCCCCAGGCAGCTTTCCAGCCATTCATGTCCAAGCCTGTGTTGTTGCATTGGGTTGTTGTGACCCAAGTGCACTTGGCCTTGTTAAACTCCATGCAGGTGGTCTCGGCCCATCAATCCAGTCTGTCCGGATCCCTCTGTGGAGTCTTCCAACACTGAGAAACTATCAGGTGTCACTTGTGAAAATGCAGATGTATTACTTATCCAATGTCTATCTTGCAATCTTATTCTTCTCCTACCAAATGCATTCTAGAGCTTTTCTAGGACATCAAGAGCTAACTTTTATCTAGGGTAGGATTAAAGCATAGACATTATATCCCAGTACCTGCTATCTGCCTCCTGGAACAATGTACCTAAATAAAAATCTCTGACTTTCTGGACAGACAAGAAGTCACAGATGGCTTCTTTCACACACAGACACATGCATAGCTTGGCAATGGAGAAGCACTATCTATGTACATCTCTTCCTGCTCCTGCTTCTTCTCTGAAAGGATATAGGGAATTACTGTGGTCACTTCATTGTTCCTGAGAGAAGTCATTCCCTGAGGCCTGTCTGGGAGTAGACAACAGAGTCAGTGCCACTGGGACTGGATGATGGGGAAGGCAACACTTGCCACCACTACTGCAGTAGAGTAGTCACAACAAAGCTATTGGGAACCTCATATCATGAATACCTGAGCCCACAGACCTCTTCAAGGGTGAGGAGAAGATGCCCCCAAAAAATATATGGATAATATGCTGGGATTCGTCAGACAGGTCTTTTAGGCTAAGAACTTGCTTATCTGCACCGTAGAATAAAAAGGAGCAAGGAAGCTTATGGGTGTTTGCAGTATAGAAACTTAGAGGATGATGAAGATATCTTAAAATAACCAGAAGCCCTGAGTGTTCATGGTTAATATAAGCAGTCATGCATCTTCAGTATTTATCTGATGCTTAGAAGATTAATATCTTCTTCCCTCACCCCTCCACTTAAGTGCAACTGTTCTAAATGACTGTGTTGAAAGACTTGTAAGTCTTAATACCTCATTGAAGCTATGAACGTAAAAGATTGTATTATTTTTCAGGAAACTAGAATACTAATGAGGTAAGACCTGTTGTGAAAGGACAGTTAAGGAAATAAGCAAAGACTTATCTCGGCTATGAGCTGCAGATGGCAGAGGGACATCTTCTGCTGAAGATGTTTGGACAAAGGATAAAGGAAATTTATATTGGTGCTAACTCTGTGGGAACCTATTGGGAAAAGAACCCAGTGGGACCTATACTGTCCAGTAAGGACCTACAGTGCTCTGATGAAAATTTTCGATGCAGCAAGGAGAAAGCACCTTGAAGGAAGATTATACAAGATACATTTTTAACTACCTGAAGAACTAGTTGAAAATAGGAAGTTAGGAGAACACCTAGGAAGGAGAGACTAGGAGACAGTAATTCAAGATCATTAGCAAAATAAGAGCAAGCAAAAATTGGAGACAAGCTGCCAGTTCCTGAAAGAGATTAATTACATACACAAATGTGAATTATTTCGTTGTGCAAAAAAGCAGTAAATGTACAAGAAGACTAACCTGGTTAAACCATCAGTTCTTCATTCTTCTTAAACAACAAGGAAACACAGAGAAAGTGCACAATAGGACAAATTACCAAGAAAAAAAAAATATAAAAAATAAAAAATAACATAAGTATAAAGGTACAAAAACCAGAGCAGCCAAGACACGCAAAAAATGAGAACAAAAATGGAGGCAGTGAGCTAATACCATCAAGGAATAGTACATATATATTTAAATGCATTAGCTATAACACAAATATCAAGAAAATAATCTAATATTTTAATGCCTTTTTTTGCATCAGCTTCCACCACCAGGGTCGGCTGAGATCAGATGGTAGCACAATGCCACAGGTGATTGATTGAATCAGCCAAGTATACAGAACAGATTAGAAAATACTTTGAACTGTGTACTCTCAAATTATCTGAACCTGAGGAACCTCAGTCTAGGTTAGCACCTATCTTTGACAAACTGTGAAAAATAATGAGAGATTAGAAAAGGGAAAACCCATCATACTTATATTTAAAAAGGCAGAAAAGAGAAATCAGGAATTCTAAATCAATCAGTCTAATGCCTTTTCCAATAAAAATATTGTAACAAACTACTTATAAGAATCAAAAAGAAGAAAATTTACAGCCAGCATAAAGCAAATCATAGCAAGCTAGTTTAATTGGTCTCTATGTCAGAATAATCAGTCTTACATATAAGGAGCCAGTCAATGTTTCGTATACTGACTTAATAATGGCTTTGATATTTCTGTATGTGAAAGTCTAATAAATAACCTGGAAAACATGACTGTAGTGGGTTGGCTTTTGGATCTTTTTTTCAGTTCTTTCTTAAAAATGGCCTTTACAGGTCTTCCTTAACAACAAAGGTCAGGATCCATGGAAGTATTCCATATCTTCCTTTAACATAACACAACATATAAATAAGGTGTAGATAAGAGGTTTGCTCTCTTCTTCTTCCGGCAAGGCTGGTGAGCAAAAGGTCCCTGTATTGGTCCTGGTCTGGAGCTGAGGCCTGCAGTGGCTGCTGTTGTCCTGGGAGTTTTGCATGATATCCTTGCTGTATGTAGTTGTGTGTAGAAAATACATATATATATTTAGTGTGATTGTGGTTTTTCTATAGTTTTCTCTTGAAAAGGGGAAGCTTTGGGAAAAAATCTTAAACTAAGCGTTAGAGAGCTTGGGGAAGTTAGCTCAAACCTGCTCATATGACTTAGAGTAAACTATTGTAATGAAAAACTCTACTAACAGAGTCATTATTGATTGTTCTTCATCCAAGTGCAAGAGCAGAAAGTGTATTGACTGAAGTTCTGCATCATTCACTATTTCAAAAGGCAAATCCAGCTTTGCAGATGACACAAAAATGGGAGAGATTTTAACTATGTTTACCCAGGACTAGAATTCAAAAGAGTAAATCAGATAAATCACCTGGAGAAAAAAAATATATATAACTTAGTAGGGAAAAGTGCAAGATGCCACCTTTAAGCAAAGATAATCAAATGTAGGATGGAGAACAATGAAGTGCTCAGGTGACACAGGAAGTAATCCCACATTATATGGCAATGCAGACTCTGTAATACTGTGTTCAATTCTGAGCACTCAACAAAGTCATGCATCAAATAGCAAGTGTCCAGAGAAAACTAGAAGAATGACCAAAGCTGTAGAAAATATGGTCTGAAAGAAATTAGGAATATAGACTTGGTATATTTGTTCTGAAAAAGCAAGACATATTCAAATTGGATGTTTGGGGAAACTTCTCAATGTTGAAAGTATTGAAGTGTTGGAATAAAGTTCACGAGGTTGTAGAATTTGTTTAAAAACAAGCTAACTGACATTTTAAAGAGAAATGCAGGAATTATAAACATAGGATTCATTTTGCATTGGGCTAAAGCAATGGTTACATGACCCTGAGAGATCTCTTTCAAGCCTCAGCTTTTCATGTCTTCTCCACAACCTAATTAGTTCTATGAGATTTCAGCCTAGTGAAGCAGAAGACCAGTCTCTGTCCTAATTATTCCACCTTTCCAAACTGCCTGAGAAATATCTTGTTTTTAATATGAAAACTGCTTGCTCAGATGTTTTCAGCTGTGACTATTCAGTCATAATATTTATTTTCGGTATCTTTCTATAGATTAAGGATTAGGACATCCTGTTGAGATCTTAAATTAAGTCCTATAAACAATAGTGCTAGACTGTGTTTCTGCAGACAGAAGATTATTGTATTGCTAACTAGCTTGAGCTAGATATCTTAATACCACGCAGGAATGTGGCACAGATTGCTTTCTCAAATGGCTGAATTAATCATTTCACTAATCCATTCATGGCAGGAGGGTAAGAGGCTGATATGTCACTTTGATACCATTTCCTCGAAAAGCAGCTGGAATTCTTTGTATCTGAACTGAGCTATTGTCACTTCTGGTCTGTTCAGGGAATTCTTCTTCATGGGCCTTATTGCTTTTATGATTTCTGGTTCTTTGCATAGAATATTTAAGACTATTTTAGACACTTTTTGCTCCTAAAGATGCAGCACAGCAGTTGAAATGGAATTAATTATTTGTTGTCCAATCAGTATCTGAGAAGTGCTAGATATTTGTTTGGTGTTGTAAAAAGAGATGATACGGCCTCCTGTCACATGCTGACCACTTCTGATCACTTGGGGTGCACGGATTGCTACAGAGTAATTCCCCATTCCCAAAGGTGCAAGACAGTTTCTTTTGCATGTGTTGTGTTTGTCATTCTCCTTTGTCATTTCTTTTTATTTGTGGAAGGCACTACACTATGTCTGTAACGATGACTCTCATTTTTACCACTCCTGGGGATAAGTTTCCCAAGAATAAATTAAGTTTCCCAGGAATAACTGTTCCGGTGCTTCACACTGTGTTTGGTATGTTCTAAACTGTGATTTTAAGCAAATAAATATGGAATAAGTTGTTCACTGAGCAAGTCCTGTTTTCTTGTTACTATACTACATATGTTAGCCTGCACTAGCTCACTTTTGGTTTCATGTTGCATCTGCTTCCTCATGATTCAGTTTATGCTATCTGCTTCTAGTAGTGCATTGTGATAGTCTCACCTGCTATCACTGACGGCAAATGTGAGAAGTCCATTGCTCTGTTGCTTGTTACTTTTTATCTCTCTATCTTTATCAGCAAGTGTCAAAACCCATTTGTTTCTCTAATAGGACATCTGCCATTCCAGGTATTCCTTTTTTCAACTACAAATAAGGGTGAATAAAAGACGGCACCTGGATCCAGCTACCACTCAACACAGCAGCTGTCTCCAACCCCAAAACCTAAAATTTGTAGATGTTACCTACAGGTGAAGTAAGCTGCTTTCCATTTCAGTACTGGAGACATTTTTTCCACTTCTCAGAACCTTTCACCATGCAATCATAGTTGTGTTTCTGAGAGGTAAGAGCTTTAGAGTTAAAAATATAAAAGTCTTAAGTACCATCTTATGATATTTTAAAATATTGCTTATCTTATCTCCAGAGAAGGATGACAAGTTATATGGAAATATGTACTATGATACGAAAGGATCACCAGATTACAGAAATGTAATGACAAATGCAAACTTTGGACTGCTGGTACCAACTCAATCTTTCTCTACTGCATAATGTTTCATTTGAATTTAGCTGTCCTGTCCCAGTGTGAGGTAATAAAGCTGCTGCAATGGCTAAAATTCCCAGAAAAAAACCTAAACTGATCATACCATATAGTCAAATTATCTAAAGACATATTTTCGTGGATGGAATTAATCTTTATCAGTGGTATTGCCACAGTCCACAGTAGATCTTCTATGTTTTTTTTAAAACTCTTTGCTCTGTTCACTCTAAGACCACACTCAGATGCAAAATATATTTTGGAGCTGAGAGGTGCTGTTTCTCACTTTTGCCACTGAGAAATTCCAGTAACATCAATGTGTTAAGGATTACATAATCATAGAGTCATTACAGTTGGAAACGACCTCTAAGATCATCAAGTCCAACCATCAGCCCAACACAACTGTGCCTACTAAACCATGTTCCTAAGTGCCATGTCTAAACGTTTTTTGAACACCTCTAGGGATGGTGACTCCACTGCTTCCCTGGGAAGACTCTTCCAATGCTTCACCACTCTTCCATTAATTTTTTTCCTAATATGCAATGTAAACCTCCCCTGACTCAACCTGAGACCATTTCCTCTCATCCTATCACTTGTCACTTGGGAGAAGAGACCAACACCTGCTTTGCTACAACCTCCTTTCTGGGAGCGGTAGACAGCAATAAGGTCTCCCCTCAGCCTCCTTCAGACTAAACAATTCCAGTTCCTGTAGTCTCTCCTTGTAAGACTTGTTCTCCAGACCCTTCACCAGCTTTGTTGCCCTATCATATCCTGCTGTGTCCTGCAGTCAGATTGCTTTCTTGGCTAATAGCTCTGTAGCTGATCACAGCAAGCCCTGACAAGCAGACAAGCTAGAAGGTGACCCCAGAGCTTTGTCCCCTATATTTAAAGGAGATATTTCATGTGCACGGGAATTCTTTGCATTTCAGTTGTAATCATTCTCCTGACATTTGCTCTTGAGTCCTTAATGATAGACTAGAGATCTGCTTTCTGGTCCTCTATTGTTTCATTTCTCACTCCCGTAGTGGCACTTGTTTTCAACCAGATCACCTCAGCCCTTTGCATACACTAGAACTTTCTTTGTTTTTTATAGCTTTGACAGTGGACATACTCTTGACTGACTACTTAATTTGTTAAATCCTTTGATACTTTCGGTTTCCTGAGTTCATTATGCTATTCGTTTACAATGAAACCTGTGGGGTTTGCTGTGGCCTATTTTGCATAGTATATTGCTTGTTGAGAAACAGTAGATGCAAATATTCTCAGCTATAATAGATATATGGTATTAAGTGGTTTAATTTCAAAATGCTACTTCTAACCACTTTCAGTATCCATTGGCTTGGGCTAGACTCGTCTTGGAATAATGTCTGTCAACAGCTAATAAGGAAAATACATGTGGTATTATAGGAAACTAGGGTTCATCGCAAGATAGTCTTAATAACTTGGCACATAAAATAAGAATTCTCCAAGTACTTACTTAACTTTTATATTTCTTTTTCTATAATGAAAAATCTACTGGATTAGCTTTGATCCTTATTCAAGCAATATTGCATTCCTGTGTTTAACAATCATGTGCTGTGCAGAAAAATTCATAGTGATTTTTCTAAAAGGTTAGCCAATTCTGTTTTTCTCTGGAGATTTTTTTAAAATTATTAACACAATTGAATATTCCTCAATCACTTACTACCAAATAGTACTTATTCCTTCATTTCATAGCAAAGAAGAGTTTCATGGTTCCCTGGGCCAATGCCAAATGTACAAGACAACTACTACCCCAGCTATTATCATATATACCCAAGAATATTCAATACATCAATTTCTAAGTGACAACTAGAACACAAAAACACTAAAATAGTAAAATGCTGCAGCATCTCTATATTTTTTTATTTACATGAATCACATTTAGCCTGAAATGTAAATGTGATCAATGCCCAAGAAACACCTGCTTTAGCACTTTGAGAACTGAGGGAACTGAAAGAGGTAGGGATTTTGTGAAGTTTCTGAACTCTCCTCTGAGTCAGTGAAAGAAAGAAAATGTAAAAACTTCCAACTTTTACTCCATATACCAAGAAATGTTTGTTACAAATGTCACATCTTACAATATAGAAATGAAAGGTTTTCTTTTACTTTCATTTGTACCATCCAAATTCCTGTTTACCTCATTGCTTCTATGTCTAGTAAAACAGTTTCACATTAAGTCTAAAAGCATCCTATTGAATTTATACATTTATTGTGACAATGATATTCCCAAGAGTGACAGACTTGATACAGATCAGCAATAAACTCTGAATGCACCCATTAATGCACACAAAAATGTCTAAATCAGATGATCTTCTCTAGCGAATATGGGAGTTTATAACAATGCAATTATTAATTTAAAATATCTATCCAAGTTTGCATTCATGTAAATGTGAAGAAAATTAATCCCCCTGCAGTTTGTTGCTGGAGGAAAATTAGAATTAAGAAATGCAAACCAATTCAGGAAAAATAACTGGTCAACTATTACCACCTGCTTTTTGTAAATAAACCACAAATTTTTCCTGCTATGCTTATATTAGAATTTAATCACCCTTGAAAAGATCTCTTACTAAAATGAGTATTTGCTACAAACAACAAAACCAACAACAAAAAAAGCTGTTCAGTGGAAAATACAATACTTCTGTTTAGTTTCAGTGGCTTTCCCCACAACTTTGGGTGTTGATTTGTTTCCTCCAGAAGAAAAACTGATAATGAACTCAGTTATTTCTTGATTTATTTCCAAATAAATAAATATATATGCTGATGAACACACAATTTTATCTTTCTTTTATAGCAGAACAAGAAAGTGGTGGCAACTCTTCTCTAGTAGCTCTGCTGGAAAGCAGCCCAGTGGAAAGGGATCTGAGGGTTCTGGTTGACGGCAAGTTGAACATGAGGCAAGAGTGTGCCCCGGCAGCCAAGAGAGCCAACTGTGTCCTGGGGTGCATCAAGCACAGCATCACCAGCTGATTGAGGGAGGTAATTACCCTGCTCTGCTCTAAGACCCCACCTCAAATATTGTGTTCAATTTTGGATGCCACAATATAAAAAGGACATCAAGCTACTGGAGAGCATCCAGAGGTGGCCACAAAGCTGTTGAAGGGTCTAGAGGGGAAATCATATGAGAAGAGACTGAAGTCACTTGGTCTGTTCAACCTGGAAAAGAGGAGACTGAGGGGGGACCTCATTGCAGTTGACTGCTTCCTCATAAGGGGAGGAGGAGGAGCAGGTGCTGATCTGTTCTCTCTGGTCAATGCATATGGCATGTTTGTTTATAAGAGCACAAGAACGCTTTAGAACAAAATGAAGAAATGTTTGTGAAAGAAAATTATAGTTTCAGAGTAAGAGCAAGAGATTGAGGTAGAAAGTTAAAAGGGAATGCTGGACCTTTGGAGGACCACAGAAGTAAAGAGAAAACTACAACAGATTCAGAACCGGGAGCTGGGGTGCACCAGTGAGGGGACTGAAATTGAGAATCAAATCAACAAGGCAGAAAAAATTGGGATATGTGGAAAAGAGACTGCTATATGATGACAGATGTTTAAATAACAAGAGTTTTAGTTTTCTGGCCACAAGTGAAGCTCTCACTTTGCAGTCATTCTAAAGAAAGAAATGGTAAGGTCAGTGAGGAGTCTTATAAAAATCTCATCATACAATCTTGTCTTTGTGAAAGGTAGGGTTGGATCCTTCCTATTTGCAAGAATCTGAGAGGCACATATTTGAGTTTCATGGCAAGGAAGGGACTGTGCTGTTCAGCATACTCTCCCATCCACCGTATAGCTTAATGAAGCCCTGGTGGAAAGGTTCTGTAGGAAATTTACTGACTGTGTCCTCATTTCTCCAAATGGCCATTTAGCGTATAAAACAGCAATGCCTTAATCTAATCTGAAGGTATTGATGACCATGGCACAGTCCTTATCCAACAGGAATGGACAAGTTGCCTAAAAAGGCAACATTCATTGTTAGAACAGGATCAGTCACTTTGAATAAAATGGAAGAAAAAATGTTTATGCTTTGATAATGAAAAGGTTTCCAAAAAAACCCTATTTTTCCAGTTTTTGTCTACGAAGTATGTGTCAAAATACTGTCAAAACTATCATCACAGTAATTTAAAGTAAGGGAATCTTCTTCTGATTTTTAATAATTTTATTTTTTAATTAAATTTCCCACAAGAAATTTCTTAAGGAATGTTTTTAAAACTGACCAATTTTAAGCCTTATGAAATAGAATTCTCTTCACAATTTCATATTTTGCAGATTTTTTTTTCCTCTCAGCTGGCTCTAAACAATACTAATAACCAATTAAAAACTATATTGTGGATCTTACTCTATCTGTCTTACTGAGATAAAGAAGAAGCTAGATCACCAGTAAAAAATTACTCCTTACTTTTCATATATGTAGCTTCACTTTGATTAGTGCAGGCTAGAAGTGTAGTTTCACAAATAGGATATATATCTGGCACTTTCACCTGTCTGGTTGCACATGCAGTGAGACCAGTGTGTTGGTCCAACTGAAAACTAGCCAATTTTTAGCCAGATGAATGCTCATGTCAGGTGACAGAAATTCATAGCTAGTCATCGAGGAGAAGACAGGACTACTACTTCTGGCAGCAGCTTTGTCATGCAGCAACTTGCCTGTGGTGAAGCCACACACTAAACCTCATGGAGTCTGATCTTAGTATAAGAAATTCCAGGAAAATGAAGGAATACCATGTGCCAGATTTAACGGAAAGAAGTAAAGCTCAAGGTTCCAGTATACTGAAGCCCCTTCTTTCAACAGTGTTCTTACAGACCCCATAAGAGGAGATCTTCAACATGTAAGCAGAAAGATCTTGTTTAGGAGGACACTATAAAAGGTTTGATTTACCAAATCCAATACTTGATTAATATTTGTGATCAAATAATTTTTGAGATCCACTAGTAATTCCATCTACCTTCAGGCTGTATGCTCTTCAATGCTGTCCTTGTGGGGGCTTCGGTATCTATCTGACACATAAGTCACTTCAACGTATCAAGGTGGCAAAAAGCCATTCGCTTTTTTTGCCCTTAATTGGTTTAGTAGGTTGGAGAACAAATGTTACTAATGGTGGCAGGGCCCCAAATATAGCTGAATGTCATAGCTGACAGCTTTTCTCAGCAAAATGTCACTAAACCAACATGAAATGATGCTATTTTAGACTTGGACTTACAGTTTGAGGACAGTATAGAAAAGCTGGTTTTAGAAAATCATCCTGAAGTTGATTTAGTGTAAACTGAATGGAAGGAAAACAAAAGTAGGTCTGTATCCAAACTCTCGATTTCATAAGGCAAATTATGGTAAACTAAGGGACCTAGTTAATGACATCAACTGGATTGAGGAGGTCAGGAGATTGAAATGGAAATGATTTGCTGTTTCTTCTAGGGACAAGTGCCAACACAGTGCATAAGAAGGATAACTGAGACTAAGTAGAGCACTTTCGGGGCTAGAAGGACTCACGAGCAAAAAAAGCTTTGCTACACGTTGAAAAGCACAAAGATGATATTTTCCAAAGCAGAATGAGGGAAATGGCAGCAGGTAGTACTAAGAAAGAAAGCGTCAAATTGGAGAGTAGATTTCTTTGGCATTTACTATTGGTGTTGATCTTATTGCTTGGCAAAGAAGAGAAAATAAGCTTATTGCATTGGCTGTTTTCACAAAATTACGCAGCATCATCAACACAGCTGCAGTAAGATGTCATATGGAAAAACAATGAATCATAGAATGGTTTCAGCTGGAAGGGACCTTAAAGATCATCTAATGAATGATGTTGGTGATTGAACTAATGGAAAGAAATCAAAGTTTCAGACTGGATATTAGGAAGAATTTCTTTACTGAAAGGGTGGTCAGGCACTGGCAGAGGCTGCCCAGGGAGGTGGTTGAGTCACCATCCCTGGAGGTGTTTAAAAAAAAGAATAGATGAGTTTTTAAGGGACGTGGTTTAGCAGATGATGGGTGCAGTTGGACTCGATGATCTCAAAGGTTTTTCCAACTGGAAGATTCTATGTTTCTATGATTCTCAGTGCTATAATACAAAATGCAATGTCATGTATTTGGAGACTAATAAAATTTTTGCTGTTAACGCAGAAGCTTCCCAGTAAATGAGTGGGGTAGAAAAGAACACAGGTACTACTAGAACAGATGGTAGTTATCTAGTGTAGTCGTGGAAAAGGTCAGGTGTGCACTCAAGTCCATGGTATTTCATGGAGGTATGGAAATATTAATGTACTGTACAATGCAGTAATTCCATTTAAAATGGAATATTATGGAAACCTGAACCCACATTTAAGATAGATTAGTTCAAACTGGGACAGGTGGCAATAAAGGCTAGTAGAATGACCAGGGGAATGAAGATCTGTTCAGCAAGAAGAGACTAAAAGATCTTTGTTTAGTCTAGCAAAAGGAAGGCTAGGAAGGAACATGATTACTGTCTATAAATATAACAAGGGTAAGGACCAGGGAGGGAGAAGAGCTATTTAAGCCAAAGGATGAATACTGGCACAAAAACAAATGGATTCTTGAATAAATTTAGTCTGGAAATTAGAAGAAGCTTTCTAACCACCAAAACAATGAAGTTCTGAAACACATTTGCAACAAGAGTAGGAGGTATACATATCAAACTACCATTAAGACGGAGCTTGTAAAATTTCTGGAAGGGATTATATGACACAGTTTCCTGTAATAGCAAGAAACTAGCCTCGGTGACCTAGGAAGTCTCTTCCAGTTTTAAAATCCTATACTCTAATTTGCACTGTTATTTCTTCTCTGTAAAGACAAGAAATTCATCCGACTAAAACTATGAAACATTAAAAAACTAAAAAATAATTTTCCAAGTAAAAATTATGTCAATTATTGTAAACTCACTGCAAGTGATTTCGGAATAACATTTTATTGGGTATCGCATTTTTAGTCTTTACTGTAGTGAAATGTCTTCTGTGGAGAGAGTACCCAGCTTAGAACAGAAGTTATTCCTTACTTTTTCAGAACTGAAGTATGGGATGTGGCACAAAGCTCCTTTGAAGATGTATCATATCATGCAATGAACAGTAATCTTAGAGGATAGTCTATATTACTTCATTATTTGACCTTTCAAAAGATCACTTTTGGTTATATAAGCTGCAAATTAAACAGCTGAATGCAACTTATTTATAGATACATATTGATTTGTTTATAAATATTATGAAAAGTATATGTAGCTCAACAACCATAATGAAAACCACAGGCAACCTTTTGCAGAAAGCAATTTTTTCTTTTTTTTTTATAGTATGGGTTCTGTTATGTACAGTACAAACATACACACATATGGTATCTTCTCATTAAGAGCTTCAGTGTATAAAGAATAGCTGCAATGCCTAATGAAACTCAAAAATTGGAACACCAATACAGGGCATGTTATAGGATAAAAACAAAGTGATCATGGTGTTACTGATCATAGGTGTTTTAAGATTCTACATTTTTGGTTGGGTTTTGGTTTTTTTAATCTTTTTCCTTCCACTACTATTTCTTCAAGTTGTGTTGGACAATTAACTAACAGACCAGAATTCGATTACACCATGACCATGAACACATGGCATGTTTGTCAACAAATAGAGTTTGTCTACTTCTTTCTTCTTTATGATGGCCAAGTGGGATTGAGGCTAAATAGACAAAGAAGTGAGATTAAGCGTAGAAAAGAGAAATATTGGCCGAAATGGTAGAAGAAGAAAGTAGAGAAAATAGTAAGATAAAGAGGATAAATAAAACTGTGTAAGGCAGAAATTACAAGGTTTGTGGGGTGGGGCAGTATAGAAGCCAACAACGATATGAAAGAAAATTTGGGTTCACACATTTTACAAAGGATTAGAGTTCATTTTAACTTCCACAGGTTGTGGAAACACACAGGCATTTCTGTAAACATAAGTTTTATCTGTATTCCAAACACATTTTTTTCCAAGCCAATCTTAAAATCAGTTGTAGTAAAATGTGTTTTAAATAGTTTTGTGAACCACTACTTTCCCAGTGTAACACATATGAAGTAGTGAAAAACATCTTGTTCCAATATTTACTCTTCATTCCTCAAAACTCCATTCCAGATATCTGGACTATTAGACTGATGTAAACAGTGTTCAGGCTGAAGAAGAAGTCCCTCAGTCAACACAATATGTTTGCTTCTAATTCTGGATCAAAGGCCATTATTCTTTATCGTAGATAAGTATTGCTGATAGCAGGAGGTAGCTTTAAACTATGCTCATTCTGTTCACTATGTATCACCTGAAAGCTGGCTTGGTAGTGTTCTTAATATTACTGCTCAAAAATAAACTCTTTAAAACATATCAGATTACTCCTTCTCAGTTCAAATACAGTTGACTGCTTTTTGAGACAATTTTACTCCATGACAGATAGAACGCTGTCACTCTTCTTGTAAGTCATTGACTACACTATTGGTTCAGCTTTGTTGAATTTATCTACTGCCAGTGAACACATCTGCCATTCTTCAGTGAAGTCGCAGACATCAGGCCTGTCCGTGAAAGCCATGTGTGCAGCCTATAAATACATCTGTTTCAGATCCCTACAGTTCGTGAAGAGACTTTACTGCTTAGTGTTTAAGATAATACTAACTCCTTCAAACCATATAAAAGAATTACTCGATCTTGATTATTCTTAAAAATAATCTGAATTATACGTGGTTTTACAGATGAAGAGGAATTCCCCTAGGTGTCTGAACATTCTCCTCCTTTCTTCTGATGTTAGTTGAAAAAAGAATGGAAGACTCATGAATTATTTCATTATTTTTGTCTACATTTGCATATACAAATTCAAAAACATGGTTATATTTCTATAATGGGATAAGGGTTCTCTGGAGTTATAGACTTTTATATATAATATATTTATATATATATATATATATATACACACATTTTTATATATGTACATCTATACCCATATATATATATAAAATACATTCCAGTACAGGTTCAAAATTGCAAGCACACCATTAAAATTTCTGTTTGAACCGTATAATCTAAAACATTAATGAAAATGGTCTGTTGCTACAATGCTACATAAAGGTCCTAGATAACAATGTTAGGTAATGTCTATTGCTAAGGCAGTGGAAAGGGGAAGGTGCTTTTTGGTTACTTTTTAAATGACTAATAAGAGTGATAGGTTTCACTTAAAGTGTTCTACATTAGAAAAGCACTAATTTTCAACCATCCATCTTTGGGTGCATCAAAGCTCTCAAAAACAGGTGCTTAATTCCTCTTAAATTTCTTTCCGAACTTCATCAGAACAGAATTTTCTTTCTAAACTTCAACAGAATATCTCCTCCCCTGCTCTCAGGGACAGAGGGCAGGGTTAAGCCCTCTCAATTCAGGAGGAAGCAGTTAAGGACCTGCTATGCTGCCTGGACACTAACAAGTTTATGGGGCGAGACGGGATCCACCCAAGAGTACTGAGACACCTGGCAGGGGAGCTTGCCAAGCCACTCTCCATCATTTATCGCCAGTCCTGGTTAACCATGCAGGTCCTGGAGGCCAATGCGATGCCCATCTCCAAGAAGGGCTGGAAAGAGGTTAAAGGGAACAATAGTCCTGTCAGCCTGACCTCGGTCCTGGGGAAGATTATTGAGCAGTTCATTCTGAGTGCACTCACCAGGCAGGACAACCAGAGAATCAGACCCAGACAGCACGGGTTCATGACTAACCTGATCTCCTATGTCAAGGGGATCTGACTAGCGGATAAGGAAAAGGCTGTGGATGTTACGTACCTGGACTTTAGAAAAGCCTTTAACACCATTTAAAAACATACTCTTTGCTGGGTAAAAAACTGGCTGGATGGTCGAGCCCCGAGAGTTGTGGTGAATGGAGCTAAATCCAGTAGGCAGCTGGGCACAGCTGCCTTTTACCATCCTTGAAGATATTCAAGTCTAATAACGGAAATGGTCAGGAGCCAGCTGACCTGATAGAGCATATGACATTCAATGTTGGATTTTCAAGAGCTGTCCGGTTACTATAAACATAATTAGCTGGATGGTGTGAGGCTGTTGAAGAGAGTTTAAAAATTTACAAGGCAGCTTTTGAGTAGACCTTCAAAACAGGTGGGGATTCCTCTCCACAACTCCTTCTTCCTTGGCAGTGTTTGTGTTACAGCGGTTTTGACATCAGGCTCACTTCTTTCTTTCAGGCATGAGCAATGGTGGTGCAAGCTGCCACCAGCCCTGAGGCAACTCTCTCTCCCCACACCAAGTAACTCCTCTAAGCTTCATGTGATGGTGTGAAAGAAAAACATTAATTCTCATCAACAACAGAGTAAAAGTATTGGAGAAACTTTTGGATGGAGTCGTCAACTGAAGCATGTATCTATGGGTGGGGCTATTAGGAAGGAGTTAGGTCTATTCATAGAATCATAGAATGGTTTGGGTTGGAAGGGACTTTAAAGACCATCCAGTTTCACCCCCCTGCCATGGGCAGGGACACCTCCCACCACATCAGGCTGATGAAGACTCCATCCAACCTGGCCTTGAACACCTTGAGGGAGGGGGCATCCACAACTTTCCTGAGCAACCTGTTCCAGTCCTCACCAATTTCTTCCTAATGTCTAATCTAAATCTTCCCCCTTCCAATCTAAAGCCATTCCTCCTCGTCCTATTGCTACCTGCCCTTGTAACAAGTCCCTCCCCAGCTTTCTTGTAGGCCCCAATTAGAATCAGATCTATTGTTAGACAATACAAGATACAAAATTTCTGGTCTCTCCCACACATGAAAATTATTACCCAACCCCATCAGGGTGGTGGAGGAAGGAAACATTTAGTGAAAGAAGAACATTTATTCCCAGCAAAACCATAGAGGAACAGTGTTGGAGAAGCTGCTCTGCCAGCTTCCAGGGCTGATCTCACGGGACGCTCGGAGCTCCGGGCTGGAAACTGTGTCCATGTCTCCTTGCTCACGCAGGCAGCCCTGTCTAGGGGACAGTGCCCCACGGGCTTGAGTCGGATTGATCCTGCCTGGAGGAGCCATGGCTCGCTCTCTCCCCGTCTCCTGGGCAGAGGAGCACGAGTGAATGGTTCAGAGAAGGGCCAGTGCGCGAGCCTGGAGGCTGAGCTCCCCGTGTCCTCGAAGGAGCGGCCGCTGGATGCCATGGCCAGCTCGGCGGAAAGGAGCCGCGCAAGGGAAGCGCGCAGCCTCCATTTTGGCGCAGGGCGGCTGGTGGAGAGCCTGGCTCTCGGCTCTCTGCTCGCCCGGAGCGCGGCTCCGCGCCCCGCGGCACCGCCGGGGGCACCCCACGCCTCTTCCCGCGGGGAAAGCGCCTCAAATGGGCGCCCCGCGTTAGTCTGAATGGGTTCCAAGGTCCCCGAAGCAGCTTAACACAAAATGGAGGACGCCACCACTGCCACCACCACCAGCAGCAGCAGCTTCTCCACGGGCCATGTCTGACATGGCGCCCGCCCCGCGGCGGGTGGGGTAGGAGAGCGCCCCATGGTGTTGGGCGGAGGGGCAGCGGGGCAGGCGCCCTCCCTGTGACACGTGCGCTCTTACCCCTATGGGAGCGCATCCATTATCCCCATGGGAATGGCTCCAGGCTCAAAGCCCTGCTGGGGCAAGGTGGGACCTCGTTAAAGAATCCTGGGGAGCCCCATCGCTAGGGGGTGGAAAGGGTGAGCGTATGCCCCACGGCTAGGGTCGTGGCACCCACGGGGACGGGGCACAAGGCTGGGATGGGCAGCGCGACCACCCCGCGGGCTCAGCCCAGCCAACACAGCTCAGCAAGGCTCAACCCAAACTTCTCCAAGTAGTTGCTGTCCAAGCGTGGCGCGCGCAACGCCAGCGCAGACCTCGCGCGCCGGCAAATGAGCCTGGTGGGCAACGATCCGGGTTCCTCAAATCCTGATGGATCAAAAGTGGGAAGAACCTCAAGCGTGGCCAGGAGGAAGATTGGCAGTTTATAGGGTCAACCGGCTGCGGGCGGCTCTGATGGACGGGACTCCCACCCACTCCGCTCGCCCAGCGCCAGCGCCCGCCCTCTGAGCGAGCCAATGGCGGGGTGGGGAGGCGGATCTCTCCCGAGCTCGCTTGGCCCGGTTCCTCCTCCCCTTCGCTAAGCAGCTGCGCTTCGCCCGGGACTGGACCGAGTTGGAGTTGAGACGGCGGCGCGGAGCAGCGCAGGAAGCCCCGCAGGGGTGATCCGCGCCCGCGGGTAGCGGGGTAAGGCGGGAGGCGCGGCGTGGCTGCGCCGTGGGGCGGGCGCTTGACGGCGTCTTAATTGCCCCCCTGGGCGGGGAGCAGCCACTGTGCCTCCCGGCTGCCCGGGCTCCGTACCCCGCGGTGTCGCTGCTGCCACCTCCCTCCCGGCGGTGGAGGGGCAGCCTCAGCGATAATCATCGCACCATGGGGGTGAATGGAGGGCGCTTGGGGACAGCGCTGAGGGAGTGGGGGGGCAGGGGTATTTGGGGGAAGGGTTGGGTCTATGTTAGCGCCTCCTATTTTAACTCTTTCCCTACTTCCCCGCCGGGCCCTCGGCTGTTGTTCTGCCCCGGTGTGTTCCCCGGCGGGTGCCTCCGGTACCCCGCGGAGGGGCAGCCCCACCGGTAACCATTGCAGGCTGGGGGTGGGCGATGCGGGCGATTGGAGTGCGCTCAGGGGCAGCGCTAAAAAGAGGAAGGGGGGAGGTAGGGGCATTTGGGGGAAGGGCTGGGTCTGTCTTAGCGCCTCTTATTTTACCTCCCTCTCTGCTTTCCCCGCTGGCCCCTCGGCTGTTGTTCTGCCCCGATGCCGGTCCCCCTTCTCTGGCGGGTGCCTCCGGGTACCCCACGGTGTCGCCGTCGCCACCTCTGTCGCGGGTGCGCAGGGGCAGCCCCACCGGTAACCCGGAGGTGGATGATGCGGGTGAATGGAGGGCGCTCGGGAGCAGGGCTGTAAAAGGGGGGCAGGGGCATTTGGGGGAAAGGTTGGGTCTGTTGTAGCGCCTCATCTTTTAACTCCCTCCCGCTTCGGTTGTTCTGCCCCGGGGCCTCCAGTACCCCATGGTGTCGCCGTAGCCACTTCTGTCGCGGGAGCAGCCCCGCCAGTAACCTGAAGGTGGGCCATGGGGGGCAATGGAGAGCGCTCGGGGGTAGCGCTGGAAAGGGGGGGGGGGGCAGGGGCATTTGGGGGAAGGGCTGGTTTGTCTTAACGCCTCCTCTTTTAACTCCCTCCCGTCGGGCCCTCGGCTGTTGTTCTTGCCCCGGTACCTTCTCCACCCGTCGCCTCCCCCCCTTCCCCGTGGGTGCCTCCGGTACCCCGCGGTGTTGCGGTGGTGGGGCAGCAGCAGGGACAGCCCCACTGGTAACCTGGAGGTGGGCGATGGGGGTGAATTTAGTGCGTTCGGAGGTAGCGCTGGGGGGGGGAGGGGGAGCAGGGGTATTTGGGGGAAGGGCTTGGTCTGATTTAGCCCCTCCTATATTAACTCCCTCCCTGCCTTCCCGCCGGGCCCTCGGCTGTTGTTCTGCCCCCACCCGCCGCCTCCACCCCTTTCCCCGCGGGTGCCTCCCTCCCTCCCCTGCCCGGCTCCCGCCGCCGTCGCTGCTCCCCTCTCGTATTGTTTGGCTTGGGTCTCGCTAATGGCGGACGGGAGGCGGCAGTGCTGCTGGCCGGCTGCAGGGGGGCAAACCCGAGGCCGGGGGTAACTGCTGGGGCGCCGTCGCTGAGCGCCCTGCGACACCCCAGGGGTACCGTTTTAGGGCTGCTTAAGGCGAGTTAGCAGGTAATATTGGCTCCCACCCGCCGCTCGCTCCCGTTTTTCCCCCGATGCAGCAGCGCCCGGGGCGGCTCCTTGTCCTTCCCCTCCTTTGGGGTGGGTTTGCGCGGGGAGAACCCCGCCGCCCCCGGGGAGGGTAATTCCCATCTGCTTGGTTATTTATGTATTCATTTGAAGGATATGGATTAAAGGGAAGCGGTTGGGTGATGCAGGCGGTACCTGGCCAGGCGAAGGGAACGCTGTGGCCGCTCCTCGGTGCCCTACGTTTACCCCATGTCTTTCGCTTAGGCTCCAGCCCAGTTTGGTGCAGCCTTGGCAGAGACCAACAAGGAGAGGGAGTTCCATTGTGAGTGCGTTTTGTGTATCGATTTCTGCCCCTACTGGAACTGCTTAGGGCTTGACCCACCTCCGAGTATTCTCCGGGGGCAGGTATAGAAAGAAGGACCTCCAGGGTTGGGTAGGGAAATTCCCGGGTCCAGGAGCTGCAGCCCTAGGGCAAAGCCCCAGCAATGGCTGCAAGGCGGCTCCTCCTCGGGGTGGGCGCTGCTGCTGCAGACATCACTCCTGCAATACCAACTCTGGCTGCTGCTCGCCTTACCCGAGAGGGAGGGGAAGGGCATATTTCAGATGCCCTCTAGAGTTCCAGAGCGTCTGTTGAAACACTTGACGAGACACCTTTGGCCATCTTGAAATTTCTTCTCCCCTTTCTCCAATCTTGTGTCCTGCATATCTTGAAGCTAAGAGGAAAGAGAGGTTTAAAATGACCCAGCAATTTGCTGAGTATACTCCAGTGTTTCTCCTTTGTGCATTCAGACTGGTTCTTTATGCTTGTAGGTCTGCTTGGGTGGTTTTGTTGGGTGCTGTTGGTAGGTTGGGTGCCTTGCTGGGGCTTCTGAGCCATCTGCTTTCCCCTTCCCCAAAAGGCTGGCTGTCACTGGGGAAACCCACAGCTTCTTAATAGGGAGCATTTTTGGTGTAGGATTTTCAAAGCAGATTGTAATCTCTGTTAGATGTTGGTTAGACTAAGGAGAGGCTCATTCCCAATGTAGGATTTGGGGTGTAATTTGACTCTTGTTTGTGCCTCTTTTAATCATGAGGTTTATTTTTGGCCACACGGGGCATTCTGAAATGGCAGAGCAGTGCAGCAAAGGAGGGGTAAGGCGGGGTGCACGTGGGGAGAGGAGGTTTGAGGTGCTCTGGAGCTGAGGCACCAGGAGAGGCTCTGCCGACACCGCCAGGGGGGCACCGCATGGGGCTGGGGCACAACAGCTGCCTGAGGCGCCGCGAGGGGCTCTACTGCCGCCAGAGGGCGCCGCGAATGACCCAGCAGGGCCAGTGGGCAATGCGTGGGCGGGGACGGAACAGAAAGGTGGCGTCTGACTCGCGTTGTGAGACCTTCACTTGGCCCCAGGAGAGGTTCTGGTGTTGCTGTCTTCCCCACCGTTTGCATCTTAAAATATTTGTGGTTTTTTTTCTCTTTTTTTCTCCTTTGCCATTCGACATAGAAGATGGTAGAATCATAGAGCAGTTTGGGTTGGGAGGGATACCTCCTACCAGATCAGGTTGCTCAAAGCCTCATCCAACCCGGCCTTGAACACCTCCAGGGATGGGGCAGCCACAACTTCTCTGGACAACCTGTGCCAGTTCCTCACCATCCTCACAGTAAAAAATTTCTTCCTAGTATCTCATGTAAATCTTCCCTCTTTCAGCTTAATACCATTACCTCTTGTCCTATCACTGCACTTGTGATAGAGCCCCTCTCCAGCTTTCCTGTAGGCCGCTTTAAATACTGGAAGGCTGCTACAAGGTCTCCCTGGAGCCTTCTCTTCTCCGGGCTGAACTACCCCAACTCTCTCAGATTTCCCAGATATGCATAGCTTGCAACTTTCTTTGTCACTTTTTGGTAGCTTAGACCTACAAAGAATAACTGGTTTTCAGCAAAACCTACCTGCTTAAGAGGGAGGCATCATATCTGGATTTATTCTGAGTCTCTAAAATTACCAACTTCATGAAAGACACAAAGATTTTGTATTGCCTGTTATCATTAATAGACTACTCTGTTCTAAACCTTGACTTATTACTGTAGTTTTCAATTTTTAACTAATTTTTTTAACATTTACCGTGTCTTGGATGTAAGGATACCATCTAGTTTTACTTCTGATTCAGTATACATTGCAGTCTAACAGCTGTTTTGCTTTTTCTGATGCTGCTTCATGTTTAAAAAGTTACTTCTAAGAGTGATCAAGGCAAATAATGCTTTGGAAGGAAGGAGACTTGTGTTGGAAGGGAGAGAAAAAGGATGTTGTGTACTGGAGCTGGTCTGAAAAAATTATTGCAGCTTTGTGTGGCTGCCTATGAAAAGATGAGAATAGTGCCAAGAACAGCTGTATATCTAAGATTCAGTAAACCCCAGTAAGCAGTTGCCAGCTGGTTTGTGAATTACACTAACGTCTTGCACAAAAGCATCCTAGTAGATGGTACGTCTGTGGTGGTGGAGGTCGTTACAGCCTTTGCTGTGTATCCTGTGGTATTTGATAGGCCATGCTGTTTTGTAAGGGAATGCTTTCGGTGCTTAGGGCTGCAAAGTCAACTCTAGGAACCAAACTCTTCATCTGCAATTTGTGAAATAATGGTGATTATGGAATGTTGTGAGGTAGTTAAACTAAATAACTTGTTTTAGTGAAAGACTTTTAATTAGAGTATCTAATAAATTTGCTTTATATTGCTGCTGTTAATCCCCTTTGACCTCAAATATATGATTGCATTCTACTGTTGCTTACCTTGGAGTAATACGCTCCGAGGGATTTGCATCAGCAAGAATGTACAAATGCCAGTGAAATAGTGAAAGCAAGTTTCTTTGTCTTCTACAAAACTTGCTCAAGTGTACAGAGGGATATGGGACCCAAACTGGTACACCCTCTTTCAGAATTTTCTTGGCTTTCTTCTCATTTTTTCATCCAGCAGCATCATGAACAGTCTTGCAGTGTTAGCTTTCATTTTGGTTGCAAGGACTACTTTTGGTTGCAGAATTACTGAAGTTCTGTCATCTTGTGTCAAAGTTTGCAACCGATTGATACACTCTACAACAAAAGCAGAATGAGGAGTTAAATGAAGACTTTGCATCAAGTATTGTTATTAATGGAAAATTCACCATTCATGAAGGACTATTTGTTTTTTCCGTGAGACATGTACATCACAAATAACAATGACCTCAACCTAGCTGTGGAAAGGGCTTGAAATTTTAAGTTTATAAGAGTACAAGACTAGTAAGCTGTCGTTTCTGAGAAGCTTGAGATAATGCTTGCCTCACGAGGCTCAAAGTCTTTTATACTGCAGGAGGTTTTTCAGTCGTGAAACTGTTGAGTTTAACTTAAGAGCTGAAAATATTTTTTTCTGCAAATTCTTTTTAACTTGAGCTTCATTTCAGTGATTTAATCTTACTAGGTGAATGCTTCAGGAGAATTACTGGGTTTCTGAGAGATTAGAGTTCAGAGGAGACTTAGTTTCTTATCCATACTTGTAGCTTACCGTATATGCTGCTGGCAGATAGGGCTGGCAGTAGATGCTAACTTAGTGTATGAATCTGTTCAGCTTAGATGCTAGTACTAAAATTTGTGGTTTTAGACCAAGATTTGTAAGTTTGTCAGGTGGTGTTCTGTGTTTCCAAGAGAAATTTTAGTTTAAAGGGAGCAGTGTGAGATTTCTGGAATGCAATTATGTAGTATGTCCTCTTCAGTTAACATTTTGACAGTATTGTTTTTGTGTCGTAGCTCTCTAGCTGCACAATAGCTTCCAGCTCCTGCTGGTTGTTGCCCATGCAGCGGTATAGATGCACTTTTGATATTCCTGCCACCTTTTTGTGGGGGAGAAGCCCTAATTCCTGTATGACTTGGTGCTTCTGTGGTTTCTAATGCATCAACAAAACTAGCATCTTTGCTACCGTGTGGATCCCTTACTCCCACTGAGTTGGCTAAGGAGCATTCATTGCAGCCCTGGTTGGCTTGGTTGTCTGCAACAAGGTGACCAAGAAGGCCAGTGGCATCCTCGCTTGTATCAGAAATAGTGTGACCAGCAGAAGGAGGGAAGTGATTGTGCCCCTTTACTTAGTACTGGTGAGGCTGCACCTTGAATACTGTGTTCAATTTTGAGCCCCTCAGGACCCTTGGGTTCCTTCCAGCTCGGGTGATTCTATGATTTCATGGATTGGACATGTCAATGATGAAACTTGTTTTCTTGCTTCTGTTCACTATCAGAACAAAATTATTTCAATCTGTGGTTTTAATACAGATGACAAATTCAGATTTTACTAGTCCAGCATAAGTAAAATTAACAGAGATTATTCAGTTCTTTGGTCAACTGAGAGTCTCCACTGACATAATTGCCACAAATGTATTTTTCAAGGTTTGGGAGGTATTTTTGTAGGTTTGTCCTAATGCTTAAGCACTCCACCTTTTCTGTGTTACCCAGGCATTTGGGAGCTAGCTTCACCATAACTTCCTTCTCTGCCTCTTCAACCATCAGCCACTGGAGAACTATCTGGTGGGGTGACAGGAGTCATCACTGAGGCAGGGGTTCAGAAGCAAGTATTCAGTGTAGCAAACGGAGTAGCTGCAGTAGTGGTTTGAAATCTACTCGGGCATTACCTGCACTCTCCCCAACTGTGCTGAGTGTCAGTAGCACAAGAGGATTGTAGTGCGTTTTTTGTTTGCTTTGTTTACGTTTGTCTGAGATGAGACTACTTAATCATGCATTGGTGGTGTACAGAAAAGAAAGCTTTAAGTCTTTAAAATACTTACCGCTTAATATATTACTGCTTTACCTAAAATAAACGAATTGGGCACTTTGTACTTAACCGTACATTAAGGTTAAACTTTACTCTTGCGAGGCTGTCAGAATCCTTCAGTTTGTGTCTCTGTAACTTCTAAAAGCCAGAATATCCAAGGTTGTGTACCTAGTGCTGCACACAAGTTTATGAAGGCAAAGCGATCAGTTTAATACTTCATGGCACATGCTAAGCAGGGTATCATCCTAATTCCTCCTTTTCCCCTGTTCAGTAGGTTGTGCAAAGTAGTGTTGTATACTTGGTCACACACTCTGCTTAGATACTTGGACTATAGCTCACTGCTCTAACTAATGAGGGGCTGGCAAAAAGAGCGGATTATTAGAAGACAGTGGCATTACAGAAAAGTTCATATTCGTTTCTACATGCAGTTTTCTTGATTATTTTGTTGTGAAAGGTGGCATTGCAAGAAGATGGTAATGTTGGGCACAACCTGTAGAATCACTATGTGCACAGTTTTCTAATTTAGGCCTGCTATGGCTCATAGGCAGTCTTAGAAACATGGACCTGTTTGGTTTCCTCCTGTGGACTTGTTGGAAACACATTTAAATCTTGTATTCCTTTAGACTCTTCTGTGCTGTATAACCATAATGAACTTTAAACGAAGGCCCACTCATGATGTAACTTGTCTTTTTTTTTTCCCTCTCCTGGCAAGGTTAACCTTGGGGAAAATCTTACTTCTTTCTGGAGTTTCTTTTCTTTAGATCCCTATAAGATCTCTCCACTTTGGCATTTACCCCTAGTACTACATCGAATTTCTCTGTAAGTTATTTTGTTAATCTCATTCATAAGCTCAGCTGTCACCTCTGTATGGATGACCTTCAAGTCTTTCTCTCTTCTGGGCTTGCTGCTTTATATACCAGCTGAATCTCAGTGTGTGCTTTTGACTACCCTTTGTGGATGTCTAACCTTAGCTCAGGCTACTATCACAAAGGCAATCTTTCCTCCCCAGTAGAAAAACTCTCTGTGCCCTCTGTCACTTGTGGACAGCATTGACGTAAGGTCTTTGCTTTGAACTTGTAATCTCACCCTTGTATTAGACACAGCTCATGCTACTCTTCTAACAGACCACAGATTTCTTCCATGTAATAAGCCGTCTCTTAATAGTTAATAAACAATTAAGTGTTCATTATTTAGTTGTGTTAATAAACCACATGATTAAATCTCATACCTTGCCTTTGATCTCTGTATCTTGCGGTAACAGTTTTTCTTTCGATTGTGGTTAAAGTCATTCTACTCTGTTGATATGGATCCAGAATCCTGAACAACAGTGCTTTCCTCATCTGCTTTGAATGTGTGGTCTTTTTGCCTCTTGGATTTTATGGTTATAAAAGTAACACGTTGTTGTCCTTTAAATTGAAGTTGGGCTTTAGCTGTGAAGTATATTATCTATCTCTTTTTTTGTGGTGTTAATGAGTTTTTAAGTCCTGCTTAGAAGGTGAAGGCATGGGCAGTTAAAACACTTGTAAAACACTTCAGTCATTCTCTTGTGATGTTCCTCAAGCTTGGAGAAGTTCCCTGTGAGTACCCTTTAAAGCAGTTGCAATCTGGTAATGAAAAAGTAACCAACTTTAGGAAACAAAGCACACTGAAAACAAACTCAAACCACCACCTTTCCTGTCACACTGGGACTCAAACACACCATCCCTAGAACAAGAACTAATTCTAACCATTGTTTATAGTGGTGCTGTTTCCTTGTATTCTCCTTTTTGTCTCTCTCCATCTGTTGTCCCTTATGTTTAGGTTGTTTGCTCTTTGAACAGTCTAGTTCTGTGTTTGTACAGTGGCCAGCGTGATGTGGTCTCTAACTTGGCTCCTAGAAGTCTGTGATAAGAGTCGCAATAAATGGGTGTGGTATCAGTGTCTTTTTTTCTTGTATCTTTTATTTTTTGATCTTTTTAAATGTGTGTGTGGAAAGGGGAAGAAAACCTAGTGAGTTGGGAATGCACTGTGTGCTGCAGGAGCGCCAGGCCCTGCCCATGGGCTGGTGGTGCGGACCTGAGTCTGGTAGCCAGGTGTGTGTCTCAGTGGTGGGCAGCCAGCTGCAGGAACAGACAGACTGGTCCATAAACCCTCCCTGTTAGACAGCTGTGTGCCCTCAGGATTCAACTGGCTGTTGAGAGGGAATGCACCCTGTAGCTGATGGTGAAAGAGCAGGGGTTTGCACTGCTGCTCTGACCTACTTGAACGAGCATTCAGTCCCCACAACAACCTTAAACTGTCACTGGACCGGACTTGGTCTCTGCTCCCAAGTAACAAGCCATAGAATAAGAGGAAAGTTGCACCAGGGGAGGTTTAGAATGGTTGTTGGGAAATATTCCTTCATGGAAAGGGTTATCAGGCACTGCAACTGCTGCCCAGGGAAGTGATTGAGCCACCATCCCTGGGGGGATTTAAGACATATGGATGTGGTGTTTACGGACATGGTTTAGTGGTGGACTTCACGTTTTTGAGTTTATGGTTGGGCTCAATGATATTAAAGGTGTTTTCCAACCTAAATTCCAACCTATTTCTGTTATACCAGAAATAATTTCATCATTTTGTTTGAGCGAGAATTGATGATTAATATACCAACCTATATAAGTTTAAGAATTCTTACTAAGCTGGAAGAATTTAGCAGATGTCTTTTGAATTGATAGCTAATATTTTCCTGTGTGGGGGTTTTAGGGGTTTTGTTTATTTTGTTTTGCATGTGGTGGTGGTGGTGTCGTTGATTTGTGTTATGTTTGAAAAATGTTCATTCAGATAGTGAGGTTTTTTTCTGGTAGATGATGTCTCATTAAAGAAGCCAAGTAGTATCTGGAGAGGCCAGGTAAGAAGTTCTCTGTAGTACATATAATAAAAAAAATAATTGCCATTTAGGAGTGATGGAAAATGAAGAACTCAGCAAGGGTTGTTTGTTTTTTTACGACACACAAGTGTTGGCTATATCTTGGAATTGTTGCCATTGTCACTGTGTTTGGCCATCATTATGCATAATTCTGTCCAAAGAATTAGCAAATACAAGTACTGAGATGATCTGATTCATATTGTGTATAGCAGGGCAATTATTATGTGAATTAACTGTAGCATTTTTTAATAATTGCAAAGAATTGGAGAGTTTAGAGAAGATCTGCAAGAACGACTTAAGGAGTGGAAAACATGCTTTCTATTAACAGACTTCAGAAACTTGGTCTTTTCTTCAATAAGGGTGTGACTCAATCCTGTTCTAGGAGAGACTGTGTACCAAATAACATAATAGGGTGCCTTTCTCACCTCTCCCCGTGTTAAAGGCTTAATTTCTGAGTGCTGATTATTGCCTAAGCAACACAAATTCAGACAGGGAACAGTGTCTAGCCTTTCAGCAGGTAGGCTAACTAAGAGTTGGAATAACTTACTGAGGCATCATTTCTTTTTAGGCAAAAGTTTAGAGAGGATTTGAAAAGCTCACCACTAACAAAGTTAAATATTCTATTTTTTTAAGGCTTGGAATACACTTCATGTTCTGCGGGTTTTTATTCCAGATTTGACTCAAAAAACAAATTATTGGCTTCGAACAAATGCTACATAGTGCATTCTTCATGAGGTTTAATTATAATGAGCATATATGTGTGATCACATGACCATTTAAGCCAGCCTAGTTTAGGGTTCTCATTGTTGTCTCTTCTCTGTACTAACGCTGGCCTTTTCTGTTTCTTTTTTGGGGAGTCAGTTTAGCTCCATGGATCATCACAGTGAATTTTTTGGGGGAGGATAGCTGTGTAGGTGTTGGGTGGTTGTTCATTTTTCGTATTTCAGCTTTCTAAGGCATTAGCTCCCATGGCAGGACAGGCTGTTAGGACCCATAAACAGCTAGGGAGAATGAGTTGTGGGAGAGAGGAGTGGAAATTCAAAACCACAGTGGTCCTGTCCTAGACTGGATCTGGTTTGCTGTTGTGGAACTGCAGCCTTAGCAAGTACAATATGCATCTTCTTGTTTAAAAATAAAGCTACCTTTTACTTCTTAAAACTAGTTCGATAAACTGCAGTCTTGATTGCAGAGTGTAACTTGAAGCCAGCAGATGCAGCTGTGAAAACCTATCATACTTGCCTTGCTGACAGTATCCATTCTTGCTTTGGATCCCATTTCCTGTCAACCTTAACTCAGCAGAAAATGAACTATTTTGTGGGGTTTTTTTATTTCTCCCCATTACGTTTTTCTCTTTTTGTTTATGATGATAAGATTTTCTTTTCTTTGTACTATAGCTTTATTGGCTGTTGACTTTGTCATGGTCTACGTGGGTTTCCCTCCTACATGTAGCATAGTATTTACATACTGTCTTACAGAAAGCTATTTTTCCTTGTTCTGAATTACTAGATGCTAACCACTGCAGGTGAATTCTCTTGAATAAGCTTGTCCATACTGGGCCAAAAATACTAGGTTGTTAGCTGATAATTGGATATTTCTCAAGGATGAAAAATCTGGTTGAGGCTACTAGCTAATGGTAATTACTGTTAAAGAAAATACTCCATCTGCAAAGTTTATGTTCATTTACAAACTATGGCATGACAGTTTTTCATCTTTCTAAGCACATACAATGGTAAAAAGAAAGGAGTTTAGAAGCATTAATTGAAAAGATTTGTGCACGTGGGCATTGAGAAACTGGGTGTATGGTTAGGCATGGTAGTTACCAGTTACCCATGCAGAAGTACTTGTTGCTATGAGTGTAGAGTGTCTGCTGGTTTAAAACTTTAAAAATCCCTAACCAAACAAGAGGGAGCATTAATAAAGAGTATTATAAAACGTCCTGGTTGATGATTAGTAAAGAAGCTTCATTTCCAAAATGTATGGGAATAGTTCAGGCTGGGCACTGGTAGGATAGAAAGCAGCTTCAGGTAGTTCTGGTGGACAGTGAGTTGAACATAAATTATGTACCCTTCCAGGGATGATTGCAGACAGTGGACCAGGCTGAATTAAGCAAGCCTATAGCTGGCAATTTCAAGGAAGTGTTTTTTTCCCCACTGTTTAAGACTTGACAGTCCACATCTACAGTATTTAGTCCAGTTTCGGGTAGATTGTGTTGTAGAGACTCTGATACACTGGAGTGAGCCCAATGGAAGCCACCAGCTTAGAAGGTTGGAACACAAAAAAGAAAGAAAGGCTGAGAGAGGTGGCTGTGTTTGCGCTAAAGAGGGATCTGGTGGAAAGTGTTACTGCTGTCTTCAACTAATTAATGGGAAAGTGTAGAGAAGATGAAGCCATGCATTTCTTGGAGATACATATTGATAGTATGGCAGGTGATGGGCATAAGTTGCCACGTGGGAAATTCTGAATAGCTAACACAATCAGAACACTGGAAGAGGGTGTCCAGAGAGGCTGGGAAGTTTGTATCCTTATAGCTATTCAATGCTCTGTTGCATATGATTCTAACAACCTGAATTAACTTCAAAGATGGATCTCATTTCCAATTTGTCACTGCTCTGAGCTGGGGTGGATTTGGTAAGGTTATATCCACTGGTTCAATCCAACATCAACTGTTCCATTAAACTTCCAGTGTTTTAAGCCAAGTCTGATACAGTTTACTGACCAGGAAGATGCTCTTCATTGATAGGCAGTGCTTTACTATAAGTTAATTTGGACACTTTCTCCCCCCAGCACAAAAATAAGAATTTGTGCTGTTTTGATAAAATAATCAATAAAATGTAAATGCACAAAATATTGTTAAAAAACTGCTTCTCAAAATTACCGTCATTGTACTGTCTTTTTTAGAAAAGTATATTTTATGGAGAAGTTTAACTTCTTATTCTGTTAATAAATCAGTCTCTTTCTGAACATATAGTGCTACAGGGTGCACTAGAGCTAGTAGATCTCATCCTCTCACACTGGAAGTTTCTCTTCCTCTTTCTTGTATTGGGTTGTTTTTCCAGATTTGATTGGTTTGTGATTGACTGTACCCCGAATTTCTTATAACTACAAATTGGAAAGAATGCAGGTGCTTATATATTAGTATAATCACTACAACCATGATACAGTTGTATCAAAATACAGCCAATGCATCTATACCTCTTGTGAAAGACAGAGAAATAGAATCTTGGCTTTGTTATAGAACCTTTTTATATTAGTACCTATACTAAATTTTTAGCAGTTGAATGTAACGCATCTGTTAGTGGCGTAGTTCCAACCTTGCTTCCTAGAACCTGTAGTAATTAAAAGATGCTTTAAAGGGATTATACATTTTGTGTATCACTTTATCAATTTTTATTTCTTGAATGCTAGCAAAAGCTAGAGACTTCATAGATTTGAATTCTCAATTAATCTTCTTTGATCCCTGTGCAGCAAGAGTAAGGCACGTTTTTGAACTGTGTGCTATGACCCACTGACATTTATCAGTGACCTGTATTCCATTGCACAGTCCAGACTTCTAAATAATTTTACTATTTTCGGCTCTGTTTCTGGTATAGCCATTCAATATGTATTTTTTTATATGAAGTCTTACTTTTTTAAAAATTAAGATACATCAGATGGTAATTTGGCCTCCGCGTGTTGTATTAAGGCTGCCTTCTACGGTGTGTTTTTCAGTGTTTTATTTGCCATTTTCCTATTTTCATATCTTTAGTGTAATGTTTCTCTACTGTTACTGTACTACTCCCTTTCCACTTAGGTCATCTTTCAAGTCTGTTGCTGTAGTTTAGTGTTACCTGCTTTCCTGGAAATAGATAAGCATTTGGATATAAGTAATCGATAGGGATTTAGATATAACTTCTTCTGTGGGTACTTTGGTTTTTTGTCTGCTTTCACCTTTCTGTTCCATTTATAATAAAGGTTATCCTTAAGCAGCATGTTGCTGCTTGAGTAGTGGAGAGAGAAAATTTACTGTCTACTGCATTACACATAATGGTTTTTAAGGCTAGAGGTGTCCTGGCTTCTTGCTGATCAGCACCTTTTCATGATTGAACAGCCATGAAATACATTGAAATTGTGTATATAAGGGGCAGGAGATACATGTCGGTATGTCTGCCCTAAAACTTATATGTAGTTAGTCAGCATTATAATTTGTTTGCCATGGATTGCTATGCCAAATGCTGCTTATTCCTCTATGAATAATCCTGAAAATGATGGATACTTGGTGTGGATATGTTTGCATTCAAAATAGCCCTGAATAAAATTAAGTTTGAGATTGACCTTGAATTTTCATTCTGTATTATGTAATGTTTTTAGTAGCTTATTTCTTCTATCTGTACAACTGCTTTGAAAATCTGGGGAAAGAAGGAAATTCCAAAGCTACTGGAAAGTGAATTCTGGAGTAGCATCTCTAGGCTGGAGCAATGACATCTCAGGCTTTTCTGATGGTGTGACTGGGACAATGGATGGATTAGATTTGTGGATCTAAATTTAGTATCCTATTCCTGAAAAGCTCTTATGTGTCTGCTGAAAAACAGCAATATAAATACGTTGATAGGTTAATGTTAAAGGTTATTCAGACTCTTGTTTAATATTTATAATGAACTTGTATCATATTTTAAGAAAGAGCCTTGTTTTACTTTTTGGTGTTATGAATACTTGCACTTGAGTTTAGCCTGCAGTATGCAAATATTTATCAGTAGCCTGATTTGTGTGTAAAGCTGGTAGACTGGTGAAGTAATTGTATAGTTGTGGCTTCAATGTAATATGTTAGGGTTGCTTAAAGTCTTGCTTAAAGTTTTAGATATCCTACTGATTCTTGCCAGTGGGTGTACGTGTGTTATAATATTCAGTCTGTCGCTGCTTGCTTTGGTGTCAAATAGCAGGTACATTTTGGAGGGTTTTATGCAGTATTTGCTGTCAGGGTAGTGCAGTTCCTTCTGTGGCTGTCAGCTTGTTGCTGCTATCCTATCTGCTAAAGTGATCGCTATGCTGTAGTTCAGAGCTGTGGCACCAACCCTTGTTATGTTCAGACACAGCTTGTAGTGTTGTACAGAGATTTTTGTGTTGGAACTGGGATGCCTTCCAGAGGGTCCTTGCTTGAGAAGTGGGCCTGTGCGAACCTCATGAAGTTCATCGAGGCCATGTGTAATGTTCTGCACCAGAATTAGGGCAATCCCAAGCACAGTTACAGGCTGGGTGGAGAGAGGATTGAGAGTAACCCTGAAGAGAAGGACTTGAAGGTGTTGGTGGCTGAGAAGCTCAACATGAACTGGCTCGCAGCCTAGAAAGTCATCCATGTCCTGGGCTGCATCAAAAGAAGTGTGACCAGCAGGAAGGTGATTCTCCCCCTGATGCTCTCATGAGACGTCGCCTGGAGTATTGCATTTACCTTGGAGTCCTCAGCACAAGGAAGGACATGAGTCTATTACAATGAGTTCAGAGGAGGATCACAAAGGTGATCTGAGGGTTGGAGCACCTCTGTTATGATGACAAGCTGAGAGAGTTGGGATTGTTCAGCCTGGAGAAGAGAAAGACTCTGGGGAGACCTTATAGCAACCTTCCAGTACTTAAAAGGGGCTACAGGAAAGCTGGGGAGGGGCTCTTTATTGGGGAGTGCGGGGATAGGATGAGGAATAGTGGTTTTAAGCTGAAAGAGGGAAGATTTCGATGAAGTATTACGAAGAAACTTTTTTAGTGTGAGGGTGGTGAGTTATTGGCACAGGTTGCCCAGAGAAGCTGTGGATGCCCCATTCCTGGAGATGTTCAAGACCAGGTTGCATGAGGCTTTGAGTAACCTGATATAGTGGAAGTTGTCCCTGCCCATGGCAGGGGGATTGGAAGTGATCTTTAAGATCCCTTCCAACCCAAACCGTTCTATGATTCTGTGATCCTGTCTGGCTGGAAAGGATGCCAGCAGGAAAGGCTCTGTTACCCGGATTAACTTTTCTCTGGTTATGTGTAAGGTTGCAGAAACAGCTGAGCCACACGATAGCATAACAAAATCAGTCTGTGGACCTGATAACTGGGTGAAGTGTAGTACTCCAGAAGTGTTAAAATTTTGTTAAAGTCAGAGATCTGAAAGTTGACAGTAAATCAGAGCCACCATGTCTGAGGCATATCTGAACATAAAATGCTGGGGGTGATAACTAGATATCCCTCAGGAAGGATTTGAGGAGCAGAAAAACTCAAACCAAGTGAACAAACCAAACAAAAATGGCTGAATGTTTATAGTAAGAATATTTAACAAAAATGGGTTTATTGTGTGGTTGTTTCTGCTGACCCGGAAGGGCCCCACAACTCGTTTTTTTCCTAACATGGATTTCTAATTGCATAGATGGGTGTCTGTTCATACACCGTATGTATTATTCACTACCCAAACTGAGACTGGACTGCAGTAGCAACAGATTTAACTTAAAGCTGGCTTAAATTGCAGCCCTTTAAAAATGTTGGATGACTTCTACTTTTCTAGCACTTCTCAGTCCTTACAAGTGGGTATAGTTAGGCTATTAGACTGCCTCACCTGCAGTGTGAAGTAGCTACTTAAGGGTGATTTTAATTGGAGTGATTTACTTTGCTTTTGGGATGAGCTGTGGCATACATTGTCAGCCACTGGAAGTGTTCAGGACCAGGTTGGATGGGGCTTTGGGCAGCCTGGAGTGGCGGGAGGTGTCCCTGCCCATGGCAGGGGTGTGGAACTGGATGGACTCTAAGGTCCCTTCAAACCCAGACCGTTCTATGATTCTGTGACCTCAACAGCTTGTGATAAAAAATATAGTCCAGCAATGTCTTGCTTATGTAGTGACAAATGTGTTCTGTGTTGTTCTTAATTCTTCCTTTATATTGTTTTTCCTCTTTGGTCATCAATGATTGAGTAGCTTTGATTTGAAAGGGTTGCAACTTGGATCTTAGGATTCCACTCAAGAGGAATTGCTGTGTGTGTAGTTACTCTTTTCTCCCTGTTCATTACCTTGCATTTATCTCTAGTGGTTTTGCCTCCCATACTGCCTGGACATTCAGCACTGGGATATCCTTCTGTAGTTCTTTACAACCAGCTTCTGTTTTCAGCTGCTGTGAATAGTTTTGTATGATAAGGAAACTGTTGCTTTGGTAGTCACTGTCTCTTATGGCTGATTTAGGTATGTTGACCTATATGATTTTATTTTGGAACCTCTCTGGCAATTTCTTTATTGTGATGGCAGCACACAACACACTATATTTTTTGCCTTAAATAATTAGAGGTCCCCCAGAGAACCCTTTTCTCATATCTTTATTATAGATAATTTCCACTTCAGTCTTTAGTGAAGAATGTGTTTGAATGTCTGTTGGAAGTACTGTGTACCAGTTTAATTAGGGTTGGTCAACAAGTTTGTGAATCCTTCAAAAGATATCTCCAGTAGTCCTGTGAGACATTATATTTTCTTTGCAAACTCTGTGTTAATTATCTCCCCATATAGAATTTTTTTCTCTTGTATATTTATTCAGCTGTAGTTTCTATCAGTCTGTTTAGTGATGGAGATAGGAATGTACTCTGCAGTTATTTGGGTAATTGTTATCACCTTCTGCTTAACTGATTGGTTACAGATACTGAAATATAAAATTGCTGACTGTCTTTAGAAATCTTAAGTGAATGCCATGTGGCCCTAGTAATTTGTGCTAAAATCCTCCTCTATTAGCACTCTTGTACGAGATTTTTCCTCTGACTTGACCTCTGGAAAGAGAGCTTAGATGAGATCTTCCCTGATCTTTTCCTCTTTTCCTTACAGGACATCAGTGTAAAGAGTTCATTTCATGTTTCTGCTGTGGTTCAGGCTGCCTGAGTACTCTTTTTCTATAGGAAAATTTTGCTATTTGTAAAATTGGCAAGAACTGACATTTTTAGACAAACATTTGCTCTAACATAGCTCTGTAGCCTGTCTTGAACCATGCCTCACAAAAGTTAAGGAATAGGGCAGATGTACAATTCCAGCATCTTTGTAGCTCAGAGACTTCCTGATAGTAGTCCTTATGGGTTTTTTAGCATCTTTTTTGATTGGTTGTATATTTAATAAGGTGAGTTTTTAAATGGCCTCCGTGCCCTCAAGAAGCTTTTCTATTCTAGCTGCTTCATTTTGTTTCCTTTTAACTGGATTCTTCACGCTTATTTTGTTCTTCCTTTTGAAGTAGAATGTTGAAGTAATGAATTTTTTTTTTTATTCCCCTGGGAGTTTAAATATGCTTTTCTGGAGTGCTGTCTGGATAATTACATCTTGAACTATGTTGCGTGCCTCAGAATTAGATCAGGAGTGTTTTTCTTTCTGTTAATGTTCTAGCTGGTTGCAGTTAGCTGTGTTGTAAGAATTTGTCTCCATTGTTCAGTGGTGGTTTGGTTCTTTTGTCTGCCTCTTCCCCTGCTCTGCATATCAGTAGTTGAAGTCTTCAGTTATTATTTTGCAGTCTCTCTTGTTCCCCTTATCTCACATATACTGTCACCATTGAGTGGAAGTGGTTGATAGTATATCACTACTACACTGTTTCTTCTAGTTTGGTTATGGAATTTACTTGTTGAGGTAAATAATTTGGTTGGGATACTGTTCTTCCCCTGCAGAAAGTAGTGTTCCTGCACTGGGACAAATCAGTCGCACTCTTCTTGTACGATATTATACTGTCTCCCGAATTTTGTTATCCATTCTCTTTTGAAGATGTCTCAGTTATGTGTTCTCTCAAAAGCAGTCTTACAAGATTTTCTTTTTTATTTTTGGGTTTCCAGCCTTTATATGGAAGTACTTACACATGCTGGTCCTACTTTGGATGTCTGTTTCAAGTGCTGTGCATTGGTGAGAGTGTAGTTTTGGTTGAATTTCAGTGACTCCTTTTGATTTTTGTGGCTTTGCTCCAAGTGTACATAACCATGACTGTGCTCTTCTCTCACCTTCATCCTAGGTATTACTAATGGCACTTAGTAAAGGCCTTTAAATTCCAGTTTCTGCTTTTGTCCAACTGTGGTTGATTTCCTTTTATTTTTTTTTTTAGGTAGACACTCCCCACCCCCCAATTTCTGCAATTCATGAGAAATATAAAACTCTATAATGAAGTTTAAGATTTAACCTATGGAGCATTACCTAGCTGGCTGTCTTAAAAGCTGTAGTATTTGCGATGCTTCTAGAGAAGTGCCTGCATATTTTGCCTTCTATTTCTTCCAGTAATTAAACCTTGAATGTAGCAATATGATTTTAATTTATTTTAGAATGAAGACTTTTATAGGTGAATGCTGTAGTCTAATTTAAAAGGACACAAAGCCTGGTTCAGGAAGGGCTGCTGTATATTGATAGACCTCTGTTTCTGTTTTGGTGCCTGTGCACTACCACAAGGCCTTGAGCTTGTGCAGAAGTATTGAACATGTATTTTTTGCAGATGAACTCTCAACAGTTTGTGTTATGTTGAGTTTTTTCAAAGTCTTAATAATTCACCTAGTGGTCAGTCTAATCAATCTTGCAGGTTCCTAGCAATTATTTTTTCAATTATTAAGCATCTTTCGCTGGTACAAGTTTTTAAGTGTGAGATTTTTCCTACTTTCCCATTTTAATCCTATTCTTTTCACTCTATTGATCATTTTTTTTGGGGGGGTAGTTGTTCATTTAGAAATGCTTACTGTGACACTGCCTGTGTAATTTTTATGTTACTGCTTAGTATTGGCACTTTTGGAAAATGAACAGCCTCACTTTGCAACTTTTTTGAAAAAAAAAGTTTGATTTTGGGGTAATATTTTTGCGAAGCCTTGCAGTGATAGGGGATGATATTTGTGAAGAAATATATGCAGATTTTACTTAAAACTGCACTAACAGTTAAGCACATAAACTTTTCTAATTTTTGTGTCATATCTAATAATACAAGTAATTAGAACCTTTTTAATAGCTTTAGTGAAAACCATATATATTTAACCAAAAACATACATCTTTTGGGTCTTACTTTTGCTACACGTTCTGTGTGTGTACTGTCAATACTGCCCAAGCCTGTCTTGTAACTAAGGATCTGTAAAAGTAGGAATGGAAAAGGTTTGAGTCAGGCCTGAGGTATAGTCTTGGCATAGTCTCATTTCTTCTTTGCTCACATCTGTTCAGGTATATTTAAACTTTATTAAAAGCTTTATGTGCATGTAATGCTTTTGTCCTTGTGGAAAAAGAAAATACAGGGTATAAACCTGGGAAAATTTAAGAATTTGTGAACTGAATTAAGTCTTTTCATCAAAAGCAGAGATATAGGGAATTCTAACTTTGAATTATTCAGCCTTAGAGGGAAAAATAAGATAGGTAAAAGAGAATACTGGATTAAATTAATCTTCAGTGTAACTGACTGGTTTCCAGGGAGCTGCAAGCCAACTGCATTGATAACACAATTATTTTTTTGTAAGAAAACCTCTTTCATTCCTATTGAATGTTACCTTTATTGAGGTTCAGATGCTATTACATAATGGCATTTGGCTGCAAGGCTAACGGATAAAAGAACTAAAAGGTGGTTGCCTCTCTTCTAGAATTAATCTGGTTCACAGCTTTGCAGTTTGGTTGTGTGTCCCCTGCCCCCACTCCTAATGGACAAGAGGGCTTCAGTAATGTTGTAAAACCATAGAAGAATATTTGAGTTTTATTCCTCTAGGCCTCTTTCCTGTCTGGGGATTTTAAGGGCTGTCTTCAAAACAGTAGATATAACACAAGTTGATAGTCTATTTTAAAAATGCTGCCAAGTCTAGGAAAATTAATGACTGTTATAAAACCTGAAGAATAAATAGAGGCTTGAACTTTGAACCAATCTCTTGTGAATGATCCATGTGTTAATATCTGCTCAAGTATCACTGCAGTGCACATATGCAAGTTGAAAATTATTAGCCATATAAGATTTAAATTGCGGTGTAAGCCTGATATATGTATATTCTGTAATTTTCCCTTTGCTATATCTTAATTTAAGCATTGTATATTCTTAAGCATCAAGGAGGTTGACATGATAAAAAGCAAAGAAATGTAACTGCTAAGGTTTCTTTTCTTGATAGCTCAGTTGAGTTGAACCATTTATTGCCTTAATATTCTATTACTGATATAGTTAATTCTAGTGTCGGATTACTTAATTGAAGTTATAGCTGTCTTTTACCAAGCACTGTATTTTTTTTTCTGTCCATCTCTAAAGCAACAAACAAAGGATTCTGCCATTGTGATGTGACAGAGTAGAAAATATAGAACAAACAGTACTGTTGCTGCTTTACTCACAGCAATGGCTGTACAGATAAACGTCTCTTAATGTTGTAGGATGATAGTGCTAAAAGTCAGGTTTGTACTTAAGCTGTGAATGTAGAAGGAAGTCAGTTTAATGGATGTAGCTGAGAGATGAGGTTTGATATGAGAAAACTGTTTTTTATATCTAATGTTTGTTTTAACCCTGTTTCAGAACACACTGCTTCTGTGGAGGGCAACAGGTTGATGGAAGAAGAGCAGATTCCCCACAGGAAAGAAAGTAAAAGCTCTTGGAGCAACTTATTAAGGTAAACAGATTGCAGTGGATTTCTGGATGGGTAAGTATTGATGAGTGGAATATTTTTACTTCCTCTATTTGCCTTCCTTTATAAAGGATTTGTAAAAAAGTGCAGAAAGCTACTTCCAGCCTTTCACAAAAGCTCAGTCATGTAACACATTACTGTATCCTCGAAGACATACCCAAATTATCATGTGGTTATGTCTGTGTTTTTCTTGAGCATATCAAGATCAATTTAACTTGCTGATTTTTACAACACATGTTTTTCAGAGAGATCTTAGATCCTTTAGTACTGCTTGTATACATGTTTGGAATTACGGGTACAGAAATCATATGTATAGTTTTACTTTTTATATTTTTTTTAATTTGTGATAGAATTGACAATTATGAACAGCAGATTCCCCAAACTGAACAATTAGTAAAAGTAAATAGAATCCCCCAGGCAAAGTAGCTGTTGGGAAGGAAACTGAAGAAGCAACCCTGGCTATTAAAAAGAAAAGAGATAAAGTTGTTGAAAGCTGCAGTGGAACATGAGGTAACAAGTCAGGATCTCAAATGAGCTGCCTTTGATAGTGGCTAGAAATGAGAAATTGCTTTGTATCTTTCTCTGCTTGGTGATGTATCTGTTCTCGTCATGTGCAGTTGTGGGATTGCTGGAAAATCAGTCAGATTTCAAAGCTGTTAATATGCAAAATTATGTTACTCTTTCTTTTTTGTTAGGCACTTGGATACGCACTTGAGTCTTATTGTATTAATGTATCAATATTAAAACTAACATTTCTAATAAGAATTAAATTTAATAGGAACTCAAATTTTTTTTCTGCAGGTTTAACTTCTGATCTTGCTTTACAGTCTAGCAAAAGCAGTGTTACAAGGTTGTGTGCATATGTGGGTGGGAAAGGGGCTTAGAAAATAGGATCATGTAATATGTACCATCAAAAATTCTATTTCTCATGTATATTGCTAAACAAAATTACGTGTAGCTCTTGTCTGGGAAATGTTGGTGATGGCAATTTTTTTTCTAGTATAGGATTATAAGTTAAATGAATGTTAAAGCATTCAAAGAAGAGCATAGATAAACTTTGTTTTTTCTTAATATAATCTTGGGAAGACAAAGTAAAAGCTGGAACTATTTTTGTAGTTATTTTTAAGAACAGTTATTGGCAAGTTTTATATCTTACTCTGAAGTTGGGTGTGTTTTTTCTTGCTTTGTTTTTTTTTTAAACAGCAGATCTGGAATGGACACAAGTCCTCTGGGAGGGTTAGAACTGTCTGAACATACTGCTCGTCTCCTAGGGAGTAGCACCATGGCAGCAGGTCTTGCAAATGTAGGAAATACATTTGGAGGTCCACCAAGTTCTTTAGTTTCCAGACCTAGTAAATTCCAAAACTCACCTATAGAAGATGACGATGATGTAGTTTTTATTGAACCTATACAACCTCCACAAAATTCTGCGTCACTGATAGTGGATCAAAGGAATACTGCATTTACATCATCAAAAAATGAAGAACTTCAAGGGAATGATTCCAAAATGCTTCCACCTCCGAAAGACTTAAATTCTCAAAAGGGGAGTATAAGTGAAACTATCATTATTGATGATGAAGAAGACATTGAAACAAATCAAGGACAAGAGAAGAATGCTTCCAGTTTTAACGAACGAAGACATCCAGAGTGTAAAAATAGAACCAACGATACGGAATACTCAGCTTCCAGTTTTTCAAGAAGTAAGGTAAATTCAGGAGTAGGTAATAGTGGTATAACCACAGAACCAGACTCTGAAATTCAGATTGCTAATGTTACTACATTAGAAACAAGTGCTATGAGCTCTGTGAGTGATGGTCATTTAGAAAATGCTGAAGGGCGTGACATGAACTTAATGATTACACATGTAACATCACTCCAGAATGCCAACTTGGGAGATGTATCTAATGGACTGCAGTCAAGTAATTTTGGTCTTAATATGCAAACATACACCCAATCTTTGACTTCACAGACCAAGACTGCTGTAGGACCTTTCAATCCTGGTAGAATGAATGTGGCTGGAGATGTATTTCAAAATGGAGAATCTGTGACTCATCATAATCCTGGTAAGTTGCAATTCTGAACATTTCCTTAAAAGCTGAAAAAAAGTAATAGAATGTTTTATAAAAGTTTTATCAAAGAAATGCTTAATCAAAGTATTTTTGGCAGTGGCACTTCTTAGTTTTTTAGCTTAATTCTTATAGAAGACCTTGGTTCCCTTCATCTTCTTCACAGCCTTATGTGAGACTTCAGAATAAAACATACTCAATGACGTAATGTGTTAGGTAGGTAAACTATCCAGTTTAGCAGTTAGTGATACTTTTAGATGTTTTGAGACACAAGCAAAGCTTTCTTTATGACTTTATTTGTATAAAAGGGGTACACTTAATGTTGGTGCGTAACGATGTAACTTTTTTACGTTTTTGTGGAGTTCTCTGAGTAGTATAATGCATCCAAGTTATTTAAGTATTATTTTACTGATCTACTTTATTGCTATCTGAATATAATTTGACATGGAAGAACTTGAATTTTAAAGTCCAGTCTTAAGTTGTAAGTAGGTAGCTTTCAAATACTGAGCAATTTCAGTTTTTACAATACTTAACACGCGGTCCAAGTTACTTGTGGACTTACATATTCCTGCAATAAGTTATAAACTTATAATTGCTGTTTAGTTGCCTGTCATATGTATTTAAATAATACAATATTAATTAATTTGAATTGAGTGCTTTTGTTCTAGATCTGTTTGTAAACAGTAGTATAGTGTAACAGCCAAATTTGGAGCAGCCATGAGTGATCTTCTGAAATTGCTGTTCTACGGAAATTAAGCTTTCACATAAGCAATTTAAAACTTTCCAAGTTCCAACATACTGCTGTTCTGCCCCGTTAGACTAGAAGTGGGGCAAAAGCCAAACTACCACTGTCGCTATGGGTTTAGCTTCAAACTAGTTAGGGTCATTTTGAAAGGAAAATTTAAAACCGTCTGGGTGCAGTAGGCCCTTGATAATGCACAAGTTCTTAACTTGCTTGTTAGAACCTGTGGGTTATTTTTTTTACCTCATTTTCAATGAATATTTAAATAACACAGTTCTTCAGCTTGGTCGTACATTATGAAATGTGTTTTTTCACAAGTATTAATACCCTTCATGTTGTGTTACGGAAATGACAGTATGAAGCTAAGCATTCAGTTGGGTGTTAGATTGTGGATTTTTTGTGTTAATCTTGAAACTGATGTCAAAATTTGACTTCCAGAGGTGAAAAATATGAAGTTCTTATGGTCTGTATGTCTCACTGAATAATATGGAAATTTAGTTCCTAATCTTTTAAAACCAACATTCCCACTACTGCTAGTTTGGATTATGAGTATTGTGTAACCACAGATGGTCAGGTAGTTGTGGATGAGAACTTAAAAGCATTTGTTACCTTAAAGTAGTGCTTTTGTTTTTCTTGTGGAAAACACGTCTTAAGAAAATCAATATGTGCTTTCCCTTAAATTACTGAACTTTTATTTTTGGATGTGATTAATAGGCACACAGCAGAATTTTGCTGGTATGAAGGCTGATAGGCTGAGACCATGTCTCTATTGAAATAGATTGAAGTTAGAGAGACGGGAGTAGTGGCTGGGACTCCTTTTAGGGTTTCGATGAAAAAAAACTTGTTCAGAAGGGAGAAAAAACTGTACAGGTGGATATGAGAGATGTATTTCAAGGTGTACATATATAGGATTCTTTTATGGTTGTGGTCATTGTACATAAAAATACGGAGCAGTAGTTTCAAAAAGAAGCAGAAAGGGAAAAATTACTGAGAATGTGTGAAGAAGAAATGAGGAAAGAGGGAAGGCAACTGTAGTAGAAATGGCTTTTACACAAAAAACTGAAACGTAGGTATGAATCATTTACAGGTTTTTGTGTTTACAAAGACGTAAAGGGAAAATTTTCAATATACAAGTTTCAATTTTGTTATTTTTTTCTGGATGTTACTACCTTTTTTTTCCTAAAAAACCTTGTTTGTTAGCAACTTTGATAATATGGCAGGAAGCATTTGATCTTAAATACTTTTTATATATTCTACTCAATTTCAGTCTAAGATTGCTAAGGATATAATTAATCTTTTCTGGATCAGTGGTATTCCATGTGTTCTGATTTCCAGATTTCTAAAGTATTTCCAATGGAGGTGGAGTCTCCTACTTAGTTAATTTAAGCCTGATGATTATAAAAATGCTTTAATTTAAATAATTTGAAGAGCAAGGATTGAAAAACACTGGTTATAGTTGAGAAATAGGATATAAGAAGTTGGATGGCAAGCTGTTTTCAGATACCATAATTTTCTTTAAGAGATTTGCTAACTGGTATTTGGTGAAGGTCAAAACTTTGCATAAGGACTTCATACAACAATTTAGAGAGCAGTTGCTCAAACCTCTAAACTAGTCTGTTTCCTGAAAACATGCTAGCTTGCATCTTGGACAAGACCTGTTATTCATGCTTGCTTCCTGCAGTGAGTATTTGAAGCCTTGAAGATGCAAACATGTATTGTTTCCTTACACTTTTTTTTTCCTCCCTAGTGAAAATTAGAACATATGACATCTACTTGTTAGAAAAATAATTAATCAAAATCGATAAGTGAGGCTCTGGCAAATAGATTTTGTGTGTTGGTATCAGAAACAGTGTGGCCAGCAAGAGTAGGGAAGTGATTGTGCCCCTGTACTCAGCCCTGGTGAGGCTGCACCTTGAATCCTCTGTTCAGTTTTGGACCCCTCGTTATAAGAAGGACATTGAGGTGCCTGTGCAGAGAAGGGCAATGAAGCTGGTGAGGGGTCTGAAGCACAAGTGTTATGAGGAGGGGCTGAGGGAAATGGGACTGTTTAGTTTGGAGAAAAGGGGGGCGAGGGGAGACCTTATTGCTCTCTACAACAACTACCTGAAAGGAGATTGTAGTGAGGCCGGTGTTCGTCCCTTGTCCTAAGTAACACGCAACAGGATAAGAGGAAACAGCCTTAAGTTGCATCGTGGCAGGTTTAGAGTTGATATTAAGAAAGATTTCTTTACTGAAAGGGCTATCAAGCATGGAACATTGCTCAGGGGACTGGTTGAGTTGCCATCCATGGAGGTATTTAAAAGATGTGTAAATGTGGTCTAAGTATCACATCCAAGCGCTTGTTGTCTCATGGTGGAGTTGGCAGTGTTAGGTTTATGGTTGGACTTGATAATCTTGCAGGTCTTTTCCAACCTGAATGATTCTATGAATCTGTATGTGGCTTGGAATATTTCTTCTGGATCCGTGTTTGTCTTTTCCCTCCGCTAAGTGTCTCCACTATATGGGAAGCAGTGGGTGCATAATGTCCAACTCGTTAATTCAGAATCTAATGCAGTTTCAGTTGAAAGGGACGTTTAAAGATAGATGTCCTATGGGCAGGGACATCTTTCACTAAATCAGGTTGCTTGAAGCCCTGCCCAACCTAACCCTGAACACTTCCAGTGGTGGGGCATCTTCAGCTTACCTGGGCAACCTGTTCCACCGTTCTCTTTTAGTTTAAGACCCTTACCCTTTGTCCTGTCACTACAGGTCTGGTAAAAAGTATCTCTCCACAATAAGGCCACAGTAAGGTCTTCCTGGAGCCTCTGTGCCCCAGGTTGAAAAAACCCAAATCTCTTTGCCTTTCTTCAGAGGAGAGGTGTTCTGTGTTCTAGCCTTTTGTCATTTTTTTTTTTTGTGGCCCTCTGGACCTGCTCTGACAAGCCCATGTTTTTCTTGCTCTAGGGACCCCCAGAACTGGATGCAATACTCAATATGGGGTGTCATCATAGTAGAGTAAAGGGGGGAAATCATCTCTCTTGAGCTGCTGGCAAAGCTTCTTTTTACACAACCCAGGATGCAGTTGACTTTCTGGGGCTTTGAGCCTAAATTGCCACCTCATGTCCAGCTTCTCATGCGTTGGTACCTTAAAAGTCTTTCTCTGCACGGCTGCTCTCAATCTGTTTATCCCTGAGTTTGTGTTGATAGGGTTGTCCTGATCCACATGCAGGATCTTGCACTTAGCCTTACTGAACTTCATGATGCTCAGTTGGGCTCATTCGTCAAGCTTATCAAGGTCCCTCTGGATGTCATCCCTTCCCTCTGTCTTATCAACTGCATCACTCAGCTTGGTGTTACCTGTAAAATGCTGAGGGTGCACTTAATCCCCGTATCTCTGTTGGTGAAGATACTAAATAGTTTCGGTGTGGACCTTTGAGGGACACAGGTCATTACTGGTTTCCAATTGGACATTGAGCTGTTAACTGTAGTTCTTCGGATCCAGCCATCCAGCCAATCCTTATACATCAAATCCATGTGTCTCCAATTTAACAGCACAAATTTTTTCGGGGGCCATATCAAAAATCTCAGAGAAGTCCAAGTTGATGAACAGAAGTCCATGTAGGTGAGTTTCAAGTGCTTTGCTCCAGAGCCATAACCAACAGTTCAGAATTGCCCTGCTCCGAACCAGGTCGTTAATGCAGATGTAGCTGAATGTGAATTAAGCTGCATGCCTCTGTCTTCCTCCTCACCTTTGTCCCAAGTTATGTTGATACATTTTATTCAACTTTTTAAAAAGACAACATTTCGTTAATCCGTTTTTGCAAGGTGGCTCTGCAAATAGATATGTTGGTATAAATAAGGATAAGGAATAATTTTGTAGCAATTTAAAGCAAGAATGAGTGAGAGAGAGTGAGAAGACCCTGAACAACCATTATATTAAGAAGAAATTGAACGTGAAACTGCATGGTCTCAAAAACTTGGGCATTAAAGAATTGCTGATGGGGACCTGAAGCATGAAGATGTATGAGCAGCAAAGCATGGAAATTCATCAGGAATCAAGGAAGTGTGATACACCACTTCAGTTCAAGGACATGAAAAACAGATTTTGCAAGTTCTTTGTAGGTAATGTAAAGGGAAGGAGGTAACATGGCTAAAAAGTGAGATGTGAAGAAAAAAGTCATGGTGTAAAAATTAATCTCTGTGAAGATGTAATATGGAAGAAGTGAAAGCAAGAAAAGGAGAGGCAGGAAGATCTTTAGATGTTCTTGTGTTATATTTGCGGAAGGAGAAATGCAACAAAATGTCAATTAACAGAGGCTGTCTGAAGCTGTAAAATACTAAGAAAATATTGAATAATCTTAATGAGGTGCTGGGAAGTCATTGCAAAAGTTCCAAACTCAAATGAGCCAAGTAAACTCAAGTTTTTGTGAGCATTAGGTGAGCGTTACTGGAATTACCTGTAACTTTACTGCACATGCTACCTGTGCCTGATGAGAGAGAGATACAATGTGTTCCCCCTTAAAACTCGTGAGAAAACAGGAGAATCTGAATATATTTTGAGATGTAAAGGGACTACCAGGATATAAAGATGTCTGAGGTAGTAGATACAGTATAGAAAAGTTTGAAGAGGGTTCTCAAGTGAATTTTAACTTTAGGCACTGTGGTAACATATCTTAGTTTGTGAGTATGGATACTCATGCTTTCAAAGGTAAACTTCTTTAGTGGTTCAAAGAGGAATGTGTTTTGTTCTGCTTCCTTTCTCTCTTCCTTCCATCCCTTCATTCCAGCTCTTCTGTTTACCCTCAAGCATGTCAATGGGTAAATTTCCAGCTTACCTTACATATCTGAGAAATAAGACACCGTTGACAGCCACAAAGTCACAACTGAAAATGACCTTCTACTTGCTAAGGAGTGTACGTTGTTTGTTGCTGTAACAAGAACTTTTGTCACTGAAATAAATTTTAAAACTATGTAGCAGGACATGTTATAAGTAAAACTGTCTTGGGAAAAGAGAGGACTTCAGGAAAGAGTATGAGGAAAGGGTGCCTTCTATTTAATGAATGATTATTAACCAAGATCATGTCCCTTACTAAGGTATGGTCAGTTGCTGAAGTCTATAGGTTAAGATTTATGTTATCTGAAGTTCTAGAGATTAAAATAATTTCTTATATTTGGTAATTAGTACTAGTTGTAATAATTCTCCAGGAATATAATGAGTTACTGCAGTAAGAGATTCAAGATTTTAGCATTTTTATGTAGTTACAGTAAATGCTGTTTACTCTTTAGCACAAGTACTAGCAAATAGTAATATTTATGCAAGTGTTTACTATTCAATAAGTAACAGTGAAGTATTTTTCTAGGTGTTGGGAATAAAGAGCTTGAAAGGTAAGTATCGCTGCTGTGACAGTATTTGGGGTAGCTGACACATACTGTTGAAAATGTGTGTAAATGTATTTTATAATGGCAGGAAGTTCCTGTTCAGGTTTTAATTCATGCTGAAGTAATGTATCATTCTTGGTCTTCTTCAGAAGCTCCAAATTTCTGTGTTCTGGTGATAGTTATTTAAAATGAAAGCTTAAATTCCAGAAGAAAGCCTAGAAATTAAATTTTATTGGGGATTATTTCCCCCCCCAAAATTGTCTATTCTGCTCCAAACCAAGATAGCGAACTTGTAATTTAACAGAAGCGTGCAATTTTTCTAGATGTGTTTCTGTTGGAGAAAATTTTTACTGAAATTCTTGTTGCACAAGTTACTTTGTAGCATGTTATGCTACCAAAGATTGGGCAAAGATGACTTAGTTCCATAGTAGTCTGTTGTCCAGAAATACAGATGGAAGACTAGCGGTGACTGGAACACAGGGGTGTGGATTTGTGTGCTGCCAGAAATTAATGAAATGTTATTTTCCAGACTTATTAATTTCTACTGAGAAAACTGGTATGACTTTGCCGTTTTGCACATTAAGTGGTATTCATTGCATTGAAAAGTTTATTGAGAAAACAGGAACTCTTTAGAGGAAAACAACATGAATGCAGATCGCAGATGTGGACTCACTGTGCTTCACTCTAACTGTAGTACAATTCTCTGGCTGCAGGCTAAACTGAGGAAGTAGCATGGGGAACCTCAGGTCTGGAGTTTATCACTGAAACTGGACTCATGAACTTTTACAGATGCTTGTTAAAAGTTCACAACAGAATAACCAATGAAAATCTAAGATTTCATGTGCTTATGAATTTGCAGACTTTATATCTCAGACCTTAGTTTAGAAATTCCGTGTTCTCTGTTGGTTGCAGTTTTGTTTGTCTTAAAGACAAAATTGCCAGTTGGCAAACTCAGTGCAATTGAACTGCAGTCTGCAAAATTGTCAGATGTAGGTTGGTACCGTTCAGAAATCTGTTCATGTTCTGAATCTTTGTAACAATGGAGAGTGGTACCGTCAAACAGCATTGTACTTTGAACCTGAATTTCTAAAATGTTACATTTATTCTGTTGTCTGTTCCAAGAGAAAACTGATTTTATGATTTTATATATATGATTTATATATTTATTTTTTTGTGATTTTGAAGGACATGGTTTAGCAGATGATGGATGCAGTTGGACTCGATCTCAAAGGTCTTTTCCAACTGGAAAATTCTGTGATGATATATCTGTGAATATTATTTGATATATATATGTGTACCTGTCAGTTCACTTAGGTTGTTTGGTGTTTGTTGTTGTTTTTTTCTCTTATCTTGAAGATTCTTGGATATCCCAGTCAGCTTCCTTCCCTAGGAATCAGAAGCAACCAGGTGTGGATTCCTTGTCACCTGTAGCATCACTTCCTAAACAGATTTTCCAGCCTTCTGCCCAACAGCAGCCTTCCAAACAGGTTAAGGTCACTTGTGCAAACTGCAAAAAGCCTTTACAAAAGGGACAGACTGCATATCAGCGAAAAGGATCAGCTCACCTTTTTTGTTCTACTACCTGCCTCTCATCATTCTCACACAAACCTGCTCCAAAGAAACTTTGTGTTATGTGCAGAAAGTAAGAGTTATTAAAATTTTTTTTATATTAGTAGCTAAATCCAGTAATACTTGAGACTCTTATGAATATGTGAGAATTGCTCCGTTAATGATATAAAATCTGACTATAGAAGCACTTTATATAGCATCGTTTTAATGCTGTTTGGAAATGCTGAATTTGCTGTGTCTGCTATAAATATTTCCACTTATGTCCTTTGATAAAAGTTAATAGTGTCTGTAAGTCCTGGTGGAATCCAACCAGAAATGATAAGTTCCTCAGGGCAGGAACTCTGGCTTTGTTTTGGAGAACAGAAGTGATAACACTCTGCAACACAAATCATTACTGGCTTACCAAAGGGCAAGCCAAAATCTGCTTTCTTTCCTTTGATGGAAGAAGGCATGCTTGGAAGTGTTAATATCCAGGGGTGATAAGTGTTTGTTTTCAAGGGAGTCTGTTTAGGGAAACAAACACCAGTGTTATAGTGTTTTCCACTCATCCTAGTTTTAGAACCCCAAAGTATCTTCTCCAGCTGGTCATCTGTTATGATGTCAGTAGAGATCCAGATGTGCCAGGCAGCTGTTTTATTTATTCTGCTCAACAGCATTTCCTGTCAATGATAGGTTTTTTGCTTGGAGAGCAGAGACAGAAGCTTTTAGTTCTCCGTATTGCTTCTAATTTATGGTATGGGATAGTTTGCCACTAAGAGTGAAACTGCCTCAGAAATTACCTTGGAAGTTTGGGAGACCTCATCATAAAGGTGCACTGACAAGCTTGGCATTAGCAGCTTTGCTAAGTTTGCATTGTGTGCTGTGTACAGCTGAAGATCAAGTGAAAACCGATGTAAGTGAATTTGGTTAGAAGAAGGTTCATTCTATTTTAAATTAATTTTATTGATGGTTGCTTCTCTATTTTAATATGTTAAATTGATGCAGTTTCATCGACAACTGCATGAACTGTTCAGGTGCTTTGGAACTTTGAAATAATGTTGGAATAAACTTTTTTTTAATTTTAAGTGCTACAACTTCTGGGCAAGTTTTTGGTAGAGTTATAAGCTTTTTAGTTCTACTTCTATGGGTGAGAAAACAACCCTTTCTCTTCCTCTCATCTCGTATCCCGAGATTAGTACTAGAAGTGGTGGAGTTACATACAAATAAATACCATTTCTTGCCTAAATACGGATAATAAATGGGTTTTTCACACTAAACTTAAGTAAAGCTTTTGTATAAAGTTGTGGAAAGTCTGGTTTAAATTTTTTGTGTCTGTTTCTTGTATAAGATTGAGTTTGTCACAACTGATACCTAATGATGCATTGATGTCACTTAGTTCTAGAATAATGTAATGGGAAAAAATAACCCAAATCCAAGCTGTAAAATTAGTTTTTACGTAAGAAAGACGTTGTACTTGCGATGCTTAATAGTAGTAGTAAAAATAATATTAAATTTAGTGTTTGACGTTTGTCTAACAACTGTACACTCACAAAACTGGTTTGAAATGTAAGCATTAGAAGGAAGAATTAATCTTAAAATGTAACATGTCCTTGTTTAAGTACATACATGTATGCACAAGCATAACAGAGGTTTTCTTTTTCTCTTTCAGAGATATAACAACAATGAAAGGTACCATTGTTGCTCAAGTTGATTCAAGTGAGTCTTTCCAGGAGTTTTGCAGTACATCATGTTTATCCTTCTATGAAGATAAACAGAATCCCTCAAAAGGAGCTTTGAATAAATCAAAATGCACTATCTGTGGTAAACTAACTGAGGTCTGGTCGGCTGTTTTATTTCTCTCATCTTTATCAATAAAGACAATAATTTATATTCTGAAGGAAGAGAAATTAAAATAGGAAATTTAAAATCTGGTTAAGCATTGTCATATGCTGTAAATTTGTTATGCAGGCTTAATATTCATACAGAACAACTGAAGGCAGAATTCAGAGGATATTTGATTTTTGTTTCAGAACTTGAATGATATTTTGTTGATACCTGGTAGATGCTGTCAACAATTTTATTAGGCATAGAATCTTGTATTTGTAACCCAGATCTCCCACATAGAAGAATTGCTGTTGAAAAAAGGCAAGATTTACTGTAATTTTTTTTTTTACTGTATGTTTTGGAAGATTATGCAAATGTTTTTAGAGATATGTAGAATATACATAATTCTAAATTCTCATTAATGTGTTAATCTACTCTTGATGCCATTACTGGGCCCACCATAGTTCACACTACTACCTTACACAGCGTATCTGTCTGACCAGTCTTTATCTGCCATGTTGTTAGCCTGCAAATTGAGTTTTTTATAAAAATCACAGAAATTACCCTTCTGCTCTAATATACAATTATTACATCTTTCCCTGTGATCCTTGCTTCTAGGCTACAAGAACAATTTTTTTTCTAGAACTCTAGAGACAACAGCAATGCTAATTTCTGTTTCTATATTTCGTGGTCATTTTGAGCATCTCTGTTGTTAATTAATGAGCTAGTATAATCTGGGTTTAGTTGTTGTACTTGAATGTAAGAGGTCTGACTTGTCTATTAGTTTGAGGCAACTTTGTGCTTTTGTGGTGACAGAATGCTTCTCTTATTTTTGTTTTTCAGATTCGTCATGAAGTTAGCTTTAAAAATATGACTCATAAACTGTGCAGCGACCATTGCTTCAATAGATACAGGATGGCAAATGGTTTAATAATGAATTGCTGTGAGCATTGTGGGGAGTATTTGCCCAGTAAAGGAGCTGGAAACAATATTCTTACTATTGATGGTCAGCAGAAAAGATTCTGCTGTCAGAACTGCGTTGGTGAATACAAGCAGGTAATTACTTCTTTACCTAGAAATTAAAATCAAAGAAGCATTAATACTCCTGAAATTTATGCTGTTACTCATAACATGGTTTTACTTAGCATTAGAAATCTTAAGTAACGAAGGCTTCTAAACAGTGAGATTAATGCCAGTGAGGGCAAACTAGCCAGATTGAACTTTCTGCTGCCTTTAAGATGTTGCTATCATAGCAATACCTATTTGTTACTAATGAAAATATTTAAACTTTCTGTTAATAATTCTATTTCTTTCTAATGAGTGTATCACTTACATGTATATTATAGCAAGCCCAACACACAGGCTTACCAGTCTTTAAATGATATTCTCTTTACTTATAAAAGCTCACTTCTATGCAATTGAAACATTCAAAAATATGCAGAGCATACAGATTGGACATTGCTATCAGAATCCTCTTAACTGGTTACACGTTGGCTGTGTACCTGTACCAGCCTCAGGTCCTTCACTCTACAGCACAGGATTTTGAAGTATATCATGACTTTCATCCTTCCATATGTTAAATTTTTTGGTTTCATTTTCTTTACTTGGTTTGGGTTTTTTTCATGCTTAAGATGATTAAGATAATAATAATTGTTGTGGTTAAAAATAATTCTAAATTAAGAAATCTCATGCTGATGTCTTTTGCGTATTACAGAGCCAGCTCCGTACTCTTGCTAATGCTGGCTGGAAGGTTTAAAAGTTAATCACAGTATTTATGGTATAATAGGATAGCTCTGAAATATTAAATATTTTGGGGGAGGGTATTTGGGGGATTTTTTTTCTTTTCTTAGGTTTTTTTTTTCTTAGTAAGTTCTGCTCTGAGTTTATAAGGGTGGTATTATAAAATACAGAAGTACTGCTTTACTAGCAAGAAATTTCTTTACATGTTTTGGGGGATTCACACTTGAGTATATGAGTGGCTCCAGTGCTGCACATTGCTTTGGGTTCTTCATCTCTTTCCATTTTCAAGAAACCAATGATCCAAGAGAAGAGGGAGTGTGGTGCTGAATGTTTTTAAGTTCTTTAATGTTACCTCATGTATGTTTGTATTTTCTCTTTGCACGTTCAGTTGTGATGCTTTTGGGGATGGCTGTTCTCGTGTATATGCAGTGTGCAAACAGCATATCTGGGAACACGCGTATGTAAAGAGCGTAACTGAAAACTTAACATAAGCATTATTCTTTTGTCACAGCTATACCAAAAGGGACAGGATAGGTTTTCAAGATACTAAAAACGTAGGCATGCTCAGAAGCCATGGAAAGACTTGAAGAAACGTTGAATACTGGTCTCTCGAAGAAACAAAAAGGCATGAGATTAACTTTGAACTTGAGGCATTCCTACACAACCACTGTAACATGCAACACACATGGAATTATGAAATGAACATGGAATTTTGAGAGGTCGAATGATAAATCTCTACTTAATTCGAATTACAGACTGCGCTATGTTTGTTCAGATATTGTTGTATTTTGTGTTTAGATATGTATTTGAGAATAAGAAGGATATGGGCAGCAAGTTGTGTGTTCTGGTTGGCTTTGGGGAAGAGGAACAAGCAGTTTGGAGTATCAGGAATCTTCACACATAGCGTCGGGTATTATGAGGATCCTTAAAAGAACCTTTAAAATTGAGACAATGTTTTGGTGCATTCAGGTCTGACAGAGACTTTATTCAAGCAAATTCTTAATTCTTTTGTGGAAATGTTTGATACGGGGGAACTGCAGTAGGCTGTGAGAAGCTTAATTGTGCATTTGGTTTGGAGTGGTGATTATAGGGATATTTTTGATATTAAGAGAAACTCCAACTAAAAAATTGGGAGTTTATAGTCTGTGTTGTAGGTGTTGAAGTTGCTCAGGACACAGTTATTTGAGAATATTCAGCTTTCCAGCAGGATTTATTTAGGTTTAAACTTCCATTTGCATTAAGGCTATTTGAACTAAATGTTACCCAGGAATTCTGTTGTTTTGAAGTCTAAATTCCTTTTCTAAAGTGTCACTGACAACTCGTTGGGACACAGTTATAAATTGTAGGTTGCTTTGTTCAGTCATAACAGTCTTTTCTTGGAATTTTTAGTCAGATAAAGGAGAAGCGGTGAAGGAGAGAATATTGGAGAGTCTGCTACGTACTTAAATAAACTTAATGGAATCAATAATACAGGAAAAGTTGATGTATCATTGGATTACAGCATTGTGTTGTACAACTGATTATTATGTGTCACAACAGTTTTAGAAAATGTTTTCATACAGCTATAAAATGCATAGGTCTTACTGGTGTGAGCTTTGTATTAAGCAGTTTATATTGTAAATGTCAAACCTATCAATATATGCTATACATTTGTAGTAGTAATAAATGAAAACTGTTTCTTATTACTTGTACCTATCTACATACTTAATCCCTATTTTTTTAATAAATATTACACTGATTTGAACAATCATTTTTTCAATAACTTGGACATTTTTTCTTCCTGGAATTAAAAAATTAAAATTGTGGGTGATAATATTTACTATGGCTCTCAGAATGGCCACATTCTGAGTGCAAATAATCCAAAGGGTTTCTTTCCTCTGCTTTAGTGTTGATGGGAGTAAGAAACAGTGTTATTCCTGGGATGGAGAGTAGTTTTTTTCTGAAGTGCCTAAGCCACCTTTTCAAGGTGATGGATGCACTTGGCTTTCTACATACCAGTTTCAGCCCCTGCTTTAAAACTGAGACACGGATAGTCTTGAATATTGCATCCTATGTTTTGCTTTTCTGAGAGGTAACTGAAGTAGTTACAGAGCTTAGCTTTCTGTCATATTAAATAAGCTATGAAAATAAATAGATTAATAAATTGTGTAAGACTTATTTTTTTAAAAAAATAAATAGGCGTAGCCCAACTAGTGCTCACTGTGGTTATGTGCAAGGGCATTCCTGATAGCACGACAGCCATTCATGAAGACAGCTAAGTGCAACTCAAGCTTTTTTTTAACAAAGAGAAAATGGTGATAAAATCCCTCCTCCAAAAATGAAATCACTGACAATTTAGACTAGAAAGTCAAAAACAAAACCCTTATTGGAAGTGGTTATTTTTTTTAAACCTGAAGACTGCTACTATTAGATCCTAAGTTCTTTACCTGTTGTACTGAGGTTCAAACACTTTGCCTGTAGAGGGGCAAGAGGAACTTAAAGAATGATGGTAAACAGACATAAACCAGAAAACAATGCTAGACGAGAGTGAGATCATATCAGTCAAGGACGTGACTAAATTGTCTGTATAATTGTGCAAATGCTGAAATATTTTATTCCTTCAAGTAGGCATTGCATATAATTAAAATGAGAACCTATAATTAAAATGGGAATGTAACCCTTTTTAAAACTACTTTAGTGGTTCATTTAAAAATTAGTATCCATGCAGCAAATTGAAACAGAACCCAAATATGGCTGCCATGAAGACATATTAAAAAGCACATAAATATGTTGTTTCACTGTGTTAGAAATATGCAGTAGTATCAATCTCTACAAAATTAGATGACTTCCTTTTCAAGTTGCATGATTGTTTGTGTCCTGGTTTGCTGGATTTTGGTGCAGTCTTAACAACTTTGTTCTAAGGAACAAGTGAATTCTGTGTCTTGGCACTACCAACCATACCTTTTAGTTTTCAGCTGTTCAACTAGGATAAAACTGTGTCTGTATCTACTTTTAAAAATAGAGTCTTAACTGCTTTGCTTACTGGCCTGATCACTGGCCTGATCACTGGCCACAGTGCTCTTGATTCTGCTATGGAAGCATTTAGTGTTTTACTGTTTTCAGATGTTCCTTTACTTTCTTTGCTTTGTTTATTTAATTAAAATTTGTCTTGTTAGAATGTGAGCCTCATCCACTTGCTTTGGGTGCTTCTTAAAAGTGATGATCTCTGTGTGTTGTCAAGAAAGAGGGGAGAGAAGCTCTAGCTATTTCTTCATAGACTTCCTAATAGTTCTGGAATGAAGTGAGTACTGGGTGAATGCAAGCCAAATGAGTATTTTTCTAGTTGGAGAGGATGTTTGCAGCTTATTTTCATCTAGTGGAAATTTTTTTCAGTGCTGAATAAAAGTGCATTTAGTTGACTGACTTGATAAGGTGAAGACTTGCCACTGAACATGCTTCAAGACTAACCAGGCTATGCAATCCATTTAAGCTATTTACTTACAAGCAATAGAAAATCCCTGCCCAGGCAATTGTGCTTCCTTGTTTCAAAGTCTGCACGTTGTCAAACAAGTGTTTTTGTGAAACTCTCCTAAAACTTGTTTCGTCTATTTTATGTGCTGAGGTTTAGAAACCTTCACTGTATACAATAATATGCATATCAGTTCTGCAACTTCTGATTCATTGTTTGTACAGGGTTTCTATTTAATTTCCACTGGTTTAAATCCCACAGTGCTGTGATAGAATGTCTTGTCCGGTAGTACTTCAGTGGAAACATCTAAGGATTTCAACTTTGTCTTGTCCCATGCAGTGTCTGTTCTTTTTCTGTGCTGCTTTGCTGTTAAGACAGACCTGTCCTTTTTATTTTGCTAGTAGAATTAATTACAAAACCTGCTGTTTCCTGCCATTGTTACTACTTTGTTAAGTCTTGCATTCAAAGGTCTGTTTGAAGAATAAATACTGTTGACAAAACCAGTAATTGTGAGAGTCGAACAGCTCCTTTATGCTGAAATATTAGAGATACTGACTTTTTTTTAATTTCTGGACTCTTTGAAAGCTAACTTCTGTGGTTTCAGCCAGTTCCAACTGTGGTTTAATAGTAAAATCTCTTCCTCAGACAGTAAACCACTTCTGTCTCATTTTTAGTAGTACTTGGTTTGGTATTAAGTGATCTCTGATAATACTGCGATCTGATACTATATACACTTGTATGGATGGAGATAACTGAATCCTTTTTACCCGATCTACCATGGTTACATGACAGAAATCTTTATCAACCAAGAAATAATCAGTTCCTTTTTCTTCCTGGTTAGTAGTGTGGGTCGGGTTTTTTCAGGCCGCTTGATATATGTACATCTAGTTTCTTGCATCTCTGATGCAGATCAAGTCCTTTTAGAAACTATCCTTTTCTACATTTTTTTTTAATTCCTGTTTCTGGAACCGTTTATTTTGCCATTTCTGCTTCAAATGCCTGTCTTCAGCTGTAGAATTAGCTGCTCTTCAATAAAAACTATAAATTTACTTCCTTAGGCACCATTTAGACAATGCCCTCAGGCACACAGTGTAAATGTTGGGATTGTCCTATACAGGGATAGGAGCTGGACTCGATGATCCTTGTGAGTTCCTTCCAACTCAGGTCATTCTGTGATTCTGTGATCATTCATAATGAGTGTTCAGGTTGTTATTTTGCCGGTACTTTAGAAGATAAAGTGAGGTGGGTACGTCAGAGATGTTAAAGCAGCTTTATAGTTCTTAAGCAAAGTACTGAGGGCGATCAAAATTATGAGGTGTGATCTGTGTGGGAGCACAGGAAATTCTTAGGAAGAGGAAGCAAGGAGGTGATCTGACTGGATATCTGTGTTAGGATGGCCATAACCACATCTGTGCACTGCTGTACCTGGAATAATTGTACAGGGTGAGGGGAAGAGGGAGAAAATGCAAAACAGAAGCAGCTGAAATATTCAGTAAAAGTAACTTGCTTTTGGAGGCAAGAGAAGAAGAGATACTCAGTTCTGCTGTTCTTAAAGGCATAAAGACAAGTGTCTTGAGAGTAGGAATAAAACTGGCAGTTGCAGGATGCCAGAGAAATGTTTCTGGATAAGTTATTGATTTGACTCTTTGCGGAGTTCAGCTGATGGAATGTAAGCACTAATCACTTGTGTTCAAGGGCTGCAAAAGCAAGTACTTCAACTTTTGCTCCTAAGACTTGTGCAAATGCTTTTGAAGTGTTACTATTCTTAATCTCTTTTGGAGCAGGGAAAAATTTACAGTTGTTACTTTTGGGGCAGAGTTGATTTGGCTGCAGTATTTGAAGAGACTGAATAAAAAATACAGTTTCTTGTTTCTTTACTGTTACAGATTCTGCTGACAGCTGGTTATTTCTTAGTTGTGCGTGTTGCTTCTGAGTTGATCTGGACCATCCTTCTTTCAAAGAGTTTAGCTGCTGTTTTCTTGATTGCCTTGCTAATGGATGTCTGTCATAGATTTCCATGTAGTAATGATCTCTGCATTTCTACTTACAGAAAATCTCTATTTTCTTTCTCTTTTACCTTTCTGTTTGAACACAGGTTGACACTGCTTCTGTCGCGGAATATTCTTTTCTAGAATCTTTCATGGTACTTACCTTATTTCTAATCTGAAACTGTTTCTCTATAAAGCTACAAATGAGAAATTTTCTTGAATTGTGAAGTGGGTACCAGTCTGTTTTACTGTGGACCGTATGAGATTGACTGCAAAGCATTTCCTTCAACTGGAAACAAATCTTTGGGCTGCTACATAGCGTTGTAGCAATCAACTGGTGTTCTGTTCCTCTGTATCAACTGGCCCTTGCATGGAAGAAGTTGTAGCAAAAATGCTCTCTTACACTGCTGGCATGGTGTTCATCCTGCTCTGTCCTTCTGAAGGCACGTAAAGCAGATCATACTGCTTTTTTTCAGTCAAGAATAAAAATCTGTAGCACAGGTTCCTAGATGCAAGGCACTAATAGATTTATTGAAATATTCTTGCAACCAGAAAGTTCAGGAACAGAGACTTTTATTAGTTTCAGTTGCAAAGGGAACTGAGGCTTCCTTCTAAAAATACTAGGAAACGGCAGTATTGTCCTGATATTGTAGGGCTTGATCTTTCTTCTTAGTAGGACATGTGCAAGAATAGCTCTAGACTTCAGCTTTCATAGTGCTCTCCTCCTGAAATGATTGTTGCTGTTGATGGAAGAATAAAATTCCTCAGAAACCCTCCAAGTGAATTTTCTCTTATTTCCGGGAATTCAGATTTCTGTTGCAACAATACTTGTATTTCTGGAATACATGCCATTCATCTGTTTTTTTCTTGCATCTTGATAGGCACTTCTGTAGTTGTCTGTTTACGTTCAGTCTGTCGTGGTGGGGAGAATGAAGATTGAAATGTACGTAGAACTAGTAAATAACAAGAATTTTCAAATTGCGTGAAATGTTTTATAATGTCTCTTCTCAGTTACCTATCATGAGAGTTATCTATCATGAAGTATACCTGATTTCTGGGATTAAGTTTCTAATAGGTTACACAAACAAGTTGTGAAAGAGTGAGTGGGTTTAGAGTCAAATATTAACAAGAACAGACGAATATTCAGGCTTCTGCATTTACTTTAGACTTTATGCTTTGGAAAAGGTCAAGTATGCAGGGGGATCTAGCTAAAATTAGGTCATCTCAGTGCAGAATCTAGGTGCAATAATGAGGGAGAGGTTTAACTCTGGATTAACTTAAAATCTTGTGCTCTAGTAATCTAATGGATATAACTTTTGTCAACTTCCGTGTTCAAAGAGGGTCACCTTGAGCAGGTCACCCAGGACCATGTCCATTTGAGTTTTGAATATCTCCAAGGATGAGGACCCTACATTGTCTCTGAGCAGCCTATGACTGCATTAGCAAGAGTGTAGCCAGCAGATGAAGGGCAGCGGTTTCCATGCCCTGTCCCTCCCATCCTTCTGTATTCTGACACTGCTAAAGGGCAATCAGTTATCTAATGGGAGGATACAGACAGGACAAAGTTGGACTCTTCTGGTAGTGCACAGTGGAAGGGTGAGAGACAACAGAAATGACTTGAAAAGAAGGGAAGACATGATTTGGATAGAAGGAAAAGCTTTTTATCTGTGAGTGTGATGAAGTCCTCCAGAGAGATTGTGGAATGCTCATCCTTGGAGATGCTCAGATTTGACAGGACAAGATCCTGATCAGCCAACTTTGAACCTGCTTTGAGCAGGAGGTTGCACTTGACCTCTGGGGGTCCCCTCCAGTCTGCATGATTCTGTGATCTGTACTGCTGAAACAAAGAAAGAAGCAGTGATGTTTAAAATACTCAGGAAGTTTTGTGGGTTTTTTTGTTCTGTTTTTATTTAGTGATGAAGTTTTTTGCTTTCTTTGTTCTGTTTTTCTCTCTACCAGTGAAGTTCTTTCTTTGTTTTTCCTAACCATGAAATACCAACATTTACACAGCTTTACATTTTCCTTAATTTCTTTTCTGAACACACACTTTTCCTTGTGGATGGTTAAAATTTTCAATTAAAAAGAGAAATGTTCTGTAGGAAGAACATGGGGACAGTTGTTCTGCTTGAGATGCGGATTCTCAAATGTTACTTTTTCTACAGAATAAATTTAATACTACAGATTCTTAGAGATGAAAAGTAATGTGATGAATGTGTGAGTGGAAGTGTATGTTACCCAAGAACCTTGAGAAGAGAGTGTTATCTGGAAATTTGACAAGAACAGGAGAAAATTCTTGGTTTGCATTATGACTATCTAAAAATACACGGGATAGGTCAGTACGAGGTTCTCTCTTGATGTTGTCAATGGAGGAAGTCTCTGAGTTATATAAACTACTAAAATGTTTGAGAAACCTGTGTAATGCTGATTGCTAATTAATTTCAGGTATCCTTTAATCTTTTTTATAGTAACATACTCCTTTGGTTTTGGATGATATTAGTATTCAAACTTGCAGGAGTGCTGGCAAAATTAATAAAAATGCAGGAACAATGTTGAACTTGAAGGACTTGATGGTGATTATGAGGTGTTTGGAGCAATAAATTTGAACCAGTTTCAGGCCTTTTAGTCTTTTTTTTTTGGTCACTGGTGTCATCCTATCTCCTTCACTTGTGTAACAAAATGTTTAAACTTCTAGTAAGGCAGAAGTGTTCAAACACTTGTCATAGTTGTTTTGACTAGAATTAAGTGAGAGCTTTGCTGTTAGGCTTTTGTTTCTACCACAGAATCTTCTGCATCCTTGATAGATTTTTGGGAAATTCGTGTTCTTTGTAGTCAGGATATTTCAGATCTAGGTTTGCTAGATTACTACTAGATATTATTAAAGATTCTTCTTGTTGCTCGTATGTCTGAAAGTTCTAGTGTGAAATCAGTTAACACCTCTGGTATTATAGTGACGCTTGAAATTCAGTATGTGTTGATGCACTGTGCTTTGTGTGCATGATCCTTTCTTGACATTGCTGAAATAATGAGATATTTGACCTGCTGGTTAGCAAAAGCTACTTCTACTTTCAAGGGATTTTTGTCAAGAGATGTAGTCTGTTGACACAATAAATCTTTTCCAATTATGCTTGCTTACTATAAATTCATTTATTTTAATATGTATTTTCATCTTGTTGACTCTTGATGTCATCATGGCCTCAGTCTGATTTTATTTGTTATGTACCTAGAGATTTTGAAAGCTTCATTTACATCAGCATTGTTTTCTGATTATATTCCCAGATGCTTTTTTTTAGGCTGTTTGACAGTATATTTGCATCAGTGCTTATAGATTTACATTTTGGTTTATTCAAGACGTACCAAGGCTGTTTGTGCATGCAGATGTTTTAATGGTCGTTGTTCATTAAGCTGGTTGCAAGGAGTCAAGTCTTTATTCATACTGGTAATATAACTTGAAGTATTCCTGATGCTCAGCTTTCATCAGAGGGTATGAATATATTTTGGCAGAATAACTCCAACTCATAGAAAAGTATAATTGCTACATTTTGGTCTTGGTACTTAGTGTGACTTTTGTCAATATTGTGGCTGATTAGGAGGATTAGTAGATGTTGAGTAACATTTTTAAAAGCAAACAAAAAAAATGAGGGAAGGATCCTGAAGTTTTATAAAATACCTTACTCTAGGTAGGAGCTTGATATCTTGACCCATATTCCTTTTTGAAGGAATTCTACAGCAAGTATTTTGTTAAAGCAGCATGTGGAAATAGTGAAGTTGTGTGGTATTCTGAAGTTTTGCTGGTCTCTGCAAGGTGCTACACCCAATTTGTGGCAGAGGCATGTGTATTTATATATTTTAATGCCCATTTTTAATATAGGGAAGATGATACACATTAAAAACCCCTAAGTTTTTTCTCTGTCTGTAAGGCTGGATTTAGCTAGTTCTCAAATGTTAAAAGGTAGTGAAACTTCTGTTACTCTGAACAAAGTGAGGCATCTCTGGAATGTGCTTTGCCATTCCTTGTCCCTTCAGTTGGTGAGAAGAGGGAGAGAGGGAGAGGTAGTGTCAAAATCATTCACCAACAGAAAGGAAGAAATCTTAAGTGCCTAAGGGTCAATAGGGTGTTTTCTAATACCCTGTAGGGAGAGTCTGTCTGGTAGGAGATGCATCACTGTTCAGAGGAATTCTCTGTGGTCACTGTCAAAGCCATAATACTAGTTCTGTGAGCAGGGAAGGTGTCTAGACAGTTGCTTCTGTACCTTGCTTTATGGTGCTTGGGATATTTACTTAACACTGAAGTATGTAAAATGTGTAGCAAATCAGAGCTACAGATTTTGTGTCTCGACTGTGTCATTGGTATTTCTGTGTAGTGCGACTGTCGTGTTTTTATAGAACACTGGTTCCGTTGTGTAGAAAACTTGAGTGACTGCTGTGTTGGGAGATGTCAAAATTGAGTCTGTTACCAGATTCACGAAGTCGGGATTCCTCACTGGATCCGATGAGGATCATAGGAACACTGCAGTGTCTTTCTCCTGCCTGGAGAACTGGAACTAGGAGAGCTGAGAAGTTAGAGGTTCTCCTAACAGGGCTGTTGCTAAGAAACTGCTGCGCCTAACTCATACTTGACAGTATTAAGGATTTTATGATTTGGATAGTATAGAATTTGTTTTTGAAGTTTAACACCATAATCTGTCCTTCACTTTCTCTGTGCCAGGTTGTTTTTTCTTTTCTTGCAACCATTGTTCCATCAACAAGGAGAGGGGAATAGAGGGATCTAAAACTCTCCAACTCAGTACTTCTCGCTGTATACTCTTAACACAGCTCACTGTTTGTAGATGGTGGGGTTTGGGATGGTTTTAGTGGTTGGTTGGGGATTTTTTTAAGAGGTTTTTTTGTCTACACAGAAGTTTGTTTTAGCCAGCTTTCCACCAGAAGTAATAGACTCAACCATAGAGCTCGAGTGTTCTTCAGAGAGTAGTTATGAAAGTTAGTTAGTACAGGAAGGTTCTGATGGGTGAACAAACTGCAGAAGTAATTAAGTTTTCCTCTGTGTTTGTTATACCATAATTTAAACCCAAAAGCCAAACGTAGTTTTAACTAATGCGTTGTTTTGCTTTGTTTTATGTTTTAGAAATATGGCAAATTAACATCTTGTACTGGCTGCAGAGCTCAGTGCAGGTTTTTTGACATGACTCAGTGCATAGGACCTAATGGATGTATGGAGCCATACTGCTCAACTACATGCATGAACACACACAAATCAAAATATGCAAAGTCACAAAGTAAGTGAAAAGGATGATGGATTTTCATCACTGATAAGAGTAGGCTTTTTTTTAAAGTTTGAACACTGGGGGTGGGTTGTTTTTGTTTTAGAATTAACCTATGCAGATGTAGCTTCATAGTTTTTCAAACTTATTTAAAAAAAAAAAGAAAAATATCATCTTATATTCAACACTACTAAATAGAGTGACCCCCCCCTTGAGAGGTCTTTTTTCCCCAGTGGCCTTTTTGCTTGGTGTCGGAACACTTCTCAACTGTCTAAAAGCGTCTGGGGAAAAAATGTTGAGACATAATGTGCTCTGATGTAGTGCAGTTTTCTTGCATGTGAATTAGTATTCTCTTGTCTGTGATCCTACTCCACCCCATTTTATCTCTTCAACAATTGGAGAAGGTTAGAGGTAGTTACAATGTATATGGATATTCTTCAGGTAAAATTTTACTTTGAGTGAAATGAACCAGTAAATAACTCAAAATGTGTGTTCTTCAACATGCAAAGCAGACATAGATCTTAATTCAGCAAACTCAAAAGTTGAAAATGCTCTAGTGAATTTTATAGAAGAAGGTGCTACTTCACACTTAATGCTGATCTTTAATGGAGGAATTTAGCAAACCACCTTTTTTTATGTGACTTTTAGAAGGAGACAAGTCTTAACTTTTTACATTGAAATTGTGGGAAGAGCTGACCTGTAATCCAGTTTGTTGGGGGTTTTCTTTGCACTACTATTTTGTGTTTATTTTGTTTGTAAACTACGTTTTTCTTTTAGGTATGGGAATTATTTGCCACTATTGTAAACGAAACTCTTTACCTCAGTATCAAGCCACAATGCCTGGTGGAAAACTGTACAACTTTTGCAGTTCCAGTTGTGTAGCTAAATTTCAGGTTAGCTGTTGTGTTAAATCTTTTCATCCCTAAATATTTGTGTACCGGTGTTTGTGTTAAGTATTTGCATATTAAACTATCTTGCTTGTGTACATGTTTATGAGATATAATTAACATAGCAGATGCTTCTGGTTCATAACAATTTCTTTGAACAAAGTACTGTTTCATGCAGATAAAATTAACTGCTGTCTTAAACTTAGAAAATTGGATAACAACTACCCATTTATCTTTGATACTGTAAGAAAACGCAAAGCAATATCACTGCTTATCTTATTTTTAACACCCCAACCTCTTTGTGGAGATGAGCCTTGCTGTTTTATGTTGAAGATGAACGAATTTATTCTCTTTTATACTAAATACAGTAACAAAACTCTCATTTACTAACAAACACGTTATGGAGAGTAGCGATTGTCTCTGCAACGAAAGATTAGAGCCTAAGCCATTAGAATGTTTGTGGATGGAACTAGCTGCTAACTGAGGTCCAGAAACTGGAGTGTTGCAAGCCTAATGATAGGCACATTTGAAGAAGCTTCTGTGCTCTTTGAAAATGTTCTATTTTTAATGACTTGAGATTAAAGCATGTGTAAACTATGTTGTAGTGGTTAATCTCTAGGTGATCAAAGACCATCTTTAAAGAAAATATTTCAATTTTTTGTATGTAAAAACCTTTTTCCCTGGTGTGCAGTATATAATGGATAATTCCCTTCTTGTGTTGTCAGACAGTTACACCTATACAGGGTTTTCCCACTTGGCAGTTTTCTGTCAATTGGAAAGCAAATCAATCTCTTACTTGCTTCCTTAATATATCCTGGATATGACCTCAATCACCTAGCCCCATTCTGTGCTTCCATCCAAACCAACGTAGTAGATGTCTGTCAGTGGAACTGATTAATAAAATAGATGGAGATCGTTAGTACATGATGACAAATCTGTAATTCTTGCAAAGTGATTTGGCATCTATTTTATTCTACGTGGTCTTATAATTGGCTGTAGCTTCAAGAGCTCTCAGAACGAAACTGTTCTGCTATTTGAGTGAGAAAAATAAAGGTAGTGAATGAGAAATACAGCCTAAGCCTTCTTGGATTTGCAAATAAGTCGATATTAAACAACATTATAATAAATTATATATATAAAATTATTAAATAAATAGTAAATAACTGTTGGATCAGTTATTACTGGTTGTGAGTTTGATACTGCTGAGACCTTGCTGATGCTTCTGGTGCAGTTTCAGTGCTACATGTAGATCTGTCTCTTTAATGTTTGGTGGAGTTCAATTTGAGCAGCCATACAGTCTGTGAATTCTCAGTAAAGACCAAGAGTGGGTAGGTGGTCACTTGCTAGCAGTTAGTTCACTCAGACATCTCTGTCAGGTTCTGACTTTTGATCTCGCATATTCACTGTCTGGAAGAATAAAATGTATTCACCATTAGATGAGAGCTGATTGTATGAGGACAGCTTTGTTGTTCCATTCCTTTAGTATTTAGATGGAAAGGACATTATACCACCATGTGAGCATTGGAATGCAAGTGTTCCCCTGAGGCTTTTTTTATACCTGACACATCAGGAATTGAACTTAAATTGAGAAAACGGTTTAATCCATTTAGGTAATTGCAGTGCTTTCTGCAATGATCTTTTGAAAAAATGGCTACTTTACTGTGCTGCTTCATGTTTTTCACTGTTTACTAATGCAGATAACCCTTGGTTTAGTTTGGTGTTATATTCACCCCTTTTTCTTACTGTACATTTTTTCTTCCTATACATTTTCTTTTGTTTGGGGTTACCCTGCATTTTAGTTTACAAATAGATTGGAATATTTAAATTCCCAATTTCTTTTTCAGTACTTTAGAATAGGTTTTAATTTTCTCTTATGAAGGACCCCTTGTTTCTAGCCAACTGTTGTTTAAGCTATTGAAATATTTTAAAGGTTCAGTTGGGCTGTTTGTTGTGCAACTTATTTCTTTATCTTCTCATTTGTGCAATTAGCTTGCAAAAGTATTCATCTTTGTAAGAAAGAGGGTAAAAGAGAGAGAATAGCCTGCTTGATGCTTTTTTTTTGGTAATTGGTGGTAGAATTCTGTAACTGTATCTTGTGTTCTGTCATGCTCTGTCTTGGAGGATATAATTGCAGAATTAAGAACAGAACTGTTACAAAGTTGTATTGTTTTAAACCATTTTTACTGTCAGTACCTTGACTGGGTCAGTTGAAGATCTTGCTCTGAACTTGTCTCTTAAATAAATTAGCAGTTTATTTTTCCTTATCATGAACGCGGAGATTGTAGTACAAGTGTATTCCCCAAGTTAGCAAATATGTTAAGTATCTTAAAGTACAAACTATCTTGCAAAACTTTCAGAAAATTTTTGCTAAGCCTTTGATTTTTTTTTAAATTTATGGATCTGTCGAGAGAGTCATAGGACCAGTGTGTGTAAGAATTACAAGTACAATGCTTTTTATCAGGTTACTTGCTCTGGTTATTCGCTAATCTTTTGTTCTCTTTAACCATCATTATGGTGTCTGTAAGTGTCCTTCATTGTATACCTTACATCTCTCGCACACACACACGTGTATTTAAAAAGGAGTATGCTGCAGCAGGAAGTGTGGAGGAAGCTTGGAATGCCTGCCACAGAAATACTTTTCCAAATTTGATCATAATAAAAATCATCAAAGCTTCCATGCTGGGTCTGGAAGGTCTGTGTGTTATGAGTGTAAAGAGAGTGTTTGGTTCCTTCCCTGTTTAATTTAGTGCCTGTGATTTTGCTTGTGGGGAAGTCCTAGTGGATGACTGTCTGTAAAAGATTCCTCATATTTTCGCTTCTCTTTTCATGTTAAGAACAACTTGGTTCTGTGAAAAGTTCTTTGTTTCAAGTAGAAGGAAGCTCAGCACAGCCTGGCTGCCTGCTAGACCTTCCACATATACACATGTGTACAGAAATGATTCCACAACTTGATTTTGTTTTGCTGTGAGCAAGGATAACCCCTCCATCACTTAGGTGGTGGTGGCAGGGGCAGAGCCAAAAGCTGTGATGCTATACTGGTCTTCTCAGAAGAGTCTTAGGCTGTGTATGCCTGCTGTTCAGTAGTGATTTGGCAGCTTAGAGCAGTCTGAGGTAGTTGCATTGAAAGGGTTTTACAGAGATTTTTCGCTTTGCTTGGCACTTGCCATGCTCACGTTCAAGTCAGGCTCGAGAAAAGTCACCTTAAACAACTATTTTTTGACTGAATTTAAGATATTCAGAAGAGCACATATATAAATATGATTTTAAAGGTATCTTTGATAAAGCACAGCATTGATAAAACCTTGTGGTTTGGGACAACTTGTGAATGATTTTAATGAATTTATGATCCTTTAATCTTAAAAGGTATTCTCTAATCTAAGCATCTTGTAAGTTAGAGACAAAACAAGATGATGAGAGTACTATGTGCATGTCATCTTGACTCTTTAAAACCCTCTACAGAAACAGTCCATAATTGTAATCAAGATAATATAGAAAACTTAAGGAGGCATAAAAAATCATGTTGTAATTAACTGTTGGATTTATGACCATCTTGGCCTTGATTTAGAGCTTTCAATAATATGAACTCTGTTCTTTACTGATTTCTGTGGAAAATATTTGGTTTAACTTAGGAGTTTATGATAAAAAACATTTGTTTTGTTTTAGAAGCAGTAATGCTTACTTATTTAGATTTTTTTTGAATCTCCAGTTAGACATAAACATTCTTCAAAACAAGTTTCAATTTTAAAAAGTCTCCAATGCTGGTGTTCTCACATGTCGAGCTTTTGTTATTGTTCAATTATCATCCCTATGGACTGCATAGTGCGCGAATTTCTACCACAGCAAACAGTTGGGAAAAGAAAGAAAAGATTCTGACAGTGCCATGCATCAGGAAACAACCAAACCGCCATGTTTTATTTGTGACTTGTAGCCCTCACAATAGGGTGTTTTGATCCCATATTTAAAGGTAATTATAGACCTCAAAAAATATGGTTACTTTTCATTTGATGAGCATTTAATATGTTTTAATCTTCATTCCTTCCTCTGTCTTTAGTGTTTCTGTACAGCTTGTCGCTTCTTTTTGTTCTTTAACATTTCTTTCGTTCCTAAACTGGAGGTGGTGGGAATATGTGCTCCTTGATCTCTTTTTGTTTTCAACCAGGACTTCTAGGACTTTGTGTTTATATAACCTGTATGGCTGCAGATGTTGAGCTTTGTGTTTGCTTTGTGAGGAAATCAAATGCAGAAATGTTCAGAACTTAAAACACCTTTGTGGCTGCCATGTTAGTACAAGTCTTCAGCTGCCTTTTTAGAGCAGCCAGTCTAGCAGAACTCTTTCAACCACAGGGACGTTTAGTGGATATAGGGGGAGTGATATGACAGTACTTTATGTGGGCATCAAACTGCACTAAAGTTGTTAAAGGACAATAGACCATTGGGATGAAGGTGGCATCTTTTCTGCAATATGTGGTATTTCATTCTCAGATCCTTTCTGTGATTGGGAAATATGCATACCTACTTAATCTTTGCAAACTCCTGATACAGAATTAGTGCATCTGTATAAAACGACACTGATACTAGTGAGCACGCAGCAGTACTGGTTTGCTTATGTGAGGGCTTAAATCAGTAACCAGTCTCATCACAATTACTTTTTATGGTTTTTTTTAGTGTAGGTGAACGCTTAGTAACATGACAATCCAAAGCAAAGTATCCTGTAACACAAATGTTTTATATTTTTGCTGTTACGAGGTGCAGAGGTAGTAACAAATCTGTTTGAGGCAAACTTGTCTTCTTTAAATATGTTTATCTTGTTGCAAACAGTGAGAGAAAATTTGTTGAGAAGATGGGCATAAGAAATTTGTACTCTGGATTCTTCAAGTGACTGTGATCAGTGCTGATTGAAGTTTTGTCTTGAACATCATGTGCAATCCACCAATAGTTGCCCGATTTAGGGAATGTGCAAAGGACTATGTTGTGTAGGTGTATAAGAACCAACTGGATGACTACATATGTTGTAAAATTGAGTTCTTATCTACCAAATGCCTCAGAAATGCATTAAATGAATTTAAGTTTAGATTGGATATTAGGAAAAAATTCTTTACTGAAGGAGTGGTGAAACATTGGAACAGGCTGCCCAGGGAAGTGGTGGAATCTCCATCCCCTGAAGGTGTTCAAAAAATGTGGATATGTGGCACTTCGGGGTGATGTTGGGTGATGGCTTGATGATATTAGAGGTCTTTTCCACTGTTAATGGTTCTGTGATTAATCAGTTATAGAATTAAATTCTCATACCTACCCATGCAACCTATACCTTTTTTCTCAGTCCTAAACCCCTTAATTGTTTGTTTGAATTATTGCATCTTCCTGTCATGGTTATTGAGGACTACTAGCTAGTTTTCTCTTAGTCTGACTAGATGCAGGGTTTCTCACTTAAGTCTTTTTACTTTAGTGCTTGTATTTTCAAGTGGTGTGCTTCAGTGAGGTGCTGATAGTCTGCCTTGGTGAGGTTTGGATTTGAAAATGTTTGTTTGTACGTCTTTGTCTGAACTTCTGTGTCCAAAGTAAGGCAAACCATGAAACTGTGTTGTGAATGACAGGTGTTCAGTTTTGGGGGGCTATTTTTTCTGGTATTTATACATTACCCTTAAATAACAGGCATTAGAAAGGTGAGATTAAAAAAAAAATGACCAAAAATAATTACGATGGAAGCAAGGGTAAAGATTTGAGATTGGAAAACCTAAGATGACAAGGGAAAAGGAGTCAAGGGGAAACTAACCTGCTGTGCTTTTGCCAGATCCTGAGTTTGTTTATAGAATCGCAAATTCTCAAGCACTAAAGGCTTAGTTGAAAAATACATTTTAAAAGCAACTTTCTTTTTTAGTGATGTGTGTCTACGTTTATGTTTTTCAGACTCTCAGTGTCCAGTCTTCAACAAATGGCCAGTTTGTCTCTCCCAGTGACATTCAGTTGAAATGTAATTATTGCAAAAGTTCGTTTTGTTCAAAACCAGAAATACTAGAATGGGAGGTAAGGGGATTTTTGGTGTTATTTTCAGAATGATGAAATATTTGAAAGTTTAAACTCATAACTCCAATACAGTTTTTCTAGATAGCTATTTTATAAGATATTGAAGCTTAAAAAATTAAGGTAATAAGTTGTGAAGAACATCATTTAACTTTTAAGATGGATAAAAGCAGAAGCCTTTGTTCATAAATGACAAATAAAAAAGCATCTGTGGAATTCAAAGAAAAATGTAATTTCTTACATCAACTCTAAATCTGAAATCTGCTTTCATCTTCAGTTATTGTGTTACTGTAGATATGATAGACCATTGTTACACTTCTCTGTGAACTGACGGAATTATCTGAAGATGATGTGCTAAGATTGATTAGCATGTTTTCTGTTTAGCATTTTCTTCTGAAATGATGAGTATTTGTAGCACTCACTGTCAGCTTGAGAGTCGTTAATTTTTAGCATTAGAGTTTATACCCTAATTGTGTGTTTGCACTTCTGTTTACTTTGCGTGTTAAAGGTGTGTCTTAATGGCAAACTATTATTTAAAGTTAACATTCTCCCGATCTTAAGATTTTATTCATTAACTGTATTTGTGATGCTTTGCAACTTTGCATTTAGAACAAAGTGTATCAGTTCTGCAGCAGAGCATGTTCTGATGATTATAAGAAACTGCACTGCATAGTTACATACTGTGAATACTGTCAAGAGGAGAAAACGCTGCATGAGACGGTGAATTTCTCTGGCATCAAAAGACCATTTTGTAGTGAAGGTATGTTTGTATTTGGGGTTTTTTGGTTGTTGTAGTTTTTCTGTGGTTGACTTACTGTGTTAATATTTAATGTTGAATTTTAAGGTAACAAGTCATTCTGTTGTACTTGAGGTTGAAACAAAAGTTTCTTCATCTTTGCTAACGAATTGCGTGTTCCTGTTAGTTTATCTGAGCTGTTTTTATGGGTTTTTGTCGAGTTTTTCACCTCTTCACGTTAAGGAAGATTGGGCAGCACTCTTTAATAGTGTGTGTGTCTACAAATACATACACATACACACAAAAAAAAGTCTTTTTTTGAAATTGATGCAGCAGAGGCTATACCAACACTAACTGCATTGAGGAATACCAAGCTTTCTCTTTGAGTGTTTTCAAAATGTAATACAATTTTCCTGACTAATGATTTGAATTTTCAAAAAGAAAACTAACTAAAAAGGAGGTATACAGGCATAGGATCCTTTTAAGTTGCATTAAAATATTGATTGTTTTAATAGAAACAGTAAAATGTAGTCTTGGTAAGAGCCTATCCTTCCCACTTCTGGGATACTGATATTTAATCCTGATCTTAAAAAATTTAACTGCGAGTTTGGATGACCTATCTCTAGAGGATATAGTGAGTATTTTTTTCTTTAGTTATAAAACTTTCGCTATCTTTTTATAAACCTTGCTGAAGATTATCTGCCTTCAAGCAGATTAAACAGCAGATACGCCAAGTTTTTTAGTAGGTTTCTGTTAACCTGGAGAGGAGTGGAGTGTGGAGCTGGAAGCAGCCTTCCCTCCGTGCTGTTCTCTTATCTCTGGCCTCTGCAATATTTTGTTTCTGATGAACAGAGTGTTGTGGCTTAGGTTTCTTTACCATCATTGCTGTCTTTCTGTGTTCTGGACTGCAAAGTCTTTGCTGGAGGGGAGAAAAGAACAAAGCAAGGCCCAGTTTTACAGTGTATCATTGCAGTGCTCAATAACATCTAGCTATAAATTTCTGTGGATAAACAATTCCACAGAATATATTCAAGAGACAAGAGCAAACTGGTTTTGGCCTGGAGATTACGCTATATGCTGGTATTACTGTGATGACTAACAACTCACTCCTTTCAAAGCCTGGTGGCTGTGACAATAAAATCAATAAGATTCATAATGTGAGCTATGCCGTGTTACTGCTTCTGTAGATGTATTTCTGTTTGAGGAGGCTTGAAATAAGTGAGGACTTGTGTTTCCTATTGAAAAATTTGAGGAAGGAAAGAAATAAAACCACTCTCTCCTGCGTGAATACAGTTACTGCACGAGGGGAATCCATTACCTGACTTCTTAGTGTGGGTCTTGAGTTTGCATGTGTTGGACTGCCACCTTCAGAGAAAAGATGATCTCAATAAGGATGATTACACCAAATGTTACCATTAAAACAAAGTTTGTTGGCTTACTGTGGTGATCTCAACCAGTGAGTAATAGAGAGAAAGTACTTAAAAGCATCATTAAGTAGAAAGTAACTTGAATAAATATGGCACACGTCTGCTAGCTGTAGCTTAGGTCTACTTTTTGTTGCATATGAAAAAGGCTTATCTGTGATACCTGATGAAAATGAACTGCTGACCTAGACAGAAGCTCTGTAGAAACAATCCAGGCCCTGTATTTTAAAGGAATGCCATTGATAAAGGAAAGTCATTGGCTGCTGCAGAAATAATGGAATCCAAGAGTTAATAGTGTTTAGATCCTATATTGAGGAAAGAGGGCCAAGTCTCTAGATGGACTGAGTAGAGGTCAACAAATAGAAGTTCCATTATCAGAGGTGGTAGGTTTCTCTTTCCTCCTTTATCAGGCAACCAAATACCATCTTTTTCTTGATGTCATAGTCTTTTTCCAGACATACATCCAACTGTATTTGAAGTAGGAGAGCTTGTTGGATATGGAGGCCATGTTGGTTTTGATACTGCCAAGTGTTCAAGGAACTTCACCAACGTAGGTTATTTTTTTGAGCATGCAATTATTCTTCACCAGAAGACAATGTATTACAATTCGAGAAGAAATAACCTAAGGTGCTCAATCACAAACATCATTGGCATTTTTGGAAGAAATTGAACTCTGAAGGAAAATACTGGAAATTTTCAATTGTGTGTTTATAAAAGAAGGCTTCTAGATAAAATCAACAGAAGCTAAACAGGTATTGAATTTGTTCAAGAGTGTTCCATCTTCAAGCAAACTGGTGGAAAAGCATCAACCACAAATACCCCTTAATGGCTTATACCTGCCTAGCTGGAGTACTGAAGATATCGTCATTCCTCTGCTCAACTTCTTCATACCAGGGTTTGGTTTTTTTTTTACACCTGCATATACGTATATATTTACACACAAATCCTGACACCCACATTGAAGTCTCTGGGATCAATACTTCTGTGCAGTTTCATTCCAGCTATGGTTTTTTATATGTTTCTCTTGAGAGATTTAAAAGTTTTTGTAGTGACCAGCTGAAACTTCCAAGGTCTAATTAGAACTGACCTGTTATTTGCGCTAAATATTGTTATTACTTCTTTCATGGAGTACAGTGTGTTTTTTTTCTGTTTCTATCCAAAAATCGGATGCTATGTGGAGGATGAACAACCTGAACGAGGTAGTTGGAAGAGTTTAATCTGTTCCCCTGGTGCTGAGGCTTTGGAAATTAAACTGTCTGGAGATTTGCCACTAGAATATCTTATTCCAAAATACCAGTATCTGAATTGAATAAGAGGTTTGTTGTACATGCTAAAGCAAGAATGTCAGAGTTATTTGTGGATTTTTATATATGTGTAGTTGCATGAGTGACAACTGAAGATAGACTGTGCAAGCATTTTGTCCTGAGGAAATCTTCAGGTTGCTGATTTTAGGGTTTTTTAACATCTATGCCTTTTAAGGGTCTAGGAGAACAAATGAGTCTTTGGCAATCCAGCAAGGGAGCTGTTTTATGATGAGTTATCACCGTAACATTTTTTTTGTTTGTAGATTTATTTTACATTCAACTACATCTTAGAACTCATCAGAGAACTAAGTATTATGATTTAAATAACACAAACTTTGTAATAATTTTATAATGTGAATTTCAGTAGCACTGTTTCATATCCAGTAATCTTCTTGGAAGAAGGTCAGTAAGCTGTGGAGTAAATCAGTTATCTGATGCTTGGGAGTTCCTTTCAAATGGATAATGCAGATAGAGGACAACTGTGACACTGGCAACTGTGCTATCCTCTTGATAATACGCTAATAAGTTTCTTAGAATTACAGATTCTGCAAATTAAACTCAATGTAAACTTTTCTGATGTTTTATCTAAGTAGAGATAACCCCTTTTGAAATACTGTAGAGCTGACAAGTGGAAAAGGAAATTTAGGAAGTTAATTTCAGAACTGAGTATGTCTAGGAAAGATATATATTTAGTTAAAGCACTGTAGGTTTTCGAGTGGCATTTTTCCAACCACTGCTGCACAGTGGACTGTTCAGTGAAGAGTGCCCTTAATTGTTTAGTTGATTATTTTTTAGATTTTTATGAAAACATTACAGATATTGAGAATAGCCTAAACTTGAATGTGTTAACTCTATACAGGTGTTCACATATGAATGTTTCACAACCAATTAAGATATTGCCTGAAAATTATAGCAATTCCTTTTGTTACTAGAAGCATTAAAGGACTGTTTTCAAAACAGATGTTTGATATGAAGTGTTGCTGAGACTTAGTTACAGTTGCTGGGCGTCTTTACTAGGTGGAGAACTGTACTGAGGAAAAGTTGGTAGGCTGGTTGGTTCCCCCCGGGAGAAGGGTGTTGCCAACAAACCTGCTTGAACCTCTTCATTCCTGATATTTGATTTCATTATTGTTAAACGTGAGAGGTACAGAAACCGTCTAAACATAGTTTTTTTATAGTTTACGTTATCAACTATCTGTTTTCAGCTAGTTTTAAAAAATATACATAATTTGGACTAATGTGGAGAAATTTTTGAAGATTGTAATAAAACACCCATTTTTATTATAAATGAGATGGATGTAGGCTTCTTCCCCCAGATAACAAGTGATAGGACACTGGCCTCAACCAGTGACTGGTCTCAACATGTACCAGGGTAGGTTTAGCATAGACATTAGGAAATACTGCTTCACTAAAAGGTTTGTCAATCACTGGAACAGGCTGCCCAGGGAAGTGACTGAGTCCCCATCCCTGGAGGTATTTAAAAGATGTGTAGATGTGGCACTTAGGGACATGGTTTAATGGTGAATGTGGCAGCATTACGTTAACAGTTGGAATCGGTGATCTTGGTGGGTTTTTTTCAGCCTAAATGATTCTGTGATTCTGTAACTACAACTTGCTAAATGCATGCTACTTCTCAATTGGACCTCATAAGGCTATCAAGGATTGGTAAGTAGTATAGAATGTAGTTACAGGGGGAAAAAAGGGATGTTTAGTGTATGTAAAATTTCATATCACACTTAACAGATTTTTATTATACAACACAGGCTCCTGGGTTTGTGCTTCACAGAGCCATTATTTCCCTCTCTGCAGCTCTCACAGTGGACTACCGTATTAAAATAACTCATGCTTGCTATGGTGCCTTTCCAGGTTTAGCCTACCGTGTTAGACAGTTTGGTTTTGATTCTGACCACTTTTGTTGGCAATGATCAGCTAAATTCTAACCTGAAATATTAGCTGCCTTGTGGCTTTCTTTTGAATGTTTATTTGGTCATGAGTTGGAATATCCTGGCAAAAGGGGACAATGAAGCATGTTTTAAATACTGTAAAATATGCAGTCCATAAAAATACCTTTTCACAATTGCAAGAGTCATGTTGTTACTGAAGGAAGATATTCCTTTCATACAAATCAGATTAGTAGAAAACTGGAAGTCAACCACAGAGGGATTTTGAGGTGTCTGAGTTATTCTGAGAGAATACAATCTGCTTTGACTGTTACAGACGAAAGTTACAATGGGATGTCCTTGTCATCAATTTGTGCCGTGGCAGTTTTTGTTAGAGAACTGTGATTGGCCCAGTGCAGTTCGTTGTGCCATGTTGTCTGTCTTAGTAGTCTGGTATTAAATCTTTGAGCTGCAGATGACTATTCCAAACAAATTTTGTTACTGTAAAAGCTCAAAGATAGTTTTTGGCTGATAAAAAATGAGTTCAGGTAAAACAGACAGCATATTCAAATCAGAAATGTCCCTTAAGAACTGTTTAACAGGTTCCCTTGCTGCAGAAGTAAAGGTTCTTGGCTATCCTGAAGGAAAGCATAGATCCACACCTTCCAGACAAATGCACGTGGAAGAGCTGTAGAGTTGGTTCTTGTGGTATTCCACTCATGAAGGAGTCCAATCATGTAGATTAAGTTTCCAGTTAGTGCTCGTTGGATGCATATCTTCTGAAATGACTTGAAAATTTTAACTTGTTAATCTAGATTTTGATACTTCTGGCAGTGTTCTTGAGGTTGAAAAAGCTGAAAGATAGAACTAGACTGAGGAAGAGATTATATGTTTCTTTCCTTTGTCTACAGAATAAGAACATTGATACTGTTAAAGTAATGTCATTTAAATTTTGAGTACAGGTTGTGCTGAATCTTGATTTCAAATATTTTTGGTTCATGGCGAGCTAATTTCTAACATGATATCAAGTCAAATCCTGTGCATTGTTTGACTGAAGTGCTCCTTGTTAGATTGGCATTCTTTGGTGTTAATTCCACTGTTGTGTCTTTGAAGAGGTTTGAGACAATTCTTTAAGCTAAGACAGCATTGACCATTGCAGGTAAGGAGTGATGACAATTTAAGGTTCTGAGATTATAAGCATAACAAGAAGGCTTATAAAGAAACCTCATCTTAACCTGTAAAAATAATCAATTTCAAAAGATTTAAGAACAAGCTAAAAGTGAGTAACTGAATGGGAAGAGGAGGGAGAAGAAAGGAAGGCACTAGTATCTAATATCAGAAGATCTTAGGATAAACTGAGGATATGTGAAAGATGAGTTGAATAATAAAATAATGCAAGGTTCTTAAGCAGAAGACAGGAAAGAAGGTGGGATACACAACCTCTCTGTAACACAGAGAGGATGGGGTCTATTTTAAAGGTAATCCAAGCAGGACCCAAAGTTGGATGCATTGTATCTATTTTGTTAAGGATAATGATGTTTATTGTGAAGGTTGAGACAGTGGATGGTAGGGATATGGGTGTGGAAGAGGTGGTCATTGCATTTGAGACAACGCAGAGGGGGGCAGCAGAAAGATGTGGATGGAATATAGCTCCAGAAATCTTCAAGACCAGGCTTGTGGTGCTACAGGCTTCTCAATACAACAGGTGTCTGTTATGACAGACCTGTTCTTGTTCTTCTCTAGATGAAATTGTTAAAGGATAAGAGTTGAACTTATTATAAGACAAAAGAACAGCAAATCTTTATAGCTTGAAGGAGGAGAAAATTAGTCTAGTAAGTACAGCCTTTTCAGAAGTAAATACTTGCTTTTAGGGTGGAACGGTTGCATTCTGTTAAAGATGTTATTCTCTGTGGTAAAAAAAGAGACTGGTGTTGAGGGCTCGTGAAGTGTTTTTAGTTCGGCATTCCTTTTTCACAGCTACATGTGAATGTACTGAACTTCCTGTAATTCAGGTACCTGCTGCTGGTAGAGTAGAATCATAGAATGGTTTGGGGTGGAAGGGACCTTAAAGATCATCCAGTTCAAACCCCCCTGCCCTGGGCAGGGAAACCTCCCACCAGACCAGGCTGCTCGAGACCCCATCCAGCCTGGCCTTGAACACTTCCATGGTTGGGGCATCCACAGCTTCTCTGGGCAATCTGTGCCAGTGTCTCACCACCCTCATCGTGAAGAAATTCTTCCTAATGTCTAGTCTAAATCTTCCCCCTTCCAATTTAAAGCCATTCCCCCTCATCCTATCACTACTTGCCCTTCTAAAAAGTCCCTCCCCAGCTTTCCTGTAGCCCGTTTCAGGTACTGGAAGGCTGTTAAAAGATCTCCCTGGAGCCTTCTCTTCTCCAGGCTGAAAAAGCACAAATCTTTCAGCCTGCTCATAGCAGAGGTGCTCTAGCCCTCTCATCATCTTTGTAGCCCTCCTCTGGACCTGCTCCAATGGTTCCTTATCCTTCTTACGTTGGGGATTCTAGGATCAGGTTCTTGGTAGCTTAGGATCAGTTTCTTAGCATCTTGCTTGCCCCGAGTCTGCAGTGAAGTGAAGCATGTTTCCTATCATGGGTAGCTCTGCAGGGCTGAACCTGGCAGGTTTTGGCTCTGACCAAAAGGAAGTTCTCTTAAGCCGGAACACACTTGAAGATAAGGTTTGGAGGAACTCCTTGTGTGTTATCCTGTCAGTAAGCCTCCGTTGCATGTGCTCAGATACTCCTGGCTACTGTTTGTGTGGGGAACCAAATTTTGGGGCTGTTGGAATGGATAGGTTTTACTCATATCTTTTTTTCAAAATGTTGGGGCTGTCAGCTTTTTGTCTGAGGCAATACTTATACTCATGAATCCCAAGTCTCCAGGAGAGTTAGACTGGCCAGATCCTCAGGATTTTAGTGTTGATATTCGGAAGATTAAAAAAACAGTGCTTTTTGTGTTATTCATCCACAGTGTGCTGTTAGTCAAAGCCCACTTCTTGGTCACATCTAGAAAGCCGCACAGATGCTACTGCTTTGTTGATTCAGGATTTACATTGTGCACCATGAAGACCAAGTTGTTTGAGCTCATAATCTGTTTAGTCAAAGGTGAATACTTTTACCCTACTTCAAAGAAAGTCATACTATTCCAATCAAAACCATAGCATTATAATAAAAAGTTATATCTGAGGTATGCACAGAGTACCAAGATCAAATGAAAATACATCCTATAAAAAGAAGAGCTTTTTTTTCCCTTTCTCTGAAGTGACAGGTTGTTTAAGCAACCACATGTTCCCTGTTCAGGTAGATTAAGCTACCTATTAAAAAGACCTAAAAAAGTGTCAGACAAATCTAAAGAATTTTGCTTGTCATGTTGTATAAAAAAGCTTGTACTTCCATTTTAGAAATCTTCAGTGTTCTAACTATCTTCTGTCAACATCTGAAGTTTTGTAAGTATGAGTTTTCTACTGAAGAAGCCCTGCAGTCAGTGGTCTATAAAAAAACCTCCATGTTTTTCAGGCTGGAAGAGCTGGAATTCTGGACTTTTGTTTCCCCTCACTTAATGTTCCCTACTCATTATTTTCTATGAGTCACAGAGATGTGGGAGATGTTTGCCTGTAGAATGAAGAATTTCTTACCTGATAACTTTTTTTTATGGTAACACTAGTGTCTTCCTCAATTTTACTCCCTATAATTTAGCAGCGAACAAAAATGTCAACTTTGTCCATTCCTTTTTGTAGACTACTTACCCAGGTGCACATAGCTTACATGATTGGCAATAGAGTTCTTCTACTAATCTGTGGTCTTGAAAGGTTGGCGAAGCATTGGATGGCTCTTCTAAGGCACAGCTGAAGAGAAGGATACATTGTGGTGCTCAGCTATCTCTGGAATTGTAAAGAAGTGGAAAGAATCTTATGGCCCATACAATAATGAGAGATACAGCCTGCAGGAAAAAGTACTGGCAAAAAATTTTCAGTGCTTGAATGGGTACTTTTAAGTAATAGCTTGCACACACGGGTATCTTCAGGATTATTATTTCCTTCTGATTAGTGTATTTAACATTTGAATTAGTTGAACAGTAAGGATGATTGCTTGATTTGGCACTTTCCATCTGCACTGCCTGTTTTGCGTGTCAGTAATTTTCTTTGTTCTGTTATTAGAAAAATTGGATATATAACTAAAAAAACCCAGTTTAAAACAGGTATTACCTATAGTGTCTTGTTTGTATGACACTCTGTAATTGTCTTGTTTTGACATTGCTAGCAAATTTAATTCATTAGCAAAGCTTGTAGCAGAGCAAGTTAAAATTCCTCAGTAACCTTTTGTTTCTGGAAGATGCTGTCTGCTGCAGCTTCTGCTTGCATTCTTCTGCTTTTCGTGATTTTTAGAATAGCATTTTAATTTCACATATATAAAATTCTACCCTAATAGACAACAGCACAAATCACTTAATTGAAATTACTGAATACTTACAGTGCTTTTATATTCTGTATGCCAGAGGAAGTGCAGTGTATATGCTATATATTGCGTTTCATAACTTGCCAGAAGTACAGAAGTCTCCATGTGTTAGTTTATGTGCACCGGCAGAGTGGGCACTTGGGGAAGCCTTGAGTTCTGGTGTTGTTGGTACTGTAATATTCAGGAGATCATAAAAGCAGATACAGTACCATTTGTTAAAGGTCTCTGTAGATGTTATCTTATCCCTCCAGTGTTTGATATAGACAGTTCATCTTCTGCTATTCTCTTCTGTAAAAATAGCACAATTAGAGATGTATGGTATGTGATTTAGACATTGACTGAATAGGCAGTAGATTTGAGGTAGTTTAAATACATTCTGTTCTCAAAATTGTCTATGCAATAACTACATTATTCATCTTTTAATGAATTTAATACATTAGAATGTCTTTTCAAATTTGTTTTAGTGAGGATTAGATTATTGAAGAGTATAACTCTTGTTGTGGCAACGCTGAAGTTATGACTGCAAAGCAAATGCAACGCCCCCCCACCTAATGTAAAAAGAAAAAATAAATGATACATTGCATACAAATCCTACACAATTTTCATATGTAAACTCCTATTGCTACTTAATTATTCTCAGTACTGATCACTGCTTACTTTACAGTTATATTTTTTAAGAAACTCCTCAGTTCTTAGGTCATCTTGTACCTATTAGTGTTTTTAAAAATTAATGTGTTGTCTTAACATGAATGACAGTAGTAATAGAACTGTGTTGGTCGTTGAAGATAGGTATTGTTTTAGTGAACAGTGTTGTCTAGCTTGAAATTTCTGCTCGTCATTGTCTGCATATGTAGCATCCTGAGGCTGTAAAACTGAGCAATGGAATTCCAAGTCTACACTTTTGCATGGCTCTATATGAAAAGAAAATGATGTGTTTTTTCCTGACTGTTTATTCAGGGATTTGATAAGCACAGATTCAAGTGTAGTGCTTTGAAAAAGATACTGACATCACATGAAACCAGAGAGTTGTGCAGGAAAGGTATTCAGGTAAAAATGTCTTGAAATATAGTCTACTATGCAACCTGAATTTGTCTGAAGCCCCAGTTCTTAGCTATTGTTTTATTCATTTGATTTTCAATATTTAACTCTTAAATGTGATATCTCTCTGTAAAAATTACTTTGTTCCTAATGTTTAAAATCTGTTTCCAGGCTGCAAGCTGCTATATAAACAAGACTTTGCAAGACGGTTAGGACTGAGATGTGTTACTTGTAATTACTGCTCACAGCTGTGCAAAAAGGGAGCAACTAAGGAACTTGATGGTGTAGTGAGAGATTTCTGCAGTGAAGAGTGCTGTAAAAAATTTCAGGACTGGTACTACAAGGCAAGTAACTCAGAATTTTTGACAAGAGCTCCACAATTAAAAAAAACAAAAATGCACATATGAGGATATCTCAAGGACTGTGCAGCAAATATGGCTTATTTCAGCAAAGCATTTGCTACACAATAAGCAAATGTGTTAATTTCATCATTTGAGTTTTCTTAGATCATAGAGCGGCATTTCTACCAACTGATTCTATTAATTCATTTGGCAAGGAGTTCCAGAAAAACAAGAAGCTACTATGTATAATTGTTACTTTACAATTCCGATTTTTTTTCTCCTCAATTGATACAGTATTTTTCTTAGCAGAACCTCCTAAATGGGTATTCAGAATGTTGAAAACACTGTTAATAACAGCTGGATGATACCTTGAGTTGACTGACAATAAACTAGGTTAGCAGAGTTTTTCTTTTTCCTGTTTTTGCCTCCTTTTTTGCCTTTTTCCCTTCTCCCACAGTTTGAACTGCAGAGGCTCTGATTGTTCAGTATTTACAAGTGGAAAGGATGCCAAAGGGAAAAGCAAGACCAAATGGATTTCTAATAAAAATTTAAATCAAACAGATGGCATCTGTTTCTAAATCTCTGGAAGCTTAACTACCTTGTGAAGCACAACCAGCAAAGAGTTCACATTAAGAGGTGTTTTGTTTCTGTTTTTGAAAGAAATAAAGGTGAAATTGGACTGGGTTTAACCTGCGATTAGTACCATGGATAAAATATTTGATCTCTGGTGTGAACATCCTGGAAAGCTACACTGATAATACAAAACAAGAACTACACTTGTGGATGCAGTTGCAAAAAAGACAGTACAAAATTCATCACCTTACTAAAACTCTGTACACAGTCTGGAAGGCAATAAAAAGCTTGACATGTTAGAGGGCTTAGATACAAGTCCTATAATTCAAGATGATCTGCCTGCTATAAAAGAACTGAATCTGAAGACATATCTGATATTTTGGAATGGCTGATTCCAGAAGTGTTACAGCCAAACATATTTCGAATAACCTGTGTAGGGTCCTGTTAGACATTCCTGAAAGAAAACTACTTGAAGACCAGGATGTGTTTCTTCTGTCTCATGTGAAAACAGGGTGAAGAAGCTTGACTGCCAAGTTCTTAAACTTCCTAAAATGTTAATTTCATACAATAATATTTAATCTGTATGCCTTAAAACTTGGGGTATGAGATGAAATTTATCCCTGCACAAAAAGTGTCTTCTGATAGAGAACTTAATAAAGCTTTGGTGTGCTTTAGAAATCTCTTGGTGATTTAGCAAAGAATATAGTCTAGGGGTGCACATACCAAAATAGTTTCACATACATAAACGTCTGTGGAAGCTTGTACTCTAATTCAGCTTTGAGAATCATTTGAAAACTCTGACCAGGTTATCTTTCTTATATCCATGGCATAAGGCAATAACTTAATTGGCCCATTAAGTCTGCATAAGAAGTGCTGTAGGCACTGTGGCAGAGGAAAGTTAGAGATGATGCCATGAAAAGGCAATTTAATCTAAACAGACTTGCTGATAATTTTGATAGTTTTGATGATGCTGAAGTGTTAGGTATTTTCACTTTTTGAATCTTACGCTAATTCCACTAGCAAGTGTTACATGATGTTGAATTGTTGATTGTCTTTTTTTTTTAAAAAAAAAAGATTTCTTAATGCCTTTGCCTGATTCAGTTCTGGTTATAAAAGTTTGGGGTTTATTACAAGGGGAAGAATAGGTTGTGATAGGTTGTGGGAAATAGTGTGTTTTGCTAAAATTGTGGGGGTTTTTTCCCTTACATCTTTGTTGGTAACTTCTCCCTCTTTTATAAAAAGTCACTCCAGATATGTTACATTTGGTAGTGCATTGATAGCTGATGTTCTTACCTAGCCATAAATAGAGAATAATCAAAATATAGGAAGACAGAATAGATAAGGACTCCTCCCTGAATTTGTATTTCATTTGCTGTTTTGTCTTAAAAGAATAGTTACACATGTATGAGCTTTGTCTCATTTATGCAATGTCCAGTGTTATTTTGGAGTTTCAATGAATGTATACATGAAGAGAAATAAGTAGTAATAACCTAGTAATGTTTTAACACCACAATTGTGTTCATTAAACAACTGTTTGTCTCCATCTTCTTTGTCTACCTTTTTTTTTTATGGACACATCTTTCTCATAGTGTTATCTGGAAAGCATCTTAACTTTTAAAAATAATTAAGTGTTATGGGAGAGCTTCCCTAACTGCCAAAATCCTTTTCTCAAAAAGCCAGAAGAAGATAACAGTGATAAGAAGCACAACAGTCTGTTACCTAGAAGTAATAGAACTACATCAGACTTACGTAGAAGTGTTCCTCAAACCTAATATGAGGGATTAAAACATAAAAGAATAGTTCAGCCCTAATCATCTGTTGGGTGACAGCTACAGTTACCAGTTGGTGCCAAGGTCTGAGGAAATTTCTACTGTATGGTCTCCATGTACCTGTAAGACAATAGGTAAAATTTTCGGTGTCATGAGGTTAGCTCCCTAGGTTATTAGAGCTCCTCTTGTAAACTTCAGTTGCATGCCATGGTTTGGATGTTACTCTGAGAAATGCCTGGAAAATTTCAATGTAAACATTTTAGTAGCCTGGTGATTGATGGCAGTTTCAATGATTTGATGTTACTTATACTGGAGTTTTAAAGTACCGTTAAAAACAGTATGCAGTTCTGAGAGCAGCACAGAAATTGCTTTCTTTAAATACATGTTATGAAACGTTGCTGAAAATACTACAGCTGAAGTGTGCTTACAGGTCATCCAAGGCTACAGTGGAATATTGATTGAGCTAAACATGTATGGTGATGACTGTATTCAGCAGAGGTCAGATGTCTTCATCTTCAGTGAAGACTAAGTAGGAGGTGGGGACCTACAGTCTGAGGCAAAGAAAAATGAGTGTGGCTGGTGAACTCAGATAGAGGAGGTTGTCAGCAGTGCTAAAACTTGAAACAATGGAGCCAGCATTAATCTAAGTGGCAGCGAAACAACCTTGTGGAATTTCTGTTGTCTGAATTTAGCTGAATTGTCTGAATTCTGAATTGTATAGGTAGGCATCTCACTTTCAAGAAAGTACTGTTTCACAACAGTTGATCTCCTGTCTCCTATAATCACTCACTCTCTGGAAACATCTCTTGCTCCCTGTTTGTTGTGAATTGAACTCAGAATAGACAGCTAAGGCTAGGTCCAAACCACTTGAGAACAGTTAGGAACAGGTCACTGGAGGATTAAAAAAGTAAATAAAAGCCCTACGTATGAAAGCTTTGTTTTTAAACCAAGTCTGGGGCAAATACTAGTGACTTACGTTGTGTGTATGACATTGGACCTGGGAAAATAATTGGTCCAAAAAGCAATCAGGAGTGGCAAAGGAGTTATGTCCAGTTGGAGCACAGAGAGTATAGGTGGACTTTCTGAAAGTGCTGAGATACAGCAGACTTGAAGGCAGATTGAATTAATGTATAGTGCCAGTATCCCAAATGAAAACAAATGGAAAGGGGAAGGGAGGAAAAAGCAGAAAAACTTGAATCCACACTTTTGCTTTTGATTGATTTCATGGTCAGGGAAGAGCAGGCAGTAGTAGGAAGCTTTGGTGCGTGAAAGTGTATGTAATATTGACTGCAAGCATGACTGTGGAAATGGTAGAATTATGGTGTAGCAAGTGTAGGGATGAGAAGTGAAGTATCCTTATAAAGAATCTTGTTAAAGAGTAGTAATTTCTATGTGGAAGCAAGCCAAAATTTGTTCACCTAAATACCTTAGTAGCAGTGCAGGAGAGACAATAATACACTTGTTCAAAGACCTGAATGAAAGAGCAGAACCAGGAGAGGGAGAAACAGTTGCAGGAAGGCTGTAGTTGCTGGATTTGATGAGATTTATCACCTTTTTCTTTCTTTGAAGGAGACAGAAAATTGAGCAGAAAATGATGCTTTGATAGTCAAGCAGTGTGCAGCAGATCAGAATAGGTGGGCTTTCCTGTACATGGCTCAGCTGTCATTTTTAACAATCAGTGTTAGGTGGGCTTAAGATTTAAAATTGGAGTGACTTATGCATATATTTTTTTTCCTACTGGTATTTCAGCCTTTCAGTGGCTTTGGAAGATACATTTGCATGAAAGTTGTGAACTCACAGTTTTCCTGAAGTGATAAATCTAGGCTATTTTGGCAACACTCCACATTTCATCTTCTTCCCGACTTACTTCTAAGAATACAACTAGTTGCTCTTTTGTCCTACTGAAAACATCTCTGCTGCAAAATGAACTGTGGATCAGCATCAGCAGAAAAACAAAGTGATAAATGGAATTAAAAAAAGAGTGAGGAAGGATGGGATGTTAATGCAGTGCTTTTAGGGTCCCTGACCTTGTATACCCTGCAAGTGCATAAGCACTACTGCTGACACCTGCACAGAGCAGGGAGAAAAGAAGGACCTGCCCTTCCAGTGGCACCTGGCACTTGTGTGAGGTGATCTTGAAACCACAGCTTTAATTGCTCTCAGGAACACTAAAACATTTTTATTTCAAGTGAATATGTATGTTATTTTTAATGTTGGTTATGCTGTTAGAATTAAGCTTGTGTATCATCTTAAATATTTTAAAATTACAACTGAGAGCTGAATTTCCTACGTTGCTAGGGGTTCATGCTGAAATGTTGAAGTACAGAGAAGGAACTCAACGTTTAATTTCTTTTTAAATTTTAACTAATTGGCCTGTTGATACTTTTTTGGAGTTGCAAGAACTACAGTTGGATCATTTTTTTTTTTAGCCATAAGAGCCTTGTGCATAACTGCGATGCGTATGGTTTTACATATTAATGTTTTATGCTGCATACTATCATAACTTTCCTCTTTCTCTCTCGGCTATATTATTTGGTTGGCTTATTTTGGATTTCTGAGCATCCATAAAGCCTTTAGGGTTTTTTTTAAGGACTGCTTTAGGATGGAAGTTGAAAGCAATATCAAGGGGAACAGGAGAGCAAACAATTTTTTACTTACTTGAAGATCTGAAACTGGACCTGCTGCTGTTCAGATAATAGTTTATAGCGTGGCTGATGAAATCCAGTGGAATCTCTTTTGCAGAAAATCAATGTCTGTCTTAGTGATACTTTGTGATATTACCATGTAGGCTGGTGAAAAATATATTTAGCTAGGGATACAGAAGGAAAAAGTTTTGAATTTCAAGGTTACATGCTAGCCAGCTTTAGTGGAAACCTCTTAAGGCTATTCCTGTTTATAAATCACAGAAAAACTTTGATGAACTAAATAATTGAAGTTAAAATTGTTGTCAAACTGCTAAAATAATTAAAATATATAAGTTATTTACATTAAAGGGCTCCGTTTTGATACCTAAGAAGTGATTCTGTTTGTGACTTAAAACAAGTCACCAAACTTTGAGGGGAAAATACCAACTCTACTTGTCCTCGGTTCAAGAGAGGCATTAAGGAGTCTTAGTCGCTTTCTGCTCTTGTTTTGCAGAATGCTTCAGTGGGATTAATTAAAATTGATGCATAAAATTCTTCTCTTACTGACTGTCTAGAAATGAGCACTTTTTAAAGAATTAGTAAAGTGTTAGTGAAACAAATCAGATTCATTCAGGGTGTTAATTTGCAGTAACCAACTGAAAAGAAAGTGACAAATGTGCATGTATACCCAAGTTAGAAGGTGGTGTAACCATTACAGAGCCTACATGAGTGAGACTTAACTGTGTAGTGGTAATGATTCTTCAGTACTCTTAAAAATGTAACCTTTTAAAATATAGAAAATTTTTTTTCTTAAGGCTTGTTTAAAAATGTCAAAATCTTCCTTTGCATTAAGGCTGCACGATGTGACTGTTGTAAGTCTCAAGGAACTCTCAAAGAGAAAGTGCAGTGGCGTGGGGAAATGAAACACTTTTGTGATCAGCACTGTTTGCTCCGGTTCTACTGTCAACAAAATGAACCAAATCTGGCAACCCAAAAAGGACCTGAGAACTTACACTACGGTATGTGCTGCTTTGTGGCTGCTAAATGGCAAACAAGATGTTTCCTTTAAATTGAAAATTGAAAGCTGCATGGATTGTTCATTTTTTGTCATAAATAGTGCTGGACATCACCCTTTCTTATTTCATCATCAGAGGCATCATTGAGCTGCTTGCTGGTTTTTGTCTTAGCCCTTTATTTTATTGCTTTTTCAGGAGCTGAAACATTGTCAGGTGATCAAACATTTTGTAATCACTTTTTAAAAAATCCTGTTAAGCATAATTTTAGTGTTGTATCTTTACGGGGACAGAAAATGTCCTCTTTCATTGTGATCTGGTTTGTCATTACTTGCTCTGTGGGAACACTTACTTTGCTCACAGAGATCAGATAAATGCTCTTGAAATGAGAAAAGAAACACATGTAATGTAATTGAAAGGAAATAATGAAATTAAAACTAAATAAGAATGGAATGAAAGTATATAGATAAAAGGAATGTGTTGCTTTTGATTTTTTTCTATTGGCTATAGGTAACCTGTAGTTTGTTGATGGTGACTAAATGCACGTTTACATGGTTTAAATGGCAAGTCAGGAGAAGTTCAAATAAATCAGCTTTTTAATTAATGTAATTATAGTAACACAAATTCTTTGTATGTCCGTTTTCATATCTGAAGTTTTCTGAAAGAGTCAATAGTCAAATCTGTATGGAGCATTGATTTAATGTTGGCCTTTGTGTAAGGTTCAATGCCAGAGTAGTGAGGTGCCTATGAATGAGGTGTCTTGAATGCAGTTCTCACCTGCACTAGCATACTAATCAGTGCTGTTAATTTGATGTTAACCTGATAATAATGTTGTCTGTTTGGTTACAGAAATTTGATTTTATTCTGAAAAAGGGAAAAGATTTTCTAAAAAATGGTTTTTTTACATTTTTAGATCAGGGCTGTCAAACCCCCCGAACAAAAATGACAGTAAGTACATATATTTAATACATACATAACATAATTTGATGTATTTAAAATGTGAGATCATTGTGGCCTAAAGAAATGCTATTTTTAAAAAAAAAAATCTTTAAATGATACTAAGCTAGATTTATGAGTTTTTTAGTCTTTTTCACATCAGTAGTTGCAATTAAGTTTTTAAATGTTTCTATTTTGTCTTTTCAATTTCCTCTGGGAAACCAAGTCCTGATATGTATTTTACATCTACAGCGCGTGAAAGTGTTGCTTAAAAATTAATCCACAAAGGATGTAGATCTTATTGATGTGTTTAGATTGATTAGGTACATTTATTGAGTATAGAAAGGAAAGATAATTCCACTGATCAGTTAGAGTATTAAGATTGTATCTCAGCCTTGAAAGGCTACAAATAAAGTTTCAGGTCTTAAATTATAATTCCTAAGCATAGAATAATTGGTGCTGAAGGTCTGATTGACTTTGCAGGTGACAGAGTAGGGAATCGTAACCTTTTGGAGGATCACTCTCTGGGAAGGTGGGGATCATCAGTGGGACAATAGCCTTCATTTTGAGTTTCAGTTTTTGTCAGCTTGCCAAATAATATTAGTAATAACTTTTTCAGTTAGCTTAGTGTGTTCTCTTTAAAACCCAGTTTTGTTTTGATTTGTTTGTTTATCTCATGGAAGATCTTGGAAGTGCCTGTTTTTTTTGTAAAAATATTTACTCTTTTAATGGAAATGAGCTTCTGTAAATCTTAGATTTAATTGAAAGTATTTTGATGGTATTGTAAAATATATTAATCAAAACCACAGAAAATATGATTGCTTAGGTAAGTAGAGACATCGGACAAGCTGAACTGTCAGGTTACAAACATCTAGTATTTTGCATTTAATAGCTTCTAATTATGTTAATTCGCTTCTTAGGTTTTGTATGATCTGTAAAAATTTATTTGTGATACATTTTTTTAACATCTTTTAGAAAGAGTATGCCTGTTAAACAATATCTAATGTTGTTCTTATGACTTTCTTTCCATATTTAAAAGGATGTCTGGTGCTAGTCTTAGTTCATATGACCAAATAAAAGTGAGAGTCTGTTTCTTAAACCCGATTCTAAAACAAGTGCTAAGGGACAAAACCGAAGTCTGGAAGAATAGGTTTTTTGCCTGTTGACTGTAAGGATGTGGGTTGAGCATTGAGTGATGTTCTCAAGTATTTGTTGTCACTGTTGCAGAGCCAGCAGGGGGAGCTCGAATTTCATACTTTAGGTGTTAAAAAATTATTTAGAAATAATGTTTTATTTAGAAACACAATTTTTAAAGAATGTTTTCTTTTTATTATAATGTAGTTCAAGAAGGTTAAACCTTGAGCCAAGTTTGTTGTGCTACTTATAGTGAATTCTTTTTACAACTAAAACAATTTAAGTTATAAAATAGCTTAAGTTGCACTTTCATTTAAACAAGAATATAAAAAGGAATATCTTGAATATAAGAAAGAGACAAGACGAGAAGAGAAAAATGAGCCAGAAGTTATTAAAGTACTAGCCCTGACTCAGCAAAATACAACTATGTTACGTTGCTGGTAGTGTCAACTCCTTACTAGAAATGTAGAGTAGCTTGCAATTAAAGAATAATGTTGGTGCTGTTGTGTTATGTTGTTGTGAGCTTCCTCTTATCTCATTTATGAATAGTATCAAGTGATACCTAAAATCAAGCATTCTTATTGGAATCAGTGTGGTGTAAAAGCACCTTCTCTTTTATTGCTTGTCTGTAGGGCTCAGCACCACCACCTTCCCCAACAGCTAACAGAGAAATGAAGAACAAGGCAGTTCTTTGCAAACCTTTGACAATGACGAAAGCCACATACTGTAAACCTCATATGCAGACAAAATCTTGTCAGACAGGTAACTCTTGGACTGTACTGGAACTACTCATTTCTTTATTGCAGATTTTTTTAAACTGTTACTGTCTTAGAACATATTGCAAATATTCTGATTTTTTTTCCCCTAAACTGCAGGTGTAAAATATATTTAAGTGCCTGGCAGTGTTTGCCTTTTTCTTTTTTCTTTTAATAGAAGATAATTCGATGAAAGAGTATGTCCCAGTGCCTATTCCTGTACCTGTCTATGTTCCGGTGCCTATGAATTTGTGTAGTCAAAATGTTCCTGTTCCTACAGCGGTTCCTTTTCCTGTAAGTGAGACTTCAGCTTCATTTTTAACTTGACATCCATTCACATGCAAATCTGGGACCACTTTGTGGTTTTGGCTGTTCTCAGCTAAGGCATTGCAGGATGCAAGTGAAAAAGCATTATAAATCTGATAGTGGCACTTTATTTCCTGTTTGTTCCTTAGGACCTTTCTGCATTTTTTCAGTGTGAAAATCTTGTGCTGCTGAACATTTTAGGAATGATTCTGAGTGATAGTTTTGAGTTTTCTGAATAAGCATTAAACAGCAAGATTTGTTCTGGTGATGAGGAAACTGAAAGATTATGTTGGGCAGGAGTGGCAGAATGGGATGGACAGAAGGAGGAAAAGTGGGGAAAAAAAGGAACCTTGTGCCAGAAGAAGAAAATAAATCCAAGTTAAATTTGTTATCACTTGTGTACCGAAAACTTTTCTAAATGGTGGAAAAAAACTCTTGAGTTCCTAAAATTCTGTGTTTTACAAGCAAGCCACTAGAACAGGATGCTGATTTGTCCAATATGTTAGTCTGAATTTATAGTCACACAGGTTTGAAGCTCCAAAGTCCCTTCTGATCTTACTTTGACCCACAGTATTTTCTCATATTTAATTTTTTCTGTAGCCTTTCCTACTTTCCCTTCTCAATCATTTATATTGACTTTTTTAACCTGTTAGCATTTTTTTTGTTAGTCTATACTGAAGTGATACGTTTCTAACATGTATTAACTCTGTCTTTTAGACGGAGGGGTATAGAGTTTGTTTTCTGTGTTGACTGTAGTTGATGTTTACTGGCAGCATATTTTTTTTCTTTAATTCTATCTTCCTCCCTGTTTGCATAGGTGCCAGTTCCAGTTTTCTTGCCGAGTGATCTGGATAGCAGTGAGAAAATCCTTGCAGCAATAGAAGAGCTGAAGGGAAAAATACCCTCAAATGCTCTGGAAACTGAGCTACTGAACTTGTCAGGGATGTTGCCTGAACATGATGGAAAAGCTGAAGCTTCTGACATGACTAGTAAGTTTTCTGCTGAGTTTTTGACTCTTTGGAGTGCTGCGGTGTATGATTTCAAGAGAAGGGTTGGGTTTTTATTTATTTTAGGTAAAGATTGTTTGAGTACAACAGTGCTACTATTCAGTTCTTATATGAAGTCGAAATATTAATTATTTAAATATCTTTAAAGATGATTTGAGCGCATTTGGAATGCAGAAAACTTTCTAAAGTCTGTTATGCGACTTCAGTGTGCTGTTCCAGACCTTTGTCTTTAAAAACATTGTCGTTGTCTTTGCCTGTGCCAGCTCCTTATCTGATGACAAGCCAGGATTGCACACACATATTTTATTCTCAGGATGGCTCAAACCAAGCCAAAACCAGTCCACCCTTCTTACCAGAAAACCTCAAGTCAGAAGTTTAGGGAAAGTGATCTCTGTAGCTGTCTTACAGGTGTGAACGTAGCTTTCTCTGAACAGGTGGGATATGGCATGAGTCTGATCTTGTTGTAGTAACACATTACTAAGCACGTGTTATGTTGAGTATGGGGAAGCAGGAAATTTTAAAATAAGATACACACGCATTTCACAAATGGAACTGTGGTCAACAAAACCAGGTGACCTAATGATGCTTTCACTCCTGATTAATCCTGTCTTGTAGCATCATATCTTTGAAGATAGTAATGCATCAACTGGTAGATATTATGGTTGTGCTGAAATGAGTTGTCATCCCACCAGCTCACCTAAAAAGAGAAAACTGTCTGGAATAACTTTGAAGCCGAAGATCAAAAAATCCCAAATATTCTGTAATGATATCTTTGCAGTACACATACCTCTCTGCCCCTCTTTAGTAGCTCTGCCTGCCAAAATCCTCAAATCTCTTCTGTAAGTTCCCAGGAGAATTTGCCTTTTCTTCAAAAATACTAGATTTTAAGCTTTCTTCCATGACTCTGGTAAAATTTTTCTAAGCTCTTTCAAAAAGTGTCTCAAAGAATGTTGATAAATTACATGAACTCATGCTTTGGGCCTGATGAACAAGGCTACAGTCCCAGGAGGCTCATTGTTTTCCAAACAGTTGCTGTTTCCCCACTCAAGCTGGACATTTCTGGTAGTGCTGCAAGGTTGTAATTTTCAATTCCTGTCTCCCTTCTACTTAGTACAGCTAGCTGAATGGGTAGATGTGGGGAATCAGAGCTTGCTTGTTTGCAGAGACCTGAACTTGAAGAAATCTGTCTTTGCCAGAAGCTGGAAAGAGATCAAACTTTTTTTTATCTCAGCCTGCCTTGTGTGTTTTCTTTTGTAGGATCTGTTTCACAGATTTGGAAGTCTGTTCTGTTCCAGGCAGAATCATATAGAAAAATTGGTAGTTATGTTTGTCACACTTGTTTGACTTCTGTGATTATTTGATATGATCCAGATTCCCCAGTATTTGATTTTCCATGTACGTGCTTTGCTGGCTCATCTTAATGAAAGACAGATAGGCTAGTAAATTTCTTTTCTGTTTAAAGGAAGTCCCATTGAAGGAGGAAATCTGAGATCAAGAAGAACAAAACCTAGAATGGTATTGAGCAGAACAAGCAGCTTTTAGCTAGTCAACTTCTCATGTTCTAAATCTGCCCTGTGTTTGGCTGACCCATGCATTGGTTAAAATAAGAAATGTTTTTCTTTTCTTCAGTTTTATTTGTTTTTATTTACAGGTGTGATAGATGAGTCAAATCTACTAAACTCGGAAACAAATCTACTAAACTCGGAAACAAATCTACTAAACTCGGAAACAAATCTACTAAACTCGGAAACAAATCTACTAAACTCGGAAACAAATCTACTAAACTCGGAAACAAATCTACTAAACTCGGAAACAAATCTACTAAACTCAGACTCAGAAGCATGGACAAGCTTGCCTGATGTTCCGTATGAACCAGATCTTGATATTGAAATAGACTTTCCAAGAGGTATTTTTTTTCTGTCATTTTAGTAAATATTGTGAAATAGACATTGTGGGCAGCCATTGTACTTTGATTCATCATGCATTCAGAGAAACTTAATTTAATTGCAAGATCCACTTGATTGACTCTGTTAGGTAAAAATTTGAGGTACCTTTGAAAGACTAAGGACTTCTGAATGACTTCTTCCATCTTTCTAAACACAGTATTTGAAACAGAACGCATGGAAAAGGAGGAGTTAACCTTTCACAAAAGGATCTGGTGGAATCATTTGGTTTGGGACATGGATTTAGGAAAGATATTTTGAGGGCTTAAAGGTACAAACGACCTGTATCATGGAAAAAAAGACTTTTTCAATTACCATGTTTCCATGGGAAGTGAAATGGTGGTTTAGAGCAGAAATTACAAAAGGGCAAATTTCCCACTCAAGTTTGTTAGGAAGTAGCAAAATGGTTATATTGCGCTTGAGTTGTTAGCTCTTAGTATCTTACTGATGTCCATAGCTGCATTTCAGAAAGTTATTCTTATTTGAATTAGCAGGAAATTCACTACCTTGAGACCTTTCTTGAAAGAAGCTCCTGGTTTTAGGTGTTACAGTTTCCGCCACTCTACAGAATGCAGGCAGTGGTGTTTGTTTCTTTATACCATGTCCAAATCAATCTGCCTTGACATAGCTTCTCTTGGATGTACATTTCATACCTTTCCTGGCTGGCTTCCGTATGTGATGTTGAAAGTCTCCCGTGCTAGATTTCCAGTCTGGGTTTCTCAGTTTGTTCTATGTCTATTTTAAAGATCAAGCCTGAGGTTTAGTCTGACCTTTAGCCTTCGGAAGTTTGTTAGCAAGATGCACTCTAGATTTTTTGAGCCATCTTTATAAGTGAGGCTTGGTACATGAGAAGAAAAAAACATGGAAGAGAAAAATAATCAAAGTCAAGTAAAAAATAATAGCAGTTTGTAATAGCTCTTGAATACACTGAAATACTTCTGAGATGAGACTCTTTGTGGAAACAGGAGAAGCCTTATGTTTAGTCCAGAGCAGAGTTCTTAAATCTTTGCTTCTGAGTGCACCAATTTGAATGGTATCTTGAGTAGTAAGATGGTGAAATCAGACTGTCAGAAGAGCATTCAGTTTTGAATGAAGTAATTGTTTGATAGTTGAATGAAGTATGAACTCTCTTCAAGAAAGTAAATAAAGTTGGAAATGGCAACATTAAATCCATTCATATGTTTACTGTGTTCAGTTTTGGGCCCATCACTCCAAGAAAGACACTGAGGTGCTGCAACGTGTCCAGAGAAGGGCAACAAAGCTGGTGAAGGGGCTGGAGAACAAGTCTTGTGAGAGGCAGCTGAGGGAACTGGGGTTGTTTAGTCTGGAGAAAAGGAGGCTGAGGGGAGGCCTCATCACTGACTACAACTGTCTGAAAGGAGGTTGTAGCAAAGTGGGTGTTGGTCTCTTCTCCCAAGTGACAGGTGATAGGATGAGAGGAAATGGCCTCAAGTTGCACCAGGGGAGGTTCAGATTAGTCATCCGAAAAAATTTCATCACTGAAAGAGTTATCAGGCATGACATAGGCTGCTCAAGGAAGTGATTAAGTCCCCATCCCTGAAGGTATTTAAAAGACAGGTAGATGAAGTGCTCGGGGATATGGTTTAGTAGCAGACAGGTGTGGTTGGACTCAATGATCCCAGAGGTCTTTTCCAGCCAAGCGATTGTATGATTCTATGTTGTCTCATTCCACTGTGTTGCCTGAAATAAATTCTTCATCCTGCCACTGAAATGTTAAGTAAATAGTACTTTGAAACATTGCTGTATATCTCTTTACCGAAATTACTGTAATATCCATCATGATCTAGAACTCCACCACTTATCTAAATACAGACTAAAACCAGTTTCTCCAAAAGAGTCTGCATTCTGATTCCTGATGTTTTTAATCAAGTATCAAGGTGCTATATAAAGTAGAAACCATTAATAGAAAAAAATGGAAATGCATGAACAAAAATGCATGTAGTAAGATAATTTGTATTTTTCCCCTTATAGCTGCTTACTTTCACCACAGCATCTTAATACCAAAGACTTTCTACGCAGGAAAATTTGTCTAAGGGTTCATAGTAAGAGTTGCTGCCTTAGTGACTTGAGATAGTACTTGAAAATGTTCAATATTGCATCCTTTACAATTCATTTAGAAATAAATATTTATATAGTTTTCCCTTACTTTCAAACTGGACTGAAACCCAGTCCTTGATTATGTTTCATATGTGTGCTTTTATGCATCCCTTATATTACAGTATCACAGTATCACAAGGTTGGAAAGGACCTCCGAGATCATCAAGTCCAACCTGTAACCCAACGCTAACACCAACCCATCATCTAAACCATGGCACTCAGTGCCTCATCCAGTCTCCCCTTAAACACCTCCAGGGTTGGCGACTCCCCCACCTCCCTGGGCAGCGCATTCCAATGGCTAATCACCTTTTCAGTGAAGAACTTTTTCCTAAGATCAAGCCTAAACCTCCCCTGACGAAGCTTGAGTCCATGCCCTCTAGTTCTGTCACTGGTCACCTGAGAGAAGAGACCAACCCCTGCTTGACTACAACCTCCTTTTAGGTAGTTGTAGAGAGCAATGAGGTCTCCCCTGAGCCTCCTCTTCTTCAGACTAAACAGCCCCAACTCCCTCAGTCGCTCCTCGTAGGGCTTGTGCTCCAGCCCCTTCACCATCTTCGTTGCCCTCCTCTGGACGCACACCAGCATCCTGACATCTTTCCCAAACTGGGGGGCCCAGAACTGTACACAGTATTCAAGATGAGGCCTGACCAGTGCCGAGTACAGGGGGACGATAACTTCTCTGGTCCTGCTCGCCACACTATTCCTGATGCAGGCCAGAATGCCATTGGCCTTCTTGGCCACCTGGGCACACTGCTGGCTCATGTTGAGCTTCCTGTCAACCAGCACTCCCAGGTCCTTTTCTGCCTGACTACTCTCCAGCCACTCTGTCCCCAGTCTATAGCTATGCATGAGATTGTTGTGTCCAAAATGAAGTACCCGACATTTGGACTTATTAAACATCATCCCATTGGAATCAGCCCATCTCTCCAGTCTGTCCAGGTCCCTCTGTAGGGCCATCCTACCCTGTAACAGATCAACCCTTCCTCCCAGCTTGGTATCATCTGCAAACTTGCTGATGTTGGACTCAATCCCCTCATCCAGATCATCAATAAAGATATTAAACAGGACCGGATCCAACACCGATCCCTGGGGGACACCACTGGTGACCGGCCGCCAATTGGATGAGACACCATTCACCACCACTCTCTGGGCTCAGCTATCCAGCCAATTCCTAACCCAGCACAGAGTGCTCCCATCTAAGCCACAGGCTGCCATCTTCCCTAGGAGTCTACTGTGGGAGACAGTGTCAAAGGCCTTGCTGAAGTCCACGTATACCACATCCACAGCCTTCCTCTCATCCACCAGGCGAGTCACATGGTCATAAAAGGAGATCAGGTTGGTCAGGCAGGACCTGCCCCTCCTAAACCCATGCTGGCTGGGCCTGATCTCTTGACCGTTCTGCAGGTGCCGCATGATTGCACCCAGTATTATCTACTCCATAATTTTACCTGGGACCGAGGTCAGGCTGACAGGTCTGTAATTACCTGGATCATCCTTACGGCCCTTCTTGTGGATGGTCGTCACATTGGCCAACTTCCAGTCTTCCGGGACCTCTCCGGTGAGCCAGGACTGTTGAAAGATGATGGAGAGCAGCTTAGCAAACTCATCCGCCAGCTCTCTCATCACCCTAGGATGGATCCCATCTGGCCCCATAGACTTATGAGGGTCCAAGTGGCTCAGCAGATCTCTGACTTCCTCCTCATGGATTGCAGGAGGGCCATATTGCACCCTGCCCCCATCAACCACTTTGGAGGACCAACTGTCAAGCAAACAGACTTCCTTACTGTTAAAAACTGAGGCAAAGAAGGCATTAAGTACCTCAGCCTCCTCTGCATCTTTGGTTACTATATTTCCCTCCACATCCAACAAGGAGTGGAGGTCGCTGCCGCCCTTCTTTCTACCATTGATATATTTATAAAAGCTCTTCTTATTGTCCTTAACAGAAGTGGCCAATTCGAGCTGCAGCTGGGCTTTTGCTTCCCTGATTTTTTTTCTACACGACTTAACAACATCTTTGAACATGACGTGGCTTACGTCCCCTTCTTTCCAACAGCGATACATCCTCTTTTTCTTACTTAGCTCCTTCAGAAGCTCCTTATTCATCCAGGCCGAACGTCTGCCCCTATGACTCTTCTTACAACACATGGGGACAGCCCGCTCCTGCGCCTTCAAGATTTCATTCTTGAAGTGCATCCAGCCTTCCTGGACCCCCTTGCCACTAAGAACTATTTCCCAGGGTACTTTCCTGACCAGTTCCTTAAATAATCCAAAATCTGCCCGCCGAAAGTCCAGCATCGATGTCCTGTTCCTGCCTTATCTTGTTACATTGTTTACAGAAAACTCAATTATCTCATGATCACTACACCCCAGACAGCTTCCGCCAACAACATCACCCACCAGCCCTTCTTTGTTTGTAAACAGCAGGTCAAGGAGAGCCTCACCCCTGGTAGGCTCACTCACCAGCTGCGACAGAAAGCAGTCCTCAATACACTCTAAGAACCTCCTGGACTGCCTCCTCTCAGCAGTGTTAAGTTCCCAGCAGATATCCGGAAGATTAAAGTCTCCTAAAAGAACAAGGGCAGCCGATCTAGAAGCAGCCTCCAGATGTTTAAACAATAGAAGATCCACCTCCTCCTCCTGATCAGGCGGTCTATAACATACTCCAACCAGGAGGTCAGACTTGACTGCCCCTCTGATTCTTACCCATAGGCACTCAGTCTGGTCATCACTGATCTCAACTTCAATGGCAATGCACAATTAATGCACAATTATATAGTTCACTGTTTTTTTTCAAACCAATATTATCTAAAAGATGTTCAAAATAAGTTTTTCTTGTATTTTCAGCAACTGAGGAGCTTGATACAGAAAATGAGTTTTTATTACCTCCTGTTTTTGGGGAAGAGTATGAGGAACAGCCACGGCCTAGGTCTAAAAAGAAGGTAATTTTGTCATGCTAAAAAAAACAGAACCACGCAGCTTTTAAGTAGGCATAAATATGCCAGGTTGGGGATTTTTTTTGGTTTTCACACTGCTCTAAAATGTGTTACTGCCTATTCATACCTGCTGTCCTATCCTGATGATGTAAATTGCTATGCTTCAGATAGTAAAGTTATTTCAGTCCAATGTCTTTTGTGTTAAATGCTGGATTTAATAGGAGTTTAATTTCTGAATTCTGATCCCACTTTTGTTTTACGTTAGTAGAACTGTTGATGTAGTGTGCTCGTGTTTATATACTTACTGTGCTCTCAGTAATGTTTTTCTACCTTCTACTTTGAAGAAAACTCTCTTGGTTTAATTTGAAAGTACACGCATTATAGTGGGAGCTATAACATGGGCTGTATAAAATGGTTAAAAAATCCCTTTTTCATTTGCTTGTATATTTCCCATATTTTATTTTCAGTCAAAAATCTTATATTAGACATGGCAAGTAAAAAGTAAATATTTTATTTAGAAGGAAACTAACAGGAAATGGAGTTTCTGGTGCCTGACACAAAGCTGAAACGGTTTTGTTGCAATCACTGCAGTAGATATCGCAGCTTTAAAAAAAGCTAAGTTCTAATAAGACTTGCTAAGAATAAATGTGTCTTTCTGGTTTTAAATTGGGAGTCTAAACTGTCAATATTATCTGCTGGGCAATATCTGCATATCCACTTCTGGAGGTGCTTTAATCTGGGACCACTGCTGCCTTTCACTTGATGAGTTGCACTAAGCCTAAAAGTTGACCTTCTGACAAAATTTATGGAATCTTTAACTTCCTGCATGTTAACACTGTGAAATCCTTTAAATACATTGAATTATTTTGTGCATCATGTGTTTGTTGCTTACTACAGTATAGCCAATACAGCAACTCCATCATAAAAATTATTCTTGTCTGTGTTAGGAACCAGTTTGAAAGATGAATTAGAAATGTCCGTCAGCTTCAGTAAATGCTGTCCTTAAAAGTTTGTTTAATACAGAAAGTACTTATTGAATGAAACGTGTGTTTCTTCACACTGAAACTTCAATTCATAATTTGTTTGAGAGCTTGCTTATCCTGCCCAACTTCTGTGCTGCTGTCGTCAACGGCTGCTGGCGTTGTTAACCACTGTGTTTTAATGGCAGGGGGTGAAGAGGAAAGCGGTGTCAGAATACCAGTCTCATGATGACAGCTCCGAAAACTCAGAGTGTACCTTTCCATTCAAATATGCATATGGTGTAAATGCGTGGAAACACTGGGTAAAGTCTCGATGTTTAGATGAAGAGCTTCCAGAACTAGAGGAACTTAAATCAAGTAAGTATTTCCAAAAATCTGACATTCAAATTTTTATTTGATAGGGAAAACATCCCACACGCCAAGGAGGTGGTGGATTCCCCGGCATTGGACATATAATATTCAGCTGGACTGGGTGCCAGGCCATCTTATCTAGACCATGTGTTTGCCAAGGGAGATTGGGCTAGATGTTCCTTGAGGTCCCTTCCAACCTGGTACTCTATGATTTTATGAATTGCTATACTCATCTGATTTTCGGCTGAATTTTTAATTCCATGTCCATACTGTTTCCACAATGACTGGAATTATTTTACTGAAAAAAAAATGTCAGACTTTTGCCTTTCTTCGTAAAGAAGTTTTCCCTACTTAGTTCAAAATGCTGGATCTCACACTTGTCGTGCAAGTCAGGTCACCGCGTTCCTGGCTCCTCTGACTGTCTGTCACCATTTTCATTTTTTTGTTTGCATCCTGATTTTCCTCATACTCTAACTCACCATGGAGTTTACACCTTTTTTGGACTTCTAAATTGCAAGGGATTGGGGGGGGGGCATCTTGCTCTTTGTCCTGAAAAGAGATCTTCATCTGAGTCTGGTGCTACCTGACTGTGGAGCTCTGACACGAGGTGGCCTTTGCTTCCATGCTGCTTTTTCTGCAATGGTCCTCTATGTGTATATCTGCACTGTGGAGGAAAAGAGGGGTTGCTGCTAATCCTGCTGTTCTTCAATTCCCATGTTTATCTTAGCACTGTTGTGTTGTGCTGTTGAATCTTCAGATTTTCCCTGAAGGTCTCTCTATACAGCACTGTCTTCACTTCGGCATCTTGAGCGACTTCTTTGTCCTCCTCAGCTGTGCATGACAGTTCATTTCTCAGTGGGTGATACTGCAGTTGGTTAATTAGACTTTACTCTGGTAGCCTTGTTTATTTTAATACAAATACCTTGTTTATTTAATGCAAATACATTTGAACTGCTTAGTACATTTAGACTTATTCATTGGTTAGTGGAGAGGGCATCAAGCCTTTTTTCCTGCTGTCCAGTCCAAAAATACCCCATGTCACCCTCACTGAGTAATAATTCTGTTGTGAAATGTAGCATTTTTTCTCTATTTTACAGCAAAGTCTGTGAGATTAAAGGAAGATCTTTTATCACATACTTCAGCTGAGTTAAACTATGGGTTGACACATTTTGTCAATGAAATACGAAGGCCAAATGGAGAAAACTATGCACCCGACAGCATCTATTATCTCTGTCTTGGGATTCAGGAGGTTAGTAAAGGCTGTAAAGGTGGTAATCAGAGCTTATGATTTGACTGTAACCATTTCACTGGAAGAATGGAGAAAATGTGGATTTATTGGTTAGGAGTTATTGTTAATATAATGGCTATGATCTTGAACACGGAGAGACTGCTGTGTCAAAAGCAAATGTAAACTTGATTGTAATAATCTTAAGCTTTTCGCTGGGTTAAAGCAAGGATTTTGCAGTCAGAAAATAAAGTAGTTTTTTCCAAATGCTAGTGCTTCATTTTGTTTGCTAAAGATGGCTTTGTTTGCTAAGATGGTAAAAACAGTATGAAGCAAGCTATGGTCTGTAAATATTTTACTAATTAAGTTACTTAGCCTATAGTGAAAAAAAGATATTTGAAGTGTTTTTTGGAAGAGTCTAATTTATTGAATATTGCAGCCTGCGGGCAGTCAGACTTTCTTGTAGAGTGCAAAAAGCTCTGATATATTGACTGTCTTACTTCCTGTCCTTAAACTGTGATTAAGTTGTATTTCAAAGATAAAGGGAGTCAGTTTATAGAATGATAGAATCATAGAATGGTTTGGGTTGGAAGGGACCTTGAAGATCATCCAGTTCCAACCCCCTGCCATGGGCAGGGACACCTCCCACTAGACCAGGCTGCTCGAGACTCCATCCAATCTGGCCTTGAACACCTCCAGGGAGGGGGCATTTAGATGTTCTGTATGGGAAAGCAATGACGTATTACTGGATCATTAGAAAAGCTATTCCACAGCTTGTCTTTTAAGCAGAAGATGTCTTTATTTTTGGTACATAAGGCAAATGTCAGATATAATAAGCATTATCAAGAGCTGAGAACACAGAAAATTTCATTCAAGTTAAAGGGCAATAAAAATGGATATGGTATAGAAAGCAGGCTGTTCACAGGGTTTGCAGTCTTCCTTAAACTGTTTTATACTTCAGGCAGAGGACTTCAATCAAATAACAACTTTTTTAATCAAAATCTTTTAAAAACATATACTACCTCCACTCATTTGTCTGTATTGCGAGTATGAAAAATTAAAGACTTTAGCTCCTGGTTGAAATTTGAGAAGCAAGCATTCATTGGTATTTTAGTCAATATTGCTACAGGCATGTTTCTAATTCAGTTACCTTTGTGCTTCTGCACTTGCATGATATGCTGTCCTTCTCTTTCTGTTGAACTGAAAGTACTCATATTAAGCTGATAAACAATACGTAGAGTGAGGTGTATGTTTATAAAATGGAACTCAGCTATTATTTTTTTCTTCTATCACCTTTCTCTTTGTGCTTTTGACATTGTCTGTTTTGTCTACTGTGAAAGGTAGTTATATGTAAAACTTTATCTTTTTTAGCTTATCATAGCCGAAATTTGGGTGGCACAACACAATTATCATGAGCCCTAATACATATACACAATGCTGAAACATTAGAGGAACAACTCTTGGTCATGTTGCTGAAATTATTGCTTGTACTTGGTTTCCAATGTTTAATTTGGCCCTTCTCACTGGCCCTGTTGTGCCGCTGCACTTCAGACTGGTAGGAAGTTGTGCCCTGCTCTGTGGGTTTGCTTTCACAAAGGCAGACAGCAAGTGAGGGACAGAAATATATGAGCACATGAGCTGTCAAGGGTTACAGCCAACATCTGTGTGCTAATAGCACATTGTACCTATATGAGTATATGTTACCCTTCCAAAAAAAAGATTTTAAATCATAGAATCATAGAGTCTTCCAGTTGGAAAAGACCTCTGAGATCATCAAGTCCAGCCGCACCCATCATCTGCTAAACCATGTCCCTTAAAACCTCATCTATCCTTTTTTTTAAATACCTCCAGGGATGGTGACTCAGCCACCTCCCCTGGCACAACTTATGGCCATTTCCTCTTGTCCTATCACCCATTCCTTGAGAGAAGAGATCAACACTCACTCTGCCACAGCCCCCTTTCAGGCAACCATAGACAGCTAAATGCAACATCATTGTCACAATGTGCAACAAAACTCCATAGCCTTCTTGTATTTTCTTAGTCCTTCTTGTCATCTGACAACTCTGATGTGGTTACTCTTGAAAAAGAATAAATTATCTGCTACTATATAAAAGGTATTGACTCTGTTTAACTCAGAAGGGGTTCAGAGGAGTTTAAATTATGCTATTTAAGGATAAAGTTGTGCTTAAGATCATGAATATTTTGCTAACTTAGAGTAAGTTCTCTTCAAAGGGAGAGAATGTGGAAGCCATAGTTTAGAAAATGAGCACTTTCCCCTTCACCAGAACTACTGCTGTGGCTAATTATGGGCTCAGGTTGGAGCTTTTCATTGTGGGTGCAATTCGATTTGAACATAGGGGAAGTGCTCAGGAGTCTTCAAGTCTTAAGTTGTTTTTTGACTTTGTAAAATAACTTCTTCTTAAAGGAAGCACTTGGAAAATATGTTCCAGCAAACTGGTCCATCGTTCACATGGTACATAATTTTCTCAGTTCAGGTTTATTTGCAGCTGAAATTGTTTTACTTCAAGCCAGAAATGGTTTGATAATGGTTTTGATAACTCTGAAGCACTGGTCCTGAAAAATACCACACTTGAAAGTAAAAGTTGTTGCGTGGTCAGGTGGGCCATGGTCTAGTGGAGAGGGTTCATTTAGAAGAATGTGTTAGCATGCCTTTCTTCCCTGCTGCATTGTGGCCTTTGTTCTTTGTCCCAGTACAGATTGGAGGTTTGAGGGGTTTTGTTTGGTTGGTTTTGATACGTATAGTAATGGGGTGACTTTGGCAAAATTCAGGTTTATGGAGCTTGACAGATGTTTGTCTGAAGGTACTGTGGGCAGTGATTTAGCCTGTTCTCCACTGTGGGGCTCAGAGGCTGTTCAGTTCCTTCCCATTCCCTGCAGTTTTGGTAGAGCTCACCTCAGGTGGAAACTGCTTGTGCTAATCTTGCAGAGTAGCAGAGTGCAGCGTTATGGTGTGGAAATGAAGGTTTGCGGGTGTACGTTGGGTATTGTGTAGCAAAGGAGACTGCAACATGACTGCATCATTCTTCTGTAGACTCTGTGGTGCTAATGGTGCTTCATAGATTTCTACTGGTGGTGCCAGGGTTTAGCCATACATTCTGATTAATGACAGTAATCTTTTTAGTTGAGTTCTCATAGGCTTGGGTGGGAATTGGTTTTGAACCAGTTTTCAGTCTTATTTCAGTTTCATTGCCAGTATTCAGCATGAGTGGTTAATGCAAACTAGAGAAAAGGAAAATTCATGGAAGAGAAACGTGCCAGGTAACAGAGGGGCAAACCCCATGAAGCATAAGTAAGCTGTATTGTCTGATTTAGTATTGTTTTATAAAATCAAAACCAGTATGTGTAGACACAAGCACATTTGGGAAATATTGTGCTTTGAAGAATTAGTTAAACATACTGTATGAAATAGTTATCTAAATGAAGATACTGTGTTGGAGACTTCTAGGAACTGTATTAATTCATTTTCCTGTATTATAAAACTAAGTGTAAAGATAAGGAAGTCAAGATAGGCTGAGCCACCTTGTATAAATGGGTGCTGTGTTTAATATTGCTTCAAGTATGGGTACAGAAATAGATGTCATTTCCAGACGTGAGTACATTTTTTGTGTCTGGCACTTGTATTCACAAACAACGAGCTTGTTCTTGCAAAGATAACACTGAAGTGGAAAATTTCAAGAAGCCAATCCTCTGTCTCTTAGAAATATCTCTAGAGAGGGTAATGTCAAATACTAGTAGAGCCCTTAGCCATTATTTCTTGCTAAAGGCTCAAAAGAGTTTTTGTCTGTGAGGCCAAGAGGACTGAAATAATTAGATTGCAGAGTAGACAGGCGCCTTGCAGCATCCTATCATTTTTCTTGCACTGCTGCATATCACTACCACAAATATATAGAGATATTTTTTGCTCCTCTTTCTGTGTTGAAGATGCTTTTGTCAGCGTGCAGAGTTCACATTTAAAATGACAGGTTCTTGCTATATTTTTTTCTTTGAAGGAAAAAATAAAGAGATGAATTAGTTGGGTTTTTTTAACTACTCACCGTTCACTGATACAACGTTGCACACAAGAAATTTGAGAGAAAAGTGTTAGAGTGGTAGTTAGTCTATGGTGCTTATCCAGTTAGAAATTTACAACATACATTATGTTGGAGGTAACTCTTAACTGCTAAATATTGGAAAAGTGTCATTGCTTTATTTTTAGATACTGTTAGTCTATGAAATGTGCAAGCATTGTACTGAAAAAAAAGAACTGTATAGCATAGGATTTGTTCTAATCTGGAACTGTAAATATTATATCTCTTTCCTTCTGTAGTATTTATATGGAAGTAATCGAAAAGACAACATATTTATTGATCCAATCTACCATACATTTGAACAGGAATTAAATAAAATCCTGAGAAGTTGGCAGCCAAGCATACTTCCAGATGGTAATTTTCTTTTTGGTCATGTATGTTTTTAATCTGTTAATTGTTCTGTGTTTGTAAGCATGTGGATAGATACAAACATTTTATGTGTTGAGTTAGTAATTGATTAAAAATCATAAAGATCTCATCTAAGAGTTCAATTAAGACCATATCTGTTCTTATTGTCTTGTTTCTTGGTAATCCATGTTGCAAGAGTTGATTTTGCCACCACCCGTTAGTCTTAAATTGACTGTGAGTTTGTTGGAGATAGTTAGACTAAGAGTTTACTCTTCAACCTGTACTTTTTACCTGGGTTGAATGTATTTTTTCCCATTTTTTTTCCTAGATGGGGAAGAAAGCAGACAGGCACTGGGCTGTGTGCGAGTAGGGCTAACAAGCTATGTATTTTAGTCTTTCTCATCTGTTCTGGGAGGACTCTCTGCTATGGGTCTTCTACTCAGGAGGATCATGGAGAAAACAGGAATTTTCCCCAGCAGATCAATGTTGGTGCTGAAATAAGGAATCCACTGTTGTTCCATCTCTCTCACAGTCCTTTCTTGAGTGAGGGGTTGTGCTTGCCAGCATTTTTCTTCTCTCTTCTTGATACTAGCTTTTCTCCGTATAACTCTGGAAAGCCCTCCCTGTAGCCATATATGGTCCCAGAGGGCTTTCCAAGTGAGAAATAAGTGTAATAAGAAAGAAGGTATAGCTATTTGGAGGCCTTGCCTGAGCAGAATAAAATTAACTCAAAAATACACTTTTTATGAAGAGGTTAAGATTAGCTCATTTGTTTTTATGAAATAACAGGAGGGAGTTGCATGTAAGCAACGCTGCTGAAGTAATTAAACAGAAATGTGTTCCCTGTGAAATGGCCTATACTGGTATTTCCCAGATTGACTGTCTGTTCCTGAAATAGTGAGCATTCGTGTCTTTAAGAACTGCGTTTAGGGAGTGGACATGTAATTAAATATGCTTATTAGATGCTTCTTGTCATGCGCATTTTGTTACAGTGAACAGAAATTTTATTATTTTACGCTGCATGGTTTATGGACTAATCCATTGTATTTTCTCTGAATTTTTTTGAAGGATCAATATTCTCTCGAGTTGAAGAAGATTACCTTTGGAGGATTAAACAGCTGGGATCACATTCACCAGTTGCTCTTCTGAATACTCTGTTCTACTTTAACACTAAGTATTTTGGCCTGAAAACAGTGGAACAGCACTTAAGACTTTCTTTTGGCACTGTTTTTAGACAGTGGAAAAAAAATCCTCTAACAATGGAAAGCAAAGCATGTCTTCGATATCAAGTGTCTTCCCTGTGCAGAGCTGATAGTGAAGGTACTATGGCAGTTCCATAATACGTATTGCAGGAGCATCCATGTTGGGCTCCTCTGAGGGACATCTGGGCACCTTGCCAGGAACCAGAGATCTGCCTTTGTGTAAAATTTAGCAGCTCTCAGCTCTTGGATCTTTAATCAGAGTGCGTGCTTCGTGAAGACTAGAGAGCCTCTGTATTATATGATCCTTTTGAGCCCACTGGTCTCTGTTCTAAATGCTGTGATTTTGTGGTGGCTGCGGGTTGCATTTCCAGTTTGTAGGTGGACATAGTTGTGGCGGTCGCATTTTGGTACTTAGTGGGCTGCCCACACTGGGAGGTTTAATGAAAAATGTAAAATAACTTCAAGTTATCGCTTAGATGTTGTTGATTTTCTTCTTAAAGATAAAATTACTACTGGAAAAAGGAAACATGAAGATGATGAACCAGTATTTGAACAAATTGAAAACACGTCTGATCCAGCTAGATGCCCTGTGAAAATGTTTGAATGCTATCTGTCTAAAAGGTAAGTATGATATAGGGTAATATAGAAGTGATCTTGCATAGGCCAAGTGCAAAAGGGAAATGTTTTGGAGCAACGTAAAATACACTCAATGAAAGGGAATGGATTGAGATCTTCTGAAGAATACCTGAATTAAAGCATTGAAATCTCCAGTTCTGTGTCTGGACAGGACATGCAGAAAGTGTGGAAGCAGCAGAGTGCTTCAGAGTTAATTGTCAAGAACTCTATCTGGAAATGACAGCATGATTCAGTTTTTTTAGCAGGAAACACCAAGTGTCTCTGCGGAGAATTACCAGCAAGGGATCTGGTAGGTTTTGCTGCTGAGGGTTTCGTTAGTGAGGTCCCTGTCTCTTCTGTAAGGACTGGATTGAGACAATGGATTTGCTTCATGTTAAGTTAGCAGGAGTTTGAAATGCAGATGCTTTTGAGATACCTGGTTTGAAAGCATATTTAAAATACTTGAAAAATATTTTTAAAATACTGTTGATAGTAACCCAGCATTTAGAAGAAGCTTTTTTTCCTTTCAGTCTGCACAGAAAAACAAAAGCTTAGGCAACTCTTCCAAATACAAAAAAAAAGAGCAGGTAAGTGTTTTGGAAGTGTTCAAAACCAGGATTTCTTAGGTAATACTTTTCTTTAATTCAAAAAACCATTTGAGTGACTGATTTAATTGGAGATTTTATGTAACTCTAAGTGAAGTATTGGCAAGTGATAAAGCCAGTTAATATATGCAACACAATAAATCAAATGAAGCGTGAGACGCAACACATGTTAGGAAACAGTATCTTATTCCTAAAAGTGAAGAAAAAGCGTATGCACAATGAAGGCAGAAGAGCAAGCATGTGATGTTATAGAGAGAAGCACGTAAAGAGTAACCTTTGGTCAGTTAATACAAGCACCTGATTTTCATAAATTCCCTTAATTCTGATTGTTGGGGGGGGTTGCCTTCACATTGTGCACTGTCATGGTTTGGTGAGAGTGTATCGTTAAAAAGCCAAGGCTGCATTTTTGAACAAAGTTACACAGCCAGTAGTGGGGAGAAAACAAATAATGTCCTTTTCTTTAGAAGCATCTGCACTTTGGGGAAAAGAATGCACTTAAACCCATTTGAGCATAATTATGGTGTGATTTCAAGTCCTGCTGTCTTACAGATATCAGTCAACATTGCTAACCAGAGCAGCACACTGCTTCTCCTGGCTCCACTTCTAATTGCATATACTTCATGTCTTTGATGAAATAATTCTAACTAAATATTTAACACTTTAAAAGCTATTGTAAAGTTTAAGGTAATGTTGTAATTCAAGGTAGTATTGTAAAACTACTGTAAAATTTACAGTAATGCCAGCTCTTTTACTTGGCAATCAGTGAACAGTTGCAGCTGAAATTTCAGGAATCTCTCATTCATGGCTGTGAGCACTGTGTCATTGCTTGTGCCTATAAAAGTGCTGGCTTATCAGAAAACTGGGAAGGGGGTTAAAATATTTAAATTATTAGAATATTTTAAACTATTATATTTTGGCTTCTTATCTGACTCTTAGTCTCTTTTTGTGAGAGCAGAACAAGCCAACATTCACCCCAGCAGGTGAAGAGCAACACCTGAAACTTCTATCAGCCAGTTTGGGAAGACAAGCTGGTAAAAATTCTTATTTTTACCAATCAGATGTGAAATACAGTTGACCTCTGAACTCTGAAGTATTTATGAAGGAGGGAACATAAGTGAGCACTTGTACATGCAGAATTGACAACTGTTTTCTCATACTTGCTTAAGTGGACAAAATGCTAGAATTCCCCTGAGAGGTCTTCTCCAGTTGCTTAGGGGATATTTCTGAGCTGTGTCAAGCATGTATACAAGCTCCAAAGTATAGCAAGTCAGGAATTAAAGGATTTTAAGACTTATGGTGACCAACCCTTTAATTAAAAAAGGAGAAGGAGGAGTTTTAGCTTGTGTTTCTGTGCATCCTTCAGAACTACACTCCTTGACTTTCAAGGGAACCCCAGGCTCTGCATTCAGAGATAGTGGCAAACAATTCTGATGTCAGTGTTGGGCTTCTTTGCAAATCTGTCAGTCGAATTAGACAGGAAGTACTCCTGGAAGTACTCCTGGAAGAGTGTATGGTCTCCTGTACACTTGCTAAGTCCCAGGTGTCTTTTAGCTGCTCTGAGGACATGAGACTGGCTGGGCTTGGACTTGACCTGGCTCCTTCTATGAACAAGACTGCGTTTCTCCACATTAATCTTTTTTTTCTAACCTGCCTAGGTATAGTTAGAGGCTTTTTTGTGCAGGATGCTGGATCTGCTAATATACTGTTTCATTCTGTGAGGCTGTTCTTCTAACACCTGGGTTTTTTTTCCCCTTGTAGCCCACAGAATCTGAATCAGAGGACAGATATGTTCTATCTGCAACCAGAGTGCTCTGTCTCTGCAGAAAGTCCCATCTGGTACACGGCCACTTCACTGGACCGCAACACTTTGGAAAATATGCTCGTACGGGTTCTTTTAGTAAAAGACATTTATGATAAAGACAATTATGAACTGGATGAAGATATAGATTAAAACAAACTTCCAAAAACTGTCAAGAAAACAAACAGCATTAGTTATAGTCATGCTGCTAGACCTTTACTATGGAAAACATTTCAAGTTTACCCTTTGTTTTATGAGTTTTGTAGCAGTATGTACCCTCACCTGGGTATTACCATGTAAATAATCTGTGAGTGAAAGTTTCCATTATTCTGTGTAGTGGTTTTAGGATACATAACAATCACATTTCAGATTTTTTTTTTATTATTTATTTGATTAGATATGTTTGTAACTTTTTACATTGCAAAATATGAATGGGAATGTGCCATGTGTATTTTTTTTTCCCTTGTAGTAAGAGAAATCCATATTGCACAACTCTGCTGTTGGAAGCTCCCTTGAAAGGAGGCTCTTTTAATGGGTTCTTAAACCGGATGGTTGTGTATGGATAGCACTACTAAAGTTTAGAACTTGCTGTGTCTTTCAGAATTTTTAAATAAATTGTAAACTAATAGTTTTTTTACTTTTTAGTTACTGAAGCCTTATAAGGTTCTGTAGAGAGATTCCGTCTTATGTACCAAAAATAGACAAAAGAGAATGCTGTCAATATTGGTGTACTGTAATGTGAATCTATTCTGGTGAAAACATTTTTTTGTTGCCCTTATTAAAACCTTAGTGTCCTTTCCTTATTTGTGACTCTTTCTCAATTGACCCTACAAATAAAATATATATATTAAAAAATAAATGAATATAAAATTAAAGCATGTGGTCATCAAGACATGTATTTTGTAAAAAGCAAAACCCTGTCGAAAAAACAGAAAGGCAAAAAAAAGAAAGAGAAAAGAAATGTCTGATGACAATGCTATATAATTCTTTTCCATCTTTACTTTTCTGACCGTAAATGCTGGTACCTCATATTACTATAAATCTGTCTTTGTAGCCTTAGCAAAAGGGGTTTTAATGCTGCATTACATAAAGTAATATGCTAAATTTTTAACTTTTGTTTGTCCTTGCATTGCTGTATTTAAATACAGTCAATACTTGACTATGGGTGGGAAAAATCTTTTAACTAATGCCTCCATTCAAAAGCCATATGAGATGTGAAGTTGCAGAAAGTTGAAAGATAATTTTTCTGAAGAAAAGCCCTTTCATTTATTTTATGTCCTTTCATTGTACTTGCTTTGCGTAAGGAGTCTCATTTCCAGATACTTGACTCACTGCTTAGGTTTTGTTACTTGCTCTTGTTTAACTGATGCGAGCAACATGATGGTTCATGCAATGGTTTTGCTATTGTACTGAAAAAATGTAGTAGAATATTCTACTATGAATTCTACTAGAATTTAAGGATCTGTTGAGAGGAATCATCTACTAAAGGGGAAACATTCTATGTATATATATTACTACCTTAGGATTTGTTCCTGCAAGGGCTGCATAGCTTTTTCATTTTCCTTAGCTTAAAAGAATGCACATAGGGCTGCCTCTTTTCTATACAGAGAAAATAAAGCTTCAGTTACTTTGTTTTGTTAAGCAAGTTTATTTAAATTTCTGCTATTCTTGTGTGTCTGTGAGTATGTATGAACACTATTTCAGAAGTAGATGGAGATGTATAGGCTTAATTTTCCTTTTTTTTTTTCTGATGGCTCTACCCTTCCTGTGAAATCAAGAAATGCTGCGCAGCAACAGTTGATAAGATCACTGACAGTTTCAATGCTTTTTTCCCTTTGTGAGTGAATATGTAAGGACTTAATTCATCAACGCTTGTTTTGTTCAAGCAACAGCCACAGAATGTGCCCATGATGCATAAAAGTGACAAAGTCAGAAAGGTTTCTTTCTGGCCTCTCCAGTTCAACATCTGACTTGACCATAAGTTATATTTTACATACGGGAATCTTCATTACTAATTACCTGCCTAAAATGCATCATATGTTTAACTTGAATACTTAATTTAAAACACATTTCAGGTTTTTGATAAGTAGCAATAAGGATCACTTGTAGCCCCTTTTCCTTAGTTCAGACTTCAAATACTTCAGCAGGGTCTTTAATCACTCCCTGTTTAGGAGAGTGTTTAGCTAAAAACACTCTTTTGTAAAATTATCAATTTATAGGTGAAGCTTAAAGTACCCTAAATCCGGACTAAACTTAAGTATGGTGTGTGGTGTTAAACAGAGTTTAAATTCTTGTTCTCAAAATCAGATTATAACTGTTTCTAAAATAAGGTCAGTTTTTAGTTTGACACGCTGTACAACAGACGTGTTTTCAGTGTCACTAGAAAATAATGAATGCTCTCTGAAGTTTAGCAGAAATTGCATTGTTATCCTAAATTCCTCCCATTTTCTACCCAAGATTTACTTTTCATGTCAGTAAAAATATTCAAGTTAGGTTTTGAAACAGAAATTTTTATGCATAAATCCATGTTGGAAATACAAATGTGGTTGTCAAGAAAATAACTTTTATTCCAGAAGGTGGAGCTATTCCACCATCATCAATAGTATTTTTTAAGCATTTAGTGTGTTTAGATTGGTTGTGGTAAACTGCTGATATATTGCAGTCCAAGAATGCATCATGGCTCAAAGTATGTGTTTCATTCCTAAATTTGAATGGTGATGCAAAATGCAATAAAAGGCCTTAGTTCTGAAAAAAACAAAGACATGCAATTCTACAATAATTAGGAGTTCAGGGCAAATATATTTTCTTTTTCTTTGTAAAAACTGTCAGCAGCTGGACTAGAAGCAGGTTGGTGTCTTTGAGTTATCTGCAGGTTGCTGTGCAGGAAAACGTATTATACTCTGTTCTGTACAGAGCTTCCAAGGAATGATACATGTTGGGAATCTGCCCTGGCTTTCTGCCTTAAGAAGGTGTGAAGTGGCAGGTGGGCTGTTCTGGCTATCCTGGTGAGCTCTGGCACAGCTCACCTGAGAAATGCAGCGTGAGGACTACACTACTCTCAGCCCGGAGCCCTGCAGGTGGTACTGGCAATGCAGGCCAGGCTGGACAGAATTTTCCTAACTTCTCAAATGATAACAGCACATGCTCTGCACCTCCTCTGTTTGAGATCTAGTTTTGAACTATTCACAGGTGAAGGAGTAGCCTCAAGATCCTCATAAAATCAGGTGGCAGCAATTGCATGCAAAGTACATACAAAATATAGTTCAGTGTGGGAAATAGTAAAAATTTCATGCAATTTTCAGAGAAGAAATTTGCTTTGTAAGTCATCTTTTTTCTATAAATAATTGTGTGGTCACTGAGGAAAATGCAACTTTTTGCAGTTACTGAACTAAGCATAAATTATGACAGTTAATTTTTATTGAACAAAAGGTTGTGGAGTAATTTCAATATGTGCAATATTAATTATCTTCAAAATGCTTACAGTGTGAAACTCTAATGCTGCAAAATTTGTTTTCTAAGTATCTAGGACTTTGGCCTGTTAGAGGCTGTGTGAATAGGTGGGGAAACAAGCGGCTCATAAACCCTGCAGTCTTCAAAGATGGAAGCATGTGAGATGGAAAAGGCATGGGTGGTGTAGAAACTTGGCCCATTTCCATTTTCGCTGACCTTTTTTATTATATAGAAGTGTTTTTTTCTGTTACACTTTCTTGGTTTTGCCTGTTACTGTCAGGAAGGTCAGTTAGGTGTTTTCATTTCCATTTGTGTTAACATTCACTTTTCATTCCTTACACTCACGTTGTACATAATGTGATAGGTGTTACATGTAAGACAGAGTAGCGTGGAGTGGGAGCTTTTTGATTCCTCTTGCACCAAGCGTGAGGAGTCAATGAAACTGAAGTTCAGAGTGTTTTAAGGCCAAAAAGATACCAAGGTTTAAGAAGGTGGTAGACCCTCCTATGTGACTCTCTAGGTTACAATGGCAAATGCTAACAGTGCTTTAGAAGCACCAAAGGTTGAGTAACCCTTTATTTAGAAGGGTTAGAGCGAAACTGTAGGGTTTATATGAGGGGTCTGAATGTCACCATAGCACTGGACACACTGTCCCCAAGGGCTTGGTTAAGCATGGCAATTTCCAGTTTCTCAGGTCAGAAATAAATCTTTCCACTAGCAGCTTTTTAATGTGGCTCGTTGAGACCTAAAAGTCGGCCTGGATGCTTGAAACCAGCACGTAAGGGGACATGTGCTACAAAACTTAGACAGGTGTTAGCATCTGTAACGCTAATTAGCCATCTCTTTAGGCACCCATGAGCACAGCAGGCATCTCACAGACATACAAAGATAATGTGGGGATTAGTGCCTGCTCATTGTGCTGTTCCAGTCAGAGCTGGCAGCCTCTGGTGAGCGGCTTTGCCTTGGCAGGGTCCCAGCTGGCTGCAGGCATGGGTGGAGAGCTCTCCTACCCACAGGCAGGGCAGGACCTGCACTGCATTCAGGGGCATCTCTTGTGGTCTTCCCTTTGCTATCAAGTTGCTTCAGAATTTCTTGCTGTTGGTATCTGATGGAAAATGTGTGACTGCAACATGAGCCATGTTCATGATTGGGTGCAAAATAAGCCTTGGGCAGGGAAGGAGCTGAAATGGTAATTCTGCCTTTTTCTTATCATTTAATAAGGCATAATTGCATCTTAAAGTTACTTTTACAGAAGATTCCCTTCTCTCCAGCTCAGTTCTTACGGGCAAGACAGTAGAAGGTATCTGAGTGAGGTTCTAACATGATCAAGAGCTTTAGGGATGTGTGTATGCGTCTATGTGATGGTGCCCAGATAAGCTGGTATTGGTGGGCAAGAAGATTGTGCAAGCACACAGGGCGAAGGGATGGAAAAGATTGACTGTGTCCATTTTGAACAGTTAATGGGGTTTAATTTGTACTCTCACGACCCCATCCAAGTTCCTGTCACCTGTTACAACTTCCTGCATAGCCTGGTACAGAGGATTTCACCCAGTGGCTGTGGGTTGCTGTCAGTGAGCACCAAAATGAGGTGTATATTTAAAAGTGCTTAGTCTGGCTGGTTATATTTACAGGATATCAGTGTGTTCGTGTTTCTGAATACATGTATCTGAGAAATATTTGTATTTCCTGACCCAAGAACCAGTTGTCTTCGTGGAGTAAAGCCACTGATAATAGCAGTCATGGCACATTTTTCATGTGCATAATTTGAGTAGGGAAGGATGTGGTTCAGTCACTGTATTGTGTCACAGGTACAAGCAAGGCATTACGGCACTTCAAATAATTGTTTAATCAAATGTTTTTCTACCTCCAGTGTCCTTTCTTTGTGAAAATGAAAGGAGAAGATCTGTGAAGATAGTAGAATGCTTGGAAAATTCCTTCAGGGACACTGTTAGTTATTTCCTCTGTTGCTGGCAGGAGGATGTGAGATCTGGCTATAGGTCACCCAACCTTCTTGTATGTCATAGTTGGGAAAAGCAGCCCAGATTGTTGCTCCCCTCGTGAAGCATGGCTTTACCCAGCAAACCGGTGCTGATGGCAGTCCTGGAAACACTTCTGAGCAAAACAATTTCTGCAGATGTTCACAAAAAGCAAAGAGAACAAGAAAATGAGAAGATCAAGATCAACTTTGATTTCTCATTCAAGTAATTTTTCTGAATCCAAGGATGTGAGTATGAATGGCACTTGAACATGATCTGAGTTTAGCTTTCTCCACGTGTGGCATTTCTTGGAGAGGTGGCACCTGGCACTTGGTGAGGGCTGTTTCTGTCTGCCATCCCGCCTTGGAGTCAAGGAGGCAGCAAAGCAACTATCTTCCTTCCTGACGTGAGTGCCATCTTCCTAGAATTGTTCCCCAAGTTTAAATCTTTATTGTACTTGTTTTACCTGCCTTTACCCAAAATCATGAGAGTTAGACAGAAGGGCAGATACCGAACACATTCCTTCTGTCACCCAGTGCTTACAGCTATGCGGGAGGTGAAAGCTTTGGCAAGCAGGTAAGCCAGCAGTATGGGTTTGAGAGGTCTGGAAAGAACAAAACCTGGCATTAAACCAGCTCCTTCTTTGAGCTATTGCTGTTTTCCAAGTTTGAGTTGTACACTTTTAAAAAAATAATAATAATTTTAAAAAGCTTTTGTGGCTGGTTCTTCCCAAACACATGCAGGCTGCTTTGGTTTGTCCCAGAAGAACTCCTCAAGGATGGGTCTTCTCCCCAGTACAAGGACAGTTAGGTTTGTTAGTAACTTCTTCCTTTACCTATGTATTTATTGATTTAAATAACTGTTCCTTGTTCACAGTCACAAGGGAGAGAGGGGCTCAAAGCATTAGTGGGTTATGTCATGTACAATAGGCCTAGATACTTGTGAGCCCTCTGTTTTGCTTTTATGCTAAAATTCTGGCTCATAAAACATGAAACCTCTGTGTCCTTTGTGGGAAATGAACAGGAACATTCTTGTCACCTGTGTAACTTAAAGAACAAGAACATTTCATTTGTGCCAAACCAGTAAAAGTGTTTTACTGGTTTAAAATATGAAATAGTATTTTATTTCTTATTTTGTTTGCTGAGTAAGCAAAGAGGATAATTTCCTTCATCAACTGGTAAATGAGCCTACTAGGGGTAAGGCCCCGCTAGACCTACTGTTTACAAACAGAGAGGGACCGGTGAGAGATGTAGTGGTCGGAGGCCACTTGGGGCATAGCGACCATGAAATAATAGAATTTTCAATACTCAGAGATGCAAGGAGAGCCATCATTAAAACCTCCACACTGGACTTTCAGAGATTTTGGCCTATTCAAAAGTCTAATTCAGAGCATATCCTGGGAAATAACTCTTAAAAACAAGGGGGTCCAGGAGGGATGGACATGTTTCAAGCAGAAAATTTTGAGTGCACAAGACCAGGCTATACTAGTGTGCCAAAAGGCTAGCCGGAGGGCAAGACAACCGGCTTGGTTAAATAGGGAGATTCTGAAGGAAATCAGGGATAAAAAGAAAGTCTACCAGCTGTGGAAAAAAGGGCTGGCTACTTATGAAGAATTTATGAAGATAGCTAGGTCATGCAGAAAAAAAATAAGGGAAAGAAAAGTGCAATTTGAAGTTGATTTGGCCAGTTCTGTTGAGATAACAAAAAGTCCTTCTATAAATACATGAATAACAAAAGGAGGGGCAAGGAAAACCTGGACTTGGACTTGGAGGGAAATATAGTTAACAAAGATGAGGAGAAGGCTGAGGTATTTAACACCTGCTTTGCCTCAGTTTTTACTAGTAAGACAGGTGGCCCTCGGCAACTGCCCTCGGGAGCTGATGGACAGAGAGAGGGAGCTGAATATAGTCCCCCTGTATTCCAGGAGGAAATAGTTAGTGACTTACGGAGCCAGCTGGATCCTCACAAGTCTGTGGGACCAGACGGGATCCATCCCAGGGTGATGAGGGATTTGGCAGAAGAGCTTGCCAAGCCGCTCTCCATCATCTTCCAATAGTCCTGACTCTCTGGGGAGGTCCCAGATGATTGAAAGTTGGCAAATGTCACGTCAATCCACAAAAAGGGCAGCAAGGCTGACCCTGGCAACTATAGGCCTGTCAGCCTGACCTCAGTGCCTGGCAGGGTTATGGAGCAGATCATCCTGAGTGCAATCACACAGCACCTTCAGGATGGACAAGGGATCCGACTCAGCCAGCATGGGTTTAGGAGGGGCAGGTCCTGTCTAACCATCCTGATCTCCTTTTATGATCAGGTAACACACCTGGTGGATGAGGGGAAGGCTGTGGATTTGGCCTATCTAGACTTCAGCAAGGCCTTTGACACTGTCTCCCATAATATACTGAAAAAGCTGGTAGCCCATGGCTTGGACCAGTGTACCCTCTGCTGGGTTAAGAACGGCTGGATGGCTGGGCCCAGAGAGTGCTGGTGAACAGGGCTGCATCCAGTTGGCAGCCGGTCACCAGTGGTGTTCCCCAGGGGTCAGTGTTGGGTCCAGTCCTGTTTAACATCTTTATTGATGATTTAGATGAGGGGATTGAGACCATCATCAGCAGATTTGCTGATGACACGAAGTTGGGAGGGAGTGTCGACCTGCTGGAAGGCAGGAGGGCTCTGCAGAGGGACTTGGATAGGCTGGAGAGATGGGCTGATTCCAAAAGGATGAGGTTCGGCAAGGCCAAGTGCCGGGTCCTGCACTTTGGCCACAACAACCCCATGCAGCACTACAGGCTGGGGACAGAGTGGCTGGAGAGCAGTCAGGTGGAAAGGGACCTGGGGGTACTGATTGACAGGAGGCTAAACATGAGCCAGCAGTGTGCCCAGGTGGCCAAGAAGGCCAATGGCATCCTGATCTGTATCAAAAATAGTGTGGCCAGCAGGACGAGGGAACTGATCTTTCCCCTGTACTCGGTGTTGGTGAGGCCACACCTTGAGTATTGTGTTCAGTTCTGGGCCCCTCAGTTTAGAGAAGATATTGAGATGCTGGAGAGGGTCCAGAGAAGAGCAACAAAACTGGTGAAGGGACTGGAGCATAAGTCCGATGGGGAGAGGCTGAGGGAGCTGGGGTTGTTTAGCCTGGAGGAGGCTTAGAGGTGACCTCCTCACTGTCTATAACTACCTGAAGGGAATTTATAGCTCGCTGGGGGTTGGTCTCTTCTCCCAGGCAATTAGCAATAGGACAAGGGGGCATGGGCTTAAGCTCTGCCGGGGGAAACTTAAGTTGGACATCAGAAAAAAATTCTTTACAGAGAGGCTAATTAGACATTGGAATGGCCTGCCCAGGGAGGTGGTGGATTCACCATCCCTGGAGGTTTTTAAACTGAGATTGGATGTGGCACTGAGTGCCATGATCTAGTAAACGGACTGGAGTTGGACCAAGGGTTGGACTTGATGATCTCGGAGGTCTTTTCCAACCCAATTGATTCTATGATTGTATGAAATGATTTCTACTTTTAGTATGCATTACACAAGGCAATATTAGTGTAGCATTTGCATTTGTAGTCTTTAATATTTTTTTTTTTGAATTGTGAAAAGGAAGTGAAGAGGAAGCTTTCCAGTTCAAGATGAAGCTTTGTCGCTAAGGCAGAGGAAGGAGCCCACCAACATTGCAAAATCATCAGCCTTGGTACCTCTGGGGAAAAAATAGTCCCAGAAGTCTCCCCTCTTCATTACATCTAAAACCACTTTCTGTTTGTCTTTTCTCTAGCCACAGACACAACATTCACATTAGAACCCAACAACTCTGTGCTGGTAATCAAAAGAATAAATACCAACTATTTACAGTCTGATTTCTATTAACTTAAGAAATAAGGTGTGTGTGTGTGTCCTGTCCCCCAGCCCCAATGATTTCTGGCTGTATCAGTGACTTTACCAGGTTTAAAGATGAAAGTTTTAGAAAATAATAAAAAAGACATGTTTTGAAAGACAACAAGAGGAAGAGCCGTCTTTGATGGGTTTAATGTTAGCTGACGGAATTGAAAAACGAATTATTTGAATTCCCTGCCACTGTGTTCACTCAGTTCAGTTTGGTTGGAGGATAGGAGCCCAGGTAACTTTTGCAATGTACAGGCATGTTCATATACACGTTCTTGTATCTTGAGCAGCTCCTGTAGCCAGCATACTTAGAGTGATGTAGTTCCAAGAAGTATCTATAGATTGCAGTATGTATTCATCATTGCAGTATGTTCATCCAGAGAGATGGGCACATTACATTCAAGCACTTGTGTCTGCTGACCTTCATGCAAAAAGTATTTCTTACAATAAAATCCCACCTCATCCTCTGAAGGGATGTCCAACATTTCTCATGTGTTTAAAAAAATACATGTACTCACATCCAAGGGAGGACGTTATTTTCTGTGTCATTGGCTTCTCATCATGAAATAATGTGATTTTTCATCTAGCCTCTACTGGAGAATCCCACATAGGAAAAGAGGAGGACATTCAGAGCAACAAGTGATTCCTTACATCACCTAAATCCCTAGAGCCACAGGCAATACTTTGGTGAGTTATGTTTCAGTACATTGACAGAATGAGAGAGAATCCAGTAAGAAAAGGGCAACGAATCTGGTGAAGGGGCTGGAGAACAAGTCCTATGAGGAGCGGCTGAGGGAGCTTGGGTTGTTCAGCCTAGAGAAGAGGAGGCTGAGGGGAGACCTCATCACTGTCTACAACAGTCTGAAAGGAGGTTGTAGTGAGGTGGGGGTTGGTCTCTTCTCCCAAGTGACAGGAGATAGGACGAGAGGAAATGGCTGCAAGTTGTGCCAGGGGAGGTTCAGACTAGACATCAGGAAAAATTTCTTCACCAAAAGGGTTGTCAGGCACTGGCAGAGGCTGCCCATGGAGGTGGTTGAGTCACCATCCCTGGAGGTGTTTAAAAGATGGGTAGATGAGTTTTTGAGAGATATGGTTTAGTAAGTGGACAGGTACTGTTGAACTCGATGATCTCAGAAGTCTTTTCTAACCAGGTGATTCTATGATTCTGTGATTCTATGATTCTAAGATTCCTTATTAGCTCTGCAATCAGTTTAACAATGGACCAACCTTTTCTTGCAATTATTATTTCTAAGGTTCACAGCATAGCAGAGATGTGAAAAGGATTTCCTGGGAGAAAGACTGAACAATTTGGACTGGTTAAGCTCAGTAGGGAGAAAGTGAATAACAAGGGATGTCAAGCAAAAAATTCAGTATTAACTAGGAAAGAGGAATGCTCCCTTTGCAATGTGTGTTGTTACTCTGCAAAACCCACTGGGATGTCACTTCGGGGGGGAGTGCTAAATCTTCTACTTAAGGGTGGGTGTGTTTTTTGCATTAGGAGAGCAATCACAGAAATAATGTATAGATTTTTTTCTTCGAATGCAAGAAAGTGAAACCTCTCCTTTGTTTTTTTAAGCAAGTATCCCAGCTCCTTCTGCTCCTCCAGCAGCACCCTGGGGCAGATTTCAGCAGTGGAAGGAGAAACAGGCAAGCAAAAGGGCCTCAGAGAAATAAGACCATCTACAAGATGGTTTGTGCTCTGCTTTCCCAAAGGCACAGCCACTCCCCTTACAGTGAAGGAGGTTCCTGAGTCACAAGGGAGCTGTTTTGTTACTGTCATCTTCTGAGATAAGAGTTAGCAGGACGAAAAAGATTTCCTGGTATCATGGGCATCCTTGCTGCCACCATGGACTAGGGGTGCACTGATGTGTGCTGCATTAGATCTGGTGGAGGAGGCTGGGGGATGAGGCACTGTGCTGCTGGCAGTATTGGAGGTGCCTGTCCTGAGAAACGCCTGTCCAGTCCATTCGTGCATTTACTCTTGTGTTTGACTGCTCCTACCCATTAGTTCCTTCCCACTAATGGAGTAGCTTCTGTGTCCTGCTGGAAAAGGTCCTCACTGTGAGGGACGAAGCCCACTATCGTTGGAAAATCATCAGCCTCTGTACCTCTGGGGATGATCAAAAGGCTGGAGCACCTCTGCTATGAGTACAGGTGAGAGAGTTGGGGTTGTTTAGCCTGGAGAAGAGAAGGCTCCAGGGAGACCTCATAGCAGCCTAGAGGGGTATAGGAAAGCTGGGGAGGGACTTTTTAAAAGGGCTTGTAGTGATAGGATGAGAGGGAATGGCTTTAAATTGAACGGGGGAAGATTTAGATTAGATATTAGGAAGAAATTCTTCACCTTGAGGGTGGTGAGGCACTGGAACAGGTTGCCCAGGGAAGCTGTGCATGTCCTCTCCCTGGAAGTGTTCAAGGCCAGGTTGGATGGGGCCTTGAGCAGCCTGGTGTGGTGGGAGGTGTCCCTGCCCATGGCAGGGGGGTGGAACTGGATGATCTTTAAGGTCCTTTCCACGCCAAACCATTCTATGATTCTATGATTCTGGTTGGGAGCTGAAAACTGCAAGCTATAGCGTAAATGTGTTGCTCTCCTATATGTATCGATTGCAGAAGGTGATCTGCCTTAACTTTGCAATCTTGGGGCATATTTGCCCTGGCAGGGTTTTGATGGTTTATGACAGCAGAGCCTGGAGGTTTATCCATCCAGAACCTGTTATGGTTTCTTACTGACATTGTGGTGCACTTTAGAGTTGTATCCTGACATTAAAAGAGCAAAATAATAGAAGAAAAATGGTTTTATGAATATCTCCTGCAGTGGGTGGCCACATACACAAGCCACACCTGAGAACTCCTGTTCTGATCTTGAAGTCTCCAACAGAAGCCTCCCAGCTCCCCTAGCCACAGTGTTCCTGACAGACCCTAGGAATGTCTGCGAGGGATAGGGAGTTTACTATAAGCTGGTTTATTTCAATGCACCTCTAGAAGCTCTACTACAACCTGATTTTGCACGATGCTCAACTTACAGGGGAAATCAGCATTTAGCATCCCAAATGTATCTTACAAAAAACGCAGGTTATGAAGAGAGCACTAGGAATCCTTTAAGGGCTTAGGCTGCCTTACAGAGCTTTTTCTCTAAAAAGAATTTTGAAGGTGAGCATTTATAGCCCATCATTTCTAGTTGATAACAATCTCTTTGCTGAACTGATGCTAGAGGAATCAATAGATCCAAGCTTCTAGGTAATGAACACATTACGGAAGGCCTTCGGAACAGCTTTACTGACTCTGCAAATTGATATCATGACTATAAGTCATGGTTTAGACTCTATAAAGTCTGTTTCTCTGCCTGTGTTAAGGAAGGTGATATAAAAATTGCCAGGGTCAAAAAAAGGGTCTATTCCAGGATACTGACAAGGTACCAGACTAACAGAGTCAAATTCAAGAAAATTCAATGTTGTCATCAGCACAATATTTCAACTTCGTACAAAAGCCTTTCATTGGTACAGGAAGGGAGATCAAGCACAGGAAACTAATCTTTTAATGAATAATTTTCAGCCTGTGAGCAACTGGGTTTGATCATACAGAGACCCTGAGGGGAAACTGATTTCCTACAGATGTACCAGGTGATAAGTATCATTGTGAGGACACATCTCACCCAGTGGCAGACACGTGCACGTGATTTGCTATCAGTCTTGCTAAGACTGATTTCCTGAGAAGTAAAATTCTGTGGTCAGGGCAAGGAATATGTGACAGGAGACCACATCAGAAAATTTGTGGCTCTTGGCATTTTTCTGGCCAGCACACAGTAAATCTTTGTTAGAGAACTTGGGCTGTTTTGTCTACCTCAAGGGTCAAAGCTTGTTAAACATAATCATTTTGCCCTGTGCATGCTTCCAGAGGTGTTCTGCCACCCAGATTTCCCATACCTCTCAAGTGGATGGACCACATGATGGGGACAGGAGGAACAAAGTCCCTCCCACTGTCTGTGAAGATCAGATTCATGATCACCTGAGGAATTTGAACATGTATAAGTCTGTGGGGCCTGATGAGATGCATCCCAGAGTTCTGAGGAAACTGAATGATGCAGCTGCCAAGCCACTCTCCATGATACTTGAAAAGTCATGGCAGTCAGGTGAAGTCCCTGGTGACTGGAAAAAGGGAAATATTGCACCCATTTTTAAAAAGGATAGAAAGGAGGACCCTGGGAACTACTGACGTGTCAGCCCCACCTCTGTGCCTGGAAAGATTATGGAACAGATCTTCCTGAAAGCAATGCTAAGGCACATGGAATACAGGGAGGTGATTCAAGACAGCCTTTATGGCTTCACGTGGGATCACTTGTTGGTACCAACAGCAGGCGGTAGCAAGGCTGGAAAACATGCTTATCTTGAAAAGCAGATGAGGTGAATTGTAGTCTAACAGTGTAATCAATTGTGTTTGGGGTGATCTGTAAGTCTCACAGTCATATGCTGCCGCAGTGAAATCAGATGATACCACCTCCCTTGTATCTGTGTACTAAAATTCCCCGCCTGGAAGGGCATGCTGAGCCATCGGTGCTGTGGGTGAGGACACTACAGACTCTGCAAAGGGTCAGTTGGCACCCCATAACTGGCTTAGTCTCACCTCGCTAAGAATCACCAAGAATATAAAACTGGCATTTAGAGCCCTCTGTTTGGAGGACAGGATCTCTGAATCTCTCTCTCTCTCCTCCCCAAGCAGGGACACCTCCTTGGTAAGATTTACATCTCCAACCATGTTGGATATTATCTGGGAAATTATAGTTAACCCTGAACACTTCATTTTTAGGTCTAGCTTAATTTTGCAGTGAGTGAATTTCTCACCATCGATCTCAAACTTGTTATACCTGTTGCTTCAATAAATTGTTTTATTGGTTCTACTTTGTGAATCTGATCAGTGAATAACAGGCTCTGACAAACAAACACTGGTCCTATCAACCTCATGACACTGCTCAGTTAGAGTCCTCTGTGAGTGCTGACAGACCTGGCTGAGTGATTCAAATTTGTGAAACTGTTCAGTGGAAGTCCCCCTTCGGATGCTGATGTACGAATTGACTCTTAAACCCAAAAGTCCCTCTTTGGAGGCTGACAAGCAAGTTGACTCTAATGGGAAGAGAGAGTGGGATTGATCAGCAAGTTTGCAGAATACACCAAGCTGGGTGCTGCAGTTGACACACCTGAGGGAAGGAATGCCATCCAGAGGGACCTGGACAGGCTTGAGAAGTGAGCCCATATGAACCTTATGCATCATGAACCCCCAGTATTGATACAGGCTGGGGGATGAAGGGATCAAGAAGCAGCCCTGTGGAGAAGGACTGGGGGCTACTGGTGGATGAAAAGCTGAATATGAACTGGCAATGTGCGCTCACAGGAATGGCTAAACAGGAATCTCACTGGCAGTGCCAGTCAAAATACCTTGTGTTTTGTGAGGAAATGCAGACCATGGTGCAGCCATTACATGTTTCTCAGTGAGACAAAAATAATGATCAGGAACAGACTGGGAAAATTTCAGAATTACACAGGCCCATTGGTGATAAATATAATCTAAAGTAAGAATTTAGGCAATCAAAATCAGTTCTTTCAATAATACGGGGTGATGTCAGCACCTAAATTAATGTTGTAATAATTGCACTAAAAGAGAAATCATACATCAGAGCTGCCTACTGAAATATATGCTTCTGCAACAGAAGACAATTGTTCGAAATCTTTTTCTTTCTTTTTTTGACTGATTTGGTGTTGCTGACAAGACGAGAGCCTTTTTATGCCATTGTGTGAGGTGTCTGAGATGGTCACGTGGGCTCACGCACGGCCAGTGCCTAACAAAGCTCACAGCACATAACTGACACCACATATAATGAAAGCTCAACGTAACCACATTTTTGTTAACTCTGTGAAAACTCAGGAACATGAACAATGCAGGTCTCAGTATTTCATATTAAAGTGAAATGAGATACATTAATTACATAGTACTGTTAACAAGAAAAAAGTTTTTAAAAAAATCTATTTTATTCAAGATTGAGAAGAAAACAGTAATGTAATTTCAAACCTCTTCTTTTCCTGAACTTCTTTTTCAGTGCTGCTGGTTTCCAGGCATACAGACGAGCTACAATAAAGGAGGACAAGACAGAGCCAGCGATAACCAGAAATATTTTAAATATATATATGATTAAAAAGCCATTGGGGGGTATGCAATTTTACCCTGCACATTTTTCTTTCCTATCTGACAGACCAGAGAGAAATGAAGCGAGACAGCAGTGCTACAGGAGACCCCTGGCCACCCCAAGCCATGGAGCATGTGGGTACCTGGCCTGGAGGAGGACTGACCTGGGTATTGATGATTTGACAGTGGACTCCCTCAGCTTGGAAGGAGAGGTGTTGGGAGACAGCACCTAGTCCTGGTGGCCTGGAAGGAGTGGCTGGGTCTGAGACAGAAAACACTGTGGCCTAACAGGGGTGCTCTGCCACCTCACATGAAAGTTAACTGCAGTTTTCCTGACACCTCCTTCATGATTGGCTGCACAGGGGCTGAGCTGTCTTCATGTGTGGAGAGAGACACAAGAACACCACACTGAGGACCTCGTGCCACATATACAGGAGCACCATAATAAGAACCATGTGCCAGATTGCAGGAGCACCATGATAGGGACAACGGACTGATTACACAAGAGCACCAAGCTGAGGACCATGCACCATGTATAGAAGACCACCGTGCACAGAGGAGGAGCACCACTCTGTGGACAGGTCTGGACGATGGTCACAGCTTTTGTTTGTTGGGAAATGTTCCGAGGTGAGTTGAGATGACCCATACACAGCATCACCACATCCTCCCTTGCATGCAGAGCGACTGTACTCTTGAGAAGAGAAATTGCTGGCCTAAACTGGCTATGGCCACTGCCCTGGAGCCCAGACCAGGTAAAGTCTGCAAGCCAGAGGAAGCCTTGGCCATATCTCCTTCCATGTTTTATGGGAAGCACATCTTGGCTGGGAATGCTTCCATCGGGAAAGAGGAACTTTATTGCTATAAAAAGAAGGTGTGTCCTGCTGGGATCACCCTTGGAGTGTGTGGGAAGAAGTTGTACTGCAGTCTCTAACTCCTGGAGTCTCCAAACAGAAGACGAAAGCCCTGAGTGACACATGGCAGCAGCAGCAAGGAACTGTGTTGTCTCAATCCACCCAAACCACTGATCAGGAAAAAAAGGATGCAGGGGAGGCTGGAGAGGGAGCAGGGTCTTGGGCTGGAGGCAGGACTGGGGGTGTCTGCCCAGTGCTCATGGCACTGGTGACTGTAGCATCAAAATCTGAAGAAACAAATCTAGAGAAAATCATTCCAAAGGAATGAAAGGAAGAAATTACTGAAAAGGCTGGTGGTCTGCTTCCTGCTGGCAGCCACCCTATGATTTCAGCTTCACCTGCTCCAGGCTCCCTGTAGGCTCAGGTGGGGGATACTTGGATAAGAGATAGATACCTTTTGTGACTTGAAGATACAAAGAAAAACCATTATGGCTCTTCAGACCAGAACACAGCACTGTGGTGGCTCTTGGAGTGAGAGAGGTTGTGCATCGCTCCATGTTTTAAATCACCAGCACATCAGTAGAGCTGGTTAACAGAGCAGTGATTAAGGGCTGTGGGGAGGAATTCCCCTCCTGCAATGCTGGGGTCTCTGTCACAGCTCACCTCCTCAGCTCCTTCCAAATCTGTAAGAGAACAGGCAGTTTTGGGGCACAGCTCTCTGTTGTGCAAATCGCAGTGCGGATATCTGAAACAAATTGGGTGAATCCCACTGTGGAAGTGTCTGTCTCTCACCAAGGACTCTAAAGAAACTCAGATTTACTCCCATCTAGACTTAGACAAGTTGAATCTCAAATGTATTTAGATAACTGTCAAAGTCTCTATTTCTTTTATCTCCTCTACTTATTTTTCTAGATGTAATAGGTGTAAATATGTAATATCCCAACCTGTCAAAATGAAGAAGCTATCATGGAGGGGTGTTAGACGAATATTTCTGTGTTAATAGACATATCACATCTGGTTGTTTTCATAGCCCATGTTAACTTGGGTCTCCTGAGTGACTGCACTGGCTTTTGCATATGGCTGTGGGCAAATAAAAAAACCCTTGAAACTCAAAGTAACAATTTTTCCCTTTCTTGCCCAGGTGCTACAGGGTATGAGGAGGTTGGATACTACAATAACTGCCACCATGTTAGTACTTGGGTACTGCTTGAAATGTTCATTTAAGTATTTAACTATTACTTTTGTTGAATAAATGCTGATTCAATGGTAAAATAACACCAGTGGGGGATGGATTCTGGAAGAAACGGAAGATCTCTGTGGTAGCGTTGAAAGGATCTGGTTGTGAAGGGCAGGAGATAAGAAAGGGCTTCCTTCTATGGGGGGAGCCTCTGACACCTGTGGGAATGGTCACACCGATTCCTACCCCGAACCCTATTCACACATCAGAGCTCTGTGGCATAAGTGCAAGCAAAAAGGGGGGTGGCTGTCTTATGCCCATGGGGCTGAACGCAGATAGGAGCTGAGAAAAAACAGACTACAAAATCTATGGAAAGGCAAGATATTATCAGCCACACTGGAAGAATAAAAGATCCACTGTAAGACAGCCCTGAAACTTAGACTTTAGAAGATGTAATGAAAAATATATTAAACAATGTGAAAAAAGTCCCAACCAGGATAACTAGCCTCTGCAAGATTTTGGAAGTATTTTGTTTAATTTTTAAAACCTGAGCAAAAGGGAGATGTAAAATACTTTGGACTGTGGGCACACATCATGTGTTTTTTATGTGCACAGGAGTTCAAACACATCATTTTTTTTGAGGGCTATGAGAGATCTGGGAAAAGCTTGAGTCTACCTTTGTTTTGTCAAATGAAAAAGAGACCATTGGAACAGGCTGTCTCTTTATTCAACAAGACGTGAGCAATTGAGAGAGGAGTGATAAACACTGTGTAGGAGGATTTTAAAATGAAGAAACAGAGGTATTGTGACTCAGATTGACTGGAATTTTATTCTCAGGAAGGGAAACTGTTGAGTAGACACTGGCCATTATTGCACACCTGGATTTCATTAAAGCTGGAGAAAATGCAGTTCAGAAGATGAGTTAAATTGGCTCAGCCAGAGGTTTAGCTTGGAACTATGCAGGTGGCCACACATGGGGCCCAGCAGCAGGGTTACAAGGACAGAGGGACATTTCCTGCCCAAACTACTCCATGCACCTGCCCAACAGCTTTCATTCGGACATGCTACTCTCTAGGGCTGTCCTAAAACTCCTAAATTAAATGAAGTCCAGACCAAATCCACAGCCCTGAGGCACCAGGAAGACAGTGCCCATGCTGCTCCAAGCCAGCCCCGTGCAGGTTTGACATGGAGAGGAGGGGTAGCAGAGCCTATAACAAGGCAGAGTGGACACCAGGTGCCTCTTAATTTTTGTCAGCAGGTGACCCCATCAGACAGGCTACAAGGGAAAGAAAAGACAAGCAAAAATCATGGCAATGTAAAAAGGGCAATGCAGACTTCTCAGTGGGCTTTTTTAATGAATAAAAGAGGGCAACAGTGAAGAAAACCAATGGGTGCAAACATTAAGACAGGTTAGGAGTTAGGAGTTAAATGAGTAATGATGCATGATGGTAAATGAACATAAGTAGCAGAGAAATACGAATGTTCAGGGTAAACATCAAGCTAGGCTTTTGTTGGAGGCTTCCTCAGGCTTCCTCACCGTAGTTCCACCTGGACACTCTTGAGGCAAAACACAACAGAAACAGGCTGAGGCACCAGCGTGCAGAGGGCTGTAGCCCTGGGGCTGGATGCAAAACTCTCCTTCCCTTGCCCATGGCAGGGCTGTCTGCCCTCCTCCCTTCCATCAAAACCCCAACCAGCCTCCTTGCCAGCCTCAAGAGCCCATGGCACAAACCTGCCAGCAGCTTAGCTCTAAGCAAGATTCGTTCTACCACCACTACCTTTTACTTTCACTTTGCTTTGATAAGCAGTGCTCTCAAAAGAAAGAGAGGAAAAAAAGAAAGACCTGAATGAAGAAAGATCTGGTTTGGCTGTTTGTGTCACTCAGCACAGACATGAAAACTTTTAATGTTATAAGCAAACCACACGTAACAAAGTTGAACCATGAAGGTGTGCTTTTGCTTTATTATAGCTTGATTTCTTTCCTAAGCAAGTACTTCAACACTGTATTAACCTGGACAGAAAGACCTAATCAGTAGCCTTCGACCTTTTAATATTTATCCTCATCAGCTATCACCATTGTGCCAAGAAAGAAAATAAACACCACTGAACAGTGTTAGAGCATGAAGTATGAAGCTGATACCATATTGAATCAGATTGTCTTGAGTGGTGTCCTGTACTTCTGTGAAAGAAGATTCTTGCTCACTGGTTTAGTTGTTCCATTTATTTCAAACACATCAGGACATTTTTTTGGGAAGATGGAGATTCCTATCAAGCGGTGTTGGCCAGACTCCAGATTTCTTCTATTCATCTAGAGCTATAACAGCACTGAACACATAGCTGTGAGTGTGAAAGCAATTTTCACCCCTGCATTTTTGTTTCTGTTCAGTCCTCTTGTCCTTTTAGACAGCATAATAGAAGTGCTGCAGTAAGCAGGGTCAAGTAGGATATGTCAGTGAGAAATGTTAAAATGAGACTATAGGCTGCGATTACGGGCTCTAATGTGGGATGAATCCTTTTGAATCACATGATATGAACTAATGTCACCATTTATTATAAAACAACAAAGTGTTCAGCTACAGGAGGAATAGAATGGATGACGACTGCATTTTTAAATGTTTTGTTTAAGCAAGTACAGTGTGATCTTTTTAGATAGCTAGGAAAAACTGAAGTTAAAATAAGTGCAAGTATTTCCAACTGATTTCAGTTAGAACAAGAGTCTTTTGGGGGCATAAGGATTCATTCCCTGAAAAGGGGATGCGCAATCAGACCTCCACTTCTGGGTTCAAGCAAAAACTAAACTTGGTGATTATGCTAAAAAATTTGCAAATTTTTAAATAGTTAATTCAAGATGTGTTATTAAAACTGTAAATACAAAAAGTTCCATTCCAATTCTGTTCTAAATTTTTTCTAGTGGTTATTTAATTATAATTTTCTTAAGCAATAGGGGGGTTTTATGCAACAATGTAGGAGGAAAAGTCTGAAAATACTACTGTCATTTTTGACAAATCTTCAATTCTCCATCCAACCATCTAGTTACACATATCAAAAAATATTTCTAGCATTAAAGACAGTCAAAATGTATTGTATCTGAAGGGAAAACATGTGGAGAGACACACCAGTGCCATATCATCACTCAGAAATCATGGTTACAATACTGTCATCAATGTGGAGGCCCATCTGCTCAGCCACCCCTGTTGCTCCAGATCTTAGGGATGACTTGTTGAATATATTCTGCTTTATATGACTAATTTAGTTCATTTCTTATCCAGGTGAATTCTCAGGACTAGGAAAGTGCAGCAGCTCCCGCAAGGGGGTAGTGAAAATATCAGTCAGAAGCAATCACTTAACTCAAATTGCTAGCAGCCAGGAAAACAAAATATAGAACACAATTTCTCTAAGAGGCATTTAGAAGTACTGGTTAGAAGCACAAAGGAATTGCCATGATTGCCACTGCCTCCTGCCACCCCAAACCAGACTGTCCTGCCTCCCCCCTGCACTGCACAACAGCCCTGATTCCTCAGCTTCCTCGAATAGCTGCACTATTCATCTTGTCACCCGACAACCTAATTATCATGTTTTAAATGAACATTACTGTAAAGACATATGTCACTGATGCCCCGGAGACCAGCTGTCTCCCCATGGCTCTGTGGAACCTCGGTGACAGGACATTATTGGTTTTACAGGTTTAAAACGCATTGATTTAGACAAAAAGTGAAAAAACACGTTCATGAATTGGATTGTAAAACAGTTTTGTAAGAAATGTTTTAAAAAATATAGGAGCTGGGAAATGTAAATTTGGAAGAGGTACACCATGGCAGAATGTCTCATGGGGAACAACACTGCAGTGACAGGGTATAAGAGTTCCTTCCTGCAGGTTCGTGCATAAGAGTCTTTCACAGGGTGACAGAAGGTTTGAGGTTGGAAGGGACCTCCTGAGGTCACCTGGTTCAACTCCCTCCTCAAGCAGAGCCTTCTAGAGCCAGTTGCTCAAAACCGTGCCTGGATGACTTGAATATCTCGGTGATGGAAACCTCATAACCTCTCTGAGAAACCTGTGCCAGCGCTCAGTCACTCTCGCAGTGAAAAATGTTCAGAGGGAACCTCTTGCATTTCTGTTGGTGCCTTTTACCTCTCATCCTGTCCCTGGACACCACTGGGAAAACTCTGACTTCATCCCCTGTATACCTTTAGGTATTTATATAGGTTGATAAAGTTTATACATGTTGATACAGTCACAGCTTTCTCAGCTTTTTATCATAGAAGAGATCTTCCAGTCCCTTTGTCATCTTCATGGCCCTTTGTTGGACTCTCTCTAGTAATTCCATGTCTCTCGTGCTACCAAGGAGGCCAGCACTGGCCACAGCACTCCAGATGTGGCCTCACCAGTGGTGAACAGAGGGGAAGGACCACCTCCCTTGACTTGCTGGCAGTGCTCTGCCTAATGCAGCCTAGGATACCATTTGCCTTCTTTGCTGCAAGGACACATTGCAGGCTTATGTTCAACTTGGTGTTCACTGGGGCTCCACAAAATTGGCCTCTGGGTTACACCACTAGTTACTGACCTCTAACTCGATTTTGTCCCACTGATCACCAGCCTCTGGGTCCAGTCATTCAGCCACTTTTCAATCCACTTCTCTGTCTGTTTATTCAGTCTACACTTACAGCAGACAGGGTCAAAAACCTTACTGAAGACTAGGTAGGCAATACCCAGTGCTCTGCGCCCTCTTCTCTCAGGCCACTCATTTCATCACAGAAGTTTGTCCAGTTGGTCAAGCATGACTTCTCCTTGAAGCTAAGATCTTTCTCTTGCAGGAGACAAGATGGGCTGAGAGCCTCAGAAAAGGATCTCTTTTTTTCTTACATGTTGTTACTGACCCCTGTTATCCCAGGCCTGTTGAACAGCTATAAGTAAACCAGATTAAACCAGTGTATAACTGGGTGTTCTGCAGTGTTGTCTTCCTTGTCAAGTGAAGCATAAGAGTGACAAAGTAATTACGAGTCATACGGCTGCACCTCAGTGTCCAGTCATGTTCAAGCTTTACAAATGCACAATAAGAGAATTACAAAGCCGAGGTTTTTCTCATTGAGGAATCAGGACAAAACAGCAGAGTGAGAAAGAAGGAAAAAACCTATTAATTCTGCACATTTCCAAAAAAAGCAGTGAAAGTGAGCGAATAACTCAACCCAGGTTGGACGGGAAATCTGCAGCAAAACTGGAGCCTAAACTTGTGTCTTAGTCTTTCCTAGTTCCTCAACCAGAAAATAATTTCTAAGCTCTTTATATAGAGAAAATCTCCTCTAAGTTCTGGATGCAGGATGTCTCTTATGGTGATTACTATCAAATTACTTTGAAGTGTATATTTGTGAAGTTTTCATCTCTGCAAATATTCACATGTGTGAAAATTGACAGAGGAATGCGTTTCATCAGGTTGGCAGAAGAAATCTCTGAAGCCCAAGGCAAATACTCTTCTCTGGAGACCGGAAAGTGCTGATGTCAATGGTGAAACAGAAGCTACTGAAGAAGATGGACACAGATAAGCATCCTAAACGGAGCAGATTCCAGTGTGTGAGGATGTGTCAACACTGTTGACTGCAGCAGAGTGCAGAGATATCTGAGAACATTAAGTGAAAAAACCTGGCGACCGACACCAGATCAAGAGTCAACTCAAGGACTCAGTGCTGATGGAACATTTCATTCAAGGAAAAAAAATATTTCTGAACCATAAAGAAGGCACTTTGAGTCTGCCATGTCTGGGTGATAATAGCCAACCTATCAGGAAAAAATATTTTATTTTTACAGGCAGAGCTCTCTGTCTGTCCTTGGAAGCTGTCCCAGAACCAAGCCTGTTTCTATATCTGGATCTTTTCATGATGTGTGGTTTTCTGTAAGATATTTAATATGCATAGGCCTCCTTTATTTTTGATGACTGATCTTATAGGGTGCAACCCAAGCACCTTTAAAGTCTGCATCTCTTAAAACTGTTATCTTTTAAACTATATTTTAAGTGTGTCTCAAGAAATCACCTATGAAACTGCTTAAAATTAGGCTAAAGGAAAGTTCACAGTAGCATTAAGATAAAAGAATATACAGCATGTTTACATGAAGGCTAATTTTAGAAAAAAGCTGAGTAGCACCTGATCCTAAGTGAAACTGATCTCTCAATTTTATTACTAACTCATATTTAGATGTTGATAAGCAAATTTAAAAGCAGGGATTTTGAGAAACTGGAGATAACTCAGAAGCAGAAATCAATACTGAACTTCACCAGAACCTGGAAAACTTCATTATCCTGAAAACTCCTTGCTGGGCCATCACAGGAATTTTGGCAATTCAGCAGAGGAAGTTGCTTAACTTTTGTTACAGGGATGGTGCTGCCAACCCACCTTGGGAAGCGAGACCTGGGAACCTGGCATAGTACTCCTGGAGGTCATTATAATGTGTAGGCCTCAGCAACTGGTATAGATAGTGACATCTCCAGGGTACTATCTGAATCATAGGTTTGTCCCACTAATGGGACTAATGGTCCTCAAAGTCTTGAGAAGACCATCTTTGGTGAGATATCCTTGTGGTTTAGTTCACTTTTCCTCAGCTGTTTTTTCTGCTCCACACGCTGTCTGACAGTGCCTGTAGAGGTGCCAAGGACTGCAGAGGACATGGACTGGCTGATGCCAGGACATGACATGGCTCAAAAATGTCAGCTGCAGGAAGCCGTGCTCAAGCAGACCTTCAGTGTAGGGGTAGCATCTGTAACAAGATGCTACAAGATGGCACAGAAAGCTTAGAGCAGGGATGTCAAACTCATGGCTCCTGCCATTCTCCTGCTCCTGCAGCATAATCCACGTCACACACACTGCACACGTGACCAGGGCTGGCAGGTGTTGCAGGGGCAAGGAGCTCAGCACTGCTGCCAGGTAGAAACAAGGTGCTGGGCCAGATAAAACAAAGTGGAGGGTCAGATTCAGCCCACAGGCCATGAGTTTGACATCCCCGGCTTAGAGGATCATCAGTAACACAATACCACTCCATGCAGGTCATGTATTAGAAACTTTATCCAAGAAGACTCTCAGCAGTCCTTGCATTGCCCATGGTGTAGGCAGGGCCCAAATGTAAGAGTGTACAGAGAAATTTCCATAGAAAATGGCACCTGGGTAATGTCTACAAATGATTAAGTGGACAGGAGCATTTAGTAATTTAAAATGTTTGGAAGTGAAGGATGGGGATGTGAGCTTAGCTCGGGGATGTGAGCTTAGCTCTGTGCTGTTAAGATGAAGGCAGAAAAGCAGGATGCAAGGCAGGAATTGTAAAGCAATGGGACTGCAGAGCATGTGTGGACAGGAAAGGGAGGAGAAAGAAGCACAGAATTACAGCAAGGGTCAGAGAAAAGCGCCTAGTGAAGATTTCTAAAGAAATTTGTCAGGTTGACATTTTCAACTGATCCCAGGTGGCCAGGAAGCAGTGACTTGACTAAGTTGGCTGGGAATGTCCTCAGATATGATCCTCTAAAGGCTCCCCAGCAGCCTCACCCCAAATCTCAGTCCAGCCCCAGTACTGGTTGCTTCTCTTAAACGACCCTTTTTTTAACATCTTAACACCTGTCACAATGTCACATTTTAGGGAAAACAAGCCAGCATGAGCCCCTCTGCACTGCAGCAAGCAATGCTGCCATTAAAAAAGTTCTTGTGCAAATACAAAACTGAGGATCCTCTATATGGCTTATGGTCTGGTTAAATTTGGAATTGATGTGTTTAGAGGCCAAGACTGAGAAATAAGCTCCCTGTTTTTGAACATTACATTCAATAATGAATTCTTAAGCACTTATGTAGATCCCACTTCTATATCAACATAGCTCCCATAGTCAGTGCTCCAGGGATTGTCTACAAATTCCCTAATTGGGGATGAGGCACTTGTACAAACATGCTGGACTCCAGGCCTTATGGAAGCTGATTCCAGCCACTGTTCAATATCCTCCCTCTCTTCCTTAGGAGGGTTTTCCTCCCTAATATTCGGCATGATTGTTCAAACATCTCAAAGATCTTATCCAAAGAAATGACTCTATGATCATTCTTTGCACTTCATCTCAGGCTTTTCAGAGAGGACTGATACTGAGCAGATGGTCATGGCAGACACCAGTGCTAACAAAATGCCAGCCTCCAGCAGCACATTATCAATAGAAACGAATGCAGCACGAAGCACGGGATCAAGAGGAGGCCATCAACCTTTGACCATGCTGTTCAAAATGTGTCCTGATCACTGCCACTGGATTGTACACTCTCCACAACAGAGCCTCTCTACCTCTGCTAGCATTTACGTCACACCCATCATGAAGACAGTCCTTGCAAGGAAATGACCTGCACCCACCAAAAGAAGTTAGAGATCCCTCAGCCACAGTGCTGACAGTAGCTGGTTGAGATGGGGATGGGATTTCACATCTCACTGCAGTATGACAAGGAATGAAGACACTAAAGGAAAAAGGACCAGCAATGCAAAGGTAATGCTCTGCCATGCCAGTCACAGAGCCTGTTGCCTTAGGATCTCTTGCTCTCCTTACAGATCAAGGGCACTGTGCTTTCCCAACAGCCTTATTGCCAATGCCAACACTCAGAGCCAGCACCAAGGCTGAAGAGTCTGTAAACCCAGTCTGCAGAAGGTTCTGACATTTCCTTTAGTGAACAATGAACTAACCCTGACCCCTGTGGGCCAACAGTTTCAGAACTTCCCAGGATCTCTGGACACTGACTGGATTCCTTAATGGATTTCTACCTGACTAGAAATTGCAGTGACTAAGAGAAGTCCCCTAGGCTGTATGGCACATTGACTCTGTCCCTGCCAGCGGAGTTCTTTCCACTGAAGAAAGTATTCTCAAAGTACCAATGCTCTTCAGCAAACCACAGCCACTTCCCAGCCAAGGTTCAGATGTGTGGGAGAATACTGCTGAGACCCCCCCCAAAGAATCATCAGCACTTTCACTCCTGCCTAAACTCCAGGCTGTCATGGCAGCCACACAGGAGAAAGTCTGCCATGATGCAGATGTGCCAAAGGCACATCAGTTCAGGGGAGCAAATAACCTTGCTGCAAGCAGGGGCTGAAAACTGCAAGACAATATATACTGCCTGATATTGCAAAGATGAGTCTACCCCTTGGGCAAGATTGTCTCAGGGTGCTGAAAAGGGCCTGGAAGTTAATTGTATTAAAAAAAAGGGAGAGGAGAGTGGTGGGGGTGGGTGACCAAGTTGCCTGGATCACTCTGCTGAACTACAGATGGAGCTCTAATGATAGGAAAAGAATCACAACCAAGAAGATTTTTGAGCTCTGAGAAAGGCTAAATTTCCTTTCTCTCTGTTATTGAAAGCTGCCTCAAGATTCCTAGTTATTTATAAACCATGTTGCTGTAGGAAAGTCTGTAAATATTCAAAGCGGTAAGTGTAACCTTACTCTTCTTATAAGTGGCTGACTAAGAAAAAATGGAAATCGCCTTCGGCCTGCTGAAACCTCTTCAGCTATCTCCTATGTCCAGCACACGCCATCATGCCAAAAGCAGAATTACCATGTCTGGACTTGACCTGACTTAGTCATAGTGAACTCTTCAGCCAGACCTGAATCTCTGATGAGGTGACAACTGAGTATTTGGTCACCACAAACAGCCAATAAATCCAAGACGGATACAGGACATTAGATAGAAAATGCAAGAAAAAAGACAACATGCAACATAGAAGACAATATTCTTCTAAATGTGAAGATTCTCACTAGGAACAGCTCAAATAGGTTCAAATCTGGCCTCAGCCATGGTACTAAATACCTATAAAAACTAACTCTGTCTCACACAGACGTATTTCTTCATAGAATCTTCCGGTTGAAAAAGACCTCTGAGATCATCGAGTCCAACAGCACCCATCATCCGCTAAACCATGTCCGTCAAAAACTCATCTACCCATTTTTATAAACACCTCCAGGGATGGTGACTCAACCACCTCCCTGGGCAGCCTCTGCCAGTCCCTGACCACCCTTTCGGTAAAGAAATTCTTCCTAATATCCAGTCTGAACCTCCCCTGGCGCAACTCATGGCCATTTCCCCTTGTCCTATCACCTGTCACTTGAGAGAAGAGATCAACACTCGCTCTGCCACAACCTCCTTTCAGGCAGCCGTAGACAGCAATGAGGTCTCCCCTCAGCCTCCTCTTCTCCAAGCTAAACAACCCCAGTTCCCTCAGCCGTTCCTCACAGGACTTGTTCTCCAGCTTTTCACCAGCCTCGTCGCCCTTCTCTGGATGCGCTCCAACCCCTCGATGTTCTTCTTGTACTGAGGGGTTCAGAACTGAATACAGGACTCGAGGTGTGGCCTCACCAGTGCCGAGTACAGGGGCACAATCACCTCCCTTGTCCTTATGGCCACACTGTTTTTGATACTGGCCAAGATGCCATTGGCCTTCTTGGCCACCTGAGCACACTGCTGGCTCATATTCAGCCGACTGTCAACCAGCACCCCCAGGTCCTTCTCCTCCAGGCAGCTCTCCAGCCAGTCTTCCCCAAGCCTGTAACGCTGCCCGGGGTTGTTGTGTCCCAGGTGCAGAACTTCGGAATTTGGTCTTGTTAAACCTTGTCCCGTTGGTCTCAGCCTGTTCAGATCCCTTTGCAGTGCCTCCCTTCCTTCAAGCAGATCAACACCGCCACCCAGCTTGGTGTCCTCTGCAAACTTGCTAAGGGTGCACTCGATCCCTTTGTCTAGATCATCGATAAAGATATTGAACAGGACTGGACCCAGCACTGAACCCTGAGGAACACCACTCGTGACCGGCTTCCAGCTGGATTTAACTTCATTTACCACCACGCTCTGGACCCAGCCATCCAACAAGTTTTTCACCCATCAAAGGCTGTGCCTGTCCAGGCCAATGGCAGCCAGTTTCTCAATCAGAATACTGTGAGAAACTATGCCAAAAAGTCCAAGTACACCACATCCACAGCCCTTCCCCTCATCCATTAACCAGATAACCTTGTATTAGAAGGAGATCAGGTTGGTCTGGCAGGACCTGCCTCTCATAAACCCATGTTGACTGGATCTGATAATCTGGCTATCCTGTATGTGCTGTGTGATAGCACTCAATACGAGTGGATATGAGAAAAAAGTTCTTCACAGAGCGAGTAATCGGGCATTGGAATGGCCTGCCCAGAGAGGTGGTGGATTCACCATCCCTGGAGGTTTTTAAAATAAGACTGAATGTGGCACTTAGTGCCATGATCTAGTAATCATGATAGTGTTGGATTAAGGGTTAGACTTGATGATCTTGGAAGTCTCTTCCAACCCAGATAATTCTATGATTCTATGATTATTGGAACATTGAGGGTTTGCCTTCACAGTCTTCTGGTTCTGGAGGCTTTGAGCCCAGAGAACATCTTACCTTACTATTAAAGACCGAAGCAAAGAAGGCATTAAGTACCTCTGCCTTGTCCTCATCCTTTGTTACTACCATTCCCCTTGCATCCAGTAAAGGAGGGAGAGTCTCCTTGGTCCTCCTGTTGTTAATATACTTGAAGAAACATTTTTTGTTGTCTTTCACTGAACTGGCCAGATGGAGTTCTAGCCGGGCTTTAGCCCTTCTAATTTTTTGCCTATATGATCTCACCTGCTCCTTGTAGTCCTCCTGAGATGCCTGCCCCCTCTTCCAAAGCTCATATATTTTCCTCTTTTTCCTTAGACCTTTTTCCTTAGGCTTAACAGAGCTCTCTGTTAAGCCAAGCTGGACTTCTTCCTCGCCAATTGATTTTACGGCACACAGGGATGTCCTGCTCTTGCGCTGGCCAGAATTTCCTTCTTGAGGAGTATCCAGCCCTCATGAGCTCCTTTGTCATTTAGAACCATCTCCCACTGGATTTTATCAAGCAGCCTTCTAAACAATTTCAAGTCTGCCTTCCGGAAGTCCAAGGTGGCAGTTCTGCTGACCCTCCCTGCTTAATCCTCCAAGAACTGAGAATTCTATCATCTCAGGGTGTCCTTCAACAGTCACCTCCCCCACAAGGCCTCCTCTGTTTACAAAGAGCAGATCCAGTGGGGCACCTTCTCTAGTCAGTTTACTTACCAGTTGTGTTAGGAAGTTATCTTCCATACACTCGATGAACCTCCTAGACTGTTTCCTTTCTGCTGTGTTATACTTCCAGCAGACATCTGGAAGGTTGAAATCTCCCATAAGAACAAGGGATAGCGATCACGAGACTTCTCCCAGCTGCTGGTAGAAGAGCTCATCGCTTTCCTCGTCCTGGCTGGGCGGCCGATAACAGACTCTCACCACTATGTCTGACTTCCTGTGGGTTCCACTGATTTTAACCCACAAGCACTCAACCCTATTGTTAGCATATTTTAGTTCTACACAATCAAAACTTTCTCTAACATAGAGGGCAACACCACTGCCCCTCTTTCCTGGCCTGTCTCACCTGAAGAGTTTGTAGCCACCCATGGCAGCACTCCAGATGTGTTAATCATCCCACCATGTTTCCATGATGGCGATTATATCATGGTTTTCTAGCCTTACAATGGCTTCCAGCTCCCCTTGTTTGTTGCCCATACTGTGTGCATTAGTGTAAATGCACTTCATTTGGCTGTTATTTCCACCCCTTTTCTAAGTGGAATAGGCTCAAGTCCTGACTGTCCACTATCGGTCGTTTGTATTCCACAGATAACCTTTGAATTCTGGCTGCCACCTGGAGTGCTATTCTACACTTCCACTGAGGTGGCAGACCAGGGGCTCTCACCACCAGACCATCCCTCAGAGCCTGGAGTGCCATTCCTATGATTTAATCTATTGAGCCTAGTGATGTACCCCTCTCCCTTGCAAACTAGTTTAAAACCTTCTTGATTAGTCCAACCAATTTAGAGAGTATCCTTATGCCTTTATGGAACAGGTGTGCCCTGTCATTTGCCAGCAGGCCTGGTGTGTTGGTCAACCCATTGTTGAAGAACCCAAAGTTTTGCTCTTTGAACCATGTTTGGAGCCAACCTGGCTCCTCCTACTCCTTCCCTCACCATTCCCTACAACAGAGGAGAACATGACCTGTGCTCCTGATCCCTTTACCATTTGACCTAAGGTCCTAAATTCCTTTTTGATTGCTTTGAGGTTTCTAGTTAGTTTTTCATTATTACCCATCTGGAAAATGAGTATTGGGTAATAATCTGTGGACTTGACAAGTTTGGGAAGTTGTCTTGCCACATCACCTTGATTAGTTCTTCCAGAAGATTCTTTGCAATGCTTTCAGTTTACTCTCATCTGCATTCACTTGTGTTTGATCTCTTCTTGTTGCTGAAGCTTTTTAAAGTGCTACTCTAAATCTACCTGTGTATCAGAAAAGTCCCTCCTGCCCCAGCAGGGAGCTGCCTGCCTCTCTGAATGCTCACTGTCTTGCTGTGGCTGTCCTGGCAATCACCTTCTCAAGGAGGGAAGTGATAACAACTTGCTTGATTTTACTCTGCATGAGTGAGGCCACACCTGGAGTGCTGTGTCCAGTTTCATGGTCCTCAGTTCAAGAGGAACGTGGAGAAATAGGAGAGTGTCCAGCAATGCTCAGTCAAGATAGTCAGAGGCCTTTAGCTTCAAAGATGTAATAGAATCCTAAAACTACTTGTAAAGGAGTTAAAAAACAAGGAAGTCAAACTCTTCTTGGTCATGACAGATTGTGTAAAAAGTGGCAACAACCAGAGGCTGTGGTTTGGGACTTTCAGAGTGGACATTAAGAAAACCACAGAGGACAGTGCTTATAGGATCACAGTCCTTGGAGATATTTGACACTTGGCTAGATAGAGTCCAGGCTGACCACATCTAATTTTTGGAATAGTCCCACTTTGAGTTGGAAGTTGGATTAGAGATCTTTGGAGGTCCCATCGAACCAGCATTTCTGTGATGTCCTGACACTTTTTATCTCCTCTACTTACACAAAAATCATGAAGAAGTGGAAGGTATTTGTACAACTCTGACAGACAGTGATTGCGTAAAACATGCAGCCCATGTATTCCTCTGATGAAGTTTGAACAGACAGTGATCTCCAAAAGAATCGCACTCACTATAGATCTGGGGACTTGGTGGGTGAGGCAATAGCTGGTGTCATTTATAAGATTTATAACTGAAAACTATACAGAAATGAAGTCTGAAACCAGAGAAAAATTAATGCTACATTAACTTAGCTATAGCTGAGAGGTTTGGCTTTTTTTTCTGGATCTGATTTGATTTAGTCTTCACACTCTTCAACTTCTTCTATTATTTTTGAGGCTTCTTCTGCAAGAGGACTTCAACTTCTTCTGAATTAAAGAGGTAATAACTAAAGAGCTAAACTAAAACATTTCATAATCAGTGAAACAAGCAAATTATTTCCCCATATTTGGTTGTAATTTTATTTCAAAGTGCACAAAAGAGTTAGAACATACACATCCTAGAATAAAAAGTGTCTGACAGTTACAACTTTGTAACTAGAGGGAGCATTTCTGTTATCACTAAAATACCACGGATGTAGCCAATTGAACAAAAATGGTACTGTCTAAACAAACTGAACACACAATGGCTAGTTCCTAGCTTCAGAGGTTCAGCAGACCAACTGTGCTCCAGACAATGCTGAGTTTGTTTAAAGTGTAATACATTTAGTTGTGTGTGCTTATATATGAGTTATTGTAAAGTTGCTTCAGGCTAAATTCATTCCTGCTGCAATACCACTGAACTGCGTGTACTTACAGTGGAGATTAATTTGGCCCATTACATACTAAACTTGCAGATCTTTCTTTAAAAAAGAACTATTCTTTCTGCAATTGATCTTGTTCGCTGCAGTCATTTAAACACAAAGAAAGTCTTATCTGTGTTACACCAGTGTGGTGGAGTTATACCGGATTTATGTTGTTGCAACTGACAGAATTCTTTCAGCTGAAAATAAAGACAGCTGCCCAAATTACATGCAGATCACTGCACTTCTCCTATACACCAAAAAACTTGTAATGCACATTTCAGTGTCATGCATGACTTGCTATAGCAGCTGTAGGGAAAAGAAATTCAGAGCAATAAACAAAACTTTGTTAGAAAGTTAGGTCACAGCTTTAGCTGTAACAGATTTCAACACCTAAGCAAATATGTTTAAGCTTTTCCATTACGCACGACTGGCAAGCAGTCCATACTCTCTCCGTTTTACGGGGCAACAATGGGATTCTTTTCCCATCTGGCTCATCTACAGACGACACTTCAGTGTTCTGGCTATGAAAGCTTTGAACTCAAGAATGAAGAATAGATTCAAAATAACAACTAGGTGTCTAAAACTCAACTATCCATGGAATTTAGATGCATGAAGGGAAGAGATCAGAACTCACCTCATCACCACCTCCACTTTGTTTGGCTTGATGCTGCATGGAGCACATCCACCCTTCTAGTGTTGCAAGATAATTTTAAAATAGAAAAAAGGACTGAATTCCAGAATGACACCTTGATTCTAAAATTATCACCTGGATGTTTTTCTAATGCAAAATGTTTTTGAGGAAATTTCTCAGGCTTGGTTTCATGAAAAATATGTGAAAATGTATTTGAAATCTCAGGATCCCTTGGGAAATAGAAATTCTGCATGTCAGCTGACTGTAGTCACAACTCTCATTTTGCAATGATGAGCTCTGTTTCACAGACCAGGCCAACAGAAGCAGGGACAACCTTCTTTCTGAAAGCATTGTCCTATGGCATATAAGCTTTCTGTAACATAAAGGAGCTTTAAAAAAGTAACAGGTGGCAGAACAAAACCAGACAAGGGAAACTGTCAGCAATGAGTGTACAGGTTGTTCTTTTCCTCACAAACAATTCAGTCCCTGTTGAGGAGGAGGGTGAAAATTCAGCTATTAGTGACTCTTTTGCATCCAAAGCTTTTCTTTTAAAGGCAAAAAAAGAGTAAACAAAAATTAAAAATGGCCATTTACTGGGTTCAGCTCTAATCTCAAGTCCTGTAGTCCTGAAATATGAATGGAGTTTGCCTTCAGTTTCCTTTTCACAAAAAAATTTTGTCTTCAGCTTGCCTCCTTTAAATTCATCCAGAAACTTCAACTCCAAAGGAAAAAAAACTCACCGAGTTGTGCGCAGTGTGCAAAGGCTTTTCCCAGTTCAAAATGAACTCGTTCAAACAAACTGCTGTTTCTACAGGAATAAGCATATTGGTACATGATATTTTTATTAAACACATGAAAAACAAACAGGGACTCCTATTGATCGTACTTGACCAAAACAGCATGATGAGTGGGCAGCAATCTTGCCTGTCCATTTTCAACCTTAGAGGATCAAAACTCTATGAAATTTCTTGTGGTGTCGGGACCGATCAGGTAGTTTTCCTTTGAAGAAATGTTGGATACACTGTGGCCAGAAGTTATGGCTGCAGCACTCTGCAGAGAACTGTACTAACAGGGACCTCCAGACATCTGGGTTCCCATAGTGGGGAAGTGACACAAAAAGATGGACAATGCAAGAATCACTGGGACACATTTTATGTCTTTTACTTACACAGGAAGAAAAGAATGTTTTCCTAGTCTTAGGTAAGTTCTGAACCTCAATTAAGCCACATATAGCTTGGATGAATTAGGAGCAGCCTGTGCCGCTGAGCTGTTCTGAAGGACTGGCTTTGCTTGGGTGGAAGGAGAAAGGCATGCAGGTGGCCAACAGATGGGCATTTGCAACTCTGCCTACAGCAACAGATACGTTGGGAAAAAAGTCCACTTACGTACAAACAATGAAAACCAGTTCTGAAATATGCATCCCAAAATTAGACTAGTAATTGTCATGCAGGCCACAGCAAGAGGCCGATGCAGACTGCATCCTTCTCTGTGCTGCAAAATCCCAAACCAGGTAGTCACTAGTACAGCTGCATTCACAGGCAAATGTAAATGTGGGCATTATTTTGCAGACTCTTGGCCAAGAATTTTGCTCTCAAAGCATTGGGCTTTACTACTTTAGCTGAGTAGAGAACTTAAAAGGCTCAAAGATGCTGAAAAGCCAGAGAGACAGGCATGTGTGTTTTTGGTACCCCAGACAGGCTGGCTTTGCTGCAGATGGCTTTGCTGCAGGCTGGCTTTGCTGCAGTCATGCCAATGATGATTGTCTTCTCAAGAAAACAGTTGGTGTGGTTTACAAAAAATCAAGGCTTTGCTTGTATAAACCAGGAGTGAGCACTTCTGTTACACGTGACTGTGATGAGTAGAGCTTCACCGTCATGAGTAAATCAGAACAAATCGCATCCAACATTGAGACAGCTATTTATGATGAAACTTCAGCCTTGCTTAGATGTAATTAATACAAAGAAATTTAACTGACGCTGTCAGTCCTGACTGCTCATTCTGCTGTCTGATTTTTTTGGTTTTTCTGTATTCAAATTTCAGTTACAGGACTATTCAGAGACATGTACCAGGCCTTAAAGGATGTACTGGCAGTCTGAAAGACAGAAGTAACTTTATGACTTGAAGAAAAAGAAAAAAATTAAATCTCTCTTGCAGAGTAGAGACAGAAAGGAGGGAGGGTGCATGGGGGTATGAAAGCTACCTCTGTTTTAGAGACCGGGTACAATGCAGCATTAAACACCTCGACAGAGAACTGGAAGGAATGTAACTGCTCTTAACTGGAGGACTCTGCCTTTCCTCTTCTCCCACTGCTCACAAGGAAGAAGTTATTTTCCCCTCAGACCATCCATAATCCAAACACGAATGAGTTTGCTTAGCCAAACCATCCTCAGCTGCTTACTTCTGCATTTTGTGCAGAATTTACATAGCAAATCCTACTGCATAAGCCATGAAAAGCAAACAATATGTTCCTCTGTGGGGCTGTATAGTTCAAACATAATTATCCCTTAGTCTCTGCTCAGAAGACCACAACATTCCTTAAAGCCAAAATCTTTAGAAAGTTTAATCTTCTCAAACCGGGAAGTAAGATACACGATACCTGATAACTACTCCTCCTTTGTAGTTTTAATTTAATTGACGAGTACAGAAATACCACCCATATTCTCATGTGAAAAATAAGGTTTCATAATATTTCGTTTCACTCTGTCTGTTCACTGACTTTGGTGAATCTTGTGCAAACACAGGAAAAATGGATCCCACAGAAAAATGTATTGTCTTTTTGAGAGTTTGAACTTGTTAAGCCTTTTGTATTTTCAAAAAAAAAAATCTCTAGATAACACAGAAGTTCTCTAAAAAGCCACGTTTCACACTATTTAGAAACGCAGAGATCTGGACATTTCAATATATTTCATCATCCTTTCATGGGACAAATAAATAATGAGGATGAAGAATTGCAGATATTCATTTGGTTGTTTTTTTCCTCAGGAGACAACTTCTAAAATGAGAGACACCTGGCTGACAAAAGGCACCACCAGACATAGGTTAGAACTGGCTACATGAGTGATGCAAATACAGTGAGTCAGGGAAGCTCTCTGTGACCTTGTTTTTCATCTACTTATCCTTGCTCTCTGTAGCACTAGGTACCTTAACAACATCTGTAGCCACTCTCATAAGTACTGAGGGTCACCCTTAAAAACAAAGTGTGGCAAAAGCCCACACAGTGAAGCTCTTCCTCAAGATATTAAAAATAGCTCTATAGACCCGGTATTACTGCTAGTGACACAAAGATACACAGATCACCTACCACAAGAAAATGAAAAGGAGGCAACTACCAATGATGGACAACATTTTGTTGTTATGTGCCACTAATTTCTTTCTAAAAATGAGAAAACTAAGTACAGCTGGTGCAATCCAACTGTTCTACTAATGCAGTAACAGTACTTAAAGTTATCTGTAATTCTGGCATAATAATTTCTTTCACGTACCTGCAAGTGCTAAAATGTGTATTTCCTGCACTATGATACTCCAAGAATAACACATTCTTCCTACACCATCTTTAGGAGAAGGCTCTCCAGTTTGGGGATTTTGAATAGGCATCTCTTATTCTATTGTCAGCTGAAAATAGACACAAAGATGGTTAGACCTGATGCACATACAGTTGCCAAAAATTATCAAAATATCAGCCCTGCTAAGGCCTGACTATCTGACATCTCTTTCCTTGGGAAAGCATGTGTATTGCCTTCATTGCTGTTCCTGCTACAGAGTGGGAAAGCACTGATGAAGTTAATTAAATGCCGCTCTTCTGTGCAGTCACAGTGAAAATGCTTGCTAAAGCCCAGCTGACTGTTCCTGTGCCAGTTCCCTGGGGACAACAGCAGCAGTGCAGGAGTGTGTGGGGTGCTCCTCATTTGGCTTTCAGCACTAGTGTACAGAGCAGATTTACTGGAGATTAGAAAGCTCCCTGCCAGTACACGTCTTCCCACTACTATCAGGATCTTCCTGTGCAGCTGTGGATGAATCGGGTACATGCTTCACCTTTCCTCCACATGCTCCATCAAGCTGTCTTGCTTAATGTGTCAGCAGAAAGTACCCACTCCATCACACAGCCCTGCGCAGATCAAGAGCAGCAACATCCATATTTCATCCTCCAGCCAGAAATTCTTTAAGAGATAGTGGATGCAAGGTGACAGGAGGGAGAGCCTAGCACACACCTGCACCTGCATCACCTGATGCTCTCAGCTCTGTTGAGAGTACTCTTGACTGTCTGCTCTTCAAGTGTCAAACTATGCAAGTTTGCAATGAAACATACATCTAAATAGAAAGTATGCAACATATTCTGGCCACATGTATTTGTAGTAAAACGTGCTCTTGGTCAGAGGCAAGATAAAAATATAGCTGATATTACCATACCACTTTATTCACTTTCTTCCTCGGCTTACTAGTGCTAAGCATCATCTTAGTACTATCTGTATCATAGTCCTGTCAACTTACTTTACTCCTGCCCAGTCTTCAAATACAGTGAACGATCTGATTTACCATAGGGATATGCCATGGAAAGAAGAAACAGCATTGCCTGAGCACAGAAGACACCAAAAAAAATACACTCGACTGTAACACAAGGGAGACAAACACTCAATACTACAGGATGGAAATCATCCTGCCCTGCCAGGTCCATAGGAGTGCTGAATATGAAATAAAGTTTTACAAGACCTTCATACCTATTTCTGCATTTCTGCAAAAGTCACATAGTCTTGCCCACATTGCTGCTTTTCACAAGTTAAACTTCTTCAAAACCTGGACCTGGCCTCTTCATGGGACTATAAAATACTTAGATGTGCTGTTGGTACATTGTACATTTTCAACAGAAAATTAGGTCACACTTCTGTGTACTAAGCTGTGGACTTTGCCTGTAACAGGCAAATTGGAAAATTTAAAATGCAGTGAGTACTCCACATTATCCCCAGCAAGGACATATTTCCCCTGCACTGACATCCTTTGTGCATTTACAGGTAGCAGTCTCATCAGACACATCAGATAGAAGGATAAACGAAAGCTTAGCACTGGGCGAAAGAAAGATGGGAGTCGCTGGTAACATCACACGACACAGCACGAGACAAACAGTGACTCGTGTGTGACAAAATAAGAACCAAGGGTGAAACCTACATTCAGCGGAAGGCAGAGGTAGGCCTCCTGCTGATTTTAATGGGGTCAGCGTTTCACCCCTCGTACCTGCTACCATGAGTCGTGATCATACCTGCCTTCTGGATTTTGAACTTCCTTCGCAGCCACTGGGAGTTCCACATGGAGATGGTTTCGACATCCAGTTTTCCAACAGATGCAACTGAGTGAGCACTTCATACGAAGAAGGGAAGCAGCAGCGCAAGTGAATAAACGGAGAGAGCTAACTGACTTTGGTTAACTCTCCTGTTGTGTTAGTATTTTAAAAGATCATCTACACAACCATGCAAATTGAATCTGAAAGAGACAATGCTGTGGTACAAAAAGTTTATTTAGTCACGACTTTGTAAACATATGAGGTAAATTAACGTTTACATCAACTTGTTTCTTACAGAATTCAATACACAAGGCACTTCTTTGAAGACAGCACTTCTAACTGTTTGCTGTTTATATTGTTACCACAAGTTCCTGATGGCCCAGAAAACTGGTTGTGTTTGTTGTCAGATTCTGTCATGTAGAAGACAAACAGTTGGAGGGCAAAAAGAAAGCTCTGAGTCAGCATTCTTATGCTTTATAACCTTTTAACTGTGAGAAACGGTGTCAATGGGAATAGGAATATATTCTCCACCTTAAAATATATCCACATACCTTGCACAACTCTTCAAGGACTGAAACTTCTGGAATTTGACTGGTATCTCACAACAAACTTAAAATGCAAATCTACAATTTCTTTTTCATGTCAATATCATCTGCTTATGGAAATTGTCCCATTGCCTTTAATGGTTTTATCCGCAAGAGTAAAAGTAACTTGCATGAAATTGTCTTTGCAGGCTCAGAACGATATTTTTGGCTAGAAAGCAAAATATCTATCATCTTTTGTAAAATCTTCTACAGTTTAACAGTGCAGGGTTTCTCCATAAGTATTTTATTTGGAATTTTATACCAGGCTGTAAATTTAGCTCTCACAGTATGTCACAGCTAGTTTTTGTCATTGAACCTCAAAACACACAAGAAGGCAAATCAATAGTCATGAATCTTAATTTATTTGGTAATAATTGAGTTGATGCTGAAAAGTATCTTTTTCCACAGAGTGCTCCCTATATATTCAGCTCCTATATTTTAAATATACAGACAGACAAATTGTTTCTACAGATCAGCGATCAGGTTAAATTGTCTTTAGTGGTACTGCCTTATGTCTGAAGAGTTCCCGTGTCCTAGGTTTAACATATTGGCAGAGTTATTCTTTTACTTTTTATACAAATGTAAACTTATAAAACAGTTTATTTCATCCAAATGTGCAATCGGAAATCAAAAAATGAATGTAAACTTCAGAAAATCAAAATTACAAGAGCACACTTTTCACAAGAAAAAAACAGAGTAAATGAAACAAATACATTGGGAATTTAAAAAACCAACAACCCAGCCTGTTCAAATCCATGGTGTTAGTGCCTGTATTAAACAAAAAGACCTGGGGCCTCAACGTTCTGCTTCTGCAGATTGTTGTCACCCACGTGAACCCAGTGGAATACAACAGTTTGTATCAGCCAAGGAGGTGGTCCCATGACTAACCAAAACAGGACTTAAGTTCTGATCTGTTTTTAAAGCTTGCCTTAATTATTTTACTGATCTTACACTTACATATTCATACTAGAAAATAATCTCAAGAGCTGCAAAATGTCAGACATTTAATTAACTCTAAGTGTCTTTAGGAACAACAAATATACTGAGCCAAATCAACCTCTGGTACCACTTTGCACATAACTGACTTCCAAATTACACCAGAAAAGAACACAGTTCATCTGTTGTTTTCAGTGCATGCTACCTATTTTCAAGAATATGATATTTTTAATGCCAACGAATTCAAGAAGCACCTTTTTATATGAGAAAAAAACCAAGATACTGATTTTCATGTATAAAATATTCCACTTCAATAAAATGAAGGTTCTAGCAGGCTGTCTTCATTTAATCAAAATACAAAGGCAACAAATGTGGGGTTTTAAATTGTCTATACTTTGTCTTCTTTTCTATTAACTGACAGCTGTGGTAATTAAACACAGTGATAGAAACAGATCAATTGTGTCCATGGCCAAAAACTATGTATTTATGTGCAATGCAGATCTATTTTTATTATATTTTTGTATAACTATTATGAAAAATGTACTAATGAAGCCAGTAATTTGGAAAACTGTTTCATACAGTCACTGTGGTTGGAAGGGACCTCTGGAAGTTATCTAGCTCAACCCTCTTTGCTCCGCTTAAGCAGGGTCAGTACCAGTGAGATGACCTAGTGCAAAAGGAGTAGCACACCATACACCTGGCAACTTGTTCAAAGAGTATCTTTTTGTTTCAATTTTCTCCTTTTTTTTTTCCATAGCTTACTTTACCATTTTTTAAACTTTAGGTAAGAGAGAGAACATTTCTCCCACAATCATTCTACTCGAAGAGCAAAAATGAGTGGGTTTTTTTTTCATTTTGCTTAATATCAGGCATGATTATGTTATGACTTCCGCTTTTGCAATAACTTACTTACTGGCTTCAGGACAGGTGTGTATATAAGATCCTTCAGGACTGTGGCTTGAACAGACATATGACCAGGCTAAATCAAAGTATCATTTGCTACCAGTTTCCTCTTTAGTATTAAATGATGTGAAAAAGTAAACAACCTGGAAATTAACAGATTATTTTTGCCAACATCTCTCTTCTGCAATTTAGTTGGGTTTTGTACATATTTTTTAGAACTATAGAAGTCTCCATAGGTATGCTTTACTCATAGTATGTTGAATTCTGTGATCATTCATAAGTAAAGATTGAACGAAGTACTCAAAATCAGCCACACCAGCAAGAGCTTTTTTCAACAAATCTGATTCAAGATGTGATGTGGCAACTAAAAGCAGTTGTAAGCACTAAGGGGGAGTTAGCTGGGCTTAAATGAAGAAACAATTACTCCAAATGAAACTGTAGGCAACCGAGAAGCTTGACGCTGTGTAGTTATGTGATGAAACTTAAGTTGATCTTAAAAAGCACAAACTGTGAGTTGTAGCTTTGCTTTCTCAGACCAGTACTGCTTGGATGTGAAGGCTACTCTGTAGTAGGTATCAGTGGATCCTAAGTTAAATCTATATCTCTGTTATTATTTTTTATATACAATATGGATGCAATCCTGTAGGACACACTCTGTGAGGGTTGCACTAAAGTAAAGATTCAAGATTCAGAGCTCCATCAAACAAGTTAGTTTTGTTCTCAGATGTTGATATAAAAAAGCACATATTCCACATGGTCTGGTTTATATGAGTACACTCCAGAGAGCTTTTTACTTCATTCTTCTGAAGTGTAAAATAAAGGAAAATATAATTTATGAATTTTCATGTACTAAAATACAGGGATGCATAATGCATTATTTCAGCAAAATAACTACTTGGCATTTAGCAAAACTTACAAACCTGCTATTATACAGATGCTTGTAAATCTAAAAATTTTGTGTTAAATTCTGCCTTTATTTATATATAGGCAACTTCATCAACTTTAGACTAAAAGTTCAGCATAGTTGCACAGACACAACAGGAAACAGAATTTAGCTTTTAGCTTTCTTGCAGAAAGGGTTTTTATGGCTTATAACATAAAAAATTCACGAGAGCATGCCTGAAGCTTAACATCTAATAGTAAATATCTTTATTGTACTATTGTAATTGACTTTTAACGCACTGCCTGCCCCCAAAATCAGCAGCAGCAGAAAGACTTTTCCTCACCTGGTTCACGACAAGCAGGTCAAGGAAGTCATGAGACAACATGCCCAAGTGTTGCAGAACAGCGCCTCTGATCATGAGAAACTCCGTGTCTACTCAGAAAGCAGTAAAAATAAATGTTTACTCTCAAGTGGTGGGAATACATTTTAACTGTTGAATAAAATAAACACATTCAGGAAAACATCAAACAGTAGAGATAACTGGCAACTGTAACTATTTGCCTGAGTAAGGACTGCACTGCCAGGCTACATGCTTCGAAGATGCAAAGGGCTATCCTGGTGTGTTGGACTGCTCTTCTGTAATTACAGTCCTTTCAATTTATAGCAGCAACAGGACAGACTCCGAGCTTCGGTTCTTTTGGCTTTTGCTTAGAACAGAAGTTGGGCCTAATCCTGCATTCCTTTTGTACTTAACTCTCCTGAGCCTTATCAGGCATTCAAAGTCCTGACTGATGTCTGTGAGAGTGCTTATTATAAAGGAATGAAGGACAGAGCCAGTTATAAGGAAAGCTGCACCTTAGAAAAAAATACTCAGTAGTTTCCTCCACCCATTTTTAAGGGAAGCACACAATTTTCAAAAGCAGGATTTTAATGTATTTATCTAAGACCCCAAATCTACAGTCCTTCTGGCTCCCAAAACTCCAAGTGAAAGTTAGTTTTGCTTGAATACGGCCTGCAAGATCCATCCCCAAATCTTGCTTCTCATTTAACAACATAAATTCTGCAAGTAACTTACTGGTATCAGAATAGACCCTCCAGCTACTAGCATGTTGCATTTTAACCACCTTTTCTGCAATACAATATTGTCTAAATCTGTCTTCACTGACCTGTAAGACACTACAGATTGTTGTTAAAGAAAAGGATAGAACACAACAGGAAATAATGTTGCTTTGGGAATTTTACCATTAGTAAGTTTCTTTCCCCTTACATTTTCTTGTAAGATCAGAGATCAAACTAAAATGATTAAGTACACAGTCAAGTAACTTTAAAACTACAGATCAAAATTATTTTCAAAATGTTCAACTACTTAAAAATATGCACTCAAAATTACTTCTAATAAGCATTTTTCCAACAAACTTAAGCCAATATCTAATACTCTAAAATGCAGAGCTGTACTTTATCCTATTGTTTGTCCATGGGCAACGTATGGGGCCACCGTGTATTGAAATCATAATCTGTGCTTTCTGAAGAAAAATCGTTCTGTGTAATAATTTCTGAGGTGTGATTTAAACTCCTGTCCTCCTCTAAGCAATTTCAGAAGTCATCTAAAATTATAATCAAACATGCTCAAACATACTTGTGGGATTAAAAACATGATGTGATCATGATTGGCAAACACTGGTCAAACCGAACACTTCCTAACAGGTCAAGAGTAAAAAAAAAAAAAATTATAGAAAGATGAACCTCAAAAATCTATTACAGAGGTGACCTAAACTTTGCCCGGTTGAGGACCGCATAGGCGATATGCCATTAGCACAAAGGCTTCATTAAGTCATGTTATACAGAAGAGACTGAGTCACCTTCAATATGGCAAATTGGTCCATAGAGATGACAGGTGCCAACAGGCAATGTGCCACCTTGATGTTTGCCATATGGCTATGTAAGATTTAAGAAGAAAATAAGTCATAGCATCCACTCATGGAGAGCTTACGTGAAAAAGGGTAGAAGTGAAGGCAAGGGTAAGAGGGAGATGATGGCCAGGCACATGGGCACTAGGGCTATTATTAGCATTTTTCTCAGATGGAAGTCAGCCTCAGGGCACACAACCAGCTACCATCACCACATGTTATCTGTGCAGGGCTCCCCTACTGCTGCCCTTGGGAGATCTGCCATGGACATGAAGGAAAGCGGGACTGGTCCCCTGGCCCATAGGCTGCGCTTCGGCCACCCCTGATCTATTAGAAAATGTTGATATTTTTCCCCACTACAACTCACAGAGTGCAAAAACAGCAAGCATCAAAGTTTGAAACCCAGGCCTTCCCACCCACGCTTGGCCTCCCTGGGCAGCTCTCCTGCCCACTTTGCCTTCCATCACCTGCTCCTTTGAGCAGAGGCAACCACGCTACACAGCCAGGTCATCTGACCTGGCTCTGCAGCTGCTGGACTTACTGGCCCTGCTCAAGCGCCGCGTGTCGACAAGGAGCGGCGGTTCATGCATCTCCACAGTGGTGCAGGCAGCTGAGATCGGTCGCCCCTCTGACAGCTCCTCCTCACCTTCCACATCCCACTTGTTGCCACTTGCTCCGCTCAGGCTGGTGCTGCTGCCGCTGTTGGCCGCAGCAACAGCTGGCCCAACTGGGGGAGGGAGGAGCTGCTCCAGTGGCTCTTCCTGCTCAGGAAGAGGATGGCGGACACTGCTAGGAGTAGAGGAGGCTGCTGAGCTGGAAAGTGCCTTCCCCTGCTGCTCTGCTGCCATGTTGACCCAGTTCTGCTCGGCTGCCAGGGCATGGCTGTTGCTGTTGAAGTAATTGACGACAGCTGGTGTGGGTGTGGGTATGGGGGTCGGGATGGTGACAGGAGTGGAGATGGGTGTGGGAGTCACAGCACGATGCCTCTCCTCAGGAACTGGTGGAGCAACGGGGTAGCTGGTCATGGAGGCCGTGTTGGAGGGGGGCCGTGGTCTTGGAGTAGCCGCAGCATAGTACGGTGCCATGGTCACTGGGGCCAGCAGTGGTGTGACAGCACGGGTGTCAGGCAGAACAGGGGGCGGGGCGGCAGTCGTTATCACCACGGGTGGTGCTGGTGGTGGCAGGGAAACAGGTTTGGACTCTCCTGTTACCATGACTGGTGTCATCGTTGCAACAGGTATCTCAAGGCTGTACCGGTTTGTCATGCCCTGCTTAAGCTTCTTCCACCCCAAGTGGTACATCTCAAGCATGTTCAGCAGCAGGGAGACAGAGGCTACCACCAACATGAAGATGATGAAGATAGTCTTCTCAGTGGGCCGTGAGATGAAGCAGTCCACAGTGTGTGGGCAAGGTGAGCGGCTGCACTGGTAGACAGGCTTTAGCTCAAAGCCATATAGGAAGTACTGGCCCACAATGAAGCCCACCTCAAACAGTGTCTTGAAAACAATGTTGAAGACGTAGGTACGGAGCAGGGCACCACCCATACGGATTCTACCACGCTCATCACGGATTGGGAGCTTTTCTTTCCCCCTTTTGACAATAGGATCCTTGATGCTACCGCTGCCTCCTCCACCACCACTACCAGATGCTGCTGCTCCTGGGAAGTTGCTGTCTTTGATGCTTCCCTTCTTTTTCAGCTCCTCTTTCTCTTTCCTCTTCTCTTCCATGCGTACAATATGCAGCACATGGCCCAAGTAGATGAGGGTTGGAGTGGAGACAAAAATGATCTGCAGCACCCAGAAGCGGATGTGAGAAATGGGGAAGGCTTTGTCATAGCAAACATTTTCACAACCAGGTTGCTGAGTGTTACATGTAAAGTCTGACTGCTCATCTCCCCAGACCTCCTCAGCAGCGGCTCCCAGCACCAGTATCCTGAAGATAAACAGTACTGTCAGCCAAACCTTGCCAATAACCGTGGAGTGCTCCTGCGCATTCTCTAACAGTCTCCCCAGAAAGCTCCAGTCACCCATTGTTTCAGATTTCTAACCTACAATAAGAACATTAGAGGAATTAGAGCAATGTTAAAAAAATCTTATAATTACACAATGCTGGGGCAGAACAGATTGGTCCTTACCAAATGACATTTAAGTGCATTTCCTTTTGCAGAACATTGCACACCTATGTTAAGAACTACATAACCCTGTGACCATGCAGCCACGGGTTTTGGTGGCACAGGACTAGGATGTTTAGTGCCTTCACCTAGCTGATACAGGTTTAAGTGTCTATACACAATGACAGGCAAGAAAGATTTGTAACCAGAATTTCTACAAGATTTAAGTAGTTAAAAAACCATGATTTCTCTGCTTCTTGCACCGGAGATGCCTCTAACTATTTTTAGAAAAGAAGACACGAAAATCCGTTCAATGAAACAGAATATTCATACTATTAATATGACTGCACTTGTATTTACAAAGTTTATCTAATTCTAATCATTTTATTGTTATCAGGACTTATTTATTCCAGCATTCAGGTGACTAGTAGTGTCCCAGGTCTCCGCTATTTTCATATTTTACAAACACAGAAAAATAATTACTCAAAACCTATTGAAGTCACAGTTTATTTATGTATACATCAAAGCCTAATCATGTTTGAGTTTGTTTATTTCTAAAAAGAGAGAATTATTTGAATAAACTGAAATATTGGCAAGAAGGAGAAATTCTGAGAAGAATAGTGGAAAGGTTTTTATGCCATTTCCCTTATTGTCCTGCCAGTTGGTGTTACTGAACCACAGGTACTGCAACATTATTTAGAAAAACCCAAGCAAACAAACGAAAAAACCTCAAGGGCACTTCAGCTACTGTGCACAGAGACTTTATTGGAAAAATAAAATTATATTTCTTATTTCTATGATTCACAACTGCTATATATTCTCAGTAGTTTCCACCAATTCATCTATGACAGGACTCCCATGTCCAGTTCATGGCAGTGACACAATTTCTGAGTTGAAAATGCTTATAGTACAAGATTTTTTTAAGGTTCCTCACAAGCTGCCTTCAATTGGCAAAAAAAGGTATTGTCTGCTGGTGTCACTACTGTTGTCCTTGGTCAATTCCTAACTACAATATATGTAAAAGTACATTTCACTTTTCTAATGAACACCCTTCTATACTTTATACATCAGCCTTCAACTAAAATCAAAATACAAAACTTTACTTCTAGCTAACTTCAATACGTTCAGAAATACTTAGATCATAATATAACAATTTACATACAAAAAAAACACTATCAGAAAGACTGATTAGCCTCTTGTTTAAAATATTTAGAATATTTTATAAATATAACTGAATTACACTTTACTCTTTTCATTTTTATACTTATACTTCTTGTCCACATACCTGTGTGCCTTATAATTCCCAAGAAAAAAAGGTGTTTGTCACTACACATAGGAAATTATCACTGAGAAAATGTACTGTTCTTGGTATTATATTTACTGTGATTTCCAACAATGGTGTCACTGTTTTTCAAAGGAAGCATTTCCAAAGCCTGTATGGAACTTCTTCTAGGCTTTCAGTTAAGGTAATTAAAGAAATCAAAGCTATTTCAGTAACTTTTTAAATATTTTTTTTACTCTGAGTCAATGACATATCTGTACCTGCAGAACAGCATACTTTCACTCCAAAAGCAACAAATCTATTAGTATTTGCATTTTTGCAGATCCTGGAATACCAACGTACTTTTTATCCCTACAAAGTTCATTCAACTAAAACTTCCCATAAAAAAACTCCCATATCTTTGATGTTCTACAAAACCACATTCCCTTTAATATAACTTAATAATTTTTCCCGCATAGTATAATAAACTGCAAATGATAATATTAAAAATAAAATATCGATTTTGTGTAGTAATATTCCTCGTCCTAAAATAATTTAAAATATTTTTTTGGAAATATAGTCCTTTTTATTTTTTTGAGGATTGTATTTTTCCCCTCTTAAAACAGTAACCCAAACCTGAATAAATGGTTATAATACTTTATTTTTATAATCCTCATCTAATATGTTCAAATTATTTTAAAATTTAATCTTAATCTTAATTTTACGAGGTTTACAAGGTTTTGGATGGAGACGTAATTTTAGCCTTGAGAAGTATTAATTCATCAGGGAATAATTAATTAGTTTTGTATCTTTTTTACTCAAACCAATTTGAAGATATACTCAGTTTAGTTTCATCTTTGGACAAAACTAAACTGTTGTCTGGCAATGTTCTTATTTTGAATAGTAAAGATTGCTATGCAGGAATGGCAAAATGAAAATTGTGATATTTGATGGATTAAAAAAAGTTTAGCATAACCCTAAATCCAGTAGTTCATCTCTCCACTATCCTTTGCATCATTCTGTGCCTCTCAGTTTAGTTATCTCTGCCACACTCTTTATTTTCTATCCAGACCAAGCAAAATATATGGCTCAGATAATAAGTAATCAAAGTTACCGTTTGTTCTTTTATTAATAATATTTGTAATAGAAAGTATATTAATCAACAAAAGTAAGCACATTAAATCTCCTTTAATTCATTAATTATGGTCCATTTTCAGCATGGTTACCACTACCCTTGCTTCCAATGGCACAGAGGCTACACAGTGTTCTTTATAAAGACATTATCTCATTATCTTCTATTGCTCCAAAAAATGAAGTCAATCTTCACTCATGAAAAAAATTAGAACCCTTATACTATAAAGTGAACAGAAGCAGCAATCTTTTTTTTCTCCTTACAGGCACACTGTAGTGCAGCCCTTATTGAGATCAATAGGCAATGTTGAAGTAGGATTTTTTTGTGCTTTTCTGAATAATTATCTAGTGATTAGTGGAAGAAGAAAAGTAACAATTTGTAAAAGGTAAAGGAAGTATGACAATATAATTTGTTCTCAGTTGTTCACTAACACTTCTGAAGATTTCTTTTTAATTTTACTACAGGTCAACAATGTCTGGGCTGAGATCACTCAGGACACCAAAGACCTGCCATGATATATTTCTCAAAGGATACACTTTAAAGAGCTATTCTGATGCTCACATCAATTAAAAGATTTATTTCTGTGTACCAGAGTATGCAAATTCATACCGTACACAAAGAAAAACCATTTAAGCAATGAGCAGATACTTCACAGTAGTTTAACCGCACGGAGGTTAAAGCCTCAGTGTTCAACTTAGTATGAATCACAGCAACTATCGCCTTCACTACATAAACATAGGAAGGACATAATTCCCAAGGGAATCATGATGAGAGTGGTGAGACACTGGCAAAGATATACATCTCCACTGTTTGGAGAGTTCTCAGAAATCCAGGTCCTGTATCTTTCTTCAATGTCAATACATTCTCCAGTCAGTAATTTCTAGAAACCAAGGTAACTTATCCAAAAATCCCATCAACAATTTTAAAGCGGTGCCTTGATAAAAATAATGATTAAATGACATCAAACAAAATCTCATAGAGCTCACAGAATATTTGAGTTACCACCATTAAGTCCAACAATAAAATACCTAAATTTAAATTTAAATAGCCACAACTCAATATTTTAGCTGAGAACAATTCCAAGCTTGCTTTTGTAGGACTACATAAACTTCAGCTGTACAGCGCTACTTTCAACACTGCTGAAGTACAGACCTAAGCAATTGTTAAGCCCTGATCTTGCATATGGATTGTGAAGGGAGATATTTTTTCCTTTCTGTGCTTGGAAAAAATGCAGATTAAGAAATTTAAACAACTTGTATTTCATGACATTCACATAGAAATACCTGCTAGGGAATGACAGAGAATCTTCCTCCAAAAGTAATGGAATTCAATGGCATGAAAAGCAAGGACTTCACAAACCTCAGGATCATTTGATAGGAACTGAGACTCACATGTTGTACGTGTCACATATAAAATATTCCCTCTGAGACAAATATTGAAAAATGAGCACTTGGTGAAAACTGGCATGACATTCTGGTTAAGAATCAATATTGTGCCATTAATTACTAAGTTTAGTATATGTACAAATACACTTTGTGGATGGGGGGCTGATGTCATATATATCCCTCTATGGGAGACAAGTAATTATCATCTGGCATCTATAAACTTGCCAGTTGTTATCTCTATTTCTGATGATGTCACTGAAGGCGTTCATCACTATCAAGTGTATAAAACACAATATCGTGATTACTTATAATTTCACTCATCAATACCTATGTTCAGGTATTTTTATACACGTAGGCACACACACACACGTAAAAATAACTACACAGCTATGTCACATTACCAGATTATTAGACTAAAAAAATGTCCCTTCATAATTATTTAGAAACCTAACAGATGTCCTTGTCTGAATAAGATTTCTTAAATTCAGTTCACATTTTCTTTCATTTCTTGTGATGGTCTAAGATCTTAGGATTTAGGTTTTTATCTTCAAAGTCACCTAGATTTTATAAACAATTACAAGGAAAAAAATGCTGCTAAAAGAGAAAATAACTTGCAATATTTCCTTTGCTTTTACACTAAACAACCAGGCATCTCCTGTACCACCAGGTTTTCAATTCTGCTAATTTACATCTGATAAAAGTAGTCACCCTGCACAAAGTCTGCACTGTGATCATGTCATTCCAGACAAACTGACAGATATACAGGAACAGAATAAGCTGGTAAAATTTCCAATGAAACCTAATGGTATTTGGTCATGTACGTATATACGAAACACAATGGCTGATGTTTCATAATTGACTTTATAAACTTGTTTAAATGAGAACTTGAAAATACCTTTCTTGTTCTTCATAGGGTTATACTTTCAGACAAAGCTATTATTATTTTCATTATACTTCAAACACTTGTTAAAAATTAATTCCTTAGCTGGTCTTGTTATTACCTTAAACTTACTTTACGGCTATGGAGCCTCCTCCTTAAATCCCAGGCAAAATTTCTCTTGACGACTTCTTGACTTCACTTGACCTCTGAGTGAAAGTTTGGTCTGAGTAAAGGAAAAGCGCAAGGAGCACAGGGCTGAGCCCAGGAGGAGACCTACATCTCCACCTGTTAAACTCCTCTGTTTCCTGGTGTAACAAACCCTTGCTCTGATTCACTTCTGGCACGAAAAAACAAAAAGAAACCCCTTTTCTCCCCCAGAATATTCAAATGCCATCTTAGAGCTCTACATTGGAATTAAAAGACAGTGACTTACCAATAAAAGTCTAAAAGGTGTGAAGGGTGTGGAGCTACCAGGGGACTACAGAACAGCCATCAAACATGAAGGCAACAGTCCCTACATCCCGAGTGAGTGAAGCATGAATGAGACAGATCTGTCAGGTGCCCACATACCATCAGCCACACAGAAAACTGCACAGTAAGGAGTGTCCCGCCTCCCCGCCCCAGATATACAAAAGAAGGACGAGCCTGTCTGGCATTCAAAGACTCAAGACCCTTTTCCACTGCAGAGATGCAGGAATCCCAACAGACAAGTAACAGTCTGAGGAGACTTCAGGCAAGTTACAGGAACTGCAAGGAAGAGGGTGCTATATGAACATCCTGTTCAGAATTCTTAAAGTACATTTTTGTCTTATGGAAACCACTAAAATATTTTTCTAGTTTAATTCTAAAACGTTCTGGTAGGATTTTCCCTTTAAATTTCCCTTAAAGGAAAACTCTAGTAGCTCTGGCTACTCAGTTCAACCCCTTCTTCATATCTACGCTGTCATTTTAACACACATTCAGGACTCCTAATAACATCGTAGGCTTACATAACATCTTTAGAACCCAAATACTTTTCTGATACTCTTTTTGCCTACCAGAGAAAAAGAACCCACATGAAATAACTTTTCTTGTTTATAACATTGGCAAGCTTTTGCTTTATCAAGCTATAAATATCTTCCAAATACATTTATTCATCTCAAATACATCGCATTCTTTGTGAATCCTAAGTGAACAAGTAACTGGTGTGATTTTGGTAACTCTCACACCACAAATGTGACCAGAGTGAGGTAAAAACCTGGTCAATGCGGGGAGGTCACCCAGCTGGTTTTCCCACTATCTAAGAGCCAGGTAACTCAGAGCTCACCTCAAGAAAACCCAGACCCATCTTGAGTTACACTTGTGAATTCCACCACTTCGTGTGGCACTACTTAAAAGGGTGAAAGAAATTCTGTCTCTGCATTATATTTAGGATTTAACTTTACTCTGAGTGTAAAACTGACTTGAAATGCACATCAGTGTTCAAATGCCAGTAGTAATCCTTCAGGAAGAAATTACATGCCCCCACACCTGCACACTTCAGTGGGCAACAGCCACAATAATCCCAGACACAAATGGCACTTGCTGCTTCCTCCTCCACTGCATTTTCTCAGACATAACGTGAGGTTTAGACACTTTTTCTTACCACACCAGGCTCAGTTATCAGCACCGCCGGTGAGCACCACTGCCTGCAGAGGGTTCCCTCGTTGGGGCAGAAACAGCAGACACACACCAGGGTCCCTCAGGGAGGTATTTCATAGTCATAGAACCACTTGGTTGGAAAAGACCTTTGAGATCATTGAGCCCAACCGTACCTGTCCACGACTAAACCATACCCCTGAGCACTTCGTCTACCCACTTTCAAATACCTTTTAAATACAAGATGGCCAGAGGGCTGGAGCACCTCTCCTATGAGGACAGGGTGAGTTGGGCTTGTTCAGCCTGGAGAAGAGAAAGCTCCGGGGAGATCTCATAGCAGCCTTCCAGTGGCTGAAGGGGGCTAAAGGAAAGGGGGCTAAAGGAAAGGTGGGGAGGGACTTTTTACAAGGGCAAGTAGTGACAGGATGAGGGGAAACAGCTTTAAACTGTAACGGGGAAGATTTAGATTAGACATTAGGAAGAAATTCTTCACGATGAGGGTGGTGAGACACTGGCACAGGCTGCCCGGGGAAGTTGTGGATGCCCCCTCACTGGAAGGGTTCAATGCCAGGTTGGATGAGGTCTTGATCAGCCTGGAGTGGTGGGAGGTGTCCCTGTCCATGGCAAGGGGGCTGGAATTGGGTGATAGATGATTCTATGATTTTACCTCTAGGGACAGTGACCAGCTGTGCCAGTGCCAGACAACCCTTTTGGTGAAGAAATTTTTCCTAGACTCACAGACTGTCCTGAGTTGGAAGGGACCACAAGGATCACCAATTCCAGCTCCTGTCCCTGCACAGGACAACTCCAAAATTCACTCCGTGTGTCTGAGGGCATTGTCCACGTGCTTCTTGAATATTGTCAGGCTTGGTGCCATGACTGCTTCCCTGGGGAGTTGTTCCAGTGCTCCCCACCGATTCCTAAAATCCACGTAAAGCTCCCCTGACGCATCTTCGTGCCATTCCCTCGGGTCCTATCATTGGTCACCAGAGAGATCAGCGCCTTAAACCAGTAAGATCTACTCTTCCTCTTGGTCACGATGAGCAGAACTAGGGGCCATCCCTGCCCTGCCTTGGCTCCCCGCAGCCCTCCCCCGCCCCCGCGGCCGCGCTACTTACGCGTGGCTATTTTAAGTAGCAAACTCTGAACTCCCTCAGAGCGCGGTGGTGGCGCATGGCTCATGGAACCGCGAGGGGAAAGCAGCCCCCGGGCTTTGCAAAAAAGACTACGGCAAAAGGGGGTGCGGGGCGGGACGCGCAGGGATGCCCAGCGCCGTCCCTGCCGCAGGGACCTCGGGCAGCCCCCTGCTGGCACGGGGCAGCCGGCCCTGCCCCTCCGCCCTCCCCTTCCCGCCTCTTCCCACACGCAGCCGCTGCCCGGTGGCTCAGTCTCATAGAATCACAGAATGGCTTGGTTGGAAAAGACTTCTGAGATCATCGAGTCCAACAATACCTGTCCACAACTAAACCAGATCCTTGAGCACTTCATCTACCTGTCTGTTGAACCCCTACAGGGATGGGGGCTCAGCCACGTCCCTGGTGCCAGTGCGCCACCACTCTTTCGGTAAAGAAATTTTTCCTGATACCCAAAATGAACCTCCCCTGATGCAACCTGGGGCCATTTCCTCTCATCCTGTCACTTGTTACTTGGGAGAAGAGACCAATCCCCACCTTGTTACAGCCTCCTTTCAGGGAGTTATAGACAGTGATAAGGTCTCCCCTCAGCCTCCTTCTCTCTAGGCTAAACAACCCCAGCTCCCTCAGCCGCTCCTCATAAGACTTGTGTCTCCTCATCCGGGATGCTCTGAGTGGAGTAGCTGGGGAGTTTCTGCCCTTCTATCCTGGGCTTTTTAAAGCATTGTCACTGTGCAGATAATCCATCCTCCCTTGGATGGATCCTATCTTGGCGAAGTGGGATTTGCTCAGTAGTAAATGTCTTCTGTGGAAAGACCTTATCATTGTCTACAACTACCTGAAAGGATGTTGTAGCAAGGTGGGTGTTGGTCTCTTCTCCCAAGCATCAAACAACAGGACAAGAGGAAACAGCCTCAAGTTGAGCCAGGGGAGGTTCAGATTAGACATCAGAAAAAAAATTCTTCACCAAAAGGGTTGTCAGGCACTGGAAGAAGCCACCCAGGGAGCTGACAGAGTCAGTGATGTTTCCTAGGGCTCATTGTTGAGGCCAGTCTTGTTTAATTTCTTTGACAATGATCTGGATGGGGGGAGTGCTCCCTCAGTAAGTGTGCAGATGACACGAACTTGAGTGGGAGTGTTGATCTGCTCAAGGGAAGAAAGGCTCTACAGAGGGATCTGGACAGGCTGGATCAATCGGCCAAGGCCAATTGCATGAGATTTAACAAAGTCAAGTGCTGGGTCCTGCACTTAGGTCACAACAACTCCATGCAATGCTACAGGCTTGGGCAAGTGTGGCTGAAAGGTTGCCTGCTGGAGAATGACCTGGGAGTGTTGGTCGACAGCCAGCTGAACGTGATCCAGTAGTATGCCCACGTGGCCAAGAAGGCCAATGACATCCTGGCTTGTATCAGAAATGGTGTTGTCAGCAGGAGTAAGGAAGTGATTGTGCCCCTGTACTCACCACTGGTGAATACCGAGTTTGGCCCCCTCAGTACACGAAGGACATTGAGGTGCTGGAGTGTGTCCAGAGAAGAACAACAAAGCTGGTGAAGGGCCTGGAGCACAATTCTTACGAGGAACAGCTGAGAAAACTGGGGTTATTTAGTCCAGAAAAGAGGAGGTTCAGAGGTGGCCTAATCACTCTCTGCAACTACCTGAAGGGAGTTTGTAGTGAGGTGCGTGTTGATCTCTTCTCCCAGGTAACAAGTGATAGGAGGAGAGGAAATGGCCAGGAGAAGTTTAGATTGGATATTAGGAAAAAATTCTTCACCGAAAGAGTGTTGAAGCACTGGAACAGGCTGCCCAGGGAAGCAGTTGAGCCACCATCCCTGGAGGTGTTAAAAAATGTGTAAACGTGGGACATGGTTTAGTAGGCTGGTGGTTGGACCTGATGATCTTCGAGGTCTTTTCCAACCTCGATGATTCCATGACTCGGTGATCTCCCGGCTCCTCTCTCCCGGAGCTGAGCAGCGCCGCCCGGTGGCCTCAGTGGCGACTTGCTGTGCGGTTTCCTTACTGCCTTTAAATGTCAAAGGAGAGAATCCCACTTCCATCCACGACGAACTTTGCTGCTGCTGCCTGCAAGTCCTGTATGAAGAATCCCAAAAGCCTGCCAGACCCAGGAACTGAGGTGCATGCCATGTGGCGGCTACTGCCCTTTAATCAAGACAGATCCTTTGGCTTTCAGAGGGAAGGTAGCATTCCATCAACAACTTGAAGTATTTCAAGACACTTGCCAAATATCAAGGGAAGGCAAGGCAAGGCAAGGCAAGGCAAGGCAAGGCAAGGCAAGGCAGGGCTCCGGGCAGACCTTACAGCAGCCTTTCAGTACTTAAAGGGGACCTATAGGAAAGCTGGGGAGGGGCTCTTTATCACGGAGTGCAGGGATAGGACGAGGGAGAAAGATTTTAAGCTGAAAGAGGGGAGATTTAGATTAGATAGTAGGAAGAAAATTTTGACTGAGTGTGGTGAGACACTGGCACAGGTTGCCTAGAGAAGTCGTGGAAGCCTCATCCCTGAAGGTGTTCAAGATCAGGTTGGATGGGGCTTTGAATAACCTGATTCAGTGGAAGGTGTCCCTGCCCATGGCAGGCGGATTTGAACTGGATAATCTTTAAGGTCGCTTGCAACCCAAACAATTCTGATTCTATGACTCTATGAACTGTACAAACAACATGCCTGGGTCTTCAAAGTTTGAGAGCCTATACCTGGGACTGAGCCTATGTTAGGAAAAGAAGGCATTATGGATGATGTTTTTGAAAAGTTTTTTTTCCTGCAGACTTTCCTCAGTCAAGATTAGCTGTCAAGGTTTTGTGCACAGGCTGTTTGAAAAACTAGATTATTTGCAACTATTTTCAAAATGACGATTTAAAGGTGGCTCTTGACGTCTTGAGCATTGGTGCTCAAAAATGTTACTATCATCTATATCTTGGTTAGGCTTTTGTGTATCCTTTAGTGTTGCCCTGAGAAAGGAAAACATTTAACATTATTACTTAAACTAACATTACAACTCACCAACTATTCAGCCATATCATACAGGTTTCTGTTTATAGCTGCTCTACAGTCAGAGGGCTGAAAGCTTAACCACACCAGGCCATTCCCTGAAACAGACTATCCTCATGTTCTTGATCCTTGCAACACCTGGTTACTCCCTATAAATCTTTCACCTGAAAACACTAGGGAGGAAAATCTCTGTTGTCAAAAATACTGGTGGTGGCACAGGGACAAATGAATTCATTGAGAATTGGATAATACATCCACACAGTGCTGCAATGACTGTAAGTGTAATAATATTGCAGTGTGGATGGATATGCGGTATAGCTTGAGGGCCCATGTTAGGGTACAGGAGGGAATCCTAGCATCTCCAGTAACTCCTGATATTATAACTTCTTTCATGTAGTGAAGTCTCTAGGCTCATCAGGTCAGCTGAAGGACAGGACATATGATTTCAGGGAGGGTTAAGAGAGAGATCTTTTACTTCCAGTCATCTGTCCATAAGGTTTAGTAGCATGAAGGACTGAGTGTTTCCATGATTGCCTTTTCAGTCTCTGGAAGGTGTCAAGTGGTGTTTCCGAACAGCTGTATAAAGTGGCCTTGACACCTTTTTGTAAGAGAAATATTCTAATTCAGGAGAGCAGCGAGGTTCAAGAACAGCCTTTCAGTACTGCCACAGAAGGTTTTTAAGGTAGAATTGAATACATTTTCAACAGGGATAATCTGATGCAGTGTCTGCAAAATGCCAGGGAAAGCCTGAAGGGATCAGCTTTAAAAACAAAGGACCGGTTATATACTGGAAGCCCAAGCATGAAAGCATGTTGAGGAGGTATGGAGGGCTGTATGTTAGTCACAAGCTAGATCAGGAGGATCTGAAACCAAATAAGGAGGAAGCAGAAAAAGAGGACTCGTCTCCCTCAGCAATCTATTCAGAAGGAGGATATGTTCAGATTTAAACATTGGTGTTAAAAAGTGTCTCTTCATATGGACTTTCTGACAGGGATGCCCATGGAAGAGCCATCCTACTAGTTTCCTCACTGTCACTTACCTTTAAAAGTGCACAGCACTGTCAGTGTCCAGATGCCAATTTAGTGTGCTCCAAATCCCTAGGTCCTGTTTACAGGATTCCTTTAAATGTTGGAAGAATTCCCTCCATTGTCATTAGTGCCAGATAGCAGCATAAAACTTCGCACCATTTAAATTTTTACATTAAAATGCATATGTATGTAATTTTCAGTCTTCCTTTAGTTTTCTTCTCTAGTGCCACTTTTTGTCTTCCATCCAAGCCTCCACGCAGGTGACAACCCCAGTTCCGTGTGTAGACAGACCTTTAGCAGTATATGATTTCGCTGGCACAGAAACAAAGTGTATTCAAGAAGAGTGTAGACAGAACAGTTAGGCAGGTATTTTTGAGATCAGAAGAACCATATTTGCAAGGCAAGGTACAGAAAAAGATCAAAAATAGACACCAAGCTTTATGACATGATAAAAAGATCTTGTAAGTAAAGGACATAGATCTTGATCTTAGTCTGAACCTGAGCTGATGCTTAACAAGAAAATTGGACTTTTTCAGATCAGTATTGATCCAAAACAGTATTTTACCCCATGCTATTTCTAATTTGAGCATCTATTTTGAATTACAAAAGAGGATTACTCTTGCCATAATGGTGCATCCAAGTACAGCCTAGTGGAAGGACCCCAAAACTGCAGTACACATCGTTACAAGCCACACGAGTCGTGCATGGCCCAGTGGTGCTGACAGCAGTTCTATCCACACAGTCAGCCTAAAAAAAGAGCTACAAATGCTTTCAGTTCAGCTTGCTGTGGCCATGCATGGTGTCAATAAAGTATTGCACTTGACATTCCGCTGCACTACAGAAGATGGCACTAAAGATATTTAAATGCTGAAAAAGGGTTTGGCTATCTCAGGACGCACAGTTTGAAGCAAAGATTGACGTCTTCTCCACTTGTTCTCTACATGGGTGAATCAAAATACTTTAGAACTAATTAACTAATAAATAAAATTGTAATAAAAAGCCTGAAGTAGTAGTTTAATCTCATATTATATAGTAATTTTATTATTGTCTCAATTAGTGCTTAGTGTTCTGTTCTGTTAGATGCCACTGACAAGCATGTCAGAAAAAATAGCATATTGACAATTAAGAACCAGTGTCAGGAAAAATTATTCTTATTTCTAGTGTGTAGGAAGAATTATTGTGACTTCTAGTTTGTAGGAATGGAGGCACAGGAGGTCTTAATGACTCATCCTAGATTATATGGCACTGAGATCATAGACTGGCATTTTGCTCACCAAAACAGACTTCTTCTCGAAAGTTTTTTTGAACCTGTGGGAAGTTTTCCACAGCATTTTCCTGGAAAAACTTTCTCCTTATGTCTTAGATGGGTATACTCTTTGCTGGGTGAAAAACTGTCTGGATGACCAGGCCCAAAGATAAAGATGACCCACTTTTGGTTAATGGAGTTAAATCCAGTTGGTGGCTGGTCATAAGAAATATTCCTTGGGGCTCAGTGCTGAGGCCAGTTCTGTTTAATATCTGTATCAATGATCTGGACTGCTCCCCCAGTAAGTTTGCAGACAACACCAAGCTGGACAGGAATGCCGATCTGCTTGAGGGAAGGGAGGCTCTACAGAGGGATCAGGACAGACCAGATCAATGGGCTGAAGCCAACTGTATGAAATTCTACAAGTCGTGCACTTGGGCCACAACCACCCCATGCAATGCTACAGCCTTGTGGAAGAGTGACTTGGGGCCCTCACTATAAGAAGGACATTGAAGAGATGGAGCATGTCCAGAGAAAGGCAACAAAGCTGTTGAAGGGTCTGGAGCACAAGTGTAATGAGGAGCAGCTGAGGGAACTCTAGCTGCTTAGTCTGGAGCCCTCTTACAACTACCTAAAAGGAGGTTGTAGTGAGGTGGGTGCTGGTCTCTTCTCCCAAGTAACAATAGGATGAGAGGAAATGGCCTCAAGTTGCACCAGGGGAGGTTTGGACTAGATATTAGGAAATAATTCAGCAGAAGTGTTGTCAAGCCCTGGAACAGGCTGCCCAGCAAAGTGGTTGAGTACTCACCCCTGGAGTTATTTAAAAGATGTGTAGATGTGGCACTTAGGGACATGTTTAGTGGTGAACTTGGCAGTGTTAGGTTAATGGTTGGACTGGATGATCTTAAAGGTCTTTTCCAGCCTAAAGTGTTCCATAATTCTGTGATTCTGAGCTGAAAACAAATCAAAATTCAGAGTTCAAGTAGTTCACTGCTGAGATAGTGAGTTAAATCCACTCATACGAAGGCTGAGGAGAGATTGTGTCAGAGCAAGGAAGAAGATGGCCAGTAGGTGAGAAGCAGGGCTGTAGAGAGATCAGGGAAGGATACAGCAGTGAAAGAGGGAAAAGGCAGTAAGACTTTTGCCTGCCTAGTAGCAATCATTTATGAAAATACAGCCAGAGGCTGTGCTTTAAAATTACAGTGTGTGTAGCAGCAAATACAACCTAACATGTTACCATTCCTTCTGGTCCTTATACTCACTCCCTGCAGCTCTTCTTACCCAACGCCATGGCCGATTGCCCTACAGTCACGTCAGCATGTACATGTGGCCTCCCTGTAAGCCAAATCAAGGAATTGATCTAGCTAAAAAACAACACAGCAAAGCAAAACATTGGTTTCTTCATCAGCTAAACCAGTCAGCCAATCCAGTGGTGAGTGCAGCTGTGCAAACAACTCTGCTGGCATGTTAAAAGTCCTAAAGTGGAGGCATAGTGTTGAATGAGGTGGGAGAGAGACACAGACGGGATAAGAATCAGCAGGAAGGAATGACATCAGTGTCAATGTGTTAAACTAGTACTACCAGTGAACAAGTCATAGTGCCAAACCACAACCAAAGCTCCTGAACAAGGATGTTCTTTTTCATTGTACTCAGGATAAAAGCAAATACAAAATGTTTTACCAGGAATATACCTTGCTAACACACATGCTGAATTTGTAAAGGCCTCAAATACTGGCTGCCTTCCACAAAAAGGAACAGAAAAAGATATGTTGCTGTGAAATAGAAAAACAAGCTCATGTGTAGTAAAATTTCTCTGCAAAATTCAAATTGCTGCACAATGTGATGGTTTGCCTTTGAAATGAAAGAAACCAGTAACACAAAATGGCATGCTGCTGCTGTGAAACTTTTCCTGAATGCAGACCAGACTTCAGTGAACTCCACCAGTGTTTGCACATACAGTCAGCTGGGCAGCAAAACTGAGAATTGATCTAGGTTTCGGTCTTCCTCCTGTTGGGAGGAACACCTATTCTGTAAGAGACAAAATTGGGGCAGAAGGAGTGTTTTACCCACAGTGCTTGGGAGAAAAAAAAATAAATTCCATTACCAACTTCATTTATATTAATGACAAATTTATTTACTTGCAATGTCATCGCATATGCTTTGCCAGATGGAAGTTACTATAGCACAAGTATGTATAGTTAGAATTGCTAAAAGCACAAAGGAACTATGCTGGCAGAGAGATCATGCTGGAAAGATCCTATACTGACATGTAGGCTTGAACTTACATGAAAAATATTTCGATTCAGCAGTTGAGCTTTGGCTCAGCAAAAGGAACCTGAACAACTGACTCTTTCAGTTGGAGTCACCTTCCTCATAGATTTTAGAAGCTCCTTCTGTCCTAGAACAGACTCCTATACCTAGACCATCCTCAACAGATGGGCTGAGTTGCCATTTAACAATCTTCAGCAATGGAAAATGTCTGTCATCCAACTCCATGCTTAGCCCTCTTCACAGAGAGGTTTTGCCATGACTAGTCCACATCTCAGTGCAACATAAGCGTATTATTTCTTGTCCTGTTGCCAGTAGAGAGGAACGTCTTCATCTTCTTTGCCACTGTCTTTTAAATAGTTGAAGAGTGCTGTTGAGTCTTTGCCTTTTCCAGGTCAACTCATTTCTTTCAGGCTTTCCTCACAGGTTCTGTGTTTTAGATACTTGGTTGTATGTAATTTCTGAAATCTTGGATTTCTCTGGCTGATAAATAGGACTTTTGGGCACATGGAGCCCCAGAGTAGTGTCCAGATAAGGATCCTAATGTAGAAACATTATTTCAAACATCATATTTTGGATGAAACTTTAATGCATACCAGTACAGTATTTTTCCAAGTCAACAATGTTATTGACTGATGTTCCACTGATGTTCTACTACAAACTCCAGCTCTTCTGTACACAACTGTTCTTTGGTTCAGAACAGATCACCATCCTACAGTTCTGCAACTGCTTAGCGTGTCACAATAGTAGCACTTAGTCCTTCATAACTTCTCAAACTGCTTTTGTTAAACCATTTCTCCTGATGATAAAGATCTTATTGAATTCTAAGCCTATCTTCCCATGTACCTGCAGCTCCTCCCAGCTGCATACATTTTATCCCACTTGGTGGATCCTCACACTCTGACAATGAGTCATTAATAACTATTTAACTGCCATACAGAAAAGCTTTTATCACAGCATAGGTAGAAATTATTCCTGACAAGTCCATGTCGCAATGTCTCAGTCTTCTATCAGATAACAGTGAGATAATGGTTTAGTCAGATTGTTCATCCCTGTCTGGGTGCACATATGTGTGGATAAGTGTATAGATTGTTCCTGTTTATTTGTGCTGGAAAGACTGTGGAAGCAATTTAAACTTTGTAGTAAACGCTCAAAGACCTTGTTAAGGATGCAACACCTAGGGCAGGGACACGACATAAGCAGATATCACACTAATGATGCAACATACAATATGTTTGAAATCTTTACCACACAACCATTTTTTTTTCCTGGCACCTATTGCAATGATCTTAATAAACAATAGTTGATTAAACTGTTCTGCTCCCTCTGAACACGACCTTTATCTTCCATCTGGGGAAACTCAGAAACAATGAGATTCAGGGTTAACTCTGTTTACAGCTACAATATTTTCAAATCAAGTGAAAGAAGTCTTGTGATGAAAGAAATGCTAGTTGAATGCCAAACAGATAGCAAGTGTTCCAGTGACCCCATCAAAAGAAAGTGCAGCATTCCTACTAATATGTGGATCACTTAGGGAAGTGGGAGGGATTTTTATGTTGTCTTAAAGACTGAATCTCAGTAGAAAATGACCTGCAAAAACTTTTAAAACAAATTTCATGATGCTGACTTAAACAGTTTTAAGACTGCTATTGTTTTTCCTAGCTGACAAGCTTGTATTGCCACAATTGCCAAGCCAACAGAAAAGATACACCTTGCTTAAGCAAGTAAGCCTGCCCAGCATAGCTTGCCCACTGAAAAAAGCCGCCTGCTTCAGACCAGTGTGACTGCATTCACACACTACAGTATTTATTATCCTGGGTACTGTGCTGGCCTATGAGTGAAATGGTAGTTTGTAGCAGCACACAGAACATACACTGCTGTTCAAAACATGTATCCATAACCTGCAGTGATTCATAGCTCTACTGTTTATGTTCTTTGTTAGTTCATTCAAAACATATTTCCCTAAACTGTACATCTGGAAAGAGCTATACTTTCTGTAGCAAACTGGACTTCCTCTTAATAGCTAGTTAGAAACTTAGTTAATCTTCCTTTTTTATTTCTTCTTTCTGTCAACCAAGTTATGGTTTGGTGAGGTAGATCCCAGTTCTCAGCAGGCCTTGCTTGCTGGGCTCCTTTGGCTCAGCACTTCTGGGGCAATGTCATGTATAGATGAGTTTTTGAGGGACATGGTTTAGCGGATGATGGGTGCAGTTGGACTCGATGATCTCGAAGGTCTTTTCCAACCAGAGGATTCTATGATTCTATGATCATATCGATAACATATTGATAACGCCTTCACCAGAAAGGCTTATGCAAGCATCTGGCTACCTAGTGGTGGTTTTTAGTAGGCAGCTTATTCAAATACAACAGACTGGGGGGGGGGGCAGCCATAGCAGGGGCAAGCTATGTTCTCAAAGGTGAAAAGTCAAGAGATGTGACTTGTTTTCTCAGCTGGGCCTGCTAATTAAAGCTTAATACATTTCCAAACTTATGTTATAAAGACCTTTTTTTGGCAGCTAGGAAAGCTTATAAAAAAGTATCCAGGTCAGAGCTGGGCCAACTTCAGAGACAAGAAATATGTTCTGTAGAGGAAAATGGCAATGACAGCTGGGTTGTTCAGATGGGGAAAAAAAATGTATGTACCTCCTAAACTATCTTGAAGATCAGTACCATTAGTCTGGCTCATTAAGCCTCAGATAGTTACCATTACTCTTGCCACTGTCTACAAACAGGTTCAAATGACTGTATAGATAATAAGATGGTGAAAACCCAAATAAACCTGTAATTAACACCCAGAGAAGTGACCGCCCTGGATATCAGGTGACCACAAATTCTGTGCAATTTTTTCAGTGTGATTTTATTACCTGGCAAAACACATTAACCTAGATAGCAGTGGAAGGTTCTGTCTTTAGGGGAAAAAAAGAGATGAATTTTCACTGTTTGTAGTAAATTGCTCTTAGCTGTTGCATATTTGCTGCAGCATGCTTTTTAGTGAAAAAAAAAAAGTAACTTTCAGTAATGTTGCTGTTTTGAATTGAACCTCCATGGCACGAGTGCTCTTCTCTGTATGAAATATATCATTTGTCATTGCTATTCTTGCCATCAAATAGGAAAAAGGACAGTATATTGGCTCACAATAACTGTAAAGCATCTGAAGGATTTGCCTTCAACAAAGGTACTTCTATACCCAAAAGTTGAAAATACTGACTTCTGATTTCCAGTCTTTCTCCCATGGGAGTTAGGGACTTTTTCCTCCAGCTGTCTATGAGTTAACAGTGAAGTTTTCTTGCTCCCTTCCCTCTCCCTCTGCCCTTTTTGACAAATACTTATAGTTTTGCTTTCAAGGTTTTGAATTAAATTTTACCCTTGACAAGTCAATGGTAAACTTCTGGTAATTTCAATCACAGTATAATTCCAGCCTGTCACATTCCTACGCTTCCCAGGTCTGATACCACATTATTTTACATTTTATATCCTGGCAACACTGGACAGTAAGGAACCATCCTCCTTTGTAGTCATAATTTCAGACTTGCTGCTTCAGTCTTTAGCACTATTGTAGCCTTCATTCTGAGAATAGTCTAGGAACCAAGTGCCAAAAATGTAGACACTTATAGTACATTTCGGGAAAGAATACACAGAATTCTAACACAGCATTGTATTTTAATCTGTATGAAATTCACTTGCAGGTCAATCATGCAACGTAGCCCACAGAAATAGGAGAAAAAGGCTTAGTTCCTATAAAGTATCACAACATATTTTCCATAAAAAGCAGCTATTTATTCATTAAATATACACAGAAAATAAATTTAAGAGACAGTAAATATGTCCTGCTAGAGCTATTATCATCCAATGTCATGGTTTTGGATCAAAGCTCTCCCTCTTGTCCACTTCCAGACACTTTCTCTATTTCTGTATTTTTATCTTGTATGACAATATGCTTGCCAGACTGCTAGTTGAAGACAACCTCATAGTGTTAGTGTTACCAGTTTTAATGCATCTCATTCCAAGTTCTAGTTAAACTCAGAGATGGGCTGGGAAAAGTTACCCTTATAGAGCTGGTTAAGTTCTTTATCACCAGCCTCTTCCAGCTGCAGTTCTGCTACTACAAGGATGAATTTGCATGTTTGATTTTGCACATATATGGTCCTCCACTATCAGCTCATCAAGTTTGCAGGGTAACAGGCAATGCAACCATTTGAAAAAAACAACTTGAACAGAAGACTAAAATCCTTAACAGTAGCCCTTGGCTATTAAATGCAGCGTTGGTGCATACGCTTTCCATTATGGTAGAGATTTTTATTATACAAATTAGGTAACACACAGTATGTACAAGTAATACAGAAAACAGACACCAAAAGAGTGCTTTAATTATAATTTCAGAGAAAAGAATCATCCTGCTGTTACAAAAGAAATTTAATACTAGAGCATGGGAGTGTAGATAGTTTGTTCTCTTCATACTTGTACATGGAACAATGCAGGAACTTTACCAAGCACAAATCTGAGATGTGCCAAGCTTTGTTCTTTAGAGTTGACTTAAGGATGTTTTCACAGTCCAAGTTTCCAGTTCAGGTCATTATTAATAACCTTCTGTTTTTTTGTTCATGCTTCTGCAGATGGTGTTTTTCTTGCTTCTCTCTTTGATGGTAGGTTTCTATTGACAGTCAAGCTGTAACACTGGATGTAGCTCACGAGCAATGGGATGCTGCTTGTGCTCCACTTCCAATGCACAGTGAGGGGCCATGGGTCATAATTAATGCAGCTTTGTTTACTCCAACAATGATAAACTTAAATGTACTGTGAGAGTTGGATGCAAATAGAAAAGCTGTTAGTGCTTATTCATTTTGGGGAAAAAGCCAGTTATTAAAGCTAAAGCGAAGAAACAGCCAGCTTTCAACAAGTGGGTTCAAGGAAGGCTCTTGGGAGATAAACTGTTACTGCATGTGCTGGTGTAGCTGCCTGTGACAGGCATAAAACACGTTTCGAGACTGCTTTGGAGACAAGACCAGACTGAGTCACATAGTTCTTCAGGTTAGTAATAAGCAATTCACAGCTCAGTAATGTGAACTCTAAGAAAAATATCGAGTACCTCCTCATTTCTGATTGGGTCCCTTTGCTATTTTAGTTCTGCAAGCAGTCTGTAATTCCTGCTAGACCTACTGTTAAGAAGAGGAAGGGTGATTCTGCCTCACAGTGCAGAATGTCAGAGAGACTGGGAGTGGTTTGATGGACTGACTTGAAAGATGCCTCACATAAGGAGAAAGTTTTATGAAGAAAAGCTATGCAGATTAGATAGGAGAAAGAGATTGATGGAAGGAGAACTGGTAGGTGCAAGGTACTGCATATCATGCCATCAGTGCTTCAGCACTTTTGGATAACAAACAGAACAGAAGAGGGCAATTTTTATTGTTTTTTTAATGAAAAAAAATCTTTAAAGGTACACAGCTGAAGGAGGAACAGCCAAGTGGTAAAAAGTCTCTTCATCAAGTAAAATTTGTTCTACCAAGATTCTTTACAAAGGGTTGGGACAAAAGAAGGAAGAAGACAGTTGCATTGCTCCCACCTTCTCAAAGGCGATTATCTTTTTTTTTCACCTGGCCAAGAGAATGAAGAAACAAACTTCATTCCTCCCATTGCTGCAGTCCATGTGAACAGAGGGAGGCAGCACAGACCTAATGACATTCACAGGCAGTTGAGACTGGCCACCCCTGCAGAAGATAAAACCAGTGCTGGTGCCCAGCAGAGTTGATAGCATGCATTGCCATAAAGTACCCGTATTCCTAGGCACTTTCCTTGCTCTCCAGAATACTTGAAAGAGAATAGGACAGCTGCTATAAACAGTCACCTCCGTGTCTTCTTCCCTTTCACAAGCTGTAAGTTCACCCCAAAAAACCCTTCACCCCACTTCTGACCAATGACTTTGGTATTGGCTCGCCTCTGAATATGACTCTGCATTTGTGATTCTTGGATCTCCTCTGGGCACTTAAGAACTTCCTCTGGGAAGCTCCCACTTTTTGAAAAGTGACTATCCCAAGAACAGGATCCCAGCAGTAGCTGGCTGCTGCCAGAAGGCTGCTCTCTCTATTTGTGGATGCAGGAATACCAAATTAGCTCACGATCTTTAAAACCTGCCTCAGTGGTAGCATTCCAGGGAGGCTACAATTTTTAAAACATGAATGAACTTTCATTTTTATCCTTTTTCTTGACTAAAAAAATACTGTTGATTCTTTTCTGACACCTAAGAAAGTCTGAGGGAAATGGGGAGCTAGGAAATCCTGACACTGGGGAATTATTTTAAAACTGTTGTTTTCCTGGATGGTTTCATGCAAATTTTTATCACTAGGTAACACAACTCAGCCACATTCAACACCATGCAGATCCCAGACACAGCAAGCATGAAAATAGTAAATGTGGTTTTCTCAGTGGGCCGAGACACAAAACAATCCACTATGTTGGGGCAGGGCCACGCACTGCACTTCATCAGGCGAGGCATCTGGTACCCATCGTACATGTAATAGAACACATACATGAAGACTGCTTCAAAGACGATCCTGAAGAAGATGCTGCTGGTGTATGTCCACCACAGGGGACCCCGAATGTGCATCTTTTCATTTTTCAGCTCTTCAATATCAATTTTCTCACCATTTCTGAATCGCCTTTTCTTCTCGTGCCTGGTGTAAGCTACATGCATGGCCACCAGCAGCGCAGGTGTGGAAACAAAGATCAGCTGCAGGGCCCAGAGTCTGATGTGAGAGATGGGGAAAAAGTGATCATAGCAAACATTTCTGCACCCAGGCTGCAGCGTGTTGCAGACAAAATCTTGTTGTTCATCTCCCCACACTCTTTCTGCAGCCACTACCAGGATCATGATACGGAAGATGAACAGGACTGTGAGCCATATCTTCCCAATGCTGGTTGAGTGTTTATTTACGCCTCCTAAAACGGCCTGCAGAGATCCCCAGTCCATCTTCTTTTCTGTGCCCTTTTACCTGCAGGATGACATAATACACCGAACAGTCATTTCTCAAAGGGTGAAGAATCAGCCCTAGACCTGCTACAAACAAGTGGACTTCCTATAGCACTCACTGGAGAGTCATAGGCAAATGCAAGTCATTTTCATTAATGTCATCCATATGTTTATGGATTCAAATAGCTCATTAAACTCTCTTCTTCCATGTATTTATGTTGGAACAAGCATACCTTGATATATTTCACAACAAGGCTTTGGAAAGGGAATCTTCAAATACATTTCCTCTGTGCTCTCCTTCCCTTTCTCGATATAGTTCCCTTTCAGGAATTGATTCTCAGTGCATTTTCCAAAGCAATAGAAATTAGTATCAGTGCATGAGTTAAGGCCGCATCTAGACAAAGTAGAGACTTCTCTAGTAGTTTTCATAAGATTTCTTTGTAAGGCTGGCTGGGCTGGCGTTTTCCTGCCTCCAAGGTATGCACTACTTAGCCTTCTTCAGCAGAAGCCCTCACTCCTCCCAGACACCTCCAGCCAGCCTCCAAGGCTTTCTGATGTAGCTTAGAAATATCCCTTTCTTGGCAGGCCCTTTATCTCTGAAGTACAACATTTGATTCTGCCAACACTACTGAGAAACCTCAAGCCAACTCTGTCAGGGCTGCATGCATACATAGCACAAACGAAGAGGCAAAGGAAGATGCTGCAGAGCCTGCCCTTCCACATTTATTGCTATCTCATTCAAAAAGGAGACAAGCAGAGCCATAGGAGCCATGGGAGGAAAAAGCCCTCAGCTAACGAGTTCATGTTGATTTACTAGATGCTATCACTCCCCAGCAGAAAAAACAGGAGGTCAAACTTCAGAGAAGCTTCACTTCAGCTTTCCTCCTTACTACTCTTGAAAACTAAACTCCACGCTCTTTACCTCTTTGAAAGTTAAAGTTAAAGGTACATTTTCTGCAGGCAGGATTCAGGCTGAGGGCTCAGTTTTCAGTGATTACAGCCATTTGGAAACTACCACTGAACCGGACAAAAGACTTTGAAACCAGAGCTGGAAACTTGTATAGCTGGTCCATCGTCTTTCAAGGCTGGGGCTGAGCTGTGCTGTGTGAGAGCCACGCTGGCCATGGATAAGAGCTCTTTCTCCTTTTGGAGTAGGCTGTATGCTGTGGGGAGAGCATGCTACCTTGCAACGCCACACTAGTGAAAGTTTTCAAAATCTCTAGTTCTCACATAATAGAGAAAAAAAAATAAGTTTTCTACCCTGGTGGAGTTACAACACAACACAACGTGCCCCAACACAAACCCTTAGTACAAGGGCCTAACTTGTACACACAAGCCTTGAGGCAAGAGAGAGAGGTCAGATTTACTGTAGTGAGGAAAGGTGAAATTGGGTAAGACAAAAAAAAAAAAAAAGAAATTTTGAGAAGGCAGCTGGAATTCTTTAGGCTTCTCATGTTTTGTCTCTGCCAAAGCTGGCAGCATTTTATGCAACTTTTTACATTGACTTGACTTAAACTCTAGACTACAATGAGGTACCTGCATTCTTTCTGTTGCATAGGTGATACCGAAAATTTTACTTCTTATATCATAGTCATTAATATAAAGTCAATGGAATGTTCACAAGGGGCTAATCAGGACTGAATGAAAATATCCCAGCTGGATGAACAACGTGGGCTGTTTCTCCTAGCTCATCTGCCACTACAGAAACACTGAAATGGGCTGTGGGGCCAGAGTGACCTCCCCAGGTGCTCATCCTGCCAGCCACTTTCTGGAAACCACTCGAAATGCACACTGTGGTTACAACCTGGATGCCTCGAGGCAGCTCCCAGCCAACCCCTCCCGGGGCTATGGGTGACCTGTCCTGGGTCTGGGGGGTCCAGTCCCAGGGCTACTGGGGGGACGACGACGGCACCAGTCCCAGGGCTATTCAGGGGGCTGGAGGGGACACATACACACACACAGCAGTCCTGGGGCTATAGGTGGGCGGGGGGCGACAGTCCCGGGGTTACTGGGGGGTGGCAATTCCGAGACTATCGGGGGAGAGGTGTGGGGGAAGCAAGTCCCGGGGCTACGCGGGGGAGGGAGGGACACACGACGATGACAGTCCCGGAGCTATTGTGGGAGGGACGACACATACGGACAGTCTCAAGGGTCTATTGGGGGGGGGAAGGGGGGGGCGTGTGAGATACGGACAGTCTCGAGAGGCTATTGGGGCGGTGGGTGGAGCGGGGAACATGGACACACACACACGGGCAGTCCCGAGGGGCTACTGGGACACACATACACACCAGTTCCGGGGCTACTGGGGAGGGGGGGGTGGTGGGTGACAAACACCAGTCCCCGGACTACATCCCCGCCCCCCTCAGCCCCTGCACAGCCCCATTCCGATCCCACCGCTCAAGCCCACGGGCGCTGCTCCGCACTCTCACCTGGCACCCGGGATGCGACCGGCACGCTGCTCCGCTCCCGGCTCCGGCGGTTTCTCCGGTGCCAGCCCCACCACCCGCAGCTTTAAGGTCCCTCCCCGTTCACCTGCCCCGCTTTGAGCCCGCCCCCCGCCCGCCTCTGGCCGCGCCGGGGCTGGGCTGGTGTGGGGCAGCACCGAGGGGGCTGAGCCGGGAGTTGCTACCGGGGCATGGAGCGGGACTCGGAGCGGGATTTCCACAGCCTGATAGAAGAAGTCATTACAAAAAGAGGAATATTTTGATTTAAGCTAAAGTAGAGTTAAGTTTCATCTAAGTAACGGTATTTTTTTTTAAAGTTAGACAGAATGTCTGATCTCCACCTCACAGGTTGCTCCACATCATTTATTGCTCCTTTCTCTTTCTGCCCATTAGACTTCTCACACAAGTTTGGGGAGTTTTCTTACATATTTACCTTATATCTCCCTATTCAGACGCCTACTTCACACCTTGTTGCCAGGGATGAGTACATCTCTCGGGACCGTCGCCTCCCCCGTCAACCTCAGGGCACCAAGGGCTCCCATACAGGACACTCCGGCATCCCTTCACGCCTTGAGGTGGCCGGAGCCCCCTGATATAAGAAGTAGTTACTATTCTAAAGTATTCTAAAAAGCAGAATATTTGATTTAAGCTAAAGTACAGTTAAGTTTCATCTAAGTAACTGTATTTTTTTAAAAGTCAGACAGAATGTCCCTCTAATAGCATGTTTTCTTTATAGCATGTTTTTTTCAAGTAGTGTTTCTCCAGACACTGTTCTTTGAGAAATGATAACATCTTGTGTTAAGTATGATATGTGCTGAGCAGATATGTCTCCTTTTATAATCACCTCTGTTTGCAGTCTTTCCCTATCTAAAATGCAAGGCCAGATAGAGAGCTGGCTCCAAAGTTCCAGTTAGCAGAGATTTGGCTGTAAGTTCATAATCACATTAAAATTAGTCCTTGGAAAGTAATAGAATATGTGTAAGATTTTAGGGAAAATTTATACACATGCATGTAAGTGGGACATATATTCTGTCCCCAGCTCTTGTCCCATTACACATGGTTGATGAAAATCATTTCCTTATGCATCCAGTGCTGAAATAAAGGATGCTGCTTTCTAAAACTCTAAAACGAGTCTTAGAGAGTTTATTTGCCGGCATTTTCGGTGTCAAGCCCTCGGTGGATCCCCACAGGGAGCCACCTTCATGTTCACCAAGAGCCCTGCCAAGGGACGAGCATCAGACAGAATAGGCTCCGTGCCCTCCAAGGGCAGCCCTATGCCAGGATTCATTCAAAAGCATTAACAGAAAACATGTCCCAGAGTGAAATCCAGTCCTGTGGGTCCCTCAAAACAGTGCTGTGGCAGCCCGAAGAAGGTGTCATTGTGGGCCAATTCAGACAGCAGTCAGATAAAATGCAACTCTCAGAGGCTTTCTGTAGGGTGAGGCAGGGCTGGGGAAAGAAAGCTCAGAGACCTTCTTAGATGGCTTGAGTTTGGAAGACAAGGAACAGATAAACTAACTGCTAGTTTGATACTACCAAGTTGAATTATCTTGGTAGCCAGATGTAGGGATAACAAGGGCAGCAGGCAGCTAAGGGCAGGACAGAAGGAAGACTTAGGCTAGTTTTCCCTTTGAAATTTTGTGGGTTTTCTTACAACTGAAAGAAACCCTTCTGGTATCCTCACTAGGATGCACAACATTGATTTCACTGCTACTGAGCAAGGTGGGGGACATGAGAGAAAAAAATTACAGGAAGTGTAAAGAGTGAATCAAGGAAGATATACTTGCCATCAGTCACCAGATGTTATTTTTCTGGAGGCTGAGCTCTGCTGTTGAAAACAAAAATATAAAAAGGACCTTTTCTAGTTATAGTATTCTTTAAACCTCATCTTTAAGGGCAGTTTCTGAGGATGAAGGTGTTGACCAGCCAGGCATGAATTAGTTGGCTCACTACTATAGCCCTAAGTTTGGGTTTTTGATTGTAAAGTTTTCTCAGTCTCAGGTCTACCTCACATAGTCTGAGCTTCACCCAAAGCATCCAACCAAGAATGGCTTCTGTTAAATGACACTTGATTACAACACAGAAAATCATCTTTGCTTTTAAAACACTGCAACAAAAATCCTACCAAAAAAGAATACTTTGTTAAGGAGGGTGTGTAGGAAAGCTAGAACATGGTGAGATGCTTTGCATATGACTTGTGAGATAATAAAAACTTGTCTAAGTATACAAAGTACTGCTGAAAATGGTGTGCTTGTTTCTGTAGATTGAAGTAAGTATCTGTCCTGTATATTCCCCTTGAACTTGGTTTAATGAGGCGTGTCTGGAAGCAGAAATGCTTTCATCAGTAGGGGCTTAAATAAAATTTATGCTTGATCTATTAATTTAGATAACAACTACAAGAAACTAGAACTTGTTTGTGCTTCTGCAAAATGACAAAGTTAATTTGGTTTTACTGTCAGAGGTTTAGAAAATGAACTTGTATATATAAGACCTTAAAATAATCTAAGAAGAAATGTCTGGAAAAATCAACTATGTTTTATAAAGTGATACCCAAGTTTGATAGTGGTACATGTAAATGCTTGAAATAAATCTACAGCTCGTGTTTCTCAGTACTACTGCAGTGATTTTCATTTACAGCTACACAAAATCTATGGCAAAGCTGAATGCTACGTTTACTTTCTTTCATTTTTGTTTGCTTGCTTGTATGTGTGAGGAAATATGTAATGGTTTATTTGGGAAGGAGAGGGGAATTCTGTCAATGAATTCCAACAGAGCACACATCCAGGGGTGCAGGCTTATTGCCTACACTTTGCTTAATACATGGCAAGTTGACAGGAGGTGCAAGAACCAAGCATTAGCAACTCTGGTATCTGTAAACGTTGAGCTGTAAGGAAGTATTATTCTGGTAGCATTGAAGGTGATGAATGTTACAGAGGTCTGGTGGGAGGTGTCCCTGCCCATGGCAGAGGCGTTGGAACTGGATGATCTTTAAGGTCCCTTCCAACCCAAACCATTCTGTGATTCTATGATTTTATGCACAAAACATTGATTGTTGCGGATTGTAAAGTAATGCAAAAAAAAAAGCTTCATAAAAATAGGAAAATAAATATTGTTGTGGCTTTCTCAACACAGAAACAGGTTTTAGCTTATTTCAGGATGGCAGAAATCTTGGCATCATCTTTCAGTAATGTCTTACGGCTTTCCAAAGACTCTGTCTGCATCTCTTCATTCAACAACCCCCAGGCACCTCCAGAGGCTCTGTCTGGATCTATACTTTGAACAGCCCTTGCTTCATTCTCTGTTTTGTCTAACCATGTTTTGATATCACCTATACTTGGATTATATAAATATTTAAAATTTGTCCCATATATATAGATATACATATAAAAATCCATGAGATCCTGGAGTAATTAATTCAATAGCTTAATTATGCGTGGTAAAAAAATTGTTTCATTTATTGAAAACCTGCTCTTACATCATTTCGTGGGACATTCCTTAGTCCTCACCATTGGGAGCAATATCTGATTGTGTTTCTCTGTTCATCTTCTTCATGAATGCATAAACTTCTGTCGTAGCCTCTCTTCATCCTTTTTATTGTCTACAAAAAGGGTTAATTTGTTGAATTCATGTGCTATGCAGGAGCTGTTATATATCTTTATTAGCATCATCACTACTTTTTGTGCCTTTTTCACAAGAGCAGTCAAAACACCTGCACAAAGCAATATTTCCTATTGCATTCTCCATTATTTTCTAGTAATTTCTATTTACCTATTTTCATTTTTCAGACACTTCAAAGCAATAAATTGACTTTTTCAAAGTCACTCCATAATTCTTTCTTAAGCATTTCTAGAAACTAGAACAGTACCTTCTGGGGTACATATGTGCCGGTATACTTGAATAGGTATGCTTTGCATTCACTTTCTTATTAGCTTACACCAACAGGCATTAAGGTTCATTTGCCATTTTATTATGCAGTTACACAAACTGGATAAGATCTTCTGCTATTCTTCATGATCAGGTCTGCTTTTGACTACCATGAAACGTCGCTTTTATAATGTGCTATTCGCAAGCATTTTGCTTTCTATAAATTCATCTATGTAGCAACTTCCTTATTCATCATTTTTGCTTAAAATGAAGCTCTTTTGATACTCATCAACTTACTTGCTACTTGTCACGCACAATTATTGTTAATCAACTGGAAATGCAGCTATAGACTCAGATTGTGCTTTGGAAATACTTTTTATTTCTTTGAGGCAGAGCTAAACATGCATTACACCTGACATTTTTTCACTAACATCAGCAATAAAAGCACCTTCCCAGTTTAACTCAGCATGTGTAACCAGTTTGTCTCTGCATTTACTTTTCAAACACTCAGTTTAGTCATACTAAGACCAAAAATACCAAGCTTGTTTAGCCTTTGAGCAAACTATTTTGTCTCCTTCAGTATCTTTTGTATTAGTGCCTGAAGTAGGTACCTAGCTATTATTTTCATGTTAACTTTAATTGCTCTCCCAGCCTTTGAAAAATAAACCTTTGCATTTTATAGATGAGTGCTTGAAGTAGTGTTGGCAAGGTCTGGCTAATACAAATACATGGTCTTAGGAGCTCAAATCTATAAAGTCCCAGCTTCCATATCTACTCTACATCACTGAATTCATAAGCTTACTCCATGTTCAGCACCCTCTGCCTCCTCCCTCCCTGCACAGCAGAAATGGGCTTGTGTCTCATTTTCAAGGAACATTTTATTTACCAAGAACAAACTTTTATTGTTTGATGTGAATACTTTGCTACTTCATCATCTTTCCACTTTTTTAGTAGTAAAATATTAACTTGATAAAAATACCACTATGGCTAAGCGGTGTAGGAGGAAGATCGAAGAACATGAGGCTGGTTTGACTATGAAAACAGCACTCAATGTGTTTTTGAAACCGAACTTAATGTAAGGGCTGCAAAGTTCCTGGTTTATGTCAATGTTACTGCAGGTCACTCTCACTTCTCTGGCCAGAGGCATCAATCCCATAATCCTTACACTCTCCAAAAGCTTCTTTGTCAGACAAAGCTTAAGATCACTGAGAAAAGAAGCTATTGCAGAAGACACCAACCTTTTTTTATGTTCACTTCCCGGTTCAAACAATTCTTTTTTTTACGTTCACTTCCTGGTTCAAACAATTCAGGTGGCTTCTGGAGAGGGATACAGCACCTAGTGTACTTTCAGGAGTTAGAGCTGTCTCCTAACAGACTGTTCCTCAAAATTATTCTACAAAGTTACCCCATAAAGAAGTGTGGGCCCTGTCTGATCTGTTGGTAAAATCTTGGCCGTGCAGGATAGCAAGAAGGTTAAACAGGTATCATCATTTCATCCAGCTGTAAAAGAAAAAAATCAACAAAACCAACTGTGTGACACTTCAAAGTGTCAGTAGGTGCCTTCTCTCTCGTTTCACCCCCTGTGGCAACCAGAATTTACTTTGTTAGAGGCTGAATGCCTTTCTTCCCGTAATTCAAACAGATTAGTGTGGTTCCCTCAACTTCCCAGGTCCTTTGTCCAAGTCCTGCTGCCTCAGAGGGCTTCTGTCTGTTCCCTATGGCAGTCACCTGGTTGGCCCAGCTCTCTCACCCCGTCCAGCCTTGTAGCTCACAGGGTCTCCACTGCCCCAAGCTCTGCAGGCCCTGGCCCTGCTTGCGCGTAAAGACTCAAAACTTCATGGTCAACAGACTTGCTGGGTAGGACCCAGGTTTCCTCTATGTTGCTCAAAAGAAAACATTTTGGGAGAGCATAGTGGAGTCACATGTGAGAGAGGTGGCATGATACCTTTTAACAGAGGTCTCATTTCACCAACAGCTGCATCGTGAAGATACACCATAGGGGCAGATACTGACAGGCAGAGGAAGGTTTATAAAGGAGCGTTATGATTTTCTTGGCTTCTGGGAAGGGGTTTTCCACTGGCCCTCAGAAAAAATCTCTCCCCAAAGGAGAGGGGTGTAGGGTACAGGACAGAGCTAGGGGCAGACCTTACCTTTGACTAATTCCCACCATTTGTCATGCGCATTGCATGTCTGTAATGCACTGTTAGAGTTCAAGCAAAGTTTTCTCAGGTTTGCTAAGAACACTTTAATCTCTGATGCTTATCTGAGGAGGATTTGTTCTTCTGTATCTGTTGGAGCACAGAAAGCATAGAAGAAATCTGCATTAGTTTACTCATTCACAGATGAGAATGGGAAGAAGCCAGTGAGAGAAATCAGATGGCAAATGCTGGAGCCTGGGGACAGAAACTGCTAAAGGCATTATTGATGGAGCAGCCATAAAGGCTGTGAAGTACAAAGGGTGGAGCCACTGAAGCCTGAGGAGAGGCTGGATGCCAACAATGGGAGAAGAACTGATCTTCATACACCCCACACAGGGAAGGGGAAGAGTGGGAGAGGAACATTGGAATTAAAATTGCTCCTGTGAGTCGTTGGACTCAGTGATAGGAACTGAAGGGGAATGGAGGGAAGAGCAGGTGGCATCCTAGAATGATGTATGCTTCCTCCATGGAAAGTGAACTGGGTTCACATGGTTTGCATTTTTTTTTTAATTTAGCCTGAATAAAGTACATTCTCTTGTTCATTTTGTTAATATTCAAAACACTGACTACATGAGTAATCCAGCAGTTTGCTGAGGTCTCAAGTGCAAGTCCTGAATCAGACTAAAGACAAGAATAGGATGATTCAGTAACGACCCGGTCGCACCTAGTTATGCATCATATTAACTAAGCCATTTCTTGAATGCAAATATATATTGGGAAACATTTCCTCTTGCTAAGTTTATCAGAGACAGGGGAGTCGAACTGGATTTGGGGAGCAAAAGTCATGAGGAACTAAAGGGATGCGCTTAAAATCTTATGCTGTTAAAAAAAAATAAAATAAAGTGGTGCCAATTACAAAGAGCTTTCCAAGAAGAAGCTACAGTCAAGCCCAAATAAACCTGTTGCTCCAACAGATCTGTGCTGGATTACAGCTGTGACCTGGAAATCATGTGTCTGTGTGGCTCTCAGTCAGCTGAGGGCCCTTTGGGTGGCATCCCCATGCCCAGTGCTACTCCCTGGAGCAATGACCCTGGGCACATGCTTGTGAAGCCATATGGGATGTACCTGAGCAGTGTCCCAGGAAATAAGGACAAGTCAAATTCTCAAATGCCCACTGTTTTTTTTTCATTCCCTAGTTTTGCTGTATTCAGCATTTTTAGACTTTTTTTCCTGACAATTCAAATACTTGTCAAATGGCACCTGTCACTCATCCCCTCAGACAATCTTCACATGTTCTTTATTTGTGAGTACTTAAGAACAAGGGCTTCATTGCCACTGAGGGGTGAAGATAGTTTAGCATTCTGCAAGGGGGTTATGCCCATAATTTTTTTGAGAAAACTCAAAATCTGCTGTCCTTTGTAGTCCATCTGTACTCAGTAGAGCAGATTAAAAAACAACACGGTGTGACAGGGTGAGATAGTGATACCTGATTGGGGAAAATACACAGCGCTGAACACACAAAGCTCCGTGCAAAGCTGACTCTAGTGCCCTGGTGCAGAGAAAACATCAGGAGAGTTCCTGTCATGACAGAAAACCAAGCAGGCAGCTGCATGCTCAAGCCTGACTGCTGTTAGTCAGTGGGCAACAAGTTGGATCTGGAAAGACAACAGAAATTATGCAAGACTGTGAGGCTCTGCATTATACAGGAAATCATAAAGGAAGCTGAAGTAGGCTTTGGGAAGACCTGTTTGTCCAAGGACACTGAGTATATAATGAAAAGGGCTATATTCCCAGGTTATACATGTGCTGGGAAGGTCAGTGGAAGCCTGCCACATAATGCAACAAAGCTTGCACCGGGAAACTGTGAGCCACACACACCCCAAAGAGTACAAAATAGTTGAGGTAGTAGTATCTGCCCAGATCCACTCCTACACTTTGGGAGTAATGCTTTCTGAGTGACAGCTGTGGTTCATCCATGTCTATGCTTCACACCAAACAGCATTAAAGAAGGATTCAGATGCCATCTACTCATTGATGTTCCACAAAATTGAATATATATGAGTGATGATCTATACGCTCCCTCATACCTAGGAGGGAAATGTTACCAGCAGAGTGGGGAGTGAAATCAGCTTGCTGGAATGATTCTGCTGACCTGAAGCAACCAGACACAAAACCAAATAGCAAAGTATACAAAAATGCTGTTGAGCTGAGGGCAGCTTCCTTTGTCAGAGCAAGGCAGATACTGCTTCGCTGGGTTTTGGGGGTGGTGGGGCAGGACTACAGCACTGTATTGCTGCTTGCACAGACTCATCTGAGTTCTACGGCATATGCAAACGCTATGCTAGCAGCACATGTCTCACATAGTGTATTTGGTATGTAAACCTGATAAATAAACACATGAGTAAAACCAGGACAAATATGAAATACCTTGCTAAAATAAGTAAAAATTTTAAAAAAGCCTTTTTACTAAAATAGACAACTGCAGTTGACTAGAATGTTCATGGACCAGCAAGTGTGTGACGTTTTTCATGCACAAATTTCTCTGTGTTTGCTATGTTCCTTTGTTACATTTCTACAGGTGATTGATAAACAAATGTTCAGTATAAATAGATGGACTTCTAATATTTAAGGGCTAGATAATGATCCATGCTTATGATTTATGACCCTCACTGATAAATTTGATTTTCAATTGGAAACAACAGCTAGGGACTGAACCAGCAGTTCATTAAAAGAGTCAGTAATTTATGACAGTATAAAACATTGTGAACAGCCACGGGATGGATAAATTAGTTGTTTAGTATTTATTGAAGTTTCATAGTTCTTGTCTGTAACAGGTTAGAAAGGGACAAGGATGTTACCCAGTTTTGTGCAATAAGAGGTGGAGAACACTTTGAACGTGGCAGTAACCTTAAGGTACAAAGAAATCCCTGGAACTCTTCATCCAATAGTCTGAATGCTCTGTCTGGTATTTTAGGCTCTCCCTGATGTCCTAATGAACTTCATTCGCATTTGTGCTTCCCAGTCCTGACTTTCCAAAAGCCCCTTTTCCTTACCTGAAGGACAGTGTCTTTTCAGCCTTGGCACTCTTCCCAATCTTTTTGTCAGCAGCTACCACAGGCTGGAAAAACTGAAAATTTGTCTCACTTCTGTGTTTCCTTTTCTTGAGGACCAAGAAGTTCCTGGTGTGCAGAATACTCTCAGAGAGAAGAAACGCTGCTCCCTGAGCCTGATTCAGACACTGGAAGGTGACTTCCAGGCTCTTTGGGGACACAGTTGTACTGGCTAATTTGAAAGAAAAAGATGAGCTGCAAACTCCCATTATGTTCCTTGAATGATCTCTCCAGGATTTCTGTGCAGCTGTAGATGCCTCTGAGCTGCACAGAACCAGAGAAAAGAGCTCAGAAGGTTATCCAGTCTACACTTAGACTAAATCAGCTGAACCAAGCCGAAGGAACTATTTAATTCAGGAGTAATTACTGCTAAATTAATATAAGGAAGGAGTCCTTGATTTCTGTTTCCACAAGATGGTGGAGCCCCAGGGAGGGTAATGTTCTAGGTCTCTCCACCTTGCTTGTCATCATGTTGCTAATCACAGAAATCCCAGCACAGCCCATTGCAGAGATCTGTGGGAAGGGAGACATAGAAAAAACAGAGTCATCATGCCAAGAAATGACAAAGAACCACACATCTTCTCAGAAATGCCACTGAGATTGATCCCAAGCAATGTATGCATTCAGGTTTACAAAAACTTTAGGCAGAGACAAGGAATAGTCCTTTAAACCACCACCCCAAGAGAAGGAAAAATGACCCCCCTTGGGTCAGGAATGTTTCTGCCTCTGCTCTCTGTTTCATTCAAGTATACTACAAAGGGATTTGCTTCAGACAGGGAAAGGTGGACGTCCAAGAAGGCCACTGTCTTTTGCAATGCTTTCATATACTCTCAGTTCTTACTGCTAGAAGTCAAGTGCTCCAGCTAAGCAGGTACTTGGTGACTTGCTGGAGGATTTTAATAGGTCAGTAGATCATTGCTTTTGTTAAGAAATAAATTTATGACAGGTTCCTTCTCCTTCTTACTTGAGATTCTTTCTCAAAATGTGACTCCTGATAAGTTGTTCCTGTATGAACTTTTTTATGAGGAAATGGTGGGTGGCAGAATAAATTTACTATGGAAAGAAAAAATCTGACTGCACAAAAGAGTAACATTTTAAGAGAGAAGTTGGAGGGATTTGCGGCACCCTCAAGGGGAAATGCACAAACCCCACACACTGAGTGCATGCAGTGTTGTGTTAGTTGGGACTTCCTTGCCAGACCCCCTCTCAACTCAGCCCATGGCCGCAAGTGCCCTCAGCTCTGTCCTGTCTTCCTGTTTCCCTGCTCCCCAGCACAGCCACATGCACTCTGCTGTGTCCACAGGCTCTCCATGGCTGCCAATATGGAGATCACAGCTGTGCTAGGATGCCCTCCAAAGTAACTCCCAGCATTTTTGGCACACTTGCTTTTGTCTCATGCTCTCTGATCCCAGTGGCAGCTCTGGGCTTGCAGTCCTCCTGCTGCCTGCACCTTGATTTCTTCCTTGTTCCCACCTGTGTGCGCAGCCCTTTTCCAGTATGGCACTATGAAGGACTGGGATGTTTTTCCTGGTCAAGGCAGCACAGGGGAACTGGGTGTTGGGCTGTGCTGACATATAGCAAGGCCTGCTTTTTCGCAAAAGTAAAAAGCAGGAAAAGGTCATTTCACATGATGTACTTTCAGAGAAAATGGAGAGGAGAGGAAAGAGAAGCAAATTTCAGGGCTTGGTGAACCGCAGGTTGTGATGTTCAAAACCAAAACGAGAACAGGCACTGCCAGGAAGCATTCTCAGTGGGACTCACCTCTTAGGGCTGGCATGGGGAACACAGAGGCCCTGCTGGCATTTGCACAATACAGGCTGTCTGATGGCCTGAGTTGAACAAGGAGCTTTGTTCAAACAACAGAAAAATGGTATTAAAACAACCTTACAGCAACTCTGTACATGTCTAGCTTGTGGAAAAATAATGTAAAATAAATCAGGCCTAAACCACATAAGATGTTTTGTTGCCAGGTATTTTACTGTTATGGGTAGAGTGTCAGGCATGGGTGCTCATAAATCAATTGCAGTAGTTTCTATTATTTCAAAAGAGATAGAATCTACTGAAAATTATTCTGATTGAAAGCATTTCTGCGAAGCTACAAGGAAATTCCAAGCAAGGTCAGAATGTACAGAGTTTCCAGTTCCCATCAGGTATTACAATTGCTGTTGAAACACTCTGTTTCCAAACTGCAACCCACAATCTCAGGTGAGGTCATTCTTCCTTGTGACAAGACATGTTGCATTGTCATGTAGCCTATTGTACATCCTGGTAACAGGAGTTTTGCTTGTAAATCAGCAAAATACACATGGACGTCTATAACTTCAGAAACACAAACTGTCAGCATAAAACCCAAAATTGTTCATGCCCTTTTAGCTATGCACAGCTCCAGCTGGCTGGCTTGACTGGATTTGAATCTCTTTTTTTCTTTTCTATGGTACTCAGTACACTTCCAACACTACTCACTAGTGTAATGGCACTGCATGCTGATGTGAAAATCACAGCAAGCTCATTAAAAACAGCTAAATTAATTTTTATTTTTCCTTTTGATCATTTGATACGTGCTATTACAGAGTTGCAGCCATAGTCTGACTTCAGGAATAAAGCAACTTGTGCTTCCTTTGAAATTCCAGAGAGAGTGAAGGAAGATATGGGGAAAGTTGCCTAAATACACTCCAATAAGCCCTAGAAGTTACCAGGGAAGTTTCTGAAATGCAGCACTTTCTGGTAAGCATTGCATTTCTATACCACACCCCAAGACAGCTAGGGAGGGCTTGCGAGCTGTGCCAATGCAAGGGTGTACGCTCATTTCTCTCTCCTGAGGTTAGACCATCCCTTTGGATGTGGAGCCTGCAAGCCACTCCTTTGGCAGGGACAACACTCCCACACCTTTTCCTACCAAAGGCTGAGCAGTTTTCTTCTAAGAGCAGCTGCTGGTGCTGATGATTTAACATAAAATGCAGAATCCTGCACCAAGGACCCTCTTTTCTCACACCTGTCTCATTTACAGAATAACTTTTGGCTATGTCTACGTTGCATTACATTACAGTACATTACACCATATTACAGCACACAGCATTGCAATATCACATTTACAGACTATGTATGGCTATAGACAGCAGCAAGCACTGCAGCCCAGCAAGAGCAGTCTGTAGAAGCAGAGGATCCAGCAGTCACACCACGTATGTGGATCAGCTCCTGGAGCAGCTGGAACACAGAGGCTGTGCTCTAGGAGAGGGTTTTCCAGTCCAAGAAACCTAGGCTGATTCCTGAGTGAACCAAAACACCAGAGTGGAGGTAATCAGGGCAACCTTCAGCAAATGTTCCTGTCCCCAGATAAAATGATAATGTAGAAAACATCCTTAGGTTTTCCCAAATTCACCCAAGATTTGGACATTTTTGCTTTACTTGACCTCAGAGGACTCAAACTTCTACCTCCCATTCCCCACACAATGGCAGAATGACCAGGCTGTATGTTAGCCCAGGCTGATGCTGGTTTCCACCTGTCTCACAGAATTTATTCATCCAGGCAGAGAGGAACAAAAGTCAGCAGGTCAAAAAGACATGGGGAGGGAATGAGAGAATTTGAGTGAGAATTTTCCCTAAGGACTAAAGGACTCAGCTGGGAAAGGGGAGGAAGCTTTGGAATCTCTGCTCCAAGGATGGTTTATGCATTTTACATTAAACACTGAATAAAAGGCTGGAAATTTGACCCAGAAGTAACATTACACTTTTCCAGCTGCCGATCTTAGCCACCAGTTGAGTCAGGACCTGTCTTGCATGCTCTTTGTCCTACTGTGCAGTGTTCCAGAGGAGGGAAGAGTGTCCCCTCTTCCTTCCCAGCCTCCACCCTTGGCTGCCAACCTCAGGAGGGAGAGATGTGGGATTGATGGAAATGTGGGATAGAACCCTGCAGACTGAAGGAAATACAGATCTGGGTCTCCTCCTTGTTGAGAAACAGATGTACCCAGAGGGACAGACAACTATCCAGCCAGCTCCATTAGGAAAGGAGATATGTTTTGATGTACCACATGGTGTCCAAGCACATGCAGGTACGTCTGCGGCACACTAGTGAAATCCTTTGGGAACGTCGGTGACGTCTTCTTCCTGACCATGGGTTTGTGATGCAGAAGGGATGGGGTATCCTGAGAGCACCTTGCAGCGATGCTGGGGACTGAGGGGAAAAGTTCTCAGAGGTGCATCACTGAAGTATATCCTGAGGAACCATGTTACATTTCGCACAAGTGGAAAAGTGACTTCCTGAGCATGTTTTTTTTCAGGCATTGAGAATTTAAGAACTTCCCTCCAAAAGTGATAATTAGTCCTGGAAATAACATGTATCCAGGCTTTTGCTGGCAGTGTTCCTGGGCTTGGATAGAGCTGAGAGTTTATCCAATGTTCAAATTGGATTAGCAGCACTGATGGCTTACTAAATTAAGTTGAAATAATGTATACAAGCTTTAGACTAAAGAAGTGTGTTTAACAAAGGAATTTTCCAGGAATTTATCAAGATAATTTAGTTAATCCAAACAGCTTTTCTGCTATAGGAAAAGCCCAAGCAAAACCAGAGAGTCCTTATCTTTCAATCATACCATATCAGACACACATCCCTTAGGTATGACCCAAGTGAATTAAATTCTGCTTCAGATTTACAGATTGGGCCATTGTGGGCTCTCATTTCTGATATTTTCGTCTTTTGCTTGGTTTGTGTGTGAAAAAAGTAACATTTCTTTCTAACAGTCCCATTATGAAAAACTGCAGTTGCTGTTGGTTTTTTAATCATGTTTAATAGGTGGTTATTCTTCAGTGATTAATTTTTCAGTGGTCAATTGGATAATGCCTCCCCATTCCTTGGTGAAGGAGGCTGTATAATACCAGAACCGTTAAAACCAAGAGTGAGAGTTAGTTTGCTAAGGAGTGAATTAAGCCGGTGAATGAGGTGTGAACCAGGCTGTGTCACAAGACCATTTGGGTCCAGGGACCTGCAGCTGTATGGTCCCTCGGGTCAGTCTCCAGTGGCAGTGGTGAGTCTGAAGAGCTCTCCTGGGTTTGTGAATAACTGGTAGCACATCTTTGGCTGACAAAATCTTTGATTGCTAGTCAGAGTTTTCCTACACAGTGATAAAGGGGTTAGATAGGTTTTGGGAGGAGTTCCAAGAGATTATTTAGGTACTTGATAGGATTTAAATGTCAGACACCTATGTTCAGAGCTACAAGAAAGAAAACCCCCACCCAGCTGCCACCCAGCCCTCCAGGCACTTAAATTCACAGGTGCCTTCCACTCATCCACAGCTCCTCTTTTTGGTGTCACTGGAATGGCCGGGGGGGAAGGAGAGGGAGGGTGGGGTTGTGGAGCAAAGGACCTCCCCCCATATCAAACCAAACGACCACCTCCTTCGGGGAGAAGAGAGGAAATATCGGAGGGAGAAGGCATCAGATTGGAAGGTCAGACTTTCTCTCTGGAGGAAGCCTCAGCATGAGTTTATGTTTTGCAATAAGCAGTAGATAAACACAAAAATAATCCTGGGATCAAGGTTATCCCTCTTGGCTGTGAGAAGGAAAACCTGAGCTATCTGGTATTCCCCTTTCACCCCTAATTTCTGTGGAATATCACAGTCAGCGCAGTTCCAGGTTATCATTTTTATAAATCTGTTTCAACTGAAAAAGTTACTCTTATCCACGTCCCTTTTTTCCCTTACAGTGACCAAGAAATAGGAAGGTGTCTCTGACCACCACTCCTCGCCTCTGCTGGGTGTGGGCACACCTTCCAGCTCCATGCCAGAAAGCACGCATCATAGAATCGTAGAGTGGTTTGGGCTGAATCATCCAGTTCCAACTCCCCTGCCATAGGCAGGGACACCTTCCACTGGATCAGGTTGCCCAAAGCCTTATCCAGCCTAGCCTCAAACACTTCCAGGGATGGACCATCCACAACTTGTCTGGACAATCTGTTCCAGTGCCTCACCACACTCACAGTCAACAATTTCTTCCTAATATCTAATCTAAATCTCCTCTCCTTCAGCTTATAACCATTACCCTTTTTCCTGTCACTGCACTCCCTGATAAAGAGCCCCTCCACAGCTTTCCTGTAGCGCACTCTTAAGTACTGGAAGGCAGCTATAACATCTCCCTGGAACCTTCTCTTCTCTAGGCTAAACAACCCTAACTCTCTCAGCCTCCTCACATGGGACGTGCCCTCTGTTCATCTTTATGGCCTTCCTCTGGACTCACTCTAACAGATTCATGTGCCGAGGGCTCCTGAATTTAATGCAGTACTCCATGTGAGCTCACGTCCCTCAGCCTGGTGGTCATACTTCTTTTGATGCAGCCTAGGATAAGGTTGCTTTCTGTGAGTAGTTTCTGTGCTTTCTGCAAGCACACATGGCTGGCTCGTGCTGAGCTTCTCATCAACCAACTCCCCCAAGTCCTTCTCCTCAGGGATGCTCTCAATCCATTCTCTGCCAAGCCTGAATTTCTGTTTGGGATTGCCCTGACCCAGGTGCAGGCCGTTGTACTTAGCCTTGTTGAACTTCATGAGATTTGCACACACCCATCTCTCAAGAGGTCTTCAAGAGCAAATCCTTCATGTCTCTGACCCTCCCATGGATAGCTAAACCTGCCCTCCACCTGCCAGCAAAATTGGGTTACACAACTATCGATTTCATTGTTAATTTCCTTCTTCATACTTCTGAATTTTGGGGTATTTTTTTTCCTCTATCACCTCTGGACACAGAGCAGAACTGATTGAAATGCCACCCAACCAACTCTCACTCCTGAAGTAGTTCAGGCCACTGGAAACCAAGGAGTTGCATGAGGGATACAAATTTTTCCTTGACATGATAAATGTTAATGAAGTGCTAAAATTATTTTTCCCTGAAGTCCTTTAATTTTTGTCTGATCTGAACTAATTCTGCCTCATCATCTGATAATTTCATCTTTTATCAGCCTCTTCTGGTGAAAATATCCATTTAAATATAAGAAAATATCAGGGATGTCAAAATAAAACTGAACCTTCAAGCCAGGGTTTGAAGCATTTGCTGGGAATTCTAATTTTTGCTGCATTTATTCTGTGTTAATACAAACTACTACTATTATTATTATTATTACAATTATGACTACTACTATGACTACTATTATCGCTCCCTTTGACTGAGGAGCTGCAGGGTCAGAGCCAGGTTCAGCCCCATCTGGGTGGCTGTGATGTGCAAGACATGAGTGTTCCTGCTCACTGCTCAGGTCTTACCTGCACCGTGAAACTTTGCAGGCATTGGTGAATTAGTTACATTTTGACAAGATAAGAAGCCGGAAACTGCATTAACTCTGAGTGTGTAATTTTTTTCAGACAGTCTATTAAAGTTCTGTTGGGTGTTTTGGAACTTTTTTTATTATCCTCAGATGAACACATACTGTGTGCCTACCTGGTAGATGTTTTGATTAAAACCAAGCCATCAGCCCTAATAAGAGGATTAAATTCTCCTTCCTGTGTCACCTAGGTTCAGCCTAAATCTGCAAGAGTTGGTCCACGTTTCAATGTTGTGAACTTCAGCCCCAGGGACATACAGGGAATTTTACCTGGGCCACAGGGTTCACCATTTGTTTTTCATTCCAGGTTTTTCATATATTGTAAATGGTATCAGATGATGTAGTCTGATTCTTTCTTGAGGGCATCGTCACGCTTTATATGATGTTGTCGTCATTGTTATCATTGTTATTTAATAATTGCCTAAATTTCCCCCATGGCCCCAAGACATCACTGACATGGGTCCCTGGACTGAGAAGAGCATCACAGACAGGTGGTAGCCAGGTGGTGACAAGATGCAGGGAGCAGCTCTCCTGTCCATATACCTCTTGGCAGGGATGAAGCAGGATGCTGACAAGGGCCTTTGCTAGGACTTGACAGCTGAGTCAGGGCTCTGCAAGAACCTCTCCCTGTCTCCTCCTCCCACCCACCCACCTGGCCGTTGCTCTGGGTGTCAGACAAAGTGTTGGGTGCTGCTGTGCAGAGAAACCCCTCCGGAGCCACTCAGCTGTGTGTGCCTGTTGAAGAAGCACTCATATTCCACAAACAGCATCAAGAGTGCAGGGCCAAGAAGGTGGGAAAGAGCAGAAGTGTTATTTGCACACACACACATCTTTTTTTGGTGAAGCTGGCCAATTTTTGGCTTCTGTGGAGCTTGAAAAGGAGGCTATTCGTCTTTACATGCTGTTATGGCTTGAGTTAATTTGGGTTGGTTTCCTGATTCTGGCTCAGCCTGGTCTAAAGTAAATGCATTTTCTGAAATTTAACTGCTAATTTTTTCAGACAGTTTCTCTCTAGAAGCAATAACATGGAACAAAAGTATGCAGAAAGGCCAATGTTTATACTTATTCCTATCGTAACCAAGGCCATCCTTGCGCTGGTGAAAAAGACTGCACCTGCAGGGAGGGGCAGACAGGACAGGTGACTCCAAACTGACCAACACAGTATTGCATCCTATGTACATCATACTTGGTATAAAATTGAGAGATCACGAGGGTCGTCTTCTCTTCGGCAATGGCTGATGCCCAGTGAGGACCTTGTTTGTCTAATTGCTCCTGGTTCTGGATCTGTGCGTTCCTGAATCCAGTTTGAGTTCAGCTCTCTGCTAGCTGCAGACCCATTCCCTCATGTCTGCTCTACAGCATTTGTGGTGACGTATGGGCATCGATGGGTGGAGTGAGGGTACGATCTCAGATATTTATACATATTTCATTATTTATTATTATTAGTGGTGGTATTTTTATTATTATTTCATTAAAGCTGTACATTTAGTTTCCAATCCAAAAGCCTTTTTCCTCTCCCCTTCCCCTGGGGGTTTGAGGGGGGCAGAATTTGGGAGCCCAACTGCACGATTTTTAGCTGTGAAATTAGCCAGGTTGGGACTGAACCATTACACATGCCCAGCCTGAGAAATATAAGTCTGACACCACACGGCTGGGGAGGGGCAAGGCTACTACAGTGGCAGCACTTTCCCTGCAGTCAGTGCTGCAAAGTCTGTGCAAGGAAGTTTGCTGAGGTGGAGGTGGTCTCTGCCCACTGGCCAGCCTGAGGGGAGAGCCCTAGCCAGTATGGTGTAGGATCTCAGACCCAACACTACTTCTGGCTGTGGAGGCCATGTTCCCTGAGAGCACAACAAACATTTGTGTTAATTGCACACCAAACAACTCAAAATGCGCATGGAGAACTCTTCAATGCCTGCCCTCTCTGCCTTCCCTCTGTGGTAAGAGCAGCTCAGCAAGCATCGGGTAATGAAGACAAGAAGCGACAGGATTGCTCTTAAACCAGGTCCCCAGCTGCTACTTTTGCTGCAAATCAATAAACACACTCTGTGAGTGAGAAGTTGAGCTGTGAGTGACCATTACTTGGAGGTACTCAACAGGGACTCTTCTCCCAAACTGGCTGCTGGGCACTTCCTCGCCTTGATACTGAAAATTAACCTTGCCAGACCCCAATCACCACAGTGCCAATGGGGGGAGCCAACAAGGCAATGCCTGCTACTTTATGAAAAACAGAAATTGATGTATTTCAGGAGAGCTGTAATAAAGCCTTAGTTAAATAAGGGGAGTAGAGGTAACACTGGTAGTAGAAGCACATACCAAGCAATTGGGAGCAGAGGTCTGCCTCGTGTTGGCTGCAGCAGTGCTTTCCAGCATGCTCTCATGGGGCGAGGATGGGTGAGGCACTGGGCGGGCACGGAATGCACCAGCAGGGACCCTGCTCGCCAGTGGAGCTGGGGGAACCAAACTCACTTTGACCCAGAAGCAAAGAGCTGGTAACTACAGTTCATGGGGTAGGGTAGGCAGCCTTAACTATGCAAAAGGTAGCACTTTGGCATGCAGTGTTGCTGGGAAGGGTTTAGGTCAATGAAAAAACAAAGCCAGAGTTGCAGAAGGGTTGGGCTGCGAGAGAGAAATGGAGGAGGCCATATGGAGCTGGAGTGAAGGGCTGTTACATGCAATGGTAGTCGAGTCTGGAAAGATGCTGCTGCTGCACCTGCATGCGGTCAGGCTTCCTGCCTCTTTGATAGGAAAGAAAGGCAAGGTGGTGTGGGGTTGTAGGGAATTTGCAAGAGAGCTTTTCCAGAGGCTCTGATTAATCTTTTGGCACCACAGCCAATTTAAGCAATCTCTGCCCCAGGGGTAACAAAGGGGAAATCACAGGGTGGGGAGACAGCAGGAGGGATGGGCAGGGACAATTAAGTTAGTTGCCATGAAAGAAACTGGCTGAACTACCAGGGCATGATGGCAGTGCCAGTATAGCACAAACTGCCTGTCAGCAGTGCATCAGAGATTCTGGGGGGAGACCCTCTCTCCAGGGAATTGCTACAGGGCAGGAGCAAGAGCAGGCAGAGAGAAGGGCTGGGAGCAAGTGTGCTCTGCACTTCAGAGCAGCCCCAATCAGCTTGTGAAGACACAGGAGAAGGTCTGAAACCAAGAAAAGCTGCTCAGCAGAAAGGGCTAACTACCACCCACCAAACACAGCCACCTCTCCTGCTCAGGCCACTGGATGCAGCAAGGAGAGGGAAGGTGACTTGGAGAAACAAGACACTTGAAAGCTGCCATTTCTTTGTGTTGCCATTTACTTCAGTGTAATAAAACGGGAAGTGAAGAATTATTTGAAGGCACTGAAACCATTAGGGACTTTTCCTTGGCATTAACAAAAGTCAAGGGATGTTTCAGACAGAGGAGAGCATCCATAATTAGGGTTGGACATACTGTGGTGGGAAACATCCCAGCCAAATACATCTTGGTCACAACTGGTCCTCCCTATTGAGTCAATGAATTAGCACTAGCTTAATCTCTGATTTACAGCTGCATTTAGTGTAGGCTGGACAGGGACTGACATATGTTCCTGACATGTCTGGCTGCACAGATATCCTGGCAGCAGGGCAGTGTTGCTTCTCTGCACTTTGCCAGCTCCTGCTACCATGCAGGAAACACCCAACCAACCCAAACCTGTTTACAGCATGGTCTCATGCACAGTCCTGAGGCACAAAAAGCATGTACGCCAAATTTCTTCATTTAAGCTTTGTCCACTTATCCAGGCTTAAAATAACAACAGATATGAACAGATCTTCTAGAAAAAAGAGCTGCTGAAATAGAGAACGGTTTGGAAACTTGCAAGGAGGAAATGAAAATATCATAAGAGCACCATTGTCATATCCCCATTTGGTGTTTAGCAGGCCTACACTTTATGATAGACTAAGAAAAAATACCCTTCCTCCATTTCAGGAAAACTTACCTGCTTTAAGGTGTTTTCCAGGTATATTGACATTCAGCATAGGGTGATTTCAATTTGATCACTAAAAGTGCTGAGATATGATCAGGTATAATCATTAACTGATCTCCATTCACAGTCCCTATGTGTGATTTGCAGCACGCCCTGGATGAAAGTCCGTAGCTTGAATTGCTCCACGAAACACAGATCTGGAACAGAAGCAGCTGTGTCCCTGCACCCTGGGACCAGCAACCTTGTAAGGCCTGAGCTCTTATTGTTTGCCCCTGAGCAGACTGGGGGACAATCTGGTGAGGTATGGCCTGAGCCCCCACCTTCCTGACCCTAAGGGAACAGCTCCATTAAGTAAAGGTTTAAACCAATGTCATAATGGGACACAGAGCCTGGAGAAGGAGCCATGATGAGGCCAACAGGAAACAATGCCTACAGAGGCAAACTTTTGTAGCACTTTTCACTTCTGCTTGTATTTTCAGTCTGCAGAGAGAACAATACAAGCACAGTAATATACAGTTGTGTATATTTTTTTCCTCAAGCTTATCAATAGACATGTTTAGAAGACTAGCAGCAATTTCTTTTCACAACAGCAATTTAAAAAGAAAATGTGCTGTGAAGGCAGGAAAGATCTGGAGTTTGCCGGAAGAGAATAGACAAATGACAGGAACAGAGCTGACACTAGGTATTTTCTCTCTCCTGTTGCTTGTGCCTGCACCCTGTTAGGGTTCTACTGGTCACACATAGAACAACCAACCCCCCCATAAACCCACATGCAGCATGGACACACACAAAGCTACGCTGGCACTTGTAAGAGAAGGTGTGATACAACAGCAGGAGGAAAACCACACCGTGCATAATCTCTGCTCCTAGCCATACCTGCTCTTTGTTACACCCCTTGAAAGAGTAGTTCCATGATGCAAAAACAGTGAGGCTTATCCATTTGCACTGATGCAAAAACAACAACAGAGAGCAACCCTGCCGAGCTCAGTGTGTTCATGATGTTTTTATAATGGTGAGAAAGGATCCAAAACAGGAAACACACAGAAGACCAGGGTCTTATACTACACCCTCCTCTTCTACCTTAAGCATCCCCTGCATTCAATAGCACACCCCTCCCACAAGCACCTAGACCCCTGCACTCTAGAGTTACCCATGTACCTCCATTAGAGTATGGACCATAGAACTGGGGCATCAGTGCTCTCTCTGGCTGGGAACGAGGGGTATCTACAGGTTATGTGCACTTAGGATGTAAAGTCCCTGCTTGAAAACAGTTTTTCATACGCACTTGTCCTGCTTAACAGCTCATTAGCATTCGCATATAGACTCTCACTTCATTAAGAAAGGTTAAAGTGTTTGCTTTTTATTCAGAAGACTTGTTCCTCTTCCAGTGATGCTTTCTGATGTCCTTCAAACCAAAGCGCCCCTAGTTCAACAGCACCATCTGACTACCACAAAAAAAAAAAGCAAACAAATCTAAACCAAACAGTTCCATGATGTGAAACAGTACAAACAAATACAGCTAATACATTACAGAAACAAACACTTAAAGTTATGTATGTTGCTATAAAATCAGTAGTATGCAATTAAAAGATCACCAGGTCTGCTAGGTGTTTAAAGCAAGTCTACTTAGGCTGCATCTATACAGTCATGCTGGTTTTAGGATGGCTTTGCACTCAGGACATTGCTACCTCAGTTATGCTCACTACATGGGATAGGCTTTCACACAAATTCCCCTACAGCCAGCAGTGCATATGCAAGTGTCTCAAGCTACCTCTCCAGCCTCAAGCAGCACTTGCAAAGATGTAAAGGTGTAGCCTATCTCCATATCCTCCCTATGAATATGGTATTACAGGGTTCATGTGCATGTGCCTGGTTAAGAAACAGAACAGTCAGTTGTGTACTATAACACCTTAAGTAACATGGAATCTTTGATTTTAGAAAAATATTTTAATTGTCAGTTCACAAGTAAAAACTATCACTATTACAAAACAGTTTGTAATACTAGAATATCTAGCATGGAAAAAATTCTGTTCTTATTGCTGTTGCATGTAGTTTTAGGAGCTGTGTCAGGATGAAGGTACTAGTGGGTTTCCCACTTGTTGTAGTCAGCTTGCAAAGATACTCACAGGAAGACAGCCTTTCCTATTTAATCCTCATACAATTTTCACATATTTAGGCTGCCCTGACATTTTTCAGACATGTGCATAATTGACACCTGACGCTACATACCAAATCTTACCCAACTTAAATTGGTTCATGTAACAAATTTCATTTGCAGCCTTTAAACAAAGAACATTCACTCCAAAAAGAGTGAACACCAGCATTGACACCACCTTAGCTACTTGTAAATCCTATAACTGTGTTCTGACAGCTATCGGATATTAACTCATTCATTTCATTTTGTTTGGTTTCTTCCTTATTCTCATGGTTGGGGTGTCGTTTTGGACTTCCAGCTTTTTTAGACCTTCTGAGGAAAAATTTTGCCAGTAAGTAACATAATTCAGCCACATTTAAAAGAATGCAAATGCTGGACACAGCAATCATGAAAATGGTAAACACCGTCTTTTCAGTAGGTCGAGAAACAAAGCAGTCTACTATGTTGGGGCAGGGCCAAGCACTACACTTCATTAAGCGAGGCATTCGGAACCCATCATACATGAAATAAAACGCATACATGAAGACTGCTTCAAAGACCAGTCTGAAGAAGATGCTGCTGGTGTATGTCCACCATAAGGAGCCATCAATATGAAATCTCTGTCTTCTGATTTCTTCAATGTCCTTGTATTCGCATCTCTGGTCTCCCTTTCTGAACTGCCTTTTCTTCTCGTGCCTTCTGTAAGCTACATGCATGGCCACCAGCAGCGCGGGTGTGGAAACAAAGATCAGCTGCAGGGCCCAGAGTCTGATGTGAGAGATGGGGAAAAAGTGATCGTAGCAAACATTCTTGCAACCAGGTTGCAGAGTGTTGCAGATAAAGTCATCTTGCTCATCTCCCCAGACTCTTTCTGCAGCCACTACCAGGATCATGATACGGAAGATGAACAGGACTGTGAGCCATATCTTCCCGATGCTGGTTGAGTGTTTATTCACACCTCCTAAAATGGTATGCAGAGCTCCCCAATCCATTTTCTTTTTTTAATCCTCTGCAAGACAAACAAAACTAAAGATTAATCAAGATGGGAAACAAGTACCATCAAGCACGTGATATAAAATAAAGGCAGTATCACGTAATTGCATCATATCCATTGGCTGCAGTAACATTTTGTTGATGCAGTGGGCTTATATATAAGCAGTCATAAATCACTAATTTCATATCAACAGGTAATATTTCATTACTTGATTACACATAGTATCACATTCATTCAACTTCTATTTGTATTTGCCAACTGAAAACAGCTATTAGCCACTTTAAATGTGAAAAGCAGACAGAGGAATTTGATGAAAACCAGGCTTAAAAGATACAACTTCTAGTAGTTCAGTAACAGTAACAAAAGAATAGTAGATTACCTCAGCCAAAATTAAGGTAGGTGTTATTTTAAAAAGAATGACAGCTAGAATTCCTATGTAAATCAAGCCAAGTTGGCCCAACTTTAGCTTTAGAATTAAACCTTAAAGAAGGGTTTTATGAGTACATTCCTGCAATAAAGGCAGACCTCAAGGAATGCTGTTGATGCTCTGCACCTTCCATGAGCAAGTCTGGATAACCTGCATTCACAAATTTTAAAAAGTTTGACTGTAGAGCTCTATAGTGTTAGTTGAAGCAAATCCCCTAACAGCCTGAGGCAATAAAAGTGAATTCATGGTCATTATCCACATCATCTTGAGTTGGATATTTAAAATCAGTGCTTAAAGATTCACCCCAAAGTTGCATTTCTCTCTCTAACTACAAAGAGCCTACAATAACTATACAAAGGCATCAGTGAATGCCACCACCACCCCCCCCAGTGGAGACTGCATAACTCCTAGAACAGTTGAGCCATTCCAGAGGCTGGGAGAGCACTCAAACATTTGAAGAGTTCAGACAGGCCAGCAGTAGCTCAGAGACTTTTCAACAGAGGCATATAGTTTCCAGTAGGTAAGTTTCAAAGTACTATGGCTGTAATGAATTAAAGGATTTCACCTTTGTCCCCCACATACCTCCCTAGAAACACCACAATTGTCTGGGTTTGCTCAGCTTCCACAAACAGCCCTTCACAGAGAACATTCAGAGGCATTTCAGCCCAAGTTACTTTGCAAGCTACTGTGAATTCAAGAGGCCAACATTTCTTGTGCCTATCAGCCAGGACCCTCTAGAAGAGCTCACAGATCTCTTTGCTCTGAACTTCCTCGCGCAGATTATTATTTCCTCAACTTTTGATTCATTTGCATCTCAGAGACCACTTTTCTTTGGTACAGGGTGCCAATAAGTAAAATCACCTTTTCAAGGTTTCTAGAGAATAGCAGCCACTGGCACAAATGCCATCATATACATTAGTGACAGAATTAAGATTTTTCCTAATTCACATTGCATGAGGAAGAAAAAGACATTTCTTTGCAGTTGCCTTCCATGTCAAACTCCCATTCTGAATAATGTCAAAAATCCTTCTGCTTTACAGAAGAAATACATCTAATCAGAAAGTCACACAAAACAATAGAGAGCATCCTTCAAAGTATACAACAGCTCAGGGAAAACAAGGATATTTAACTGTTATAAGAATGCAAGGTTGTTTGGTTTTTTTCTTAAGTTATTGGAATTTAAGTGTGAACTTCCTTCCCTCAGATCAGGCTGGTTGATGGGGTAGGGTTATACTGCAGAAGGTGAAAAGCAAGGGAGAGACCCAAGAGTTTCTTTGGACTGGAGAGAACCTTTCTTGAGCCTCCCTCAGGATGCAGAATCTATGTAGGCTATTACCTCTGTGTCTGTGTGAACGCAGTCCTGGAAGCAGAGTTACCTTCCTATCCTGCTAGGTTATTTTTTCCAAAAAGAAAGTTCACTTCTCATTAGCATACAGATACAGAGAATGTCTCTGTAAGGTAACAACCCTGTGAGGGCACAGGAAAGGCCCTTAATACCAAGGGATACTTACAAAACACTAGCCAGACTTTCAAATACTTCTTTCTACCCCTCTTTTTGTCATCCGATTTTTTACCACACAAGTCCTTCTTTCAGGATTTGCTTTGGAGATCATGTTAAACAAAGGAACAGTTACAACTTCATTAGCATTTTTATTAGTGCTTTATTACATGCACATTGCAGTTTATAGTACTTATAAAATGACACCACAGCTATTATGACTAAAAGTACTTATGCACACCTGAATAAATCCTGTAGAAGGCTGGCACCATGTAAACTATGATTAGACACATAATTCACCCATCCTTTAATTCCACCAGACTCTCTGCACTTTCTATCTCAGTCATTGTTCCTTCTTCTCCCTGCCTGTCAGCAATCTCCTAGCAGCATGAAAGACTGAGAAGTGGAACCTGTATATCCCCTCCTCATAAGCCCTGTTTCTTATGCTTCACCTCTCGTCGTAAAACAATGATGCTACCTTTCTTCTACCATAACTTCACAAGGATTTCTTTCCACATGCAATCATTCCTTCCTGTCTCCCCATGCAAAAGGGGATTAAAAATACAAGTGCCTCAGGGTATGGTTAAAGGGCACCTTGTAATCAGTGGCAAAGTTACCTCAAGATGTTTCCCCACCAGTATCTGCTCCTGAGGTCACACCACAGTTCTCTAAATCCTGCAATTTTGTTGAGCTGCCTTATAAACCAGCACAACTTCACGAAAAAACAGGCTGCAAATGGCAAAGCACAGGAAGAAACAAGCAGTCAGTGGAGAGGGCTTTGGCAAAGCTTTATTGCTGAAAAAATACTCCGTGAAACTATACTCTTCTGCTGAGCTGCTCAATCTCATTTGAAAGCATATTGTGCTGGCTAATCCAAAACACTGTGCTTCAACTCTAGCAAAAGTTTAGTGCAAAAGAAAGCAACCAAACTTTGGAGAGGCATCCTTTTGCCTGGAGTCTCCTAGTGACATTTCCTCCCCTTCCCAAAAAAGCCTTTGTCTTTCCTATGCCCAAACCCTCCCCCTCTTCACCATTCCTATCTAGCTTTCTAAGTCCTTCAACTCTCTTTGGCTCCTCCAGCTACCATCCCCTATTATCCCTGCTGCTTACCAAGCTAGTTGTCAACCTTTGCCCCTTCTTGCTATACCCTCATGGCCTCTCAGGCTTGTTTTTATGCTGGTGGAAAGTCATATGACTTCAGGGAAACTCAAGAGATTGATACAGGCACTTATCAGATACCAATAAGTCTCACTATCTTCTCCCTGAAAGGTGGCATAGTTAAGATTGTAGGGCCATACTCAGAGAGTCTGAATTCCATCCAGGCATTTTGGCCTCAGTGTTTCCTACAAGCTGGGTTTAAACAACTCTCAATGCTATTTAGAAGCTTTAATGAAGGCAATTCAGTGCCCACCTCTCTCTTCAATAAACAGACACAAGGACCCAAGCAAAATTTAAGTTAACCAAGTACAGCCCTTAACACCATTATTAAGGTATCATTGCAGATCACTCCAGCTAAACATCAAGTTTGGGTTATCTGTACTGATGTGATGGCTCATTTACTCCTAACTTAATCAAAAGCTAGGATGTTGACTCTTGATTGCAGGCTCTCTTTCTTCCATATAGTTGCTTTTAAGACTTTTTTACTAGTGAGTATAATATTAACTGTCTTGCTGACCAAAGGAGAAGAAAACAGGAAAGCTACTTCCCTTTGATGGGTGATAACTCTTGTTTTCATTGACCCAGTCCAGATACTATTTCCATGTGAGCAAAACTAGCTAAATGCTTACAGAAGTAACAGTATGTCGACAGTCAAGCACTTAGTTGCTTTGCTGGTCTCATTCATGTACTATTGCTGTACTTTTAAGTTCAATATGAAAGCTTAGGTGAATTTTTGTTAAAAAAAATAAAGTCGGAATGAGAATAGGAACTGTAAGAAAGTAAGAAGCTGGGAAGAACAGAAAATAGCTGGAGTCAGCGAGATTGAGTAACTCAGCATTAGAAACCATCCTAACATGGGACTGTATTGTGTTAAATTTTCCTTAAAATATTTCAACTAGACATGAAAATAAACTTTTCCAAGTCTCAGCATAGATCTCTGTTACCAGCTGAACTTTCTGTTTCATTTCAACAATCAGAGGATCACACTAGTATGTGGCTGTTACAGTAGGAGTAACCGTCATAAAACGATCATAAAACATGACTATGTCCCACTGCAAGTTAGTTACGAGGGAAGCAGTTCTATATAATCGCAACACAGAGAGGCACACAAGCACGTGCTTTTGTTTTTTTGTTTGTTATTGGTGTTGGGGTTATTGGTGGTGGTGTTATTTTGGTTGTTTTCTTCCCACTAGTTGGCTAGGCAGCAGCAAGAGAACTACTCCAGCATAACAATTTCTGTAGTTCTCCAGCTTCCGGACAGTGTTGTTTTGAACACTGTGCTGCCATGGCTGGACTGTCTTCTACTTTAAAGCTAGCTTCTGCAAAACCACATTAAACTGCAGTCACAGCAGGCTTCATACACCCAGTAAAAATCCCTGCAATTCGCAACACTGAAGGCAATTATCATTAAGCTCTTGTCGTTGTGAGCACAGCTAGTTAGTAGAGGCTTTTTTCACTCTGTTAAATACTGTTATAGTGGGAAATCATTAGTCAATAATTAAATCCGTAACTTCAGCAAATAACTAGAATACCGTGAAGGTAAAACCAATAAAAGACACATTTCTGTAACAACAAGAGCCATGCTGTGTATATGAAAGGATACCATCAAGGAAAAAAGTTAACTAGTGTTAGAATATGAACTTATGCTATCGAAACATCTAGGAGTTCCAGTCAAGAAAGGGTCCACAGTATGGTAACGTATATGTAAATTCAGAGTAAGATTATATCCTTCTCCCCACAGCTACAAATTGGATACCAATTTACTTATTCTACTGCTATTACACAGAAATGTAGAGGTTGTTCACAATGCCTCCTCTTTTATGAGAATTTTAGTGGAGGATGTATCAAGAATCACTGGTCCAGTGTGACTTTCCACCACTTTCAGTAGCACCTCCAGATACTTAGAAAAGATCAGCAGTCTGTCAAGTCAAAAGTTGCTTTATCCCATCTGGGAATACATTAAGCAACATAATCTTTAAGCACAAAAAGTACTGGTCCCAAGTGTGCCTCCTCACTCCCCAAGCTGGGGACAAAGATAACTCAGATACCCGAGAATAGCGGTTCTAATGCAGAATTTTTGCCATAGAAGAGCTTTAGAACATCTAAACTGCATCAGACCCAAGATCATGACCAAAATTATGTTATGATCCAACTTCACACAAGTATTGTACGTCAAGGTTCAGCATGCATTGAAAGGCCCTGCTGATACAACTTTCTCTTTATATCTTAAACTCCACAGTTAAGCTGGAAGCACTGTCTTGCACAGGAGCTCATATCAGAATCAAGGCGTCTCAGGGCTGTCTACGCCGTTTCTTACCCTGGACCTGAAGGCCACACAAACCTGGATTTCAGCAGTTTTGTGTTAGCATCTATTAATTCTGTCAACCTGGGATTTAGTTTATTACTAAGCAAACAAGCAACTACTTAACAACCTACACAGCTAGTGTGTAGGTTATTCCTACTGCCAGAGGGTAATTCTGGTACTGTACCACAAGAACAGCCAGTATTGCCAGGACTGAACCAAGGAAACTTCTAATAAACACAATGTCCATCTTCCAAAGACAACATACTTTTATTTCATCAAGAAAGGCTGGCATACAGGCCATAGTAATTACTTGCTAACTATCAGGCTTCCTACCCAACTGTCAGCCCACCCCATGCCTCGGGTTCCCAGATGTTAAACTGGGGATAACAAAATCTCACCATCTCACAGGGTTGTTCTAAAATGCTCCACTACAATTATAGGCTTCACAAATTTTTACTTTGTTACCAGTGAACCAAGACAGGCAAGTACCAGTTCAAAGTTGGAAGGGCAGAGCTTGAATTCAGTCATCCGGGATGTTCCTGCTATCTCAAAAATAACACAGCTTTCTACACTTTAATACAGAGTTCAAACTGTAAGAAAATGCAGTTTTGAACTCAGACTTTGGTAACCAAAATCCTTTAATTTCAGTATTATAGGCAGCTTCCACCTATTTTAATTTTACAGTGGTATATTAAAAACTTCAAGGAGCATGCAGCTGTAACACTCTGAGATATCAATAACTCTACTTCTTTCCTAAAAAGTTAAATAAAGATCAAAAAAGCAGTCTAACAAACATAACAGCCTGTGCAGTTCTCTCTAGTAGCTCTTAAACTTTGTTTTGAACACCTATTTCCAGATCAGCATAGAAACCGGAGAACAGAAGAGCCAGGACAGAGAGATTAGAGTATATCTGATTTGACACAAGAACAGGCAAAGACTAATCAGGAACAGGAAGCCTCTGACAGTAGCAAATCTGAACACTGTAAGCATTGTACCTTGCTTCTACTCAAGTTCATGAAAACAGGAGGCTTTCTTTGCTCTAAACCCAGTCTGAAACCCAGAGATAGCTCTTAATACAACAGGTTAGGACTTAATATGTATGCAGTTAAAAGTTAAAAAATTATATTAGTTAAATATCAACAGAATTAAGGGTTCAGTTCCACCCATGATGACCCTCTCATGACTGTCCCATATTCATGTCCCCCCCAAGAGTTTTAAGGCAGTTTTCAAGCATGTTTAGGAATACTCATAGCTCTTTTTACTACCCTGCAACTATACATGGAGGATTACCATCCTCCAGAATTTTCTCTGCACAAAATTCACTCCACTTGCAGGAAACAGGAAATCAGAAGTACCAGTCACACTGGAAGGCATAACAAGACAGCACAAGTTCTATCAGAATTTGGCCTGTCAGCCATTTCCTTCGAAGTGTGCTCTAAGTTTCTCATTTTGAAAGTCAAATTCCTGAGGATTATGTCTTCATTGATACAAGTGTACCATTTTCTATATTTTTAAATAAAGTAGCATACACACTGTGCCCTGCACCCAGTCATGAAAACATCAACTTATTTATGAATTTATGTATTTTTTAACCTGTTATTAAATTCCTACTTCCTCCCCCCTAGATCTAGACAAGGGTGTATATTCCCTCTTCCATATAACTTTTCCTACAAAACTGTCAAGTGACTCTTTCACACACAGACCGAACTTGCACCCTTTGGGAAATGTTAACTAAATTTATAAATACTAAGATTTTATACTGCAGTGCAGCTTTTCCTTGAGTGTGCATTTTGTTATCATTTCTGTCCTCAAAAGTTAAGATAAAAGCAACTTTTTCCTTTATTTAAAAAAAAAAAATCTATTACAGGAAGAAACATTGTATTAAAGAAAGTTGAAAATGATTCTATTCCTTATCAGCTAACAGGAGATGTGTTTCTTTTTCCACATTCCTTCTGTTTTGACAGCACATTATCTTTCCCCATATATTATCACCACTTCAAGTTTTTCCTTACACAAACTGGTGTTTAGCTAGGCAAGATACACAGCTCTCCTTCCAGATAATTCATCGGTCATCATTAAATAACAATTAAAAGCAGTGAGGAACAGAACAAGGAAAAATATCAGAAGAAAAAACAAAGATTCCACCCATGCCCGTTTCTTCCAGTTTCTGGGACCACCGATTTTACTAGAACTATTCACATGAATTAAAAAAGTATCAAATTGTAAGACATCCTCTTTACTCACAGGTACCAGCTTATCACTGTTATTAAGAACTTATATATCAAAGCACTTTTATTTTTCCAGCTACTGAGATACTATACCTTTTTCATTGTAAACTTAGTTTTTGCACGAATTAAACAGGGTTGCCCAAGTCATCTACTTGGTTTATGCTTCAAGGGAGGCAAAATAGCAACACAGAAGCTCAAGTTTCAGAAAGTTGAGAGAACTATCCCTGTCAGGACAGAATTAATTCCTCCAGAGAAATATTTTAATTAATGCATTCTTATTGTTTAATTTTTAAACTCTTTGATATGCAGTCCTTCTACCAATTATGAGACTGACAGTTCTGGGAACTAAGTCTCCCAGAAACCCTGACACATGCAGCCAAGATGCAATCTCATGGCTCTGCAAATGTGTCGGAAACCCTACCTGTCTAGCTGCCTCCTTCTTCCAGGCTGAGGCTTGGCCCACCGCTGCCTTGTCTTCTAAGCTAAACCAAACACAATCATGTGCACATGCTTCTGCTTGCTGCCTTTCCTCTGCGGCTCTTCAAGCTAAGTATCTGGTAAGCAGTGTTTCCAAGCTGAACAATGGAGAGCTAAAGATACTAGAAACCACATATAACTTCAACAAAATCAAGGTTGAAAATACATTTTATTCTGCTCTCAGTGCACACACATACATTGTGACAATCCCAAACAGAATCCAGGCCCAAACACTTTCATATAATTTCATAAAGGACACAGTCAATAAAAATCTCATTAGTGATCAAAGTCACAAGAACTGGGTTTAAAAGAGCAAAGACAAAAGGCCACTTCCTTCTTTCAACCCTGTGCCTGCTCTCTTTGAGTATTCCCAGGCTACACAGTGAAGAAGCACAAGATAAATCAATTCTTCTATTGGGGGGAAAAAAAAGAAAAACCCAGAGATTCTTGAACAAAAGAGACTGGAAAAGTAATACCCAAACTAGGGTATTAGCAGGAGGAAAACCAGCCATACCCAACATGCTACCACAACACTACTACCAAAAGCACTCCTGCCCTTACTCCAACATATCCCTTTTGTTTCATTTAAGGGCTTGAGTGCTCATTCATTGTGCGATCTTATCCAGTCCAGATACTCAGACATACATTCATATTTCTGACTCACACCTCACATTTGCTGTTCCCCCTGTAATTTTGAGGAATGTTTCCAGTGTGTGATCAGATGCTCGCTGGACCTGTCAGCATTACTGATGCAAGCTGTTTACCTCTGTGCACGTCTCTTAACATCCGTAGGAGTGGCGTAAATTACCTGTAATTGTGGAAGCCTTAGTTTTCCTCGGTGTTTTAGCTGGCCAGGCACTTCACATAACGTGCTTACAGAGAGCTGCTGGGAGAAGGCAAATTAAAGAGATTGTTAGGAGTTAAATGGGTAGTTAAATGGATAGTTAATGGAATTAACACAGAGGAGAATTTGAAATCATAAAGTGGTTTAGGCTAGAAGAGACTTTAAAGATCATACAGTTCCAACCCCCCTGCCACGAGTAGGGGCACCTCACACCACACCAGACTGCTCAAGGCCCCATCCAACTTGGCCTTGAACACTTCCAGGAAGGGGGCATCCACAATCTCCCTGGGCAACCTGTGCCAGTGTCTCACCACCCTTACTGTGGAGGATTTCTTCCTAATGTCTAATCTAAATGTTCCTCCTTCCAATTTAAAGCTATTCCCCCTCACCCTATCACTTCTTGCCCTCGTGAAGAGTCCCTCCCCAGCTTTCTATAAGGTCTCCCGGAGCCTTCCCTTCTCCAGGCTGAAGAACCCCAGCTCTCTCAGACTGTCCTCGTAACAGAAGCACTCCCGCCCTCGGATCATCTTCGTACCCCTCCTTTAGACCCGTTCCATAAAAATTTAACCCTGTTATCTCAAACAGATACGCATGTCCTCTGAAAAAAACCCACACTTCTGCCGTTATCTTGATTTCCCTTCCCCTCCTGCTCTCCCCCTGCAGCCGCAGCTTTCTTGCGTCCTCAAGTAGAGCTGGTGGCGAGGTTCAAGCGCTCCCCCCCTCATCTCGGGAAGAGAAACCCAGCCGGGTAAACCCTATCGGGCAGCGGGGCGGGCAGCACACGGTGTCCCCATCCCCATCAGCTCCAGCCCTCAGCCCTCTGAGGTAGCACCGGTCCCCCCCTCACCTGCCACAGCGAGAGCTCAGCCCCACCGGGAGATTCCGGGTGGGTGGCGGGGCCCAGCGCGGCTCCGGCAGCGCCTCCTGTCCCAGCCCCGCCGCCCCGCGGCTTTAAGGTCCCTCCCCGTTCACCTGCGCCACTTTGAGGCCGCCCCCTGCCCGCCCGCCCGCCTGCCTCCGGCTCCTCCTCTGTCCGCAGAGGAGGAGGAGGAGGTGGGGAGCCCATCCCTGCTGCCCTGCCCCGCGGAGGGGGAGCGGGGGGGGGCGACGACGGGACGGGACACAGCTTTGTGTCTCAGACACATGGTGTGAATGTTGGGATTGCTCTGTGCGGGGACAGAAGTTGGACTCGATGATCCTTGTGGGTCCCTTCCAACTCAGGTCATTCTGTGATTCTGTGTGAGGATACAAGAGGTAGTTACTATTACAAAAAGTGGAATATTTTGATTTAAGATAAAGTAGAATTAGGTTTCTATAGAATTAGTTTTTGAATAACTTCGGTTAAGTTTCATCTGAGTACCTGTATTTTTTTTGGAAGTTAGACGTATTTTGATTTAAGCTAAAGTACAGTTAAGTTTCATCTAAGTAACTGTATTCTTTGAAAGTTAGACAGAATGTCCCTCTGATAGCATGTTTTCTTTATAGCATGTTTATTGAAATAGTGCTTTTCCAGACACTGTTCTTTGAGAAATGAAAACGTCTTGTCTTAAGTATGGTATATGCTGAACAGGTGTGTCTGCCTCTGTTTGCAGTCTTTCGCTATCTAAAATGCAAGGTCAGACAGAGAGTTGGCTCTAAAGCTCAAATTAGCGGAGATTTGGCTATTACAAAGTTCATAATCACAGTAAAATTAGTCCTTGGAAAGTAACAGAATATGCATAAGATTTTTGGGAAGATTTATACATATGCATGTAAGTGGGAAACATTCTGTCCCCAGCTCTTGTCTAGTTACGCATGAAATAAAGCGTCCAGCGCTGAAATAAAGGATGCTGCTTTCTAAAACTCCCAAACGAGTCTTGGAGAGTTTATTCGCCCAGCATTTTCAGTATCAGTGATTCTGAGAGGGGAAAACTGCCAAAAATGCCGGGTGGGAAGGCTGAACTTAAGCCTGGGACAGCGGGCCGGAGGTCTTGCGTCCCTGTCGGGGGCAGTGGGAAGGTGGGAAGCCACCTCCCATCACCCTAGGGCTGGTTTGGGGCTGCAGGGGTAGAGCAGAAGTGGAAGGGCAATCAAAATAACTGCAGAAGTGTGATTTTTTTTTTTGAGGAAATGCACATCTGTTTAAGATAGCTGAGTCGAATCTTGTTGTAATGGGTACCGAAGGGGTGGTTATGAAGATGATCAGGGGGTTGGAACACCTCTGCTATGAGGACAGGCTGAGAGAGAGGGGCTTGTTCAGCCTGGAGAAGAGAAGGCTCCAGGGAGACCTTACAGAAGCCTTCCGGTACCTGAAGGGGCTACAAGAAAGCTGGGGAGGGACTTTTTACGAGGCAAGGAGTGATAGGACGAGCATGAGGGGGAATTACTTTAAACTGGAAGGAGGAAGATTTAGATTAGACAGTAGGAAGAAATTCTTCACAATGAGTGTGGTGAGACACTGGCACAGGTTGTCCATGGAATTTGTGGATGCCCCCTTCCTGGAAGTGTTCAAGGCCAGTCTGGATGGGGCCTTGATCAGCCTGGTGGGTTTGGGAGGGGTCCCTGCCCATGGCAAAGGGATTGGACCTGGATGATCTTTAAGGTCCCTTCCAACCCAAACCATTTTATGTTTCTATGAAATCCAGGTGCTCAAAAGGGCCTTGGGACAAAAAAAATAAAATAAAATTTTAAAAAATCCAAAAAAACACCCAGGCCTTTTCTCACAAAAATCTTTAAGGAATTCCTGACAAGACACAGAAGGAAGAGCCAGTCGTTTCTGGCTTTTTTGAGGTTTATTTTCAAGTGCTATTGAAATGCTACAGCAGTGCCCTGCAAACTGGCTGGCTTTCATGGAGCTGCAGATATTTGTCACTGTGAAGACCCATTTTGGAAAGTTTGCTGTTTCCAAGGAATAGAGTTGCTGAGGAAACAACTTACTTTGGGTTGAAAAATCCCCGCCCCAAACTGCGTTCTCCTTCTTTCACACTTGCCCATCAAGCTAAAGAAACAGTTTCTAATCCTCTTAACTAAATTTCAAAAGAAAACGTACAGCACAATTGCAACAACAACAGTACCTTTGCTCAGGCTTTGAGTGAAAAATGTGTGTATTTATGCTTGTTTAGACTACCATTCTAAGGGCTCAAATGATAAACAATTTTCAACTGAATTCTTCTGCTCTTTGTTTTGACTTCCTAAGGTAAAAGTAATCCCAGGGAAAGTATTTTGCAAAAACCAATGTTTTAATTCATCTCATGCCTAGGAAGAAGAGTTAGAAGTTTCTAGCAAGAGCAACTCAATCTTATACTTGGGGAATAAGAGATTGCCATCAGCTGTGGTTTAAACATTAGCTTCTGTCTCTGTGATGGTCATCTTTCCTCCACTACCCTGTACCCTTGTGCTTAGATACACACAACCTGCAGGTTAGGACCACAAGAAAAATCATCTTGGCGGGGATATCAGGAGGCCTCTTGTCCAGCTTCCTGGTTAAAGTTGGGTCAGCTCTTATCTTGAACCGTTCATTTAATTCAATCCCCCATCCTTGGGGGACCCAGCACTTGCTGTAGCTGGAGTTGATACACTGCAGCAATGGTAGGACCAGGCCAAAGGTATATGATGCTACTGTGAGCTAGATGAGCAATAAATACCTGACACCTGAGTCTTCCTGCGACCACTGACCTCTGTGGGAGGTGTGTTTTCAGATGACGTTCAAGGTTCATGTGTACAGCATGTATGAGGAAGGGAGGTGGCTCTGGACCTGGACATATGACTGCACTTTGCAAAAGGGAAGCCATCTCCTAATGTAGGAAAAGCTTTAAAAGGACATCTGGAGCTCATGTGTCATTTGCTCTCCAGTCACCTTCCAGCTTGATTCACTGACCTTGAAAAAGTAAAATGTCGAAGTTTCTCTGTCAAAGTCAAAGGACAAAATACTTCAAAGATTTTAGCTGCAGTGGAGGGGTTTGTGTTTTGTGGTGTTTTTCAAGGCTGTGTTTTCTGTGAAAAAGGAGGAGTTTTGCAGTAAGAAAAGTATTATGAAAAGGTAGGGGAGACAAGACCCTATGGGTCTCACTGTGGAATTACGTAAAAAAGATGAGCCAAGGGCAGGGATACAACATGGACCTCTCTGTGCTGCCTTGCAGCAGGACTTCACTGCACTGTCTTTGGGAGAGAGTTACGGTTGGAGGCCAAAACCTGGTGTTTATCCAAGGCAGAAACACCGAGTTCTGGCAGCAAAGAAAACACCTTTAGTGCCGTTCTGTGCTTCAAAAATGAGACAATATTGAACTAACCATTCTTTAGCTGGAACTACAGTGGGGACTGCAATGGGTGGTGGGGAGTGGTGGGGAGCAATGAGCCATGTTCTCTGCTTTTTTCACCTCTCATCCGTTGAAGGCTGCTTCTCTGACCTGGTAACATCAGCACGCTCTTTGACTGTACGTAATGATGCAAGGGACACTAGACAGAAAGAATGAGACGTATCAGTGCTGTAAATGTAAGGAATAAAAAAAGGGGTTCCTAGTGTTAATCACAGAGTTTTCTCATTAATTATGGTGAAAAAATAAATATATTTAGTAATTGACTACTTAGTAATCAGAGCTAAATCGTACTGATTCTTTTACAGGTTAAGAATGTTTTCTGTATTATTTAGCCAGTGTGTAAAGAGTACTGTTTGATAAACCTGTGAAATAAATACATGTAAACTGATTACTTTTGCATGATGACAACCCTCCTCCTATAATAGCTGCAGTTGTGCACTGTAATGTGCATGAATATATTTTGGTGTTTGACATAATTTTTAAGTAAAAAGGGAGAAGAAAGGGATGGAAAACCATAAAAACCACCTATTATTGACATGTGAACAAAAAAGAAAATTAAATTTACAGGGTTCAGAAATTCTTTGTCACTAGATGTCTCACATGATAATACAGATACAGAAGAAACATCTTACATCTTCATAAGCACATTTTGTGGAAAATAGAGATAGTTGTCACAACATAATATTGAGGACCAAGAGTAACTTTAGGCATAAAGCCTAACTTTAGGATAAGCCCAGTCTCTTCAGTAGTGCATATCATCCTCTGTAAGGCCATGACCAGCATGCAAGGCTGGCAGTCCTGTAAGAGCGTTTAGATCATGAACACCTTTTTTAAAATGCTGGTGTAGTGGTTTCCTCTTGACCACTCTAATCAAACCCAAGTCTGAGATGACTTTAACTTTTGACTGAAATTTTAAGCTCATGTTTATGTATTTCATTAGACTGAATATTTATACAAAACAAATCCAACTTCTCAATCTTCTTATAATTCAGAAGGGCTCTGTATGTTAACGAGAGTCTCTTGACTCTGTAGAACTTGAGGTCACCAACGATAGGGTTGAGTGCTTGTGGACCCGAATCAGGGGGAAGGATAACAAGACTGCCGTCCTGGTAGGAGTCTGTTATAGACCATCCAACCAGGATGATGAAGGGGACGAGTTATTCTACAGACAGCTGGCAGATGTCTCAAAATCACCAGCCCTTGTTCTTATGGGCGACTTCAACCTGCTGGATATCTGCTGGGAGCTTGACACAGCAGAGAAGAGGCAGTCTAGGAGATTCTTAGAGTGTATGGAGGATAATTTCCTGCTCCAGCAGGTAAATGAACCTACCAGAAATGGGGCCCCACTAGATCTGCTGTTTACAAACAGAGAGGGACTGGTGGGAGATGTAGTGATCGGAGGCCAACTGGGGCACAAGTGACCATGAAATAATACAGTTTTCAATATTCAGGGATGCAAGGAGGACCACCAATCAAACCTCTATGCTGGACTTCCGGAGGGCAGATTTTGACCTGTTCAGAAGACTGGTCCAGAACACACCTTGGGACACACTCCTCAAAAACAGGAGCGTACAAGAGGGATGGATGTGCTTCAAGGAAAAAGTCTTGAGTACACAGGAACAGGCTATACCAATTAGCCAAAAGGCAAGCCGGCAGGGAAGACGACCACCTTGGTTGAATTGGGAGATACTGAAGGAAATCAGAGATAAAAAGAGAGCCTACCAACTGTGGAAGGCAGGGCTGACTACTCAAGAAGAGTATAGGACTATAGTCAGATCATGCAGAAGGAGAATCAGAGAAACAAAAGCGCAATTTGAAATTAATTTGGCTACTTCTGTTAAGGATAACCAAAAGCGCTTCTATAAATACATTAATAACAAAAGGAGGGGCAAGGAAACCCTCCATTCTTTGTTAGACCTGGGGGGGGAACGTAGTTACCAGGGATGAGGAGAAGGCTGAGGTACTCAACACCTACTTTGCCTCAGTCTTCACCAGTAGGAGAGGTGCCCCTCAGGATAACTGGCCTCCGGAACTCACAGACAGAGTCAGAAAACCAAATGGCTCCCCTGTGTTCCAGAAGGAAATAGTCTATGAATTACTGAGCCACCTGGATCCACACAAATCTATGGGACCTTATGGATTCCATCCTAGGGTGATGAAGGAGTTGGCAGAAGAGCTTGCCAAGCCACTCTCTATCATCTACCAACAGTCCTGGCTCCCTGGGGAGGTTCCAGATGATTGGAAGTTGGCAAATGTCACACCAATCCGCAAAAAGGGCTGCAAGGAGGACCCGGGCAACTATAGGCCTGTCAGCCTGACCTCAGTGCCTGGCAAGGTTATGTAACAGATAATCCTGAGTGCAATCACACAACACCTTCAGAATATATATGGGATCCGACCCAGCCAGCACGGCTTTGTGAGGGGCAGGTCGTGTTTGACCAACCAGATTTCCTTTTATGATCAGGTAACCCGCCTGGTGGATGAAGGGAAGCCTGTGGATGTAGTCTATCTGGACTTGAGCAAAGCCTTTGACACTGTCTCCCACAGCATACTCCTGGATAAACTGGTAGCCCACAGCTTAGACAGGTGCACTCTCAGCTGGGTTAAGAACTGGATGGATGGCCGGGCCCAGAGAGTGCTGGTGAAAGGGGCTGCGTCCCACTGGTGGCCGGTCACCAGTGGTGTCCCTCAGGGATCAGTGTTGGGTCCAGTTCTGTTTAACATCTTCATTGATGATTTAGATGAGGGGATTGAGTCCATCATAAGTAAATTTGTGGATGACACCAAGTTGGGAGGGAGTGTTGATCTGCCGGAAGGCAGGAGAGCTCTGCAGAGGGACCTTGATAGGCTGGAGAGATGGGCTGAGTCCAACGGGATAAAGTTCAACAAGGCCAAGTGCCAGGTCCTGCACTTTGGGCACAACAACCCCATGCAGCGCTACAGGCTGGGGACAGAGTGGCTGGAGAGTGGTCAGGTGGAAAAGGACCTGGGGGTGCTGATTGACAGGAGGCTAAACATGAGCCAGCAGTGTGCCCAGGTAGCCAAGAAGGCCAATGGCATCCTGGCCTGTATCAGGAATATTGTGGCCAGCAGGACGAGGGAAGTGATCCTTCACCTGTACTCGGCGTTGGAGAGACCACACCTTGAGTATTGTGTTCAGTTCTGGGCCCCTTAGTTCAAGAAAGATATTGAGGTGCTGGAGAGGGTCCAGAGAAGAGCAACGAAACTGGTGAAGGGACTTGAGCACAAGTCCTATGAAGAGAGGCTGAGGGAGCTGGGGTTGTTTAGCCTGGAGAAGAGGAGGCTCAGGTGTGACCTCATCGCTCTCTACAACTATCTGAAAGGAGGTTGTAGACAGGTGGGGGTCAGACACTTCTCCCAGGCAACCAGCAACAGAACAAGCGGGCACGAGCTTAGATTCTGCCAGGGAAGGTTTAGGCTGGATATCAGAAAAAAGTTCTTTACAGAGCGAGTAATCAGGGATTGGAATGGCCTGCCCAGAGAGGTGGTGGATTCACCATCCCTGGAGGTTTCTAAAATAAAACTGGATGTGGCACTTAGTGCCATTATTTAGTAATCATGATAGTGTTGGACTTGATGATCTTGGAGGTCTCTTCCAACCCACATAATTCTATGAATCTATGATTCTATGATAAAAAAGGAGAAAGAAATCACCAAGAAATTTCTTTTCCATTTTCCTGTGGCAGACCGCTGCTCAAACACTGTGGTGAAGTCTAGGAGTGGGTGGTTTTTCTTACTGAAAATTTCTGGTTCCTTTCCAGACCTTCACATCTTTTGTTAGACTCTTGTTACCTTCTGACTATTTTAGCAGTTCAAAAAGGGAAAAAGAAAATTAAGTCCAGTCCCTCAGCGTGAAGCGGTTGTGCAGGAGTGTCTCAAAGTGCTTGCTCTCCTGTGGCACATTTGTTAAGAGGACACAGGCATGCATATGGTACTGATACTGCATATGAAGTGTCAGCTCAAGCCCTGCCCTAGTTGCATGCTACTCAGGAAGCTGCTCTTCTTCAGCTTTTATTTTCAGTTTAATTTACTGGCCAACATTCCTACAGGGACTGTATGTGCCCTGATCTCAGGAAATCCCAGGACCTTATCTACCCAGAAACGACACCCAAAGTGTCACTTCCTTTTCAATATAATTACTTTAATGACAATGTGTAGTATCATAAAGGTTGCCCATGTATTATCACTGTTTATTAACCATTACAGCTCCTCAAGCATTTGTGCTGCTATGATAAGCAGTACTTTTTCCCACCTGCAAGGGCCTTAGGGGTGCTTCTGCACAACAATTAGTATTGCACTTTCCTTGAATAACAGGGCAGATGGCTGTCTCCCTTATCCATTTGACAAAAGGTTGTCCTCATCAATGAGGCCTTCCCTTTTTTATTTTCAATTAAATGATGTTCATGAAATATCTCAAGAGCAGCATACAATCATAGAATCATAGAATCATTAAGGTTGGAAAAGAAGTCTAAGAACACCTAGGTCAACCAGCGTACCATGTTCTTTCCTTCTAAGGTAACTCGATGCTCTCAGTGATATTCTCTACTTGCAGAGATAGAAGAAGGAACAGGAGACAACCAAAAGAACCATCCCAACCCCAAATGATATGGAGAACCAACAAAAGGGGATGAAAAAGATTCCTAGCTCTGCCAGTACATGACCAGCCTGACTCCTGCCAATCCATATAATTTATATTTTACATCAAAATAGGCATAGGCCGCTGTTTTAGTACAGAGCCGTGCTTTTCCAGGACCCCACTGGAAAGTGTACCTCTCCTGCGAGCTAGGTAGGGTAGACTAAATAATCGTCTGACACCCATCAAAGCATCTCAGTAAATTTCTTAAGCTGACAGCTCCAGATATCCAGCATCAACTTGATTTGAAAGGCAGAGCTTTCTCCGTCCTTAGGCAGCCCAGTAATTTCTGCAACGCTCTTGCTAATTTGGATGCTGACAGTTTCCATCTCCCTACCCCTTTGGTTTATTACAAATATTTCGGCAGACCAGCTATAGTCTGCTGTGTCCTTTGCTCTGGGCAAAGTGGGATAAGAAAATCTGTCAGCAGTGATGCACAGTTGCTGTTGTGATGTTTCTCCTAGATCAGGCAGCTGCAAAGAGTCCCCCCACTCCAGTGGCACCTAGCCCAGCCTCCAGATGGACCCATGGAGGCTTCTAGCTGATTTAATTAGTTAAGTTTTCCTTGGTTTGATGTAATAAGTTCATCGTTCCCCAATTCAACTTAATTGAGTCGTTGTTACTCAATTTAACTGACTGATTGCTGCCTGACTTGTTTTAATTAAATGCTGCCTGACTTGCTGAATAAGCAAGCTTTTGCTGCCAACAGCCAGCATGGCTCCTGGCTCCTAACCCATGCTGCCTACCTCTGCCCCTTCCCCTATACCAGCCTACTCTTCTCCTGGGATCTGCTCTTCAGAGAGAGAGTTATTTGGCTACATCCTCTGTTCCTTTCCTGCTTTTCCATTATGTTCCCGTAGTTCTTCCCCAACCCAAGGGAACCCCAACCCCACTCACCCTCTAATCTTCCTCTTCCTTTTACTCTGCTTTTTCCTGGCTTTAGCCCTAGGCCTGCCTCCAGCTTTCCTCCCAAAATTCTCACCACTGCACCCTGCTTCTATTCCTCTAAAGCTGCTCCTGAGCTCCCCCAAAGGCTTCACGTTTTGCTTGCTTCATGTGTCCCAGATTGTCCTTCCTATAGTGGGAATTTTTTTGACCCTATTCTGCTCAAAGTCCTACATGGGCAGCAGCACTTGACTGATGCTCTCTTTTTTTCTTCATTTCCACTGTTTGCCTGCACCTGTCTTTCTTTTCCTTTAAGGTGTCATTCAGAAGCCTCTGCCTGTATTTCATGTTACTTAGCATCATCTAGGCTCTTTGCTTTTCTTCCTTCTTTCCCTGCTCTGGATCCATTCACTTCCTTTGAGATTTCTGTGTCCTCTGTAAAGATATTCTCTGTGATTGTTCTTAGCTCATACTCTAACCTTGTTTTCACCTAAAATTTTCTGATGATGGTCCAGGTTTCTTGCTGACCCTCCGCTCTTTGGCTCTCACCTCACTACCTCACTCCCTAGATCATCTTGGCTTATCCCTCTGCATGTCCCTCTGTCTCCATTTAGCAGAAAAATGAGATACAAAAATATATCTTATTCTCTTTTCTCTGCTGGACTTCACTATCCATCTGATGTCAATGCTAGAAGTAGACACTTCTGCAAGCAGGGAATTACTACTTATCAAAGTAGATGTGTCACGTTGTAAGTCTTTATTTATGTTAATGATCAATTTAAGCCCAGGTTTCCCCTTGACTACTTCAGTTCAGTGTCTGCAGGTGAAGTCAGCTCTGCCTGTGCTGTCAGTCTAGTAGGCACAACATCTTGTGTGAGCAAATAGTTCTCCTGGCTTTGTGTTTAGCAGGACCTGTTTGCCACGTGATTCTTTCTGGCCTATTCTCATTCTTTTTTATTTTTCCATTTTCTCTTTCTCTTGTGTTGCTAAGTGCCTTGGAAGAAAGTTGAGGAAGAGTTGCTTGTCTGGCCAGTATAAACCCCATCACTCAGTGGCCAAACTGACAACTGTCTTCCTGAGAACAGATGCAGGGTGTGTTGCCCCTCCTTCCTCTGGTTCTCTCTTTTCACTAATATGTCAATGTATTCTTGAAGAGAAATCATTTGTCTACAAAGACACCTCTCCAGCCCTTTCTTTCCCTCCAGCCTTTAAAGGACCTCTACTCATCCTGCACTGCATGGCTGATGCTCTTCATTTTCATTTGCAGTGAGTTAACCTGTCTCTGCATTGCTTTGTGTGTGTTTAAAAGCCATTGTATCCCTGGGGCATTTTTGGTCAGACCACTCTGGTTTTCAGATGACAAACTCCATTGACTTCAAATACCTAAGAACCTTGGAAGATGCTTAGGGAGAGCTGAGTCTTTCTTTTTTTTTAAATCAGCCATACAAGTTTCCTTTCCCAAAGTTTTCCCAAAACCTGTTTCTTTCAGCTACAAATTCATTTCAGTTTTTTTCTTTGTACAGGCTGCTGAATGTGAGTGCAATTCTCTAAGAGAAACCTGGCAGGACAGGATATGCAATTGCTGTATAAACCAGTTAATGCAACACAGTTACATTCCCACTGCTCTAACATATGTTCTCTCCCATATATAAGTGACCGCCTTTGAATTAGTCATTGCAGGTCCTCCATTGCTGGCTTCAGCTCCTTTGCATGCTTTACAAAGGCCATCTGACTTTACAGATGATACAGATACTGGCAATCCCTCTCGCATTACTTTTATATGAAGGTATGACACCCAGCCCTGTTCTCATGAAAGCTGATGCCAAACATCTCATAAAATGCTATGAGAACAGGACTGGGCCACAGACTCTTCTTTCCATTCTCCATGTTAGTAATTAAAATAAAATTAAAATTATCTCTAGAATTAGCAGGTGTCAGACTCTTCTTGACATCTTCCATGTTCTGCATTTGGCAAGGCATCTTTCTAAGCTGATACATGCAAAATACGGATGCCTGAGGTTTTCTATAACGTGGAGCACACGTTAAGAAAGAGAGAGATGGGAACAACAGCCCCCCAGTTTACAACCAACCTGTTCTCTGTAAGTCAGAAAGGTTGGGTTTTGCCAGCTTCCACAGTGTGCAGGCACAGTATTTGGAGCATGGACTGGGGCATGGAGTGCTGCTTCCCTGCACAGTGCTTTTTGAGATAGATACTTATCATGATACAGTCATGAAAAGCAGTACTAGTTACGCACTGAGAGGTAGCTGAGGTCTTATTTCCCCACATAAGGAAACCTGAAGATTTTTTCTCTTCTATTGTCTTCATCCAGTAGTTTTCCTTTCTCTCCATTTCAGATTACAAAACATTTCTCTGGATTGCCCTAATGGGAATAAGGGTGAGTGTGTGACTTCACCCCATGTCTCCAGAGTTGTGGGAGTTCCCCTCACCAACAGCAGTTTTTACCCAGAACTTCCCTTTCCACCACAGCAACCTCCTAACTTTCCTTAGTAATGTCTATGTCAGATAATTTTCATAAATACAGAACACCTGGTAACATGTCAACCCTTAGTTAGTATTAGTACAGCGATCTGAAAAGGCAAATCCTACATACATTGCCTTAGATATACATATTAACAAAAAGCTATGTTCCTCCCATGCATACTAACAATACCATCTGCAAATGTCACCACAGTATGTTCAAGAGGTGAAATTTTTCCAGTTAAATCATGCTGATAATTATCTTCTCTGACTCTGGGCAGGGATGGTTGAATACCCCTAATTTGGAAAGTATTGTTAGACTCTTCTGAGAGAAGGCCAGCTTCCAAGGAGCAAGAGAGGCCTTGCTGGGGGCATCTTGTAGAGGCAACATTTCAGGGGACAGGTCAGAAGAAATTAAATTAGCTTGATCTCACATTCCTTATAGGCACACACCCCCACTCCAACAGCAAAACCCAAGAAGCCATATGCAGTCTCTTACATTTGGAAGAGCTGAGTGAATGCTGCTGGATACAGATAGTAGCAGAATTTGGGCAATTAACCACTTGTATCTGCTCCTGTTTGACAGCCAGTAAGAAACCTGAAATTGGCTAAGAATATATTTATATACAGAGATATATAAATACACGAACAGCCCATTTGTCTTACTGGATTCATCAGGCAGAGTAAATATATATAACCCTCTAATTCAGCTACTTTGGTTTCACAGCATCCAGGCATACCAAAAAAAATGGTCTTCCTCTAAAGATTTGCCTTTTTTTTCTACTCCAACAGTCTTTGCTGTTAAATGTTTACAATGTTTTGTGGAGATGTGCAAAGAACAATGAACCATATTCTGCAGAACAGAGGCTCTATAAATGAAACCTTAAAAGCGAGCTGAAAAGGGCCTGCAGAATTTAGCCTCAGAGACACAGTATGTGCAGGAGCTTATGAAATTTGAAGAAGCAGCTGCAATGAGCAGTAAAGTTCCCAAATTACTTAGCTCCTTCAAATGTTTTGTTATCTTCTTCCATGGTTTTGTATAGAAACAGCCTAATTACAAAGTGTCACTGCTTTCGTTTTTATTTTATACTGTTACATGTGTTTCAGCCATGAAAGACCACACTTTCTGTCAGCAGAAAGGATGATTATGGTTAGAAGATATTTATGGGCCTTTGACTTCGCCCCATCAGTTGGTTACTGCAGCTGCATATTCAAGATATATAATTAGTCATAAGAATATAGCTTCAAATATAATCTATTACAGTGACTGTATCTAAGAAATGTTGTTATTTAGCTTCCTGTCGGAGGTGTCACAACTAATGACCATCTTTAATGCTCCAGGCGGGCATTTTCTGTTATGCCCCTGGAGCTCTGAGGATCTCACATGGATGTTTTCATACATCCACAAAATCATTCAAAGGAGCCATTTGGATAAGCAGGTATTCACCTATTACATGTTCACAGAATTAAGCCCTAAATCACTAAATGGCATCAATCTCAAGCCCATGTGGTAGAAATGCATGAAGTCACTACTGTTCTCATATTCTTTCACATCTTTGGCTGGAGTAAAAAAATGCTTCCCAACTGGTACAGAACAGAAACCTCAGCAGTAATTCACATTTTTCCTCATGACTTAAAGAAAACATTCCCCATCCATTTGTTGCCTGTTCACACGCTTCCAGGATGAAAAAGGAGCTGGAGCTTCTTAGCTTTCCCTAGAAGCTGGGTCAGACTTCTTATGTTGTCTCTATCTTAAGGAGTGCTGGCTCCCAAAATATGGCAAGGGCTCTTTACCTTGCTAGCTATTATAAATTAATATATTTCACATTCCCTTCCTCCCTTAACTCCTTGCACCTTACCAATAAACTGAGAGAGCAGGTAAGAGCCTTTTAAGGTTGCGCTAGGTTTAACTGTGACAAGATCCTTGTGACTAAGGCTCTGGGTCTTCTCATGGCTTTGTCCTCCCTCTTCCTCTTTCTCTTCTCCCACACATCTTGCTACTTCTTGCTTGGGACATGTCACTGCTCTTTACACCTTTTAGGTCAAGAGTTTTTGCCTGTTCTCACAAGCATTTTGATTATCTAAGAAGTTAAACAAGTAGAGCCGCAATAATAATGGGTTTCCATGAGTTACTCTGAATGGATTGTGACTTTGAATTAATGATTTGCAGCAATCGAGTGCAAGATTTCTCTGTGTCAGCTACTGGATTTGAACAGAAGCCATTCCCAGCATGTGCTCACAGAAGCATCTTAAAAGTGAAGTGCTTGAAGAAAACACTCCTTATGCAAACTGAGTAAACTGGGCTCTGCAACATAGGTCTGGGCTGAGCAGAAAGCTAGCAGCATTTTCCGGCTCAAGCACTGTTGTCCCTACCCCCAACACCTGCCTAACTTTCTTAAGACTTAAGGTATGCAGGTGGAGTGACTAACAAAGGTCTTGACAGACCTCCCCTTTTCCTCTTGAGAGAGAATGACTAAGTTGAACTGCAGGCCCTGCATGAAGAGAAAGGATGAAGGGATCTTCCTGGCTCTCATCCCTCTGGAATAATCCTCAGTTCCCATCAATTAAAGCCATTAAGATAATCTTTCTTCCAGTGCAAGGATCCCTAGTTGGACAGGCCAGGGTAGTCAAGCCAGTCTAGTCAGAATAGTCCCACTTAAAATCATAGCCTCCCTTTAACTTGGCCAGGTACAACTCATACTTCATGGCCTGTATGAGATCCTTCCTGAAGAGGTATGAAATATATCCCTTACCCTATAGGAGGTCATTACAGAAATCCTATGGAGTGTCCTTCATCCCGTGAAGCGTGTGGGCCAGTGTCAGAGAGAGGGTACCTGGGGACAGCCCACCTCATCAAAAACCACCCCAGGCCACAGTTGTTCCTAACTAACCACAAGCTAATATGCCAACATGCTCCACGTACCCCAGTGCCCAGCCAGCCCTGTCTTCTCTTCTCTACCAGCAAGACCAAGCAGACCTCAGCTGAACATGCAGAGAGTAGGCAATGCAGGACAGTCACACCCTCTGCTCTTCCTGGTTTGGAATGATGATGTCATTTTCTGGAGCAGTAGGAAGGCCTGTGGAGCACATGTCTCCTGAGGGATGTAATCTCTAATTTTTTCTGCTGCTTTGGGTGCACATCTATGTGGTAATCTGCAGCGTGGGGATTACAGAGCTGACTCAGGTTGTGGAAAGCCTTGTTGTCTTATGACATTTAAAGGTCTCCATCGAGACTGTGCTAAACACCTTTAGGTTACAGGAGAACCTCTTTCTTCATCATCCAGCAAACCAGTTTGCCTCCCAAGGAAGGACTCTTGCCATTTATCTCAACCTTCAACTCCAGGATGAATGGACTCCTGCTTATTTGTCCTGCCAGTCATCCCTTTTGTAGTATGCACAGACTAACATCTCTGCAACTCTGCAGTTTGTATACTTGGAGATAACAGGGCCTGTTATCTTCCTAACTTCCCAGCCTCCTGGGTGTCTTCCCATCATAGGGTCTTCTTACCTTGCTCTGTAGAGCAAATAAGTGAGGTTGCCCTTTGGAAACTGCCTCCTGCTCTTCCTTCCTTCAGCCTGTGCAGCAAACCCATTTTCCTTCCACCATGTTCAGGATCTCCAGTGGCTGCAAGGAAGGAAAGATTTACTTTTTAGCCATGAACCTGGGTTTGCTTTGGTTGTAGATTTTTCTCCACCTAGTGAAACTAGAGCCAGAAAATTTGTTTTGGATGGTTGAGTTCAGCTTCTCCATACAAGATTTTTGGACACCCATCTCAGTTGAAACTGAAGAGAGGGGCGAGAGGGGAGACCATCAGCTGAACGGGGCCACAAGAGTGTCCCTGGCATAAGACATGAGAAAAAATCCATATGAAAACCAAGTGAAAAGCAGACACAAAGATAAGTTTGACTGTGCTCTGGTTATCTGTGCAGTCCTCTGCCATAAGGAGAGGAAGGCTAGAAAAAAGGGAAGGTCAGGTATGAAATGAGATTGACAACCGTCATCATCTTAACCAAAATGTACACTTAATAATGTGTAGAAGTGACTCAGATTTTGATGCTGTCTTTTAGTTTACGATCAATGCATGGGTAGATTACATGGCACATTTGCAGGATGAGTGCTCATAGAATATAAATGTTATTAGAGCAGAATAATAATGAATATTTGGTGTCAAGCCAAAAGTCACGTTACAGAAAGGTCTTAAATGCAAATTTAACAGAATAATTAAAATGTTGAAATCAGAATGGGAAGGTTGATCAGTGTGTAAAAGATGACACACATCAAACTCAATCTGCTTGATTTTTGTGTGGGTTGCTTTAAATTTAACAAAGTAAACTCCATAACAGCAGTTGTTTTCAACTAGAGCAGGTGAAGGCTTCAGCTCTTGAGAAACCACCAGTGTGTTGCACAGAAAGAAGGAGTTTTGATAAAGAAAGAAGGAATTTTGGAGTCCACTCTTACCCACATCCCTGTTCTGGTGTTTCCTCAGTCTTCCTGCAGAAAGCAAGATCTGTGAAGGGCTGTTTCCCTGTCCCACAGAGCTAGTGCATTACTCCCAGGTTCTGAGGATATGAAAGGGAAACCAAGGTGCTAGGAAGCCTTTTAACTCTTCACAACCATAAACATTTCTGTTTAACTTCCATAATCCCCTTTCCCTCAGGGTAAACTGCTGCTTATTTCTCTTTTACAACTGGATGTGAGTGCAGGCTTTCTGTTACTGGCACTCCCTTCCCATGGATGCATTTTTCTTGGTTCAAGAGACTTTAGTAAATTCTGAATTTTTAAAAGAGAAACCTGAGATGTTTTTTGTTAAAGCTTAATGTATTATATGTGAGCAGAGGAGTTCTCTCTCCCAGTAAATAACCAGGGCCTTGAGCATTAGGGACTCTTTCTTCACCTGCTACTTCATATACAGTTCTGTCCTTTCTTCAGCCATAGAATAACTGCACCAATAAAAAGAATAACTGCGCCAATAAAAAAAATAGAAGTGCCTACCAGTAAAACAAAATGATATAGTAAATTTAAATAGCAGACAACAAAGCAGAGGTAAATAACTGCTCTTTCCCTGCCTTCATGAAAGATGAGTCCCATGCATAAAATCCACATCCCAGATGCAAGTAGGAAGGAGAGCTGCAGGGCATAGGTGTCCAGAGGGTTTGGGTTTGTCCAGGTGCTTTTGTGATGCTTCCCAGCATGGCCCATACCCTCCCAGGACTAGCCTTATCCAGCTGCCTGAGACCTGGGCTGCTGTGACCGCTTGAGGTTCTCACCTCCAGGAGGGACCTTGCCTTCTTCTGGGACACAGAGCCATGGCTTACATAGGCAGTTGCTGGATTAGTGAGAGGGCTGAAATTGGTGCCTCCAAAGCCCGTGCGACCTCTGGACGATGCCACAAGCTGAGCGAGGGTAGAAAGTATTTTCCCTCAAGGAGCCTGTTCTATTTTTTTCTTCTAATTTTTATAACGATTTTCCTGAAAACAGCCTTTCTGAAGTGGATACAAATAAAGCCTGAACTCTGAATCATCATAATTTCCTCTGTCTCTGAGGTCTCTCAGGCCCTCTCTGTGCTAAGCACTATGCCTCCTAGTCCAACTCATCAGCATATAGCGAAGCTCATGGAGGAGAGGGAATCAGACCAGCTTGCATTTTGCATGCCTCTGTGGCTTTGTTGTGACACAAATTGCCTCCCACCCATCGCCACCATCGTGAATGTGTAGAAGGTCTTCCAAATTCTTTCGGGAAATCACGCATCTGCTTGGCTTTCCCACTCAGTTTCTTAGCTAACCCCACAGAGTGAGTGTTCCCCAGGGCTTTTTCTTGGAGGACCCTCTGGCATGAGGCAGGAGTGTTAACTGAAAATTTTACATGAGCTACTTAAGTCTCACCCTGATTCAACCTCTTCCCCCTTTACAAAGTCAGGGCAATACTTTCACCTTGGCATTGGCTGGCTGGGGACTGGTGGTGCCACTGTGCATGTACCCACATGCTTTCAGACTGCTCCAAAATGCTCACAGCTCTCTTCAACATCTCTTGTCCTGCAGATCACAATCTCCTACGGTAAAAAAAAACTGGTACAGAGGACCCTGATCCCTGCAGGCTTGGTAGAAGTTGTGCAGTAAATTAAAGAATAATAATACATATCAGACATACACAGGCTGAGGAGGTAGCAAAGGAACTTAATGAAAAAACAAATCCTAACAAGCATGGGATACTAATTTTAAGAAGTAATTCACATGTTGCTAATTGCTTAAGGGCAAAATTCATGCTGCCTAGCATACTTTCCCAAGTTTGCAATGCATTGCCTTTGCAACCCAGTAAGTAGGTACTTTTTAACACTTTCCATGTCCACAAAGTTGTCTCTATAACCAGATCAGATATTCACAATGCGACAGCATGATTTTAGAAATGTGTTTTAGTGTTGTACCGAAGACCCCTGATGAGATCCATTCATGCTGTGCCTCTCTGTTGGTTCCTATGCTGAGCAGGAAGGAGATGTGCATTAACCCCTTCATTAAATTGTTGAGATGGCAGTGACAAGTCAGGGTGCATCCAGAAGAGCCAGATGAGCAGCTTTTGCAAAGAGCAGAAATCCCACTTGAGTCCTGCAGGACTGTGGACAGTATCAGTCACAGCACCAGATTTTGGTGCAGCTTTCCATTTCTGGAGCTTGGAGAAGCCCATGGTGATTAAACAGCTGAATCTGCTATCAAAGAAGCAGAAATTTCCATTTTAGAGGAATGCCAGACCCTGGAGAAGATAACCTGAGTGCCCTAAAGCCAAGCAGCTGTCAGCACAGAATCAGGAGACAGGCCTGTGACCTGCAAACCTTGTGTCCTAATTTCATTTTCTCCACAGGACCATTCAGGCTTTGTCATCTTTCTTTTTCTTTGTTCCTTAGTTGCAAGAAAAGTGTGATTATGAAATCTGTAGCTGTCTGTCCTACTCTAAGCTGTGCGGTTGCAGGAGACCACAGCATGGAGAGTGGTGATGGGAGGTGGAAGTGGAGATGGGGGGAAGTATCCCACCCAGCTGCAGGTACAACACATCTCCTGAAAATGAGGCGTGAGGCAGCAGTGAAGCAAGGGTGGGAGGGGCCCAACCAGGGATAGAGGGAAACACAAAGCATCTGCCAGCCCCTACGAGCAGCCGTCCTCAGGGCAACATGCTCACAGGCAGAGATGAGATAAATTGTGATAGTCTACTAAGCTGTTGTGTGTAGCAGCTTCACCATTGTCTCCCCAAGTTCCCACCAGGACAACAGGTGGATAGATGATATCATCAGCTGCCCTAACGAGTATGGTAGAAAAACACAAGGTCATTGATCTGCTCTGCCCAAAGTCATGGCCAGAGGAGTAGCCAAGGTCTTTTTTTTCTCAAGGAAGGACTAAAGGATCCTGAGGAAGGGTTTTCCTCGACCTAACAGGCTGCTTCTGCAGGTGAATCATATTTGATGTTGGTCACCTGCACACAGGGGTGTCTCAGTGTGTAGTAACTCAGCAATCTGTGCCCAGATCTCAGACAGCCCTCGTGGGTCATAGCCAAGACAACATCCCATAAGAAGAGACTCTGGGAAAGAATTAGTGGATGTTTACTGAATAACAGTAAAAATGCAGAAATGTTATCCAGAACTGGACTTCCAACATCCCAGCTTGTCACAATCCAAGTTCTCTTGAAGTCCTCAACAATAACCTCCTTCAGCAACAGCAGGAGCTAAATATGTAGGAGAGGAAAGAGACAAATATCTTAAAAATCAAATTACCATGTGAATCAGAAGGCAAAGAATACATTGCATGAAATAAATCTTCATGTATAGAACTGCCAATGTGTACAAGAGAAACCAATTAGTTTTCAAACAAACATCGGTTCATGTTTCAAATAATGTTGATTTTCCTTCCATTTTCAGTTCTTTACTTCTCCTTTCTTTCTTCCCCAGTTTCCCCTCTAAATTTCATTTTGGTAATGTTTCTCCCTCTTGCTCAGATAACCATATCTTATTGCAGAGACTTGAAGCATAACTGATGATGAAAGACTACCTGAGGGATACTGGAGTGCGTACGCCACAGGGGTGTGGACATAAACCCTTGAAATATGCTGGCAATATGACCAGAGTTGTTCTACCTGTAGGTTAAGTACAGATAAGAACTTGCTTGCTGGCTGCACAGATTAGACCAAATCAAATCCCTCATGGCTGTTAAAAAAAAACACGAGGACTGTTGGCTTGAGGTGGGGCAGAGCCTGCCTGTTGGGGGGCCAAAAGGGATCTAAGCCCCCTTCCACCTCCACACAAAAATTGATGGTGACCCTCTATCCTGATGGTCTGGTCCCAGCCAGGAGAGCAGGAGGAGAGGGTCCACCCTACCAACCAACACTGGGCCTTCCTTTTGCTCCAGGTGGGCTTTTTGGCTTGGGGTCAGCACCGTTCCATCAAGTCCTCCTGCACCTAATTCATGGGCACCTCTGCCTTTTCCTTAGCAAGCTTCAAAGTCACTTAGCCAGCAGTGTGCCCAGGTGGCCAAGAAGGACAATGACATCTTGGCTTGTATCAGAAACAGTATGGCCAGCAGGACAACGGAGGTGATTGTACCCCTGTACTTGGCACTGGTGAGGCCACACCTTGAGTCCTGTGTTCAGTTCTGGGTCCCTCACTACAAGAAGGACATTGAGGTGTTGGAGTGTGTCCAGAGAAGGGTGACAAGGCTGGTGAATGGGCTGGAGAACAAGTCCTACAAGGAATGGCTGAGGGAAGTGGGGTTGTTTAGCTTGGAGACGAGGAGGCTGAGGAGAGACCTCATCGCTGTGTATGGCTGCCTGAAAGGGCGAGTGTTGATCTCTTCTCTCAAGTGACAGGTGATAGGACAAGAGGAATTGGCCATAAGTTGTGCCAGGGGAGGTTCAGACTGGATATTAGGAAGAATTTCTTTACCGAAAGGGTGATCAGGCACTGGCAGAGGCTGCCCAGGGAGGTGGTTGAGTCACCATCCCTGGAGGTGTTTAAGAAACGGGTAGATGACATTTTGAGGGACATGGTTTAGCAGAAGATGGGTTTGGTTGGACTCGATGATCTCAAAGGTCTTTTCCAACTGGAAGATTCTGTGATTCTATGATTAAACTGCGCAGTCCCCAATGGGTGCTGAGGTGGCAGGCAGTGGCAGAGGTGGCCACACCCTGGCAGCAGCCAGCCCTTTTGGGGGGGATTTACACAAAGGCAGTCTGTTCGGGGCACAGGCAATGCAGCACATGAAGAGAAGGTGGCTAATGGCCTCAAACTGGTCTGGTTAGCACCAGGGCAGCCTCGCTATGTGCTGCCTGAGCAGGTCCCTGCAGCACCAGTGAACAGGACAGAAATTCTTGCTGGTACGGAGGGTAGGTCAAGAAAAGCTTCCCCTCCTTCAGAGATGCTGAGCAGGAATCTCTCCTCCCCTTCACATGTGGGGAGGGCTTAAGTTTTGTGTAGGAAAGAAATAACTGGAAAACACCTCTGTAGCATGAGAACTGGCACTTCTTGCACAGCAGCTTCATACAGAACCATTTCAAAATTATTTACAAATGCCAAGCAAAGTCCAAGGCAGGGGCTGGCTGATGGTAGATTCCCTCTTTGAAAAGCCAGGGCTGCTTGGGTCACCTGGAGTATGTGAGAACCTCTGCAAATGGCACAAGAAATCAGAAAATGTCAAATGAAAACCAGCCCCCAAGTACATTTATAATGCTGTGGATCACGGATAGAAGAAACAAGAAATCTTAAAGTAGCCACATGCTCTAATAAAAATAGGTAATTTAAAAAAACCCAAAACATAAAACAACTAATAAAAAATGTTCTTGACAATAAAACTTGCATGATTTGTGCATCAGGCTCCTAATTGCTTGATGCCCTGAGCTGCAACACTGGAGTGGTGTCACGGTGTGTGCATATGCTTTCTGATCACATGGCTCCTCCAGCACAGCCTGGACAGGGTCTGTCCTGCCCCGCACACAGCTGGACTGCAGACAGGCACTGGTGGAGAGCATCTGTCAGTGCATAGCTTGTAGATTTGAGAGTCTCAGGCGTTAAAGAGAACTCCTGGTGGAATGCTATGGCTGTAGACATATTTTTTTAATTAAAAAAAAAATGTTTAATTCCTCTGTTCACCTCTGCCTTTGGCTCTGTATCTCTGGCATTTATGCAGCTGCCAGTAAAATGCCATAGTGTGTTTAAGCTTTCCTTGCTATTAGTCAGGATAAGAACAGTAGTTTTCTGCTGTAAGTGCCCACACCACAGAGCTGTACTATCTCAGCTCTCCATCAGGTATTACAATGTCATGAGATGATTGCTGGTTTTCTTCAGACTTTTGATCCATTTTCAATGCTGAAATTCTTTGTGGCAAGGCTGTTGCTTGGGCTGTGCAGCAGGGTTGTATCTGGTATCCACTGACAGCAGTGACATGGAAGAGTGGAGGGCTCATCCACAAGAAAAATGGGAAGAGAGCTTTTCTCCAAATGGGGCACGTTTGTGCAATAGCTGTGAATATGTGCAGGGAGGGAAAAATTTTTGCACAAATTGTGGGGCCTTGGTCACAGCTTGCGGCCAGCAGGAAACACACAGCTCCCGACTCGGGGAGGGAGTGGGAGCAGAGAGTGATTCACAGCCCAGCCCAGGCTTCTCTTCATGATGGCCACAGGTGTCGGGCAGCAGATTTCAGGGAGGAGGAGCAGGACAACGCCACTCATCATCCACTCCCTGCCCTACACCCATTTGCTCTCTGCTCATCTGAATAGGGCTGAAAATAAAAATGTGCAAGAGTAAGGGCAATAGGTGCAGGCAGCCCAGGTGAGAGGCCTGCGTGAGCAGGAGTTCAGTGGGGATCGCCACCGAACCTGGAGCCTGGTGTGGGTCACCCTGACATGGCAGAAAATCGATCTGAGAAGGACTGGGAGAAGACAAGTGTTGCCTTCATTCCTCTAACACAGAACTTAGCATCAGTTCGGCGTGACAATATACAGAGATATTTGAATGAACTAACTGGAGTGCTGGGTCCTTGTCTGGACGTGGTGCTTGCAGATCTGGACAAAGTCAGGAGCATTCAAGGAGCTCAAGAGTCAGGAGAAATATAAACCAAGAGATTCAAAAGGGAAGACTAGGGAAGTCAGCTCATTTAGTCCAAGAGAAGGATATTAAGAACAAAGATGGAAACAATTCTCTAAAACATAAATCCTTCTTAAGGCGATGATCATTTTATATTATCTGTGGAGACAAAGACATGAAGAAATCAGCTTTATTTCTGCAACAAAGGGTGTTTTGACTGACTTCTTGGGAACATTTCCAAGATGTACAAGGAGAGGAGCATGGGAGACACTGGAGAATCCCTCTGCAGAGAGATTTTTTTCAGGAGTCTGGACAAAATTCCCCATGTTTCCCTGTGCTGAGGGTTCCTGTGGGTGGGGGTCCAGCAGGGCTCCCTGGCAGGTGGGGGTGCCTCCATGCAGAGGGGGGCCAGCAATCCCACCAGGTCCCTTCCTATTTTACATTTCATTGCCAGAAAAGCAGCATTAAGTATTCTTGGCAAGAATTGTAACTTGGCTTGAACAAGCATTTGATAAGATCCATAAAGCTAAACATGGATTACTGCACTATAAGAAAGTGTTGAACACTAAGACACTAAGCGTGCCCCACTTTCTATGATCTAAACTATGTTAATTCTCTAGGTGCAATTCATAACATATCTGGAGCCAACTACTTATAGATAATTATAAATGATATACTGTTTTAATTTTGCAGAGCCAGACAGAGATTATACCCCTGGGAAACAGTTTAGGCCTGTAAAAATTGAAAAGAATAGCACAGGTTGCTAAGTGGTAATGATTCACAAAACCCAAATACTTACACAAAAGAAGTGATTAATTCAGGACATTCTTTACATATCACCTCTATAATCTTTTCAGCTGTAGAGAATTATGTACCTTTATCTCACAGCATACTTTCTTTTGTTTGTCTCATAACCAATTCTTTAATCTGTGGGGCTTTTTCAGACTTGCATCACTCATTTACTCAGCCTTCTGCCTGCTGCAGCCATACTCACTCTGTGGAATAATGTCCATGGACCTGTCACACACAGAATCGGACATATTTGAGCTTAGACACCAAGGGAAGTTTCAAAGAAGGGTTTGTTCCATGTACCGGTGTCTGTTCATCGAGGTGTCTGAGCCACATCTCCATTTGCCATTATCCATGGAGGAGTTTGTGGTATGGAGTCCAGCTCCTGCAAAAGTGGCATCTATCTGTTCTTTACTAACTCCTGCTGCTGCATGGCAATGTTTTACCCTATGCCTTAGATGAAGATGTTGGAGATGAGAGGCTGGAAATCCAAGCTGGCAAAAGCGATATTTGCAGGGTGATGGAGAGTGTTGTCACTAATTCAAATATGACTGCTATTTGTACTGTGTTACCTGCAGTTACCAAGGAACATCATTCAAATCTTTCACAGAAATGCTCCCCCAGCCCCAAAATGCCAGATCTTTGCTTACAAAAATGAGAAGCACAGGAGCTCCACAGCTCCTTGACTGCCATCAGCGTTTGATCCCAAAGAGTGGCCTAAAAGTTTGCCAGTTCTTGGAAAACTGCACTCACATAATTTTTTTTTTTTTTACAACAGGGTTGTAATTCAAGTGTCTGCATGATTTATTATTTTCCCCTTAAGGTACTATGTCCTGAAGTAGACGCCTCCAGCAAGTAATGAGTATGACCAGCCTATGGCATCTCCAGATCCCTGCCTGGCTATTGGGGGTGTCCCGCACTTCCTTACTCATTGCTGGCTTTAAACTGATGTGAATCCACTGACAGCTCCTTTCACGAAGGCGTCTTTCAGTACTGACTCCCATCATATCTCTAAAGAAGTACTGAGATGACCCTCCACAAAATCAGGGAAGTACAGTAAAACCTGCCAGTTGGTACCTCTTTGCACTCTGCATGGTTTAGGAGATCTCTCGTGATGTTTCAGAGGCCTTTTCTCACTAATTGTACAGCTGTGCCTGCTCTGCAGCTGTTTTCCTCTTCTGTTCCCTCGTCTGTCACGGCCTCAGTGCTGACACCACTCCCTCCTGACAGGCTCCCTGGTTATTTCAACACACCAGTGCTTATGTTGGCATGGATTGTACAGGTCACTCCTTCATCCAAGTGCTCTGTACAGTTCAGTCCTTCATCGAAGTGCTCCTTCCACACTCTTTGCTCCTTCACAGTGTTTGTTTCCTTGTGACTAGTATTACTGGCCTACATTCCTGTGTCGACTTTATTTCCTATTTCCTTCATTACTTCCCCTTTCTAAAAGGTACAAGTATCCATCTTAGGGATTTCTTCACGCCCTTGTGCAATGGTGATGTCTCAGCAGCCCTGGCTTATTCATACCTTCCTGGGAAAGACTTTATTGTATTGCTTGAATAGTTTATTATGTTTGCTATAACCTTTCTGCGAAGCCCATCACCATGCCAGCTTGGATTGCTTCCTTGAATATAGGCTGAGGGAGTTGGACTTGTTCAGCCTACAGAGGAGAAGGCTCCAGGGAAACCTTATAGCAGTCTTCCAGTACTTAAAGGAGTCCTACAGGAAAGCTGGGAGGGGCTCTTTATCAGGGAGTGCAGGGATAGGACAAGGTGAAATGGTTTTAAGCCAAAAGAGGGTGGAGGTGCTCAAGGCCAGGCTGGATGAGGCTTTGAGAAACCTGATCCAGTGGGAGGGGCTCTGCCCATGCTAGGGGGATTGGAGCTGTACAATCTTTAAGGTCCCTTCCGATCCAAACCGTTCTGAAAAAACATAGATAAATATTTATCCTGTAGTTTACAGTTAGCATTTTTACTTTTTTCTTACAATCACCTGAAATGCTACCACAATTTCTCTTTGGAAATGACCTTCTCAGAGCTGCCCTTTACTTATTATAATCAAGTGTCCTCTCACGTTTTTCTTGGTCTTCCTCTTGGTCTCTTTGTTAGATAAACTAATTGTTAGCTGCACGAACATTAGGTGTATGCTTTTATTAAGCATTAGGCAATGTTGTATATTTTAATTGTTTTTAATTTGCATACTCATAGAGATGAAGGTTTTCTGATTTGTACTAACTGTATCTGCATCATCAAGAGATGTGTATCTAACCTTCCCTAAAAGAACTCAGAGACCTGTGCAACTGCTCTAAATAGCTCATTCAATTGCTTAACTTACATTAGAAAGCCTTTTTTAAAAAATCTAAGCTATGGATCAAATTCTCTTGATGCTTCTCTTTTCACCTAGGATGAACTTCGTACAATCTTAGAAAAGTTTGAAAATTATTTTTAATCTATTTCATAAGCAGTGAGACCAAGAGTGTAGGTAAGTGTGTGAAGTTGGACTCCATGCCCACAAAAAGGAATAAAGATCATGACCAAGTGGACAGTTGGTTCCAGTCAGTCTTTTCTAATTTGCCATGCTCAGGGCTGAGACTGTGGCTTGTCTCCAACCTCTGCCAAGGTGTCACCCTAAGATCAGGCCCCTGTGCATCCCTCACAGCAGTCCCCTCTGCTGTCTCTGACCTGCTTCCCCTGGGAGGGTGGATGACCCAGATGGCTGCTGGCCTCCACTGAGAGCTGCAGTGGGGGAAAAGTGGGAGTGCAAAGATGCAGCTGAGCAGCAAGTGGGTGGACGAAAAATCCAGGAGACTGTAAGGGACCCTTAAATAGGCATGGATTAAAAAAAAAAAATAAAAGGATGGGGTAGTAGGGCAGGAACTGTACAAGGTCACAAATGCAAAAAAAGGGCTGCTAGGAGAAAGCACGCTGTGTATGAACAAATGGTGGAAGGAAACAATGAGAGTGGGCCAGGACCATTGCCTGTCTTCCTGGCAGTGCAGGGAGATGCTGACATGGACCCGGCGATGACCCAGTGCAGCCTTCCTCCACCCCAGGTACGCCCAGAGTGTTATTCAGCCCCGTGCTGCCTATTAGTTTATTGCCAACAGTGAAAACATATTGTCATAAAATTCTCCCTAATAAATCTGCCTTAATTAAGTCAGCCTACAATTTAGTTGTGGAGACTATATTCTCTCCACCCAGCTATTGTGGTTTTCCCAGGTATGTAAGCTGAGGATTTTGGCCAGTTTGTGCAACTGTATCTGGTTCAATATCTGGACTGAGAAACACACACACAAAACAAGGAGTATGTAGTAAATATTTCATTATTTCCTCACAAAAGGAATTAAACAAAGGAATAGGTGTCATGGCATTGCTAAAAATATTTTTTTCCAAGGAAAATTGTAGGATATACCACAAAAACTTGAAAATAATAGTTAAAGTAACAAAACCAGTAATGAATCCCTGAGAAAACCATGTTGTGGAAGGATAGTGTTTGCTGAATAGGCTTGGAAACCAGCAAAAATATATCTCATGGCTGGAGAATATAAAGAAAGAGAGAACAGGGGCTCAGAGAAGCTGTATCAGTAAGAGTGATAAAAGCAAGGACAGCACGCAGCATCCTGGTACATCTACCACATGTGCCACCTGCAGTAGGGTCTCTGCTGCTCAGGAATCACACAAGGAGCTGAAACGGTAACTAACAGGAACCAGAGGGTGGAAGAGCTGTCTTGGGAGCCTAATGTCCCCCCATTACAGAGACCATGCTTGCCACCAGCGTCCTGGTTCTACTGCTCTGAAGCCCTGGGTATAAAAAGGCCTTCTGCAAATAGCTTTGTTTTAAGGCTCACAGAGCAGTTATCATGAATGATCTCAGCAGGCATCAAGCTGACAGACAAATACTGAGTCAGCCATAAAAGAGGGAGCAGCTTCATCTTGGAACATATCATGAGATTAAATCAGAGAAGCCAAACATCGCTGTTAACAGAGAGGATTAGGGAAAGGCTGCATTTGCCTCTCCACTGTCAGCAGGACCAGCAGGAGGAACATGAATCAGAGGAGTTTCTGCCAATGGGCAGCTGGGCTGTTCCTCCAGACCTGCAATGTGCTGCTGGGGAATGACCAACACATGCCCTTGAGACATCTACCATGATCATGCAGTGTCCAGATAGCCAGAGGTTCGTGTTTGGATCCCATCTATTGAGCAAAAATAAAATCAGTAGTCACCATATATTCTGTTTGCCTGTAGAGGCTGGAGTGGGAGGTTCATACAGCATCTGGGTAGCACTTAATCCCCATGTGTAGCTTTGAAACTAAAGATGATCCTCTTAGCAGCAGAGAAACATCAATATTAAAGAAAAGGATCATCAGAAGAGACTAATATGGAAACAGAGTTGGATGGTAAATGGTCAATGGACAATTCAAAGGGAGAAGAAATATAACCAAGTGCAATATAGAACCGTATGGCTACATGAGCTTGGAAAGCATGTGAAGGATCATATACTAAAAATAACCCCCTCTTAAGAAGGATGTGGAACTGATGGACTAGGTCCAGAGGAGGGCTACGAAGGTGATCAAAAGGCTGGAGCACCTCTGCTATGAGGACAGGCTGAGAGAGTTGGGATTGTTCAGCCTGGAGAAGATAAAGCTTCAGGGGACCTCACAGCTGCCTTCCAGTACCTAGAGGGAGGCCTACAGAAAAGCTGGGGAGGGACTTTTTACAAGGGTCTGTAGTGATAGGACGAGGGGGGAAGGCTTTAGATTCAAAGGGGGGAGATTTAGATTAGACATTAGGAAGAAATTCTTCACAATGAGGGTGGTGAGGCAATGGAATAGGTTGCCCAGGGAAGCTGTGGATGCCCCCTCCCTGGAAGTGTTCAAGGCCAGGTTGGATGGGGTCTGGAGCAGTCTGATGTGGTGGGAGGTGTCCCTGCCCATGGCAGGGGGATTGAAACTGGATGATCTTTAAGGTCCCTTCCAACCCAAATCATTCTATTATTCTATGAAAAAGAGCTGGAAAATATAAGATACTGCTTCCGTCAGAGGAACTTCTTGAGGAAATGTACCCAAAGAGGAGGAGTTACGAGAAGCAATGAAAGTAACACAGTTCTAGTGCCATCATTGAAAATAAGCTCTGAGAGAGCTACCAAAAGTGTGAGACAGCTATGGACATAATGCTAAACAAACCAGTCTTCCCATGGTAGCTGAGCTTTATTCATGCTTTTCTACTATAAACAAGGTGATCATGTATTGTTCTAAAAGTCTCTCAACACTGCCTTAACTAGGGAGCTTCCAAATTATCTCTGTTGTTTATGATATAATACTCATAAATCATGACTGTGGTCATATTCAAGCCCTTCTTGTAGGGTCTAAAATCCAGTGGTGATCATCTCTGCCTTTTAATATAAGTTTCTGAGTCTTTGATATGACCACTTGTAGAAACAGGTCTTGGCAAAAGAGCCATATGCTGCTGATAAGATAAACATTTGTCTCACAGCTAGTTCTCAAGCTTTCCTCACACTGAAGTGATGCCATCAGAGCGGTACCAGCTGGAGGCAACTTGCATTAGGGAAACTCAGACAAGCTGCAGCAGGGATCATGGAACAGAGAGCCTTGGATAAGCACAGCACTGGAGCAGATGGGCCTCACTTAGCTTTTGCAGAGAAATTATCTTGGAAGGAAAAAATTGATTTTACAGGTGAATAGTCTGAGATTGTTAGCCTGGGAGATGGGTGAATGAGGATGAGCTGTTAACATCCATTTCTAGCTGTGCAACAGGCTGTGGCTGGGCTTCCTACAAGCTGGGCAAACTGGCCTATTTAAGCGTTCCAGCCAAAATTCCATTGCTACAGGAACAGGGAAGCAAGCCAGGCATGATGCCAACACAGACTGATCTGGCCTAAGCAACGGAACAAAACCCAGGATTGTGGCCAAGGCTACCCTCAGTGCCTATTTACTGACCTGCATCATAGAATCATAGACTCTTCCGGTTGGAAAACACCTTTGAGATCATCGTGTCCAACAGCACCCATCATCTGCTAAACCATGTCCCTCAAAAAGTCATATGTCCTTTTTTTAAATACCTCCAGGGATGGTGACTCAACCACCTCCCTGGGCAGCCTCTGCCAGTGCCTGACCACCCTTTCGGTAGAGAAATTCTTCCTAATATCCAGTCTGAACCTCCCCTGGCACAACTCATGGCCATTTCCCCTTGTCCTATCACCTGTCACTTGAGAGAAGAGATCAACACTCGCTCTGTCACAGCCCCCTTTCAGGCAGCCGTAGACAGCGATGAGGTCTCCCCTCAGCCTCCTCTTCTCCAAACTAAACAACCCCAGTTTCCTCAGCTGTTCCTCATAGGACTTGTTCTCCAGCCCCTTCACCAGCCTCGTCACCCTGGACACACTCCAACACCTCCATGTCCTTCTTATACTGAGGGGCCCAGAACTGCACATCAGCATGGCCAGAAGCTGGGTGTCGGAGGAAAGTCCTTTTCATAGAATCATAGAATCATAGAATCATAGAATCATAGAATCATAGAATCATAGAATGGTTTGGGTTGGAAGGGACCTTAAAGCCCATCTGGTTCCAATCCCCCCTGCCACAGGCAGGGACACCTCCCATCGCACCAGGCTGCTCAAGGATCCATCCAACCTGGCCTGGAACACTTCCAGGGAGGGGGCATCAACTTCTGTCCTTGACATTCACAAAACTCATCAGTAGGTTACAGGAGAGGTGGCAGCTGGGAATTACACCTTCTTTTGCTCTGCATACACACAGGGACTGGTTTGCTAACAAGGTGGACATGGTAGTAAGTTACCTGAGGCTACAGTCAATGACCACTCTCTGGACAGTTGTCACGGCAAGTTTTAAGGCAATCACTGTGATGAGCTGGGAGGGCAGCACTCTCCCAAGGTACCATTCTGCAGAAGAGTCTGGACTGGAATTTTTATGGGAGACTTGAGACCAAAAACTCTATGCAGACGCAGGAAGCACTGTCCACACGGTGTGCTGAGAAAGTACTAACAAACATGTACCTCAATTTTACTGATGATTAAATACAATTACATTAATCCCTATCTAATGGTCTTCCTTATGATAAACTATTCAGATACTAAGATCATAGTAAAACATAAGCTCAGGTTATTACTTAATGGAATAAGGTTTTATCTGTACTAATATAAAAAAGCCTGCATCTTGTTAGAAAACATTTTATATTTTTCTCTGTTGTCATATTGTTAGCTTTAATAGCTTTTGTTTTGCAAACAATAGACTAGAGAAGTATGTTGTTGTCTTTTTCAGGAATTGAAACTATATTCAGACTTCAAAAACTGACCAGACTTCTGTAGTCACCCTTTACTATGCACTGAGATTTTGATGCAGGGGAGATGATGTTTGTAATTAACTTTTCTTCCTAAAAATGGAAAAACAAAAGCAAATGCAAGAAATGTTTCTGGTTTACAGAGTTCCACAATGAGAATTCATGCTACTCCATAAGCTTCTGAGTGATACGGATCAGGCATGGGCACTGGCCACTCGGTTACATTGCCTGGTTGTGCAATTCGCTATTCCCACTACCCCATGTGTTTGAAATGCACAATCTTTGCATTACTGCATGGGTTTGAAATGACAGTGCTGAGTAATATCAGAAAATCTGGTTTTGTGGTCAAAAGATGCTCTGGAATGTGGAAAGCTCAGCACATCTTGGACTGTCACCTTTGTTTTATAGCGGTAATTCCAATAATTTGTTTTTAGCTGCACTAAAGGCTAAGAATTCAGTAGACATATTACACCCCATTTTATTTTTAAGTAGAGCTTCAAAAAAAAATACAAGCTCCACAGCAACACATCTGGCAGTAAAGCTGACTGGTAGCTTTGCTGTACAAGAGATGCTGCTGTGTGCAGGAGCACGTATTATGAACTGTGCTACAAGGAAATTGCCAGGGTTTCACTGAGGCAGCTGCTGGAGTGAAGCACAAGGCAATGGTGAACCACTTGCACCAGTAGTGCCAGTTTTAATTTATGTATAAATGATTACTGGAGAAGATAAAGAAAAGAAAAACATGAAAAAAAATATTTCTCTTTCACAAGAACCAGTTACATCCAGGCACTTCCCAGGGTCTCCTGGCTAAATGACAGCCTCCTTTCTTCAGTAATACGAAAGTGCCAGCGAGGATTTTCCAGCCTCATCACTTTCTCCCTAGGCTGCAAACAAATGCCTCCATTGTATTCCTTAGGAGTATTTATTATCTGTTAAAGAGGACCAAGAACAAGAAACTGTGGCTTCACATGGAAAGAATGTACTGTTACAATACTGGAAAAATCAGTGCAAGAGCTGATGTTAAAATTTAAACCTATCATTAATGCAAATGAAGGTTTTTCACAATGTTTTAAATTACAGAGTTTTTTGTTGGAAAACATCTCTGCTAGTTGTGCCAACATGGAGATGCTGGACCTTTATGGAAGCCTTGGACAGTATTTTAAGGTTGTAACAGTAGTCAACCTCTAGCCTTAGCCTAAACAGATCAAACATACAATTTAGAGCAAACTTACAGCTCTGTTTTACAGAATGTTTTAAAAAAATCTAAGTTCAGCTTCTGCACAAAGCTTTCCTATATCCACATGCAAGTCTGGGCACTTGACCTTTCCATGTTAAACTACATTTTACTCATAGAAAACGGAAGACAAGTTTCTGGTTGATCCTCCATGTTACACAGCTTCACTTCTTGCAAATACAGGTCTGAAGTTGAAGTAGCTAAAAGAAGTCTACAAAGCCATATGTTAAAATATCTTTTTCATACTCAGGTCCAACAAGTAATCCCATGCACGCTAAGTACATTTTATTCCAAGTGTCCCTCCATGTCAGTGTTTGATGAAGGACAACCCACCCACACTGAAAGAACAAAAATTGTCAGAGAGAGAAGGCAAAATGTTGAGGGATGTGCAACAACATGGAGCACATTTTGAATATACATTAAGAAAATAAGTCATGCTGGTTTCTAGCAAACTAGAAAACAAAGTGTTTTGATATATTTCAAAAGTCCATCTGATTTGGTGGACACAGTGCTGTTACCAATAGTTCTCCTTGAAATCCACTCCACTCCCATAGGTGTGTGAAGGCTTTTTACTCACAGTCAGGACATCGGACCAATTTTTGATGAGCTGTATACAAAAAAATTGCCAGTCGAGCTGCATTTGTTCATGGCTTCACTTGCAACTTCCTTGCAGTTGGGGCCAGCTGAAACCATCCTCAGAGTGTTGCACAACCACCTATCAGCGTGAGCAAACCGGAGCTTCAGAGCAAATTCTGAGGGTCAAACATTCAAGGTTGCTCTGTTTTGCCTCAAAAGGGAACTCTAGCATCTTTTTTCCCCCCCTGATTCTTATGAAACTGTTGATATGACAGCATTTGGTATTTAAATTGCTAGTTTCTTTTCTGACCTCCGATTTATAGAAGAAGCAAGAGGTCTGTGTAGCCGTGGCTCTGTGCCTTATGACATCTCACACAGCAGTGGAGGATGTGGGTACTGGCTCTTCCCAATGGAGAGCTTTGTACGGACATAGCAGTGAGGAATCAACCTTTCCTACTGGTCTGCTCCTAGCACATGCTGTAAGTAATATTTAAGCCTTCCTGAGTATTAAGATGTGTGGCTAAATCTTGCCATTTGAGTATTGCTTTTGTATGATTAAATGTACACCTTCAGATGAATACACCACATGTAAGCTCCTGCCTCTCTGCTATTCCCTATTAAAAAATCAGTATTTATTATTAATCACATATGAATATCAGCTCTATTTGATAGTCAAATGGCTCTTCCATATTAAAGTTGTACAATAAAAGAAAAAACTCAAGAGGGCATAAAAAAGTTCTACATGATAAATGAACTATAAGAAATACCAGTCAATGGGTAACTCTAAGGGGTGTGCAATGAGCTGCATTTAACTGTGAACAACATGCTGAAGGGAGGAATTCCTTTCTCTCTGAAATCACAGAAAATAACAGAAAGAAATCCTTGGCTTTATGCAAAGCATTAGTAAATCAGATGCAAGTTTTCCCCTGGGGTCACTTTCTGATCTTTCCACTGACTTTGACTGATTTGTAATACCAGAGGGCTCCCCCTGCCAGCGTGGCTGCAGCAGATGATCAGGCAGCTAGAGCAAACGTATTAATTTACACTTGATTACTCTAACTAGATCCAAATTAATTTGAGAAATATTCCCTTTGGGCCTGGTAGGCTGTTGAAAGCAAAAGACTGTTTGTTTTTCCTACTGACACACATTGCTAGGTTCACACATGCTGGGCTCTTCTCCTCATGCAGGGCTCCCATCCTCTGCATCTCTACCAAAGCAAGGGTACCACAGATACATGTTCTCAAAGACCTTTTTGTAATTCCATACTAAGGCAATGCAATGGCAGCATATCTCATCTTTCTTTTGAGAAACTGAGACTGACAATGACATCATCGTGTCTCAAAATGATTTTGTCTGCTTTTATAAAAAGCACCACAAGCACTATCCTGCTTCTCTAAAGAAGCACAGCTCATTGTTTTCCTAAAAGATGGTATAGATAGGATAGTGCAATTTCTTAATACCATTTCAATTAGATAATATGGCAATCAGAAAATACTCACATTTGAACTGTCAAACTATTATCATAACTGAGTTACAGAATAGGGAAAGCAAATTCACACGGCAGCTTTGCAAGCTGCAAACTACATCAATTACACTCGGCGGTATAGCAAACAGAGACACTGGACTTCCCTCAGTATTTCCCCGCATCTGTGCTTTCTTCCTTCTCTTACACATAGCAGCAGATTTGATTTCCTATAGCATTAAATCAAAGGCTTTGGTATGAACACATTGCACTCTGCTTCCAGTAAGCAGCAGTAACTAATAGGACAGAAAACTGTAAGCATCAAATTGGTAAAACAGAGAAAAACACAGTGCAAAAGACAGGACAAACCCAGTTTCTCCAGCCTCTCCTCACGCCTATGCTTTGGCCTCACGATCTCGGGGGCCTCCCTGACCATTTGTCCAATGTCCTCCTTGTACCGAGAGCACCAGGCTGGGTGCAGGATTCAGTCACAGTCGAACAACTGATGAGTGCAGGGTACAGGTCTCTGGGATAAGGACAATCCATCTCATTCCTTTAGCTACCTTTTCCTAATGCTTTCCATTTGTTGTTGCATTTACCAACTAATAATTTTGTGTGCTTCCAATCCTAAGCAAGTGTCAGCTAAAATATGTGTTTGTCAAGCAACTCCTCTCCACCCTCAACTTGTCACTATGAACCTGGGTGGGAACTGATGCTCCAAGGTGAGCTTTGATGTATGCCAGACCCCACGAAGGAGCTACTCGCTGCACAAAAGTGCTCTGGCACTCTCCAGAGTGCTTTTCGCCCCACAGAAAGCCATTCCCTCACAGCATGGCCCTGCATCTGTAGCAACTGGCCACCAATACATCAATTATAGGAGAGTGCACGTTACTTCTTGTTTGTTTATTCCCACTGACTTCCACAAATTACTCTACCAGGACTGGTTTCTAAAGATTTATTATGTGGTGTTTCCACTACAGCATCACACAGAAATTAATATCTTTGTCATTAAAATACTTTATTCATAAGCAAGTAATAAAGATGGAGGCAAATATTTGGTGATGTGATTGAGTTTGAAAGTATCTCAGAATAAACAGAAGCAATGTTAGCTAATTAGTTATGACAATGTCTTATAGAAAAAAAGGTCTGATCTTGACAGTTATTGGAACCTTCTATGGCCTTGCCTGAAATATAAAAACATGAGGATATCAGCCCCATAATTAATTTACTATTGCTTAATAAGGCATCAGGTGTGAGGACTGACCTCCCCAACTTCAGATGCCTAAATGCAGGTTGAGGCAGTTGCTGTGGCAACAAAAAGCAATAGAAGAAACCCAACAATTTAAGGTCTATATTGGGATAAAATAAATCGAGCTTACAATTTTTCCTTTCTCTCTACTGATAACAAAGGAGTACAGGACAGCCTCAGCATTATGCCTCCCATCCCATGTTTCACATCTGGAGATATGTTCTTGGCCCACCATTTATGTCAAGTCATATAATTTATTTAGGTCTCTTTTACCATCAACCTAAGCAGAAATAAGTGGTATTGGAATGTTCACATAGACATTTCTGCTGTTCAGCTCAAAATGGCAACTAATTAAGTTTCAGTAACTTGTTTGTGTCCTGCACCCTCAAGATTTGAAATGCCTCTGAGCTGAGCATTAGCAAAATGACAGCTTAACACTTCTGCATCTGAGCTGTGACTGAAGCTACCTGACCAGCCAGCACAAATTCAGAAATGCTTACCTCAAGCAGTGAGGGTGCAATTCACTGTTTCAAATTATCCTTATTATCTGCATAACAATAAGGTTCCTGCCCCAAGGTTTCAGCTAAGATCAAAGTCCAACTATATTACAGAGTGCATGCGTTCATTTTACATACATTTTGCCTGCTGTGGACTGCAATGTGACACTGCAGCAACCGAGACCATTTCCAGATGTGTACTCTGTCCATACACAGATGCTGAGTCTCCTGTAGAAAGGGCAGCAGTAAAGCATAAATGCTACCCCAAAGCCACTGCGTCTCTCCCTCAGTAGGGGAGCTATATAGATAGATGGGGTCCTTTCAGCTGCCAAACTTCTAAAGAAGCACTCCTTCCTTCAGATAATGTACCAAATGGACATGGCAACAGAGAGGTGAAATGGTTTCCCAAGGTGACTCAGACAGTCATGGAGTAGCCTGGGCGAGAGAGAGTACAGACTGATCCACTACACTATCTCCCAAACTAGCTATTAAATTGAAATCTCTTACGTCTCATAGACAAATCTTAAAATGGGGCGCCTATTTATGCAGCAATGCCAATGATCAGCATCAAACACCTGACTTAAGCTGAAGGCAAAGCCACACGGTATCAAGTGCATGGTCTTGAAGACAGAATAGGTTTCTAGTAAGTCTTACAGTACCAGGAGTAAGGGATGAAGAGGGAATTCTGCTCTATTTACTCACATTTGGACCATCATATAAGCGCTAAGTGCCAAAGGGAGGGAAAGGAGGAGTAATGCTTTCCCTTACATTAAGGAACAATTACAGAGCTAAGTTGAAGTGACCCTAACTGCTGTTGAGGTCTCATCTCACCAGCCAGTCAATCTACTCTTCACTCAGCACAACCTTTTCCTATCTACAGTCAGTGCTTTACAAATTAACCCTGTTGTCACAGTGATTGGTGGGTGAGGGCTTATTTTCTCCAGTGACAAACAGTCACTGTTTGCCTATTTCAGATCCCTGCATAAGCAAATATTGTTCAAGTGCTGAATTCCTAAGCAAGCTGAAAAATGCATTATTTAAAAACTGTGTTCCAGCATTGCGCAATATTAAAATTGCTAAAGCTACGTAATGCTTACACATCTAAAGCACATATATAGTAATTTGATAAATCTTAACTGAACTTTTAAACTACTGTTTCCAGTTATTTATGAATTACACCACGACACATTTGGACCAAACGTTTCATTGGTCTCTACATTTGTGCACATCATTGGTTGCACATTCAGTCTTCTCTTCTGCATGACCAAAAATTTACAGTTTTTATGAAGATCTGCTCTTCATTTGGTCTCTCCTCTTGGACAAGGTGCATCGCAGTCAGATTTGATTTGTTTTTTCAGTTTGGAAAGGCCAGCAAGACATTCATCTCTCCATTTTCTCCTGGCATCCAGGACTTTTGGAACAACTGGAATTTTTTCAGACATTGCCTGGAACAGAAAATTTAAGATGATTAAATCTCACATTCTAAGTAAAAAGTTTTTCAGCAGCATTGTTTTCCTGCTTTCCTTGTGTCAAACCAAGTAACCATCCACACAAACTAATTTAGTCCATCACAAGCAATTCTTTACATAGGTGACTGGAAATGAGCTAACCTGTGCAAGAAGAAAAGTGCTCCCACTTGGAGAAGGTTGGCCTGAATGTGGCAATGAAGACGTCTACAGAAACATCAAAGCATCAGCCTCCTGTCTTGGTTTTCTCCACAGAGCCACTATCTAGTCTCTTTGATAATAACTTTTTATTAAACAGAAAGGAGGCAACCTGGCCATTTATGTGGCTAAAAATGTGCTCTAAACCAAATTCCTCTGTGTGTGTATGTTTTAAGATGTGATATCTCTTCTGGGTCCTAATAAATTTAATGAGGGATACCAGGTTTATAAAAAACGTTTAATCTTAGGAGTGCCAGTTATAACTGAAATGACAGGGGAAGACACACAACAAACCCGGAATTGTGATTTCCGTTGTTTATCGGAATATGGGGAAGAGAAAGTACAGCAATATTTGAGGACACAAAGTTAGAAGTCTGAACAACCTGTCATGTAAAAATGATAATTAAAACAAAATGGAAAACAAAAAAAAAAGTATTTCTGAGTGCATTATCAAAATTGTATTACAAGTCCCAGTTAAACATATTACTGAAAGGAGAACAAGAGGTAGTGAGCTCTGGCCAGTTAGTGCCTAGTGATAGATTTTCTTTCAAAGACAAAAAACTGTTTTGAGAGCGCAGACAGTGATCACAAGGTCCTCCTTGCCAAAACAGCACCTGAGGTCTTAGGTTTAAAAGGCAAGTGTTGAGAAACCAGGTAAAACCTGGACCTGGTACCAGTGACTGGCAAACTGCAGTCACTCCAGAAAAAAGTCAGGAGGAGGGACAGAGGAGTAAGATAGGAAATGTTTAATGTTTACTCTCAAGAGGATTCTTGCAAACCATCTTTGGCATTGAAGACTAAAGATAATAAAGAAACACAAAAACAGAGGTTGAAGTGGAATCCAACTTTCCATAAAGAAAACCAAACTCTTTCATATTGATCAAAAGCTTCTAGCTGCTAATAACTCCACAATTATTATTGATTGTTATTATAAGCAGTCTATGTTGTTTAAGCATAAAATAATCTTTCTCCTTTTTAACAAAGCTGATGTTGAAATTGTATAAATAAAACAAATAAAAATGGAACAAAATGCTGTTTTCCAGACAGAGAACTTCCACATAGGGAATTAATCTGACAGGTAATCAAGAACAATTAAATACATACATGTGTACTTTTGCATAGCATTAAAAAAATGCAACTATGACAAGGCAGGAAATAATGATATTTCAGTTAATTCCTATGATCATACAAAACAGTCTACACAGCGAGTATAAGCAAATTATGGGGTTAGAAATGTTGACAGAAAAAACAGGTCCCAGTCCAGCACAGCAGTTAAAACACATCTTATTTTTAAACATGCACGTAACCTTACTGGACTTCTCACATGCTTAACTTAAATGTGTATTTGCATCCATTAGATCGGAGCGCTAGTTTGTAAAGTATATAGAACCAAGAAAAAGAACACTCAGAAAGGAAAAGCTACAGGGTTTATGCAGAAAATTGGAGTAGAAGGAAGATGTGAGGAGAAAAAGTCACGTAGGAAAGGAAGCTTGGAGCTGTGGACACAGGACAGAAGTGGTAAGCAACAGTGTGGAGGATTTAACATCAATAACCCATAGCTGTTAGCAGTCGATAGTAATAGCGTTACTCCACTGCTGGATCACTTTCCCTTGATGGATGTCAAAGTGCTTTGAAAAGGGACTTAAATGTATTCTGTACTGATCTTTTTGTTTGAAGTGGACACTCACACAAGAAATAGAGACTACAGATACCTCTAACAGCAAATTGAAATGGTACAAATGTTAAAATATTATAAAAGTTAATGTTCTTTTTCTGAATGTCACTGCATGTATCAACTCTGTATTTACCTGAAGAATTTTCTGCTCAATTTCACCTGAAAATTCTGGAACTGGTCCAAAGGTGTTCAAAACAAGTCTCATACCATCACAGTATCTTCCACAATAATTTGCAAAACCTAAAAATAAGAGTGAAAAATTACATGTCAACAGAAATTCCTACTCAAGTTCAGGAAGGCTGCCTCTGCTTAAGCATGTCTTAAACAAGAGTCCAAAATATGGGTCTTATTCTTAAGACACCTGTCATCAAGGAAAAATGGAGTCTATCCACCACATTTCCATTAAGGTTTATGGAAAAATCACTGAGGACATGCTTTCCTTGCAAAATCAATTAAAGTTACATACCAGTAGGCAATGTTACGTGAGGCGTGCAATACACAATCATGGATACATTCATGCTTTGTTCCTTCAGACCAGAAAGTTTCTCCAACCATTGTCCATGAGAAGAGTGCTCTCACCTCTCCTCTTCTCTCCTTCTGTTTGGTATGTGTCTTATCAGCATTCCTATTATAATTTTTATTTATTGACCTGGAGTGTATCAAGAACAATATGGCTCAGGGGGAAAGGGTCAAAGGCATGGAGACTCAGGTGGCCTCCAGTGAAGAAGAAAGGCTAAAGGAGGAACAGATGGGTCTTGCAGATCAAGACTTTGTATTGCAAATGTGGCTAATGACAGGGATTTCACTTCTGTGACCACAGGATGCTCTCTGGTGGTTGAGCTCTGCTGGAGGGAGACAGGATCCACCTGATAAAGTGAAGAAAAAGCATCTTTGCTAAAAACCTGGCCAATCTGGTGAGAAAAGCTTTATATTAGGAACATTGGAAAAGCGAGATTACAGCTCGTAGTTAAGTGAGTAAGGGACACACAAGGGTGGAAAGAAAAGAGTGCAGGGTAACAGGCACAAGAGAAACCTCAAGGAAAAAAAAAGGCAGAAGGAGTCCAGCTCTGGTGACTGCACAAATGTGTGCAGCCTGTGAAACAAGGAGGGGAAATAAAAGCTCCATGTGTGGTCACACAAGTTCAACATTGTTGGAGCAACTGAAGTAGAGTGAGATGTTTCACACGCCTGGAGTGCTGCAGTAGAGAAAAAAGGAAAGACAAGCAGGAAAGACAAGGAGGGGGTGTGCTATTCTTTGCAAAGGAGCAGCTCAGTCTTATGGAGCTGTTACATGGGATGAGCGACTGCAGGGTGAGAGCCTGTGGGTCAGCATCAGTGGAGAAGCCAGCAAGGGACAGCAGCCTCCAAAGGCAAGAACAGTCCTTCTTGATATTCAGGAGTACAAGTAAATGCATCAAGAGATTGGCTCGGATGAGTTCTAGGCAGCAAGAGATTGGCTTGGATGAGTTCTAGGCAGCATACAAGAGGTGGAAGCAGGGAACAGTGCCTAGGCATGTAGGGACGGTGTCAGGAAAGCCAAAGCTCAGCTCCAGAGACTTGCAAGAATGTCAAGGGCAACAAGAAGGACTTCTACTGTTATATTAGTAATAGAAAGCTGAACAAGGAAAGAGTGGGCCTGTTGCTGAATAGGTGGGTGATTTAGTGACAGGAGAAAAAGGTAAAGCGGAGTTATTAATTGCTTTTTTGTTTCCATCTTCATTGATAAGGTGTCCTATGCCTCTGTGCTTAGAGGCAGGGTTCGAGGAGGAGAAAAGCTATCAGCAGTAGATGATGATCCAGTCAGTTACTATCTGCAAGAACCACCTGAGACCATGGGACAAGACAGGCTGTATCCAAGAATATGAGAAAAAAAAGCCCATGGCTTTGCAAGGCTGCTTTCTACGGTATTTAAAAAATCACGCCAGTCAATGCATCAATATCATCATCTGAGATCCTCAGGTGACTAAAGGCAAATATTGCACCCTTCTTCAGAAAAGGTCAAAAGAACAATCTGGGGTACTACAGGCCAATCAATGTCACTTCTGTCCCAAGAAAATCAATGAGCAAGTCCTTTTCAAACAAATTCCTGGCCACAGGAATAAGAAGAAAGTGATTGTGACACTCAGCATGAAGTCACCAATGGTATGCCATGGTGTAAAACTTGTCTGGCTGACCTTGTTGCCTTCTGTCATAAAATCACTGGATTTGTGGAAAAAAAGGAAAGTAGTGGATATCATTTACCTCACTTTTCGAAGGGCATTTGTCACTGCCTCCCATGATACTCTTGTATCAAAGTTAGGACATTAAGGTCTGCATGCTTGGACAAGATGGACAAAAAATGGGTTGGATATGCAGGCTCAGAGGTAGTGGTTAAAGGGAGGCCAGGAATAGTGGAGCATTGCAGGAATCTATCCTGAGACCTGTACTGCTTAACAGCACTTGCTCATAAAGTTTGTGAATGATACCAAATTGGGTGGGGGTGGGAGGTGGAGGGGGATGGTCCAGCTGACACACAGGAGGGCAGGGTTGCTCTTAGACAGCCTGGAGGAAGGAGTCAATATAAAACCTTAAAAAAAATAACAAGGACAAATTCAAGATCCTGCACTTCAGAAGGAAGAGCTGCAACACAGGCTTGGGAACCCCAAGGGGGTTCACAGCCTCATGGAGGGCAGCAAGCTAAACAAGAACCAACAGCATGCCCTGGCAGCACAGAGGATCAACAATATCCAGGGCTGCGTTAACAGCAGAGCCAGCAGATTGAAAGAAGTGATTAACTCTCCTTCCTCGCCACTCATTAGACTGCATCCAGAATACTGCATTCAGTTTGAGATCCCCCAACACAAGAAAGATCTTGACAAAATGGAGCAGCTTCAACAGGGACCACAAAAATAGTGGGGGCTGCAGCACTTGCCCTGTGAGGGCAGACCGGGGGAGCTGGGCCTGTTCTGCCTGAAGCAGAGATGGCTTTGGAAGGGACCTGACAGCAGATCCCCAGTGCCTACAGGGAGGTCATTGAGTAGACAAAGTTTACATTGTTGCACGGCAGGAGGACAAGAGATAATAGGCACAATTTGAAACAAGAGGTTTAGACTGAATACTCAAGCACTGGCACAGGTTGCCCCTCCATCTCTGAGGGTTTTCAAGACTGGATGAAACACTGAGCAGCATGGTCTAATCTCAGAGCTGACCCTGCTGTGAACATCTTAAGAAAATGTGGTTGGGGAACCTGACAATCAGCCAAGTGATATTAATGGGTAAAATGGCAGTCAAGTAGATCTTGGCTGAATTAGGGAAAGGTCCAGCTTCCATCAGCTCCAGTAGGAATCTCAAAAAAAATTACTGTTGAGGCACCAAAGAGGAACTGGAATGATAAATACACCAAAAAGAGAAATCAGTCATTCAGACAGATGTATACATCTAGTAGACGTTTTAGTGCTCTTAACTACCACATAATTAAGAAAGGATAAGCAGCTTTTCGAACTGTACGTCATTCAAGTAGTCATGAGCTGCACCACAACAGTAAATGAGCAATGCTTGTCTGTAAGCAAGCCAACACGAGTAAGAATGTTGAACATCTGATGAGCACCCTAGATCTGAGAAGCGAAGTTCTGGATATTCACTAAAAGCTTATGATAACCTCCCTTTACTGAGAACCACAGAGGCTGAAGAAATTGTGAAAAAATCTCTTTTTCTTAGCTAATTATCAGTGCAAGGAAGAGGAATCCGAAGAAGACAAAGGCAAGCAGCTATGGTCACCAACTCCTCCATGAAGGCTCAGGAGATCAAACAGACCGAGAAGCATGAACCTGAACTGCTAAACTACAAAATGCAGGAAATATAAGTGGGGTGACCTGACTACCACACAAAAGAATGCAACTCAGGTCATGAGTCCTCCAGCAGCCTCCTTCCTGAACAGCTTTTAGACAGTTCCTTGGAATGCAATGCTGTGTGATATCAAAACCATAGAAGCTACACATGCCAAACCCTAAATGGCTGAGGTTGAAAAGTGGATAAAGGAACGGAAACCTCTGAGTGCTGGCAACTATGAATCATAAATTACAATACTTATACTGCTCAAGGTGCCTGAAATTGCTGAAGTATGGGTTTTCCAAAAAGGCCTTTGAGATCACTAAGAGTATGGAGAACACCTTTGTTTCTGGATCAAAGACAGAAGAACTTTCAAAGAACAGATGCTCAAGGAAATATTACAATTCCTTTAAGAAATCAGCACTCAACTCACGATGACCATCAGATAAATAACTGAAAGGACAGTGAGAGAACATGTTCATTGTATGAGAGCAACGTGGAGAGAGTATTTTTCAGAATATTCAACTCTCTTAAAAAAAAAAGGATTACAAACATTTTCCAGTATTAGAAGGAAGGAGGCTGTGAGAAAAACAGCAGCCTTGTTAAGTACCTTCAGCCCGTATCTGGTGCCAAGAGTGTGCCAATCAGCATTTAGTTGGCCTGTTTCCATGTTTTCTCTGCCCCTGGAACATGTGTTCCTAGGATGCACTAGGATGTTCTGGCCTCCTCCAACACGAAAAGGGAGGTCAACTGGTCATACAGGTATAGTGGTGCTCTAATTATATGGAAATTTAGTATTTTGCTCGATTTTGTTGATTGACATACAGCCAGAAACATTCAAATTGCCTAGTAAGCTCCAAAACATCACTGGCAAGAAGTGAGATTCAGGAAGAGATGCATTACTGTGGGATGTGGAACAGGCTGTGATATGATTCTATCTCTTCACTGAGGGAATAAGCAGAGACAATCCTCCTCCATAAACGCTCTGGAAAGGACCACGGGTTAGCAGGGTTTACTGACTATACCCTGTCATTAGCCTAAGTGTGTGCCTGTTACATCTTTACAGCTGGGCTCACAAACTTTGGCACCTGAAGCCAACGGAGAAGAACCTAGAGGGGATATGTTATCTACATGAGAATTCTTGGGAACCCAAGACAATTCTGAGTGAGACTCACGGACCAAACATAAGACGATGATATTACATTTCATCTTGCTCACATGAGTTTTTATTTCTAACAGTAAAGAGTCTGAGCAGAAAGATTGCCCCACATCATGCAACATCATAGAAAGCTCCCAGATATAGAAGTAGAAATGACTGAGGCTAAAGAGTGCAGAACTCTGTGGACTTGGGTGCACCTTGCTAATTCACAGCTGCTGGCAGAAGCTGTTGCCAGTTGGACAATCACAAAATCAAATATAACAATTCAGTCCAATATGGCAATTCAAGCACATCCACGTGAACAACTGGCGATAGAAAGAATGGTAAACAGAGCAGTGCCAGCTAACAGTTATACAGGTCTATGACACCTAGACCACTAATGAATAGTTTGGTACTTTTCCAAAAAGTCAAGGGGAACCTCTCGACCACCTGGTAAGCTTGTGTAATAATACCATAGATCTGAGTAGTTTTGATTCTGGTACAGTCAGGAGAAGGCAGAAGAGAAGACTGCACACCAGAAATCTTTTTTTCATGAGCCTCAATCTAAAGAGATAACGTTAATATTTTGGGAAAGCTGAATGTTTGGATGTGGCTGATCCTGACCTGGTGAATGTGAACTCCTGAGTTGGAGATGGCCTTCAAACCTCACTCAGCCAGTTAGTCCTGGAAATTGACCTCCTACTGGCAGCACACCTACAGCCTGAATGAATCACAACAATTTCTGGGTGGGTGTAGCTCACTCATGCAACAGAGACATGCCAAATGCAGGCTGGGCAATACAATTCCCTCACTGCACGTAATGCATGAAAAGAAGCCTTATGCAAAGTCAGCATAATAAGAAAAGGTGAAAAACAAAAGCTACAGGTCTAGAGATGAGCAGCAGCATTAATACAGTTGATCTCAACACTGTATGCTACAAGCCAGGCAGTGGACACTGCAAAGTCTTTCAAATCTCAAGTGAAGGAAATACATCAAAAGTTAGAATATACACACGGTCTCACCCAAAGATGAAAAATAAATTCAAAGTAGCTAATTCAAGACAGCACTCCCAGCGTGAAATGTCAGAGCAGACTAGTGGCAATCTTTAACTTGGTTTAAGTAATGAAGATTAACCCTATGCTGCCGGCTTCAAGAAGGCACTTGAGCAACAGGGAATATTGCTGGAAAAACGTCTTTGGTTTTCAACTGCAAACTCAAAACTGGCAAATATTTGACTCCAGACCTTTAGGCTTAGGAGTCCTTTGGTTCAAAGGTCAGGGCTATAGCAAAGGTGGATGAGAAGAGCACTTGACTGGAGCATAGGGACAAGAAGATGGAAAACAAATATGACAGAATTCTTTTAACTTTAATCCTTGTTGATACTGTCCAGGGAGCAGCTTAAGCTGGAAGAATTAGCATCCGTAAACAGTGTGAGACAGACAGGGCAGCACCTAGAAGCTGGAGAAACAGGAAGAAAATGGTAAATGGGGCTGTTAAAACCAATTAACATCTCTCCTTGCATCCAGTTGTTGTGACCACACTGTCCCCCACTATCTCCAACTGGAGAAAACAAATAATGCAAGATACATCTGGGACAGAGAAAGAGGGGAACCAATTCACAGCACAGGACTGACAATAGCTTCCTCTTATCTATGTGGTTTGTTGGCTCCCTGTCTAAAACACCATCTTCTTTGCAGACTCACCTCATCAGTGTTGGAGGGAAGGGGCTGTGGGAGAAGGCAGGTGTTGCTGCAGGCACCTGAGAAGCATGAATACAGGGCAGAAATATCTCTAGGAGAGGTAGGAATTTCCTGAATCTTCCTTCCAGCATGTGTTTATAAGTACGGTGGAGAGCAGAAGAAGAGGAATGAGTAAAAAAAATGTTCTAAGGGAGTAGTGGATACAGGATTATAGAGACAAAAAGAGGAATACTCTTCCTTGAAGGTCCCAAACCCACTCAGCATTTCTGACTTGTACAGCATAGCTACAGGAACATGTACCACAAGCTAGACGAGGGTACTGATTCAAGGCTCTTCAGCTGCCCATACGTATCTAGGAAATGCAAGGCTCTTTATATCACCAACAAAGGAAGAGTAATTTAATGCTTATTTAGCTTCAGTGAGAGTCCAGGAAGATTCCAAAATAGCTAATGAACTTCTCATAAGAATTTGTTCACATAACTACACTTCGGGTTTGCAGGCCCTTACCTAAAGGACCTGCACTGGTGTGGTGCAAACATGGGTATCCGTGAAAAACCTCGATATGCTTCATGAAGATGAAAGAAACTGAACCCAAGACTGGTATTTTGCTTAGAAGCACACATAAAATGCTTCACTGCCCTGAGAAGACCACTTCACAAAGAAGGTTCATAAACATAAATGCAATGGAAGTCATAGGAAAAAAGAAGGGAAAATATGATAGTATAAAGTGTAGTCTGTTCGTGCATTATAGTATGTAAGCATCTTCAAGTATCTTGGATTCTTGTATGCTCTCATTCCTTCCTCTTCATAAGAAAGACAACAGGCATGAGGGCTGAAGGATGCAAGCAAACGTGGTAGACCAGTCTGGCAAGGACGCTACACATGGGACAAAACAAGGAAGGCACTGAGATATTTATGAGAGAAACAAGAGACAGGAGTAAGTGTTACTGACAAGGACAGGGAACATGCCTGTTAATACTCACGATACTGAGTATTAACTTGATGACTTTGAACCTGATGAGCTGCACAATAAGGTACTGTAATGACTCAAAATCAGTAGGCCACATGGTCAAGCTACTGATGTAATAGCATCAACAATTTGAAAAGACTGGGGTGGGGTTGATTTTAGCAGGTAAAACCTAAGAAGACGCTGCACTTAGCAAGATTGATGAAGAGTATGAACAAGAACAGAAAAGAAGGGGTATATTTCAGGACCATCATGGAGGAATCTGTCATGGTTAGGTTATGTTCAGAGAAAAAAAATGTCCCCACCTTTTGTTCTGCTGATAGACGGATTACCTGTCTAGACATTAAAGCTCCAAGGGGAACTTTCTAAATATAACCCTGTCTTCAACAAGGATGCATTTGAGCACACATGCATGCCCTTAGTCAAGGTGTGAATTCACAGGCCACTTTCTAGTCTACATTAATTCCCATATAAATTCACTTAGACTGTAGTTGCACAAATACTTTCAACTACCCTAATTCAGTGGTAACACCAAAAACAGTTTTATGCTCGCTGTCCCTCTGTTACCATCTCAACAGCAATGCACAAGTATTTGTGCAGTACTGCTGTGAGTTGGATCAAGGAATTAAACTGAGTTAATATGAACCACTTAGTTAGATCAGTTTGAAATTGGGGATGAATTCCTCAGCCCGAGCCACTTAGGGACCATAAACATTCTTTCATTAGCATAAGGGAGAAGGATGCACCAAAATGCACTCTTTAGGACACAACTATAGTGTTTAATGGTCAAGTCATTAAGAACTCCTAATTCCTGTACAAAATCACATGCTCCTTCTAGAAGGTGGAGGGAACCACTTTACATCTAAGAGTCCATAGAAGGAAACTGGTGCACAGTAGCCATTATGCTGAAAAAGTCACAACTTTGCTTACTTCACACAAACTTTTTCACACAGAAAAGCCCTGCAGCTGCATAGAGGCAAACAGCAGTTCTAGGAGGACTTAAAAAACTGCTTTCTTTAGCCTATTGGGAAGTGAACTGAATGTGTGTAAATGCATATGAAGTAATTGGTGGGTTCGTGAAAGAGGTTTTTGTATCATTACGTACTACTGAAATGAAATATCACAACGGTACCCCCTTACTAGTATTATTGATTTAAGTTGATATTTTTTATTATCCTAAAACATAACATGTGGGCTGGACAGAAACAGAGGCAATCTTCCTTTTAAGGTAGTAAAATCTATTACTACCTTAACTTAGAGATCCTCACACCTTCTGATTAACAGCTTGTGGTACAAAAGCTCCTGAACTGGATTAAAGCTTGGTTTGTTCTCTATATGGCAGCATTAAAGTAGAGGCCATAGCAATGAACTACCCTCTGCCTTTGAACCAGCCTACAAGCCTGTCTACAGTAATTGTTAAAAACATGCTTGGCTGTGTTTTGCCTAGCCAGACAAGAAAAATGCCCTTCCTTTTAACTATGGCTTGTGACTCCCACTCCCTCTTTCCTTTTCAGGTTTTGTGCTTTTCATACAGCTTAATCATTCTGCTCCTATCATCCCAAACCAATTCATTCAGCAGGTGCTTCCAAGAGAAGCAACTATTCCCACTTCTGCTAAAAGAAACACAATTTCAACTATGAAGACTCATTGCTAGCTTACAGGATATTTGCACTTATATTTTAGGGGGCATACATTAGCTCCAATTTCACAAAAACTCCTGTAGTCAGCTGGAACAGTTGGAACTGGATGATCTTTAAGGTCCCTTCCAACCCAAACCATTCTCTGATTCTACGAATTCTGAGACATATATGAAGAACTTTTGCTGCAAACATGAAATATAGTATACAGTAGTCTAGCCTCTTGTACAGAGAATTTTTTTCAAGGTCTTAAAAGAAGCTCACAGTTCAAGAAACAAAAGATCTAGATACAATCTTACTGAGGCTGGATCGTCTTCAGTACATTCACAGCCAGCCAGGTACATATATAGGAGGGACACTGCGTCTGCTAATGCAATCCCATAATAAGCAAATGGGTAAAATTACTCCAGTCAAGCCTACTGATGTTCCCTGTAAAAGTCTTAACAACATTTTTTGATCACAGACTCAAAAAATAGCACTTACTGAAACTGAAAGTAACATTAATTTTATTTACTGAAACCAACAACCAACATTATAATATTATGCAATTTGGATGTGCTTTTTTCCCCGCCGAAGAGTTTCCTTCCTGTCTGTCACAATTTATTTCTCAAACTGCTGTTGCTGCTCCTTGTAGTGACTTGATGCTGTCATTTTATTCCATGTTCAAGGCTGTTGACTCACTGCCTTACATTCAAAATTCCTAATATTCATGCATGGATTAACTGGTAATCTGAAATGGCCTGGACAATAGTTTTTGATAGGACCATTTATGAATATGAAGGAACGGACTAACACAGGAAAGCTGGCATTAGCACATAGGAAGCTCACGGGAGGGGTTTGATGTACAAATCCCACAGAGAAAGAAATAACACTGCTATCAGAAAAAAAAATGTTGGAATAATATTATTTATTCAAAACCAAACAAAAATATTATATCACCCTTACCAAAAAGAGAAGGCTTTGCCGTCTTCCACAGTCTCCCACAAATAACACTATTTTTCTCTCACATGTTCCTGCATCCCCACCGTCCTTTCTCACTGATTAAGAGAGAGTTTAAGACTGTGGGTAATTAATATCTTATGTGTTGCTATGAAGCTGGTGAAGCTGCTAGACAGGCTAACAAACAGGACGGAGGGGGGTTCATAGACACAATTAGTACAACGCATCAGAGTGGGATGTGCTGTGTAATCAAGAGAAGGTCCATTCTATTCCATATTACATGAAGCAATACCAGGCAACCATAGAGACGTGGGTACAAAATTATGATTATGAGCCATCATGTGTCCCAACATCAGCAATTTTGATTTAAACTGTCTCTGAGGAAAGCAACAGTCTGAGTCAACCTGCCTGCACATAAACAGGAGCATCTCTGGACTCAGATGATTCTGCAAGACTGGGAGTGAAGCAACACTGCTCATGATCCAATTTACCGAACAAGCCAATAAGGTGCTTTTGTGTACGTGGTCCAGTCCATAAATATATTAACTATGTTACTTTAGGGTTATTTTTGGGAATATCATAGAATGCTGAAATAACTCTTACAAGTGTATTTGGTTTTGTATTTCGCAAGCCCACCACAAGACTACACTCTCCTGGATTACAGTTCATATTTTTCTTCCTCTGATCTGGAATACTAAAATTCCTAGCAGAAGGTAGCATTAAATCTAGAAGCTGGACAATCTCTGCCATGAATAAGCAATCTCCCAGTTACATGTGTTACCTAAATCTGGTTTAAGATGGGAAATTTCAGAAACGTTTATTGAAACAGTGACTACTTCCTGATGGGAGGAAGGAAGCTAAGCTTGATCATGATAGAACATGAAATGCCAAAGGGCACTCAAGGAAAAGCATCAAAAATAATCCTGATGACTTAAAAGATTCCATTCATCTTAAGCAAACATTGTTTTACAATTAAGGAGTCTAAAATATGGATTTTAAAAATGATTCACAAGCATGATTTGGTCTCCAAATATGATTAAATTTTTTTTGGCATTAACAAACATTTTTGTTTGATTTTATATTTTAGTAGAGACAGTTCAAGTTACTGTGTCAGAAGACCCTGTGCATGAATGGTTCCTGCAGAGGATGGCACAGCAGCTTAGTAGAGTGGTGGGGGCAGGACTGGACAACTCTGGCCTACAAGATTATGGGTAGATTGGTGTGCTTAGTACTATGTGCACCTGTTCTGTTCTACGAAAAGAATGTATATGGTTTATATTAAGTAAGTAAGGTACCCTTACTTAGAGAATGGATGTTGTTTATCTAACAATGCACAAAAGCAAATACTTTGTGACATTTAGTTTACTGACACACAAGCAAACTGACAAGCTGAAAGACTCTGGTGGAAGATCCACAATTTCACATTCATGCCAAAATTGCTTAGTCAGCCTTTGGAGATAAGTTTCTGACCAGTAATTAACCGACAAGAAGACATAAAACAACTCTTCTAATTGTGCACTGACACTTTATGATTCTCAATTTCCTATTTTTATTTTATTATTGTATTATTAGGCATTGCAACCATGACTAAAAGATCCAGTAATGCCATGTCATGGACCAAAGTATATCACAGAGCCTGTAATACAAAGAGTTAAAAATGTATTCAGTCGATCTTTAGTTTTTGAAGTTTTTATGTTATGTTAAATTCATTGCTCAAACCTTTATAACACTGATTCATATTTTTTAATTAATTTTATGCAATGCACTTTTATTTAGCTGAGATTCATGTATATTATTTCAAAAACATCTAAAAATCTGTCTTGATCATGCAAGTCAGATGTCAAACTGTTACTTGACTGCTTTGTCAAGTCAACTTTATACACACAGCATTTTGCAGACAGAAGCAATTTTACTTCATTCAGGATTTAAGCCAGCTTAAAGCGAGCAAGCTTCACACTAAACCTTTGATACAGATTCTGGGGGGGACAAAAAAGACAGCACTCATCTTTTCTTGATACTCACAGACAATCCTGAACTATGGGTACAGCAATGTTTACAAAGCGCTGGGACAAATCTTAGAAAAGATAAGGCATACAGCTAGTGTTTCAATTATTGTCATTTTTCATCTCATCACCTAAAATAGGATACTCAATAACCATTTCCTTTAATCTGATCTCAAGTTTTAGATAAATCTTCCTCTTCTTATCATTACAGTGAAGAAAGAGATGAGTCATAGTCACAGCAATCCGAACCTGTTTTTTATAGAACATTTCCAGAGTCCTGTGCAAAGTAACAGAACTTTCATACTCATAGAATATTAAACTACTTACCTTCTGCATTAAGATGCATGGTTTCCAGAGGTCCAATAAATGCATATCGCATTCCCAATCCATCAGACATCACAAGGTCTAGATCAGTAGGAGATATTACTCCTTCCTAAGTAGCAAAAGTAGAACAGGAAGGAAGATTCTGTAGATGCTTAGTTTTAATATAAAATTGCCTGCTTTTGTATATAATTAAAAAATTAAAGTAGTAATAAAAACTAAGGCTAGAAATCAGTTAGCTTGCAAACAGAAACACAACTGTTTGCCAGAAATGTCCATCTATTATGCAAACCTTCCTATGGTTCAGTATAAACGGTTGTTCACTTCTCGAAGTTTGCTGTACTTGATAATCCAATACACTTTTATACATTTTGACAGTATTTTATTTTTAAATCTATAAATTCATACTTTTCCACACCACATGCACCATTTGTACACATCAATTTGCCTGATACTTATTACTTATAATAATTCATATAATAAATCTAAATTTAGCTGTTTATGTTAACTAATACACTTTTTCTCAGAAACTGAGAATCAGAGAACACAGAGTAAATGTGACAGCCTTAGCATGTGACCAGAAGAGTTGTATCAAAGCCAAGTACTATGTCAGATCTTTTAAATACAGGAGTTTTGGCTAAATCTTACATATCTCTCCATATTCTCTTAGGTCTGAATTTTTGGCAGAGTTGCAATTGGTAAAACAGGGGTGCAGCAGTGGATACTATTCCTGAGGCCACCTGCAAAAAAGGCTGGGACCAAACATGCAGGCAATGCAGCTGCCACTCCTTCCGACAAAACTCACTGAACATTCAACCTATCCAGCCTCAACCTGCCCAGGTGCTCAAGTTCATTGCCAGCCTCACATCTTAGAGCTGGCAGGATACAGAGCATGCAAAATGAAGCATTTCTCCTGTTAAAAGTTGAGCACTGCTGTTCCACCCACATGGTAGCACTTACAAGCAAACCAACATCCCCATCAGGTCAGGGCAAGCGCAGGAAGGCTTGTAAAAAAAAAAGAATTACAGTTCATTACCTTAACAGATTTACTTGAGAAGAAAAATATTTATTATATGAGGTTGTTTTCCACCTACTAGAGAGGTAGGAATTAACTAAGACCTGTTCTAACCACTTCCATCAGATAAAGCTTGGCTTCAAGAACTAATCTTCTTTATTCCCAGAGACATAAAAACATTTCCTTCTGGTTAGGAAGGTGGAAGAGATGCTAAACCACTTCTAATTTGTCTTTCACCCTCCCCTGAGGTGCTCTCCCCACTTAATATCTCTTTCTCCACAAGCCCCTTTGAGCTGCAGAATACAAATAGGTATGCTCTTCTGCTTGACAAAAGACACATCTTTTTCTGCTAAATTTCCCTCTTGCTGGGCCCTGTCTGAACACTTCTTGGTATCACCCAGTGATCAGCTACAGTTACAGGCAGGCAGGACAGCTCTCCTGACCTGCTGCAGATAGTGACATCGGAGCCAGACATCTAGACTCCCTTTATAATCACTAGGGAGAAAAAAGAAATCAGCATCCTAAAGCAGGCATCTAGAATAGGTAAGATGAGTTGTATCCTACAAGGGCCTAATTCTCCTCAGTAACTGAAAGATGAGTAAGGAACTTGGACATCAATGCCCACATTGTAGAAATCCCATCTTCAGTGAGCTGAATCCCACTCAGTGTTTTCCTGTGCTCATCAATTACATCATACACTGATACTTTAAAAGAAAGTTACAAGTCAAGGACCAACCTAACTTCTACAGTTGGCCACAGACATCCAGTGTCATCACCTGTGGCTTAGAGAGAGTCTTTTATAAGACTCAACCTCAAGTCTCCATCTGTTAGTAGGCATTGCTCCTTTCAAAAATAAGCCTGGCTGAATCGCTGTTGCAGGTGGCTTTTGAACTCTATTTTGAAAAGGAAACTAAGGTAATTATTAAGATCAATCCACAGTGCATGGAACACACAGCTCTGGTAACAATGTAATTAGACATAAAATGGCAGGGGTAAGGAAGCATTATTTTCTTCATCTTAAAGGTAAGGCATTGACATGGTAAAAGAATTCCTCTAGAGGCAGACAGGAAGGTCTGTACAAAGACAGAACTAAATGAGAACCTCAAACAGTGTTCAGACCACAGACCAACATCAGTATTACCAACACAGGCACCATATGTTTTGTGAAAGTTCTTTTTCCCTGACATGGCAACCCAACTTCTCTGAACACATCAGCAAAGTCAACAAAAGCACTCTCTGTTGTGAGTGCTTCATCCAAACAATGATTTGTGCTGGTAAAGCTGTGCTTGAACAAGTGGTTGTTTTTTTTTTTTTCCCCCTGGTTGACACAGATTAACAAAGATTAACCACAAGTTTCAGACAAGCAGTTGAAACACAGCAGTAGTTAAAAACTGTAAACATAACAATGAAGAGTTAACAGGCTCTTGAAACACTTCAGAATCATTGCAAATTAATTTAATTAAAAATGGATTTATTTTCTTTTGATACCACAGTCCTCAGCTGTACTGACATACAAAAAACAGGTACCTTCAGAATCAGGAGATGAGTGCTTTGCTCTTGGCCTTTTGCTATACCTGTAATTTTATGGTTACAGATGCTAAAAGGTAAAAGTTGCTGCTACCAGAACAAAAATGCAACAGACCCCTCCAGTTGAGGGATATATTATCCTACACAAGAGCTCAGTTTCTCCTTGTCACATAGACCCTCTTAAAGAAAAGCCTTTTACTTTTTCTCTTGAGAAATTAAAAACACATAAATGAAAGACAAGTTAGACCAGGGAATAACCCTACTCCCACTTATGTTAAGGAGATCATAGGTTGGTGGAATGATTCAGCAGGGTGGGTGCAAGGTCAGCAAGGTTTCTTCCACAAGGATCAGTGTTTATGCTAAGAAGTAAACAAGAAAGAGTTTCAACCCAGTTTCATTAAGTCTAGGTGTGAAACAATCTTCTCAAAGGGATTTTTCATCCACTTCATCCTGGGTAACTCTTCTTGTAAGCCTTCCCCTCGAGCGCTTGTCAGAGTGAAGAGGAAGTGTGTCAGAGTTCACCAGAAGCTTTCACAGATAAAGAATTAAGATCTTAATTTAAAATAAATTCCAACAAAATCCTCAGTCACCCCAATGGCCAGCCAAACTTCAAGATCTAGACCTACTCAGAATCCTCCACACTCCTTATATCACAATTTATATACCACAATCTCATCTTCCTGAAGATTTTAATCTCCTGTGATGCCATAGTATTGTCCTAGTGCTCCTTTGATAGTTAATTCGTGCTTCTCACTATCCAGGGACCTTTTAGTTCTTTCCAAAAGCCTGTGGCAGTTCTGCAGTCTCCACCTTTAGGCAATGACCCCACCTACTGGGTTTTAACCAACATCTGTGAGTCACATCCACATCGCAACTCCTGTCACAGACTTGGTTTGTCACCTTATCAAACATGACACGGCCAAAAAAACAATCTTACTTTTTTTCTCATACTACCAATTCAACGTGTTCTCCTGCTCACTCCAGTCTGTCTACAGAGTTATTTTGACACTGTTCCCACCCAGACCACATATTTTGTCTGCAAATTTGCCACTTCATCCTCTGCATCTCCCAAATTCAGTATTTTTTTCTGATTGCCACTAATATATGCATTCTCTCTCAGTAAAGCCTGTTACACCCTTCTCTTTGCTGTCACTTCAAAGTCCCTTCCATCCACACCCTGATGTGATCTTTTTTCAGTCCTGTCATTTTGAGCATATGACTTTTCTCCTAGATCCCTCTACCAGCTCCATCTCTTTCCACTTCATTATGTTTGAGAAACTTGCTGTCCTACACACTTCACACCACCTTACTTTGCTGGCCTTTATATTCCTTCTGCCATGGCACCCTCACTCACCTCACCCTGCAAAAAAACTTAATATCAGCACTATTTTTCTCCCTGGCCCTTTAAATTTCCTTTTATGATATCCCACTTTTACAAGGTACTGCCACTAGACATTTAACCCTCTACCTTATCCTTGATCTTTTGGAAAGGTCCTCTGGATAACATTATAATACAATTATAAATAATAAGGAATTTGGAATTAAAAAGTCTTGCCAGCATTTAAGGACTGCCAAGCTAGTCATCTGAGAAGGGAGAGGTACATACATTAGGGACTGAAGCCAATGCACCTGATGATTGCTGTGAAAAACTAAAATGGACAAAATAGCTAAACCATGACTGTTTATTTTCCAAAAGATTAACAAAGATGGCGAGGCTGGGCATTCTGCTTGTCTTTTACAACGACTACAACCTAAAACAAAACCCACTTAAAAAAATACATTAAGACAGTATCAAAAGCTTATACTGAGGAAAATATAGAGTCTTAAGATTTTTATCATACGATACATCATGCAAAATAGTTTTAGCAGGTTCTTAAAAGCAGCTGAAACTCCTCAATTAGATCACAGCTGAAAAACTGCCATGTTCTTCTCACTATCTCTGCTGTTGTATTTCATGACTTCCTTGCAAATTGCAGGTGATGCTTAAAAGAATATTTCATAAACATAAACTTCCACTCAGTAATCCACAATTAAAGGACAATCCTAGATATTCAGAGTAACATTTGAGACTTCTAATTTAAATTACACCCTTTTGTTTGGTTGTTATTTTCTGTTATTAACTTCACCTTCAGAATGAGATAAAGTCAAGCTATTTAACTAACACTCTTTTGCAGCATAATCCCAAGCTAACATAGAATGTTTTGTATAAAAGTACAAAAGTAATATTGTCAGCAGTGCACAGGGCACTTCCCAGGCTAATAAAGGCAGTAAATTTCTGCTCCAAGGAGTTATGTCAAAATCAGATACACCAGTGACCCTTGTCAATGGAGGCAAAAGAAAGTACAAAAAATAGTAACAGGAAATAACAGAGAAAGCCGTTTGAGGTATTTTTCCTATTACTGACTACAGATTATTCTAATGGTTCCAAACTATAATATCAAAATTTAGGGCTGAAAGAGAGGAATAAGAATTTTCAACCTCAGCACCTCACAGTAAATGTTTTACATCAAGGTCAACTTTGCAACACTTCTATGTGAGACCTAAGAATTAAAAACATAAATAAGAAACCTACAAGAACCTCAGTATCTCACAACCCATCTGTTCCTATAGAAAGTTCTGATATGTGACTTTTAAGAGACAGACTGGAGTGTTCCCAGTATCTGCTTTTTCATGGAAGAGATGTGAAGCATGGGCAGACAGAGATAACTGATGAAAAAAGTTCCTGCCACAAACACCTGCTCTGCCCAAGTGCTTGTGACCTGCAAGTCAAAACAATGTTCAAATAGACATCTCATCACATAAAAGACTAACTTGGATCCAAAATGAATCATAGCACTCTTGCCTTAAAGGGGAGTGCTTGGTTGAATTTCTTCTTTTTGGCTCATAAACAAATTATCATCTTTACTTCTAAGTTCTTCTAAAGTCAAACTTCTGCATCTTTAAAACCGCATTCTTAACTATCCACATAGCCAAAGTTCTCAGCACTCAACTGTAGGACTCCAAATGAGTTTTCATTCTCCTACTTTTCTACCAATTGTGATCTATATCTTCAGGCCTCCTAGTTTTTCACCACCTTAACTCTGTACTTCCCACTCTTATATTTGGCTTAGCCCTGCATTCCCAGCACTCATTTTGTAACTCAGCTTCAAAATCCCAGCCTTGCCATGTATGCTCCTGGGGACTCCAGTACCTCTGGCAAAGACAAACTGTATTCCAGTATCTGGGATTCTCATTACTACTTTCATCACTTTGCCCTGTATGATGCTTCTCCACGTGCAATTTGAGCAGCACGTGGAGTCTGAGCCTGAAACCATGCTGCTGGCAGGGCCTCACCTCAGATTTCTGGGCTGTGTTATAGTCTCTTCTACTCTTGGACCCACATGGCAGAAATTGGTGAGACCCACACATCATCCAGAAAGCAGCTACATAGCCCCATGTTCATGCTCTGTATCTTCTCCCATCATATGATCCCTGTCCCATGCCTCACCCATCACACATTCCCAACGCAGTACTGCTTAAAAAAGAGAAAGACTGGCAGGTTGTTAGTTGCCGAGCTACATCTGGGAACTAAGACATATCCTGCAAGTGGCTCAGTCCATTTGTGATAAAAATTTCCAGATAAATGTTGTTAGTACAGTTGTATCTCCATGTCTGTCCTACCACCTATGCCCTTTTTTAATAGTACATTAATACTTCTACCGGATAAACTTCCATCAGTTTCTTGAATGAAATAAGCTCAACCGACCAAAAAGAGACAAAAAAAAGACAGACTGTCCATGCAAAGGTGTCTGAACTAGGACTTTGATAAATGTATGTTTGCACAGAAGTGCATGTATAAGATCACTCCCTCTACCATTACTGTAAATATTTTTGAGGCAACAAACCAGATGAGAACTTTTAAGATTGTATCTCAAAAGCCTCAAAAAACTCACAGTTGTTTACACTAAAGTACTGATTTAAGATCACTTCAAGTGGCTTTGAAACACTTGGAGACTGCTGCTATGTTTCTATCCTGGTTTACAGATGGTATTTATATCTAGAAAATTTATGTTCTTGTTATGTGGCAAAGAACAGATATGCTGTGGTGCTTTTTCTCAAGCACTCACCGTGTTAAAGAAAGCTTATAACAGAAATAGAAGCAATGACCAGTTTATGACATTTATCTGTAGGCATGCAAACATATTTTTTCTATTAATAAAACAAGTTAGCTTGAAATTATGTTTTATGGTTCTGTCTCATTGTTCTTTTACAATAGTCAAAATCAATATACAATTATCAGCACCAAAATACCACGGTGTTCATAAGTAATTTCCTAAGTCTGTGTTCTGCATCCAAGGTGACTTGGATTGCCTAATACAGCACATGCAATTTACATATCTAACCACAAATGGATTAATAGTGTGATCATTTTAAACAAGAATGTTTTATCACCATGTCCCTCCTGCTAATATTTGTAGTTTATTGTCCACCTCTAGTGCTTCTTAGGGTAAGGAAAACTTTTGGTACCAGAAGTAATCTGTGTGAGTAAAGCTTGATTTTTTAGGAGCCTCTCAAAAACTGAGAGTTTGGGAGGCTGATGTTTTCAACAATACAGACTGAACAGAGACTTAATAATCAAAAATAAGTATTTTTCCCCACTTTGAAAGTGGAAACACCAAAAGAACATGACTTGCAATGAAAATGACTAAGTTGACAGCACAACAGTAGAAACAGAAATTGCCCTGGACCTGCAGCTCTCACCTATCTGCAGTGATCCTCCTTCTATCAAAGGCAGTGTGCAGGCTGAAGTCACACAGCTGAAATTATACACCTCTGATAGCCGGTCCAGGCTTTTGGAATGAAAATACAGCCAGTTGTTAACAATTCAAATGTGTATTTGCCTGAGATGTAATAAAATATACAAAGCCAGAACAATTTGGAAACTTTGATGATGCACAACAAAAGCAACTTCCATTATCTGTCCGTGCTTCAAGCACTATTTTGTTACTATTCACATACCACCATACACATGGTAAGTGTCCATATAAGTTTGTACTAAAGGTTCATCTCAAATCAATACCTCTTTTCCAATAGTAGCCCATTAATTGTTCTTAAACCCTTTCCATAACTAAACACCAAACAGAGTGAAACTTTTGGTGACATGCACTGTCACAGCTCCCAGCAGCTCACGCTTGGAGACTCCGAGAGTTGGAGGCTGCTTCTGTGCAGTTTTCCTCTAATGTGTGTGTATAAATGTTTTCTGAACCCATTCACTTTTTCAGCAGCCTAGCCTTCTACAGCAGTGACTTCTACACGTCACTTTAAGCCTCTCAGAGACATGAAAAAATACTACTACATTTTTGAAGCATTACTTCCCCAGACACCAACGGTATTGTATCAGACTTACTCGTCTACAGAATGCCACCTCTTCACTCTTCTTTAAAAGAACTCAGATGGAAGTGCTAACTTCCATTTCTGCAGTAAAAGGGTGGTCAGGCACTGGAACAGCCGCCCAGGGAGGTGGCCGAGTCACCAACCCTGTAGGTGTTTAAAAGGCAAGTAGATGAGTTTCTGAGGGACATGGTTTAGTAAGGGGACAGGTATGGTCAGACTCGATGATCTCAGAGGTCTTTAAGACCTGATGATTCTATGCTAGTTGGTGTGTAAAATGGTGCTTAAATCAGTGTTTCCTCAAGTTAATATTTGAGTTTTGAGATTCTCAAATAAGTTCCATTTTTGCTTCACAGTCTGACATTACTCCTGCTCCAGAAATCTTGCTCTTCATATGACTTGTTGTACTTCTGTGTCAGATCCCTTCCCTTTAAGGAAAGGTTACAGTGTGGGAACCTCCTTAGCAATGCACATTGCAGTTCAGTTAGGTTTTTCACCATGAACTTACCTTTTTTGTTCACGTTTTTTAGTAGTAGTAATTTTTCACATTTTCATTCTCAAAGGCTTTTTTCATCCAGAGTTATTAAGGTTTAAAAAACAAAATTACAGCTTTCTGAAGGGGTTTTTCTTATTATATGCTTAAGAATTTATATTAACTTTAATAACAGAAACCTTTCTTTTTTAGTTTAAAGAAACATCACCAGCAGAAGATCAGTTCCTTCCTAACAATATTGTTTTACTTATTGTTATTCACCTTCTTTATATCGTTGTATTGTGTTGCTAATGGAAGCTAACTGGAGGTAAGCAAAATCAATTCAGTAACACCCTTTAGATATTGCTTTGGAAAAAAAAAAAGAGTTGCTTTGTTTACAATATGTTATTATTACCTTGGTAAGATCTTTACCTATATTCGTGTGCATGGTTGTTCTAAACAGCTTGAAAAAAATCAAAACATTCTCATGACAAAAAAGCAAGCTCTACTCAAGCCCTATTGAATCTCTTCTAAAAAGAACAACAATAGAATCATAATACAGCTCTGCCCGATGAAAGATCAAACTTTGCAGCACAGAACAGGTAACTGTGGGAAAAGCTGAGGGGGCAGAAACAAATGACTCTCAGCTACAAGTCTGAATGGACAACAGGAGGAGAAATCTGTCTTTAACTACAAGTATCAAATAACTGTTGAACCTATGAGTGCGATTCCTGAAAAGCCAAACAGAAAACTCTTTAAAATATTATTTTCATAACCACTCTAGAGTAGATCAGCAACATTCAGAAAAAAACCAAGACAAAATGAGACAACCTAGAAAAAAAGAAAAATCAGTATTTTGATTTCTGTATTTTAAGATTGTTCTCTTGATTGTCCTGAAAACGACAGTACCCTGAAAAGAAAGCAGTATAAAGGACAGTAGTTACAATCATATCACTTTGTTTTTCTCAGTCTTTGCTATTTATAATTGACATTACTTCTTACCTGTTTTAATTTATGTTTAGTATATATTTCCTGTTTATAAGGGACAGTTTAACAAAGATAACACGTTTATCAGAAATATAAATATACAATCTTGCTTGTCACATCTACAAAACCAACAGTGTGTATGAGTCAAAATTGAGAAAAACAATATGTACATACACCCACAAGTCTCCAGGCTTCACTTATCACTGCATACTGGAGCCGATTCAGAACAAACCCCTCAATTTCTCTGTTCAGTTTGACAGGAGACTGACCAATCTTCTTCATTAGGGCATATGTTCGCTCTGTAGTAGAAGGATCTGTTTCTGGATGAGGAACAATTTCAACCAATGGCACAAAGTAAGGTGGATTTACCTCAAGAAAAAAGCATAAAGAAGAATATCAGCTATCAACAGAGTAACAGAACAAGTGAATATAAAGCATCTTTATAGCTTGCTACTAGCATGGATATTTTCCACTGAACACAGTAAGACTGATCTTCAGACCCTGAAAGGCTTCAGCAAGCCAATAAAAGCTGCTGTATTAATTCAAATTTAAAAAATAATTAATCTTGCATTGAATCCAACTCTGTTTAACCCCAGCAAAAAGTTCATGAAGCTACACTAAAGATGACAGCACTCAAACAGTACCAAAAGACTTTGTACTGACTTGAGTAACAAACGTTTTCTCAATATTCAAGCTATTTGTTGTTGTAAGGCATATAACCATCTCCTGTCTTGCCAAATGAAGCAAAGCATTTCCTTTTAGACATTCAGGAACTTTATAACAAAATTATTGCTAAACACCACCTGTAAGATGCAACACTCAATAGATAAGCTGCTATTGGACCAAGCCTGTAAACATATGCTAAACACAGTGACAGGTATCACATAAAATATACCTCAAAAAAAGTTACAGAACAGGTTACCTTCAAAGTCTATCTAGTTTAAAAAGAAAATCACCTCTTCCTGACTCTTCCAAAATGTAATTTCTCATCAAGTCTGGACCTTTGTGTGATGTATTTTTGAAGTAATAAACAAAAAATTCTGAAGAACATCTTAGAAACAGCTGAAACTTTCCCAGGTCATAGTGTTACAAGCAGTAATACTGCATGCATGTTCTTTCTAAAAGCAGCAGTCCTTCAGCCATATTATTAAGGTGTTAAACTCAGCTCTCTGTCAAGTTTCCAGGCAACAGCAGGAGCTAACATAAAATAAATTACTACCAAAAATAACACTGACATGTAAAAGATGGTAATTAAGTACTGATTCTGTCACCACCACCCCATATAGTCACCTGCTCTGAACTGGGCTCAGTGCAAGTACAGGATTTAGTCACAGCAAAGTGTAAGCAGTCTTTCCTCTCTGTTCTTTCTTCTCAGTAGAGGGTTGTTTTTACTGCAGGATCTGACCAACACACAAACTACTGTAGGCTACGTCTGCTCTAACTACTGATCTAACACACTTAACTTCATCCCCTTTGAAGTGCCTTGTGTTCCAACATAATCTTTCTCACACCAGCCTTTGGCAGTGTCACTACTAACGCTGAGAACGGCTTGACGGACACCATTGCAGGTGTGGCGCCAGGCAATTTAGCAAGACCCAAAACACCTGCAAGCACCAATAAGTTCTCTGAACGCTTTCCTAACCCTTAAGTATATCACAGGTTCCAATCACAAAAATGATAAGTTAGCTTTTGAGAGAGACTTGAGGCTATTATAAGTTTAGTGCTGACAGGCATCTTATTGAAATATTCTATTTCACGAACTTGGCATGGGGAGCACATGGGTGCGTTTATGAGCACACTGAGGAGACTCAGGAAGACAATTTTCTAGGAGTGAGAGACTAGATGTTAAAAACTTAAAGAGGTAAAACGTGGATGAAATTGAAGGTGAAGGAAGACTTCTAAAAATGAGAAGGGGAATGCAATACCTTTCTTCAGGGAGAAGAAGACCTTACCTTACTCAGCCTAACAAAATGAAAGCTAAGAAAGGATACAACAAAGCAAACACAGAGAAAGAATAAGCTACACAAAAGCTGCCAACAAACATCAATTTTAACGGACTGTTAATAAGATTGAAACAAAAATCAGAAGACTAACAACTTCCAACAGGAATAGCGCACAAAAATCTAACAGATAGAGCTTAATACTCTTTTAAGGTGATTTGATTACATGGTTTCCTGTACCGCAAGGGACTTCACTCTGTAGCACACAATCTCTAACTCCATATTTTCAGCTGTGTGACCTAGTAGGCACATGCAGTCCATGCAGTCCACAAACAGCTCTGCAGAAGACCTTCACCGATACACTGCTTGAAACTGCTTGCAGACCAGAGCTGTACCTACAAGTACTGTGTGTATGTCTATCACACAGCTGTGCTATGAGATTTCATTCATTTTTTTTTTAATTACTGAACCTATTGCTATCTTAAGCAAAGGGATGAGCTCTTTCTGCCCTTCAGGCACTTAATTTCTTCTCAACAAGCTCACCTGTGCCAGAGGCTTTACAATTTCAGCTTTTAATTTTTGTCGTATATCAAAACTTCTTGTTTTCACAGCATCTTTTGGGGCTGCTTGCTTCCTGCAGTCACCATTCCCCGTGTCTTACTGTCATGTTCAAGATGTTACTAAGGCCATGGTTAAAACAAGAAACACCAAAACCATCAACTACTAAAAAACAACCATGTTTCCTGATATAATAGATATAGAAAGGCCCCTCTCAGCTTCTCCAGTACACTCACCTTTGAGTTGGCCTGAGATTACCAAAAAAAAACCCGGTCTCAGCTGGATTACAAAGACATTTCAGTACAATTAGATGTTTTAAGGCACTCCAGTGTATTTGCTTTGGAAAAAACAAATCCTTACAATAGCAACTTAGAAAATGTTTATGTGGGGACTAGCTACCTTTCCAGATCTGATAAAACCTGGTTTCAGAAGTGGCTCCTACAAAGACTGCAGCTCAGACTGAACAAGTCATTTAGTACAGACCAACTTGGGGAGAAAAACGTAAGAAAGCATAATGGAAATTCAAAGACTGAGAAACCATCAGAAAATAGACAGAACTCCAGGAACTGGTTAAAAAAAATCATAGCTATAGTTACTTAATACAGAAGTCTAGAAGAGACATCAGTTTCCCTTGTGCTACAGAAAGTAACAACCCTGGAAATATGAGATGAGGAACTACTAAATTTTAGAGTGAAGAAAGGGTAAACCTAGGCACAGATACATACTTTGAAGTTTTACTTTTTTTTTTAATTAAAAAGGGATGAAAACTAATTATACAGAAAGAAACCAATCCTTTTTGTTTCTTTTTCTTTCCAATCACTCAAAGGCAAAATGGTGGTGGTGCAGGGTGTAAGAAAGGGACTGACCAAATGCCTTGACACTGCAGCACTAGGTTACAGGTAGCTTTAGAGATGCCACTCTTGAGCATGCCCAGGGAACTGACATTTACTTCACACCCTGTGGGATGTCCTGGAGAGTCAACATGCAATTACCAAATTGCAGAAAGAGTAGTACCTTCACCAGATACTACAAACCTTCATAACAACAGTCCTCTTCACTCTCAAACACCAGGTTAATATTAGGCCAACAAATTCATGAGCTGTTGAGTAGTGGAAAACAGAAGCAGTAAGAATCCCAGCAATCAAGACAAAACACTCTTCCATACTGAGGAGAGATGTGATAAACTGCTGTCTGGCAGCCCCACACAGGCCTCTACAGAAGATCACAGGGGCCCTTCAGTATTTTGAGATTCTGCTGCTACCTCTAGTCATACCATTTCTGCATTGCTGCCCTGTCCCAGCTGGTCACAAAGCATGTCAATTCTGTTCCAAGTACAATTTGTTCCATGTCATCCACCTGGTTCTCCTCTTCAGGTATACTGTTTCTGTATCAGAAGTCTGAAGAAACCAGAGCCAAAACCTTCCATCTTTACCCAACATTACCTGACAAGCACATGCAGCGCATTGTTTGGATCCTTACTGTTAACCAACAGCAGCTGAAAAAGGATACTAGAAAAGACTAATGACGGCACAAGAAAGTAGGGAATTTTACAGGTTTGTTTTCAAAACACAGAATTCCTGCATTTTGAGAGCCAGCATTTTGAGTAACATGTAACAACGTGAGCACAGCAGCTCACTACATCAAACACATCTTGAGCCAACAGTATGAATCAAGGATACATCCTCTCAATTTAGTTGGTCACTCTGTGAGCAGCAGCACTTAACTAAAGCTTTTCAGAAAAGTCAGACCCCTGTACATGAACAATGGCACTCAACCACTCCAAGGATCCTTCTATATCCTTCTATATATAGTTTGGGATGCAGTTTAGTTAAACACCTGTAGTACTCCTACTACAAAAACAAAACATGCCATCATACTTACAGGATGTGACACAATACACTGCTTAACATGCTTAAGGCCAGTGAACAATTTGCTGGGTAAGAGACAAGAGGTCGAGCTGCTCAAGATAACATCATCACCAACAATAAGATCCAACTGACTGAAAACCTTCTTTTTCAGTTCCAGGTTCTCTGGAGTACATTCCTGGAATAAAACCAAAAGTGAGTATTAGAAGTCTTCTAGTTCAATAGTATTTATCCATATATTTGAGACTTCAGCAATCCCAATGTGACACCTAGAAACTCAGCACAAACCATCTATTTTAATCAGTCTATATATACCAGTGAGCCATAACATAAAAATACCTTCCCAAATATAAAAAAATGGAAAGTCCAAGAGTTTCTCTATAACAGAAGACCACACACCACAGGAGACTTAACACAAAAGAGATTATTCTGGTTTTGCCTAAAACAGAGACTTTGACTCATGTACAAAGTGAATACAGTATGGAGAACTAAGACCTGGTCTCCATTCTTTTCAGAAAATCTCACATGATAGAAGTCAGTATTCTCTCTCAGACGAGATGTATAATAGGTAGGTATACCTCAGAAGAAGACAAATATACAATCTCCAGAACTATGACAGGAGATTCGAAGGTCTAACTCCGGAACCTGCACTGAACCATCTCTCACACTTAGAATTGTAGACTCATAGAATCACAGAAAGGATTGGAAAGGACCTTAAAGATCACCCAGTTCCAATGCCCCTGCCATGGGCAGGGACACCTCCCACCACACCAGGCTGCTCAAGGACCCATCCAGCCTGTCCTTGAACACTTCCAGGAAGGGGGCATCCACAGCTTCCCTGGACAACCTGCGCCAGTGTGTCACCACCATCATCGTGAAGAATTTCTGCCTAATGTCTAATTTAAGTCTTTCCCCTTCCAATTTATACCAACTCCCCCTCATTCTATCACTACAAGCCATTGCAAAAACTCCCTCCCCAGCTTTCCTGTAGCTCCCTTTAGGTACTGGAAGGCTGCTACGATGTCTCCCCAGAGCCTTCTCTTCTCCAGGCTGAACAGTCCCAACTCTCTCAGCCTGTCCTCATAGCAGAGGTGCTCCAGCCCTTTGATCATCTTAGCCCTCCTCTGGACTCATTCCAACAGTTCCATATCCCTCTTATGCTGGGGATTCTTAATAAGCTTATATATCTCCATTCACTTCAAGTCTGTGAAAGATTTCTGAAGTAGAACCTCTCCCAAAGCTACTGAGCATGTTCAGCTCAGTGGTATTGTGTGAAATTTCACATGTATTAGCCAAGAGCCACAATCTACAGGCACTAGAATATCAAAATCATCCCCAGAAGCTGCCTGAAGGAAAGCATGTAGAAGTCCAGCATTTTGGGAGCAACAGGAACATGGCAGAAAAACTACCGTAGATCCCACAGTCAACAGGGAAGAGCTCAGTCTATGAGAAGATGACAGAGGAAAAAATCCACCTTGTTTTCTGGCTTTTTTGGAAGTTTTTAAAAAATCCAAACAGGATCCAAACTTGCAAAACCTCAGCTTTATCTTTAAAACACACAAAAAATACCTGTTCTTTTCCAACAGTAACCTTCTCCCACCTATCAGTACTTCAATCCCTACTTCCCCTTATGCTGAACTGCACACGAAGGTAGGGAAAAATGCTATACATTTTTAATATAGTCCAAAATCCATATTTAATACCTGCAGCTCCAGACTGACTCTGTGACAGGAATGTCCAGGGCCTGTTTTAACCCAGAAAATGGGTTAAAAGTAATCTGAAGTCTTAAAAAATAAGTAAAGTGCATGGAACAGTACTAAAAGTTCCACTATGGAGAAGAGATAAATAGGGTTATCTAAGAACTCCAGATAGAGCCCAAAGTAATAGCCTTATCAAAACAAAATGATACTCTGCTTATAATTCCAGGATGCCTCCTTGTTGGTTAAGTTTAAATAGTTTCTTTTAGCAAAGCCAAAGATGAAGAGAACTCTGCAGATACTGTTCAAGCTAATAAAAAGAGTTGTTTTGAATAGGTTTATTGTGAACTTGAAACTCTAAGCCTCTTCTCACATCAGATGATAATCAAAAAGGCAAATTCAAATCTGCTGGAAACTCAAACCTGCCATGGTTACGTAAGGTTTCTGAATGGGCCATTTGCTTGAAGTTTCTCGCATAGTGTCACAATTGTATTCAGGTTGTTGGACCACTGCAATAAAGTTTCTGTCCCCATCAAGCATGCAATTATTTTCTCAGAGACACCAATTCCCTGAAGAACAGGGAGAAAATTAATCTCTAAACAATTCATTACACAGGAACCTTATTTGCTGTCAGTTATAGAGGCTGGAGAGGTCTGTAGCTATTCTGTTTACCCTGAGAAAGAGAAGATCAAACAGTGAGCAGGTAAGATACGGTTTTAAAGCTACCATGGTCTCTCTCAGAGAATTAGTGCAAAAAGGTTAACACACACCTCCATGCATTTTAAGTGACACTGTATATTTCTGTGCCCTTTTTGTAGAGAAGATCACAGTTCTTGTTTGCAGTGAACAGTACACCTTTATTCCAAGGCCCGAGAACCTGAACAAGGTTGCTACTAATCTGACTTCAAATTTAAACTTTATTACGCATCTTTTTTAACAGTCTGATCAGAATATGACAGTTGTTAATTTTTAAACCCCATCTCCCCAAAAAGCTATATTGAATTAAAGTCTTAAAGGTCTTTAACAGGCATTTTACACTATTTAAATACACGTTCAGAGAACATGTAACAACTATCTGACAAGCCTATGAACTTTCAAAGAACTACACAAAGAAAAAGATGTATTAGACTCTCCCCCCAGTGGGCAACACTGATACCCAGACAAGGTGATTGAGGTCTAGTTGCCCCTAATTAAAAAGTTGCACTCAAATGACCCAAACTCTTGAATGCTGGTCCATAGAAAGCCATGGAGTTTTATCTGTCTAAATCCAGGATTTTCTACCATGCTGCCCGCCATCTGTGCCCCCACAACTATCCACGCTCACCTAAGTACACAACTACATTTCCATATATTTAAATGCTGGCACCTACCCAGATTCTTCTTATCCATTCTCAGATATGCCAAGGAAGCAACTCACTTGTATCACCCTATACGAAACACTCCACAAAACACCAAACTAAAGCACTGCAACACAGTGGTATCATCCTATACAAGCATGGCAGTATAAGATGAAAGCCAAAGATTTAATCTGGCATGGAGAAGGTCAAATATTAGCAACCATTCAAAAACAAGCAAGTCACTTCCTGTAAGAGCATCTGGAGCCTCTCAATAACAAGTATGGAGTCTCATGGTAGTCACCAAGCATACGGAACTGCTGAATAAAGAGGTTTGAAAGTCACACCTGCACAATGATGAGATCCCAACTCCTGACTAAATTCTGGCTGCTGCATATTCAAAACATAATCAAGAAAACATTTCCTCCGTGACAATCTTAATACTAAGATTTATGACAATGTAAGTTTCTACAAATGAAGACAGATCAATATTGAGCTCTCCTAGGCCAGCTGTCCTAGACTTCTCTTCATTCCCAGAATGTATCCTATGCCATGGTTTTCTTTCAAGTGGATTTTGGCCTAAACAGGCCAAAGCTGTTTCTCCTAAAGTCCAGGATTGATATGCCACTTTTAGTCTTGCTTCTCCTCTCAGAATCCTCAGCTCATGGTTCCCCCAACTTTCACATTATCAACCAGTTCTTCTTCATTTGTAAGCATCAGGTCCAGCACAGCATTTCCCCTCTTCTGCTCCTCAACCACTTGTGCCAGGAATTTACCATGAATGCATTCCAGAATCATCCTGGATTGTTTGTGCTCTCCTGTGCTATCCCTCCACCAGATATTGATGTGGTTGAAGTTCTGCCATGAAGACAAGGGTCTGGTCTGCATATGTGAGGCTTCTTCCACTTGTCTGAAGAAGGCTTTTTATTTCTCATCAAGTAGTCTGTAGCAGACTTCCACCACAATGTCTCCCACAGCGGTGGTCTTGCTAATCCTGACCCATAAGCTCCAACTGGTTCCTCATTCAAACCAAGGTAGAGCTCAGCACATGCTAGCTCACAGCGTGTATTAAATACCCTAGGCAGCTATTCCTCTCCTACCTTCATCTTGCACTACCTAAGCCCCAAATGCTGTGCTTCACTGCATGCTGCAGCTGCTACAGCAAAAAGGGCCCTGTGACCTTGCCCTAATCACAACTGAGGCAGAAAATTATTTCTCAAGAGTTCTGTGAACTCCTTCTTCCCAGTAAATTAAAAAGGGCTTCAAGTAGTAGGTAAAGCTGTTTAGAAGCTATAAGCACTTTGATTACGACAAGGACACTCTTCATCTTCCGCAGTTAAGTGAGGATCTGCAAACATGCCACAAACTCTGGCTCTGTTCCTTTATTTATACACATATAATTTACAGTATTTGACAATTTTGAGGCTCTAATACAAAACAGTTCCGAGTCAAGTCCAGTCCTCCTGTAGAATGAAGACATAGCTGAGAACCAAAAAATCTCAAAAGCTGGACCCAGACAATCAGTACTCCTGCAACAGGAACCACGTGAAGTCCAGATTTCTGTGGGAATATGGAGATCTTCACAGGATTAAAAGACAAAGAGTTCTGAATCACAGAAAAGCAGCTTTTCTGAAAGTTTTGCTGCCTAATCCATCTATGTAGGAGGTGGCCCATATTCAGGTCCTTCTCCACCAGGCAGCTCTCCAGCCACTCTTCTCGAGGCCTATAGTGTTTATATGGGGTTGTTGTGACCCAAGTGTAGGACTCGACATTTGGCCTTGTTAAATCTTATATAATTGACCTTGGCCTGTCCAGTCTGTCTAGGTCCCTCTGTAGAGCCTTCTTTTTCTCCTGCAGAGTTTAGGTCTGTATTTATGTTCTGGAAGACTGAAGATGAATCTTCCACTAAGGAAACCAGAACTTATTTATTTTGTATTCCATGTGAGACATTGGTATGTATTCCACTCAGTAAACAAGAATTACACACATTAACCTGGCAAACTGCAGCACCTGTAATTAAAAAAAATGTGACATTTTGACTGCAGAGTTTGGGAGTTTTTAGTGAAAAAAGCAGAGAAATAAAATGTTACTTTTAATATCAGAACAAATGATTACACCAGAATATCAATTTTGCTTCCAACTGTATTGTTAACCACTACGATTTAGCTCAACTCTATAAAAGTTTTCATACATTAAATAGGTTAAGTAATTTCACAAAAATCAGAATTATTGCACATTTTAAATGCAAAAACTTGACTGCAAGTATTTTGGACTTTCTCATCACACTCTCCCCCAAAATGGCGAAGTTGTTCTAGATGCTTATTCTGAGACACTTTAAAGATATAAATGGATATACCACATAAATGAATATACCATTATACCAGGACGTAAATTAAGACAAGGTGCCAAAAAAAAAAAAAAAGAGCATCCTTTCCAACTGCAAAGGTGATGGGGGAGGAACATATTTACTTCAGTCTCCTTTTAAAAAGCATCATTATCCTCACCTGAGGGTAATGGCAGGGACAGCAGCTGGGCAGGAGACACTCCCACACACGGCTGTACAGGTTTGGATGCGGCACGGAAACATGAGAGACATACACACAGCTGTTACTGAAGGAGCCCCCAGGCTATTGCACACCTTGCCGTGTGGTGTCAGCATTTTGATCAGTTAAAATGAGTAAGATTAAAAGAAAAAAAAAGGCACAAAACCAACGCAACCAACAGCCTTGACTGATAATTGATATGATTGTATTAGAGCATGACTAGAACTCGAGTTCCCAGCAGCCAGTGTCATGGGGAGAGGAGAGGGAGCAGGATGTGCACCACAGCAGGGAGATGAGGATAAGTGAGACTTGACCCTGAAACACTTGGAGGTGATGCAGGAACCCAAACCATATGGGATACACACAAGGAAACAGGAACTCATCAGGTTGTCTGCCCCCTCTTTTTTTCAATTAGATTGGAAAACACCTGTAAGATCACCACGTCCAACCGCAAACCTAACACTGCCAAGCCCACTACTAAATCAAGTCCCTAAATGCCACGTCTACGTGTCTTTTAAACACTTCCAGGGATGGTGACTCAACTACTTCCTGGGCAGACTGTTCCAGTGCTTGAGAGCCCTTTCAGTGAGGTAATATTTCCTAATACCCCATTGAAACCTCCCCTGGCGCAACGTGATGTCACATCCTCTCGTCCTATCACTTGTTACTTAGGAGAACATCACTAAGGTCACTGTGGAGCTTTTAATTTTAAATGAACAGGCAGCTCTGTCCCCAGTTTTCCTCTCTCTGTACCCTCACAGCTGTGGTTTGATCCGCGAGGGGCCACTTGTGAGCATCTGCATGACCATGTCTACATCATACCTGCTGGTTATGGCTGGGCCATCACAGGCCCTATCTCCTCTACAGCAGCTCATGATAAGCCTTCAGGGCCAGCTGAGGTTTGGAAGAGACCCCACATACCTGGGTACACAACTTCTTCCAAGATGGTTTCAAACAAATCCAAATACCAGATCATTAACCAAAAATATGTTTAGCGACAAGTCTCCTTAGATGTAAAACAAGTCTAGTTAGCCCAAAATGAGCCAAACAACCCTATCATAGAATCACAGAATCACCTAGTTGGAAAAGACCTTCAAGATCATAGAGTCCAACCATACCTGTCCACTACCAAACCAGATCCCTGAGAAACTCATCCATGTGTCTTTGAAATGCCTCCAGGGATAGTGACTCCACCACCTCCCTGGGCAGTCTCTGCCAGTGCCTGACCAACCTTTCAGCAAAGATTTTTTTTCTAATGCCTAGTCTAAACCTCCCCTGGCACAATTCGTGGCCATTTCCTCTCATCCTATAACCTGTCACTTGGGAGAAGAGGCCGACACTCACCTTGGCAACCAAGACTTTATTTTCAACCTGAATAAAAATTGTTGTCCTGAAAGCTAAGGTTTAGAAAGCAGGACAAGGACAGCAGCTCCTTTAACTGAAAAGCAGACTGGCAATTTGTTAATGACAGGGTCATATTATCACCACTTGACAGAATTATTAAATAAATATACAAAATAGAAAGGCATAGTCATGCATGATCACATCCTGGGGCTTCAGTTACAGCCCTTCTTTAGGGTAGGTATGCACTGAAGTAAAAAGCTTACCACAGAGGACGAGAAGGAATCATATCACATGAGGATTTTAAGAACAGGTTAATCCATTTTTGGCAGACAGTTGTCTGGGAACAACTGATACTGCCTTGGGACAGTGGCTGGACCAAGTAACCTCAGAAGTTCCTTCCAGCCTAATTTTGGATAACTATAGTTGGCAGGGCAGCAAAGGTAAAGGTTAATCTTCTGATAAAGGTGGGGTTCTCTCATACACTGTTCTGCTGAGGAGCAGAGGACTGGGAAGGCAGGGGACATATGGCACAGGACATTCCTCCTCCCCCCTTACAAATTTACTTCTGATTCAAAGGGCTTGAACTTGTTTAAATTTCCATTCAAAATATAGTTATAAAAGTGTTTTACAGCAAATCCACAAGTCCCTGGCTTTCAGAACAGTGTTAAGTTCATATTGAAAAAAGTTTTAATAGAAATCAAAGCCAGCACCTAAAGGACAGTAGACAAATAAGTTTATTACAGAGCAGTTGTAAAAGTACCAGTTAAAATAAAAACAAACAGTACTCTCAAGCTAATCTAATTTAAAAACAAAACCCAAAAAGCAATCACTTCAAATCTAAAGAAGTGATAACTTCTTAATTGTCTTGAATTTATGAGCTCATACCAGTGTGAAATGTGATGCTTCTTAAATCACTGCCTCTGGAGCAACATGAAAGACTGACTACCACATGATACTGTACAAGTAAATAACATTTTGGTGCAGCAAAATCCAGCATTTAGAAGGAAACATTTTGTACTTTCCTACAGTTCAGAAACATATTCTGTTAAGGAACTGGTGCAATAAAAATATCAGGTTACTGCCATTTAATACAGTTCAGAATAAGTTACTGAATTACAAGTGCCTGTTCAAACTTCAGTACTAAATACAAAACAGGATTTGAGGAAGTACTAGTTTTCAGAACTACATTTTCTAAAAATCAGACTTTAAGATTAGGGAGGGTTTTGAGGGTTTTTGGGGGGCTTTTTCATTTGATTTGGTTTTTGTTTAAAACACATAACAACAAACGAGGGTGAGCTTTGCTTCATCTAGTAACAGCATCATGCTGTGAAGAGATCCGTCTTTTTCCATAATGTTCACGTATGCTACAGAACTTTCAAAAGACAGACAGACAAGCTGATCAGGTGGGCAGAGATTAAGATCCTTTTTGTTGCCATAGGGAAGATCAATAAGATAATAGACTGAATTACATCCTCCTCCCCACATACTTTCTCAAAGGATCAGATCTTCCCTGCTTTCTTCTACTGTGATTCCAGCCACCCTGAAAAACAGAGGAAAATCTAGCAAAAGGCAATGAAAATACAATACAGACCTAGAAAGGACACCAAGGAGCACTGAAAAATAACCTGAGCAACAGTATTATACCTCCTGTAACAGTGACCAAAACCATATTCAAGTCATAGAATCATAGAATGACCTGAGTTGCAAGGGACCCACAAGGATCATCGAGAACAACTTCTACCCCTGCATGTCAGAAAGTTTGGAAGGATCGAGGTGTGTTCAGCAGCAGCACCACAGCGATGACACTGGCAAGCTGTTTACCCAAACACCGTCTTTCAGTTAACTCAAACACTGACTTGATAGTATTTTACAGCAAGTCTTTTAGATCAGACTGTTTGAAACCCTAAAATAGTTTTCCCAAATCCTCTACAAAGAAGGTAAGGCAGGTCACATGCTTAAAAGCAGCTCCCTCAGAAATCAAAACAACTTATGAAGCCTCAGGTTGGTGTTTAAGCTAAGTAGGGTAAAACCAGGCCTAGGGTTATATTTACCCAGCTGAGAGCAAACAGACCCATGTTTGTCTGTCCAGTCCTCAGAGCTGACCAGTGACCAGTCCAGAAGAAGCTGTGTTACTGCAATGCTTGCACACTCTGCCTTCCAGCAGCTTTGTATTTACAGAGCTGCATCATTAATGCAGCTTCAAAACCAGAATGGTCTTCTATCCTAAGAGCTCAGGGCAGCTGAAGACACCATCACCCATTGCTGTCTGCAGATATTCCATCATCCCCAGAAGTAAAAGAGCTCTTGAAAGCCATCAGGGAAGTAAAACTAAACTGGTCCCAGACAAAGACAGATTTTTATGACAGGAGACATGAGATACCTACTTTCAAAGTTCCCAAGGCAATAGTGGTTTCCCTTTCTGAGGTACCACCAGGATTTTTTGAAAGCTGTTTTTAAGCTGATAACACTGTTTTTATAAATATGTCTAACTGGGAGAGATAAAAGTGCCAGTAAGATCTAAAAGAGATTGGGCTGAATATCTATTAGTGGTGTTATCACAGGTTCAAAAGAGTTTGCAGGTGCAATGGTGGGCAGGGAAATATGCTCTCTCTTTTTAAAGAGGAGAGAGAATAAAACAAAGGTACTGTTCTAGGGCTTTTAGGCAGCTTTTCTTTAAAAGGAAAAAGGATAAATACCTCAGACCACACAGTATAAGTTGAAAGCTTAATTTCCTCCCCTTGCCAGTCTGCTTTATCTCATGCCACAGTACAACTGACTTGTTTGGAGATCACCTCTTGGCTTCAACCAGCTCAGCCTGGACTCACAACTCACCAGTGCACACAGCAACTCCAGTATCAAGAGTAAGATCTTACCAATAGTTAGTCAGCTTGGCCTCCTCTGAGACCTAGTCAACTTTATTATTCTGTTACTAAATTGCTCCGAAGTAGAGCATTTAAAAAGGTATATTTTCATTTTACTGGCATTGTGGCAAGAGATCACACAAGGGCTGCACTGTTTTCTATTCAGCTTACTTTACATAGGAACTAGACAAATATCCATTCAAAAATGTCTTTAATAGTGAAAGGAGTACTGGTAAGTTCAGTAGGAAAAGGCACAAAAGGACTAACGACAAAAGTCATCAACCGCTTATGCAGGAAAGTTAAGAGCACAGTATTAAGAAACATTTACCTTACCCATGTGATGGCAGGAACATTATAGCACAGATGTATCCATTAATTCATCTCCATGGCATTTTCAGCTAACAGAAAAGTTATTTCAGAATTAAAGCTTTTTAGTGAATGCAAAAGCTTCACTTAAATGCTATAGGTTACATACATGTCAGAGTTTTTCTATGCTACTTAGAAGAAGTGGAACTGGGTGAATACTCAGTTTTAGAGCAAAAACCAGACTTATTTCCAACTAAAGTTGACGCAAAGCACACCAATCACAACAATTTACTTCATAAATATGCTCAGGAGAGGGAAATATATAAAATAAATTGCATCATGGCATACCTTGTTTTTAAAGGTTCACTACATTGCTGTTATGAACTGTCTTCTTACTCAGTTCTAACTGTTTATTGCATCTTTTTCACTTGTATATATTTTTCTAATGTCATTTAGGAAGTTCCACTTTTTATGACTTCATCTCATTTACTTTAAGTTACGTCCCATGAAAACAACACAGCTGGCTGCAGAATTCAAGGAGCGCAAACATTAAAGAAATTTTTAAAGCTTTAAGTGGACTTACTCTACAAAGGCCAAATTTGAAAAGAAGTTAAGATTTAACCAACTGAAATCTAGGGTAGAGAAATGCAGTTCTCAGGGATGTCTTCGAAGAAGTTAATCAGTAGGTTATAACATTAAGCAAGAAAATAGAGTTCTCTATATTCAACTAACATCAATGCAACTGATATTTTATTTTTATGTAACTAAAAGCCAGAACACTTGCACTCATAAGTACAAGTAGTTCTTTTTTGTCCGTCCAGGTTCAAGGCTGCACTAGGCAGTGCTCTGAAGTTTAATACAGTTTAGCCAGAAAGTACTCTACTCATCGCTGAAATTAAGGCCGGGAGCCTAGAACTAAGATGCTTCTTTATCTATTCCACTCCCCATTCCAAAAGCAAATTAAAGACTACTTCAAATTTTGGGCACTGACATTGTCTATTTGTTAACACTTTTTGTATCAAACAAAACTTTGATGCGATGGCTTGAAACTGATGAGCTGATACAAATACCATTAACAGTGTTTCACACACATGCTTTGTTTGTTCCTCACAGGCATATTGCAGTTACTTTATTTATTTTTTTATTTATATGCTTAATGTCTACATGTTAAGAGACATGAAAAGGGTTAAGGGAGCATAAATAGTACCAAAAAGCTTGAGCAGCAAGAAACTCCACATAGATTGCTGCTATTCAGAGACTATCAACACCGTCTTCAACTACCTGAAGGGACCACGTAGAGCAGTGAGATTCTTCTGAGAAGTCCGTGGTGCTGGGACAAGCGGCAAGAGACTAAAGTTGCAAGAAGAGAAATGCCGACTGGATATTAGGGAAGAAGTTTAACATAGAGGGTAATCCAATGCTGTAGCAAGTTACCCAAAGAGACCAGAAGTGTTTATTATGAAGAGATATTCAAAACTCAACTGCACAAATCCTGAGCAAGCTGATGTAATTGGTCCTGCAGGAGGCTGGACCACACGAATTCCACAGAGGCCTCACAACTCAAAATTGCTTTGATTCTGCAACATTTGTCTGATGCCTGTTTCATAGATCAGCTGATGATGGGAGGGATGGATGATGCAGTCCCTCATTTAATCTGAAGTAGTAGCAGGACCTTGTTCAAAAAAATCTTACTGCTAAAGAGCCTCTCTGAGGAACAGTAGCATACTAAGATTCACATCTCTGTAGGAGCAACTGAGAACCAAGAACTCCACCACAGTCGTGCTTAGCTTCAAAAGAAGAAACTAAAATAAAAGTTAGGACACCAAGGACATGAAAAGTTGCAGTAAGAAGGATCAGATCCTTACAGATAGCATACAGAGAAAGTAAAGACACTACCTGGTATGTCCATATGGTAAGCAACACCTATAGGAACAAAAGAAAACAGGCAGAACTAGGAGTCTACTAGAATCAAGAAGGCAGCCTTCACAAAGCTGAGGAAGTACTCAAATGAACATGGCCATGCAGGACTGTTAATTTATCAAAACAAGACAAAAAGCAGACAATACCACATCTCCCCCTTCCACAACCCTGCAATTTACAAGAGGAATATTTTTTTAAAAAAAACTTCTGTTCTTCAAAATGCATGGAGAAGAATGCATAGTTGATCAAAGTACAGAAGAATGATCATGTGGAAAACACACACAGAACAGTGATTTCTTTGCAACTGTTCTGCTTCTCCTTGTAATGTTTGCAGAAAACTGAAGTTACTTAGACTTGGGGACTCCCAGGTCTGTCTTCAGTCATAGAACAGAGAGGGGAAAAAGAACCAAGGTACCAGAACACGTTTTGATATGGTTTTAAAACCCAACATAGTAACAGCGATACACAACTGTTCACTTGAAAGAAAACTGAATGTACACTATTTTGGTACCAAAGAGCAGAAGAGTGGCAAGCATGATGCAACTTTTAAGGCAACTTCAGGAAAGATTCCAACAACAAGCCTGTAAACCTTATGTCTCTATCAAGCAAGTTAAGAGACAAGGGTAGCCCCAAATGAGTATTACATTAATTTGGAAGAACCAAAGCAACTTTTTCAGAGAGAAGAAGCCACGAGCACACGCACAGCAGTCATGTAAAATGATGCAGTCAGTGTGATTGCCCAGAAGTCTTGCAACAAAAAATAATAAAAGCTTTCAAAGAAGTTATCTGGTCACACGTGAGATAAAAGGTCCTTTCATGGACAGTAACCAATCAAGGAGATAGTAAGCAGACATTAGGAAGAACAGTCAGTTCTTACTCAGTGGAAGACGCTGACCGGTGCTGTTTCAGATATCTGTGCCCTTTGTTATATTCATTCATAAAAGCCCTGAAAGTTAGCTCACAAAATTGTCTGTCATCATCATTACAACCACAAACAGCTGTGGAAGGACTTTAGAGCACTGAGTGGCTAGACAATAAATTAAACTCAGTAAAGGTAGGTGATACATAGGTGAAAATACGAACTGACAAGCTCTGAGCTTTTTATTGATGAAGGAGTAAGATATTGGGGTAACATTATATAGTTTCATGATCTGGAGAAAGGGAAGTGAACACAAAATAGTATACCACTGTACAAAACCTATAGTGAATTCACACCTCGACTCCTGTGCAAGGCTCTGCCTTCCACTCTCGCTTACTCCACCTTTCCAACTTGGGAGGAAGTAAAGGTCTGGAAATGCCCCCTTTTAATTAAATCTATTATTAGGGATGTGTCACAGCTAAGCAGACTATGGAATTTAAAACGTGAAACAGCAAAACTTGTAAACTCATAGGTGTAGCACAGAAACATGTAGGGTTAGTTAATGGAACAACACTGGAATAATACTGGGAGACCATGTAGGGTAGAAGATGCCAAGTCCAATGCAATCTCATTCATACTTTATCCCAGAAGTGTTCTCCAATTCACCTGTTCCCTGAACTATGCCCATGACAGTGAGCATACTAATAAAGCAAGCAGTCCATCAAGTTCAGTAATACAGCGTGTTCTTCATTCCACTTTTACTTAGCAGCACAGACTCCAGCACTATATATCCACTTTGATTTTAATACTCCTACATGCTGCTGGATAGCTGCTTTTGGCTACAGTGCTCCCCCAAAGTGAGAATAGAAGTCAACCCTGTGTGCAGCCATACTCCCTGCCTTCCCAAGGCACCTGGTGTAGAAGAAACATATTTTAGTCCCAGCGCTAGAATGTGTGGTGTTCATTAAAAGATAATCTCACCCCTGAGACTCTCCTTCCCTCCAACCCCCTATATTCAACCTCCTAGCAGGTATAGTCTTTGTTACACACAGAGGTCAGCAATACTCTCTTGGCTTAGCCAGTCACCAGCAACTTCCAACATAATCCAAAACAAATTTGCAACGACTCTTCACTAGATCCTGCAAAGAGGCATCATCTCCCATGTCAAGATACTAGGTTGAAAAGAACTTTAACAAGCGCAACTATCCCTAAGTGATCAGGATGTTGAACTCTCCATTGCCCACTGACTGCACAACACAGCTCTTCACCATCTTTCTAAACCGTTGCTAGAAGCGTCAAATCTTTGCTTACCTGAATGAAAGTAGCACCCTCTACTGCTGCCTTCAGGTCTGTACAGATGCTAATCAGAGCCAGCTGCTGCTCCACACCCAAAGATCCTTTCAGGAATCCCGACTCCTCCAGCTCTTTCATTTGTTTGCTGACAGAAACAACATAGGCAATTAAGTATTTTATCATTGTTAAGCCATCAGTATTTTTTTTAAAGCTTAACAACCCAGTGGTATTATCATATTTCCCAGCCACTGCATGTATTTGTACTTAAAAATATATAAATATTAGTTTCAGTCATTTCTCTTTGCTCCCTTCAAGCATGGACGGCTCTAAGATCTATTCCTAAATGCAAGCTTGTCATCACCTCAATCCTGTTTTCACTCGTGCAGGAACAGCAAGAGGTTTTCTACTCATATTTAATGAGAAGAGAGGTCCCTTTATAATATACCTCACACAGTTTTACAAACAATAGCTCCTTTGTCACAAAGCCTTCCTGCAGAAACTGCATAGAAATAAACAAATACATTCCATACAACCAGGAGTCCTTCCTAAAAAAATCATACCCCTATATAAGTAATGATTACAGAGCAAGTGTCAGAAAATTCAAGCAGTTACCAAATCAATTACAACCATCTTCAGCTCTCTTTTAGAAAAGGGAGAACTAAGTGTTTCAGGTGCATTTGTCTGATCTTTTTTAGGCATCCAGATATGCAATCCATCTTGTCTTGTGACGGAACTACCTATTTCTCCTCAAAGAAAATAACTCAGAATGAAACATTTAGACCACAGTATTCTGAAGTCAAAATGAAAGTTTGCAGGGATTTATTAACAGACAATCTAGTTGCTACTAAACCCTACAGAAGCAAGTCAAACCTCAGAGATTCACTGGGTCCTCAGATCTCTAGCTTGAAGTAGCTCACTAAACCTACCATTAACTTCCAAAGAAACAGAGTTTTACTTCAGCATTCATGTAGTTGTGTTGTGTCCAAAAAGATATGATAAATATAGGCTCTACCATTTTACCATTGCTTTATTACAAACGTCTGCTGCTCTGCAAGTTCTTTTGATGACCCGTCCTCCATTCAAAGTAGGGGAAAAAGAGAACACTTGTTTCCCAGCAAACAAAACAGCTTCCTAATACATCTTTCTGACACCAACCAGAGCAGTAATACTTTACCCTGGGAGCAACCCCACTAAAAATCAAGGCAAGGAGCACTCAGTAGCCACTTAGCAGTAGCCAAAATATGCATCCTGGTTTAGCACAAGCCAGAAGAAACAAATACCTTCGGATCACCATTAAATCAAAGGACTTCCAATAACTTGAGAGTAAGAAACATGTCAGAGGCTCTGTTTGAAGCTGGTAAAGGTGACAGTGCACTTTCTAAACTAGAATATGCACCCATATTTCAAACTGGAAAGAACAAACCTAACAACAAACATCCACATGTGTGTGCACACAGAGCACTAAACTCCTACAAGCATTAACTTTCTCCCCTTCAATGAGCTGCTTCAGCAATTAACTCCAAATAATCATTTCTGTACTGCAAGTTCTAGCACCACCTCTTTATTTTTGTCAGAGCTGATCATGGACAATGATTTTTGACACTTAAGCAAGGCATTGCCTACTGTTCATATAGGACAAGACCTTTGAAAAGGTTTGATTCATTCTCAGCTAGAAAATGAAGCCAAGAGTCATATGCTTTTTAGACACTGCTCAAGTCTGTCCTTTTTGCTTCCCTGGAGTCCTCCTACAATTGGCACAAAAATTAGTGTTCCTACCAGTTTATGCAGTCCAAAACTGATGAAAAGAGTTCCATTAATAGCTTTCTGCCTCTTTTCTCAAATATGGATTTAGGCTCAAAGACGCAGATTTTTCCTATCCACAGCTAAACTAGCCAGAAATTCTTCTCTGGTTTTGTTTAAAAGCATTTCAACAAGGGGGCAGAGGGAGGGGGGAGAAGAAAAAGAGAGAAAAAAATATGCTCAAACACACACCCCTCCAGGAAGCATCACAAAAATAAGCAGGAAATCCATCAAGTTTTTGGATGACTTTCCCATTCCACAACAGGCGAAACAAATGGATGACTGGAAAGCACGGACTTCTGACTTTGAGCAATCTGCATGGCAAAAAATAGGAGACAGGAAGCTTCAGCTCCATTTTCCAAGCTGCCAGGGTACATCACAGCTTGCCAGGTGGGAGCTCCATCCAAGACTTAAGGCTTTCAGCACACCAAAGATGCCCGTGCTTCATGTGTAAATAAGCAGGTGCACTTAAACTAGACTGTCCAAACTTCTGACTCCTTCGTACCTTGTGAGGTGAGAGGGTAAGGAACCGATCACAGAACCACTTAGGCTGGAAAAGACCATTAAGATTATAGAGCTCAACCATAAACCTAACACTGCCAAGTTCACGTCTATACTTCTATTAAATACCTCCAAGGATGGGGACTGAACCACTTCCCTGGGCAGCCTGTTCTAATGCTTGACAACCCTATCAGTGAAGAAGCTTTTCCTAACAGCCAATCTAAATCTCGCCTGGCACCACTTGAGGCCATTTCCTCTAATTCAAAATGTCTTAACTATCCATTCATCAGAAGTTCATTTCCCAGGTGCACTTGCCTAAATCCAGCATCCTCTTGCTCACAGGCTGCATACTGCTTAAAAAAAACAAAATGAAAAATTTAAGCTTGAAGACACAACAGAATAATTTATTTCTTTGAAGAAGAGGGTGAACTCCTTGTTGACTTTCAGTGCAATATGGCACTGGTTTCATTCTCCTTTGTCCTCTGAAACTCTGTTCCATGATTGGTAACTGAGAGATACAAAAAGGTTTGAGTGACAGACTAAGAGACCTGACTTCTGTCTTTCTTCCACAAGCTTTTATAGAAGTTTGCAGCACGTCTCCTGTTCTGCACCTTTCCTCCTCTGCCAGTGATGACCATCTCATTCTTCCTGCTTCTTTCTCACAAGCCATTACACTGTGCACCAAGAACACTATTTCTTAATTAACCTGCAAAACCATCATTTTCATACTTCAGCTGGACTGATTTTTCTTCCTACATAGAAGTCTTCCTGTTAACATCACCAATCTTCATGCTAGCCATTTATTTGTTAGTATAGTTATTTAAAGCTTAGAATAGGAAATGCAATTTGTGCATTACTAGAATTTTGGCTAACCCTCCCAGGAAAATACTTTTTGTCCCCACTTCATCAAGATACTCACCCCCTTCACCAAGACATTCCAGCTGTTTTGTTCCATAAATCAATTTTATGTCTTCCAAATGCTAAATCCTCTATATTCCCCATGGGTATTAAATTGCCCATACTTTGGAAGCAAAGAAAGGGAGCTTCCTCCAGTATGTATCATAAATTAAGGCACAAACCAGACCCGTTTGTACATACAACAGTGCAGCACTGACCTCTACTGGATGACTTCTTCTGCAAAGCAGCCTAGACTTCAGGGTGATCATCCCACAAATCAAAGTTATTGCAGCCACGTCCATAGAACACACATAGGACTTCATTTTTCAATTGTATTGCGTGCACAGTTTGAAGAGTTTGACTAACACTTGTAAGGTCTTTGAAGAATGGAGAATTGTCGTCCATAAGAAAATACTTCCTTTTAGAGCCCACGCTCTGCCTACCTCCAGTTTTACTGTTGTATCCGACTGCCTGTGTCAATACCACTCTGAGAACAGAGCAGTATTTGCTTCAAAATAAGGTACCCAATCTATGGCACCACTCCTGATCACATAAACTGTCTGTCATGCCCATGGCTACAAATCTTATTCCAAAAGGATTGATTTACAGAGGGACCTTCCAAGTGATGCTAATACTGAACCTGTCTTTTTCACACCCCATGGCCTCAACTTTATCCACGGCTACTATAGGGCAGTCATACTATACAGCACACATCACTGCAACAAGATTGAATACCACTTAATCACAAACTTACTGCCCAAAATCAGACAGAAGAAGGGAGAGAAAAGAGGACAACACCAATATTACCATTCACAAGTTCAGCCAACCATCATTGCCCAAAGGCTAGGACCATTAACCAGTCATAACACCAGACTGCTATCTAGTGCTGTCTGATAAATGAGAGGGCAGCTGGCATGGCAAAAAAACCCATCACCAGCCCCATATACCTACTCTGAGACAACAGATCAAGTAGACAACTGAAAGGGGCCCTGGGAAGTCTCCAGACCAGCTTCCATCTGCAGCAGAACTACCGCTAACGTGAGATGAGGTTAGCCTTGCTTTGTTGTAGTTAAGCCTTGAATGCCTTCGGGGATGGAAATTTCACCAGCTTTTTGGACAACCTGCTACTTTTGCATGCCAAACAAATGTCAACACCATAACTGTTCTCAAAATAGGACATTTGTAATTGCAAAAATCAGTCTTATTTAAATCATATATTCTAGCTGCCATGGAGACTGGCTGCCAAACAGGAATGAACTGAGAAGACAACATTTCCCTTTGAAGGTCTTTAAGACGACAGAATAGCCAAGCAAAATCTTTGGAAAGACAGAATCTATCTCCTTTCTAAGCCTATAAACACATTCTCTAGTTTGTTATGCAAATGAACTAGTTAATTGCACTTTGTAGGGGGTATACAATGGAAAAATAAAATCAAATCTAGGATTAGAACAAGCTTGATATGCCAGGGTCAGGTACTCAAGATCAAAATATACTTTGATAAGAACTGTCTACCTAGAAGGCGTCCCCTCAAAGAAGATAAATAAACTATCACGGAAGACCTAATCCAAGCTGCATTTTGCCCTTGACGCAAATACAGTGCCAATACAATACAGCAATACAGACCAGAGACTGAAAGAAGACGACAGCTTGGGAAAAGTATCTAACCACACAGCCATGGAAGATGCCATGAGCTATGAAAAGGGAACGAAGACTATACTCCTCGTGCTACAAAACCAATCCAGTAAGCCGCTCCCCTTTTATACAAACACAGCAGAAGAGGGCGCCAGACAGCAAGAAGTAAAGGACATCCAACTATCTCCTCTAGATACTAGTCTCCTAGCATAAGAAAGACGACGAGCTTGAGCCTTTGAAAATATAGTCTGTAACCAAGTCATAGGAATAGATATGGTTTACTTCCCTGGCCTTGCAACCTACCGTACATTGGGCACTTCATTACAAGTTCCAGATGCCCATTCACAACAGTACAGAACTCTTTTAAGCACTTATCTCCACTGGGCCAGCAGGAGGGACTGAACTGGGTGTACCTGCTCCCCGGCACCTTTATTCATTTTTTTTATAGTAATTGTGCTCCTATAGCACAAGAAAGAGTTAAGGTTGCTTAGTGCAATAATGCAATTTACTGTACATAAAGTCCAAAAAAATGTATGGCTAAATTAATACATAATGAAGAGAGGAAATGCAATATTCTGATCTCAAGACTGCTTGTCTCCAACTCTTTGAAGGCCTAACATCTTTGAATCACGCAGAAGAGCAATCTAGGGTCAGATAAAGCTGACATAGAATAGAACTCACTGAACAGCCATTCACTACCACGCAACTGTAGCAACCTGTATCAGTTTTGAGAAGACAGAGTTCTATAGAAGTCCATTCTGGAAAAACAGAACTAATAATTGTTCATTTTAACTAAATTAAATTAATTTAAATTTAATTAAAAGGAAGACTAGATCCCTATCATTCAATAAAGGGAGAGTCAAAGTTTTTTCCTTTCCAACCAAATAATTCCATGTTTTGATACTACTATTGCATTTCACTCGTACCTATGTAATGAAAGTAGCAATCATCCTTTTATATGCCAATATCCCCAAACACAGCTACCACTTCACAAAGTTGACCTCAGCCTGTCCCAGAATGCTTCTCTTCTTGGTCTAAGAGAAGAAAGGAAGGATCAGAAGACAGAAAAGAGCTTCTAGTATAAGTTTACTGTTCAGTGTAGTTGAATATAATAACGTAGTTTTTAAAATAATCTTTTTATGCAAGCACAGACTGCTTCCTGAGATCCAAGATTTTCTTCTTAAGTTAGTTATAGCTTTTATGCATGTAACTGTTTGGGTTTTATATTATTAAAAACAGAAAATGTTCTCAAGATGTGCCGGGGAGATTTACGTTGGATATTAGGAGGAATTTCTTTACTGAAAGGGTAGTCAAGCATTGGAACAGGCTGCCCAGGGAGGTTGTTGATTCACCATCCCTGGAGGCGTTTGAAAGACGAGTATATGTCATACCTGGGGATATGGTCTAGTGGGGGACTTTGTGGGGCTGGATCAATGGTTGGACTTAAGGATCTTAAAGGTCTTTTCCAACCGAAACCATTCAGTAATTCTGTGATCTAGAAAGAAATCACAGACTGCATGCAAACGTATCTAAGTTTCAGTATCCTCCAGAGCCAAGTAAACTTCTTCCCCTTGCAGTAATCTTTCATTATACATGCATAAACTGTTCTGTATAAAACATCAACCAGTTACATATGGGAAAAAACAAAGCATTTAAACTGTAATTAATTAGTCTTTATCGGCAACATAATTATGCTTAGAACAGTAGCAGAGAAAAAGTTTTAGAAAAAAGTTTTACATATTACAGGAATAACAAAGGGTTTTGGGAGGTTTTCTGCAGCATAAGTTTTAGAATTAATTTCAGGAATAGAGTACTACTAATTCTCATTGTTTTGAAGTTATTCAATCTTGCATTCAAACCAGAATCACACTGACTCAGAAGAAAGCACGCTGGATACAAAAAGTTACATTTTCCAAGGCAGGTTACTACAGCAGGTATTCAGTAGGTCAAGTGTGGCATAAAGCTGTTCATTAGTCTCTTTCTTCAGGAGAAGAAAATGCTCATAGAATCACAGAATGCCTTGAGTTGGAAGGGACCCACAAGCATCAAGTCCAACTCCTATCCCTGCACAGGACAATCCTAACATTCACACCATGTGTCTAAGTCCATTGTTCAAATACTTCTTGAATACCATCAGGCTTGGTACCATGACTGGTTCCCTGGGGAGCTGTTCCAGTGCTCCACCACCCTCTGGGTGAAGAAACTTTACCTAATATCTAACTGAAACCTCCCATGGCACATCTTCCTGCCATTCCCTCGAGTCCTGTCATAGGTCACCTGAGAGAAGAGGGTCAGCACCTGCTCCTCCTCCTTCCCTTGTGAGGAAACATTAAACGGTTATAAGGTCCTCCCTCAGCCTTATCTTCTCCAGGCTGAACAGATCGAGTGACTTCAGCCTCTCCTCATATGATTTCTCCTCTAGATCCTTCACTAGTTTTGTGGCTTCTTCTGGACACTATCCAGTAGTTTGATGTCCTTTTTATACTGGGGCATCCAAAACTGAACACCATATTCAAGGTGGGGCCACATCAGTGCAGAGCAGAGCGTGAAAACCACCTCCCTTGACAGGCTGGGAATGCATCCCAGGACACGGTTGGTGCTCTTGGCTGTCAAGGCACATTCTTGGTTCATGTTCAACTTACTGTTGACAAGGTTGTTGTTAACCATTGTTAACCAGACACTGGTTAATAATGCCACGGGTACACCCAGTTCAATCCAACGTGCTGTCATTTTGTGTGTCAGGGCAGTGGCTGCCACATGCCCAACAACAGGCAGATAGACAGTAAACCCATCACACCACGTTAGGCCTTAAACATCCTCTTCTTTCTGCATCTGGTCTACTGATACTGTGGTAACATAACATGCATTTCCACCTTTTTCATTAGATCCAAATTCCATGCTTTAATCTTTTTTTTTACCCATAACCAAGTGTTTTGAAGAAATTTACAGTGTATATTTCAGATTTTCCATACAGATGCATGCAGGCTCTCATGATCACTGTAGGTCCATTCCATATTCATTCCAGTCCTCTTGCAGGACTACACCCCTCTGCTGTTCAGCTACTGTTGTGTGAGAGTTGAATTCATCAGGTTAATGAACCCCACAATGCTCTTCATATAAATTCAGAATAACAAATTACAAGTCAATGTACTAAAAGCCCACCACATAAAATAGTTAAATACTCAAGTATCATTTCTGGCAAAGGATTACCATCTCCTTTCAGAAGTAAGTAAAGTGAATGTTGTTTACTACTCAATTCGTACTTTTCTATCATTTAAAAAAAGAAACTACTAACAGTACACTCCACTTTCTCCTTAATCTGTAGAGTATCTCCACCCACTAAAACTTCACGGACTCCAGATTAGAGTGGAACAAATACTTTTCAATACTAAAACAAACAACAAACCTAAAAACTTCCCTAAAAGTACTAGCCATTTGGAGAGGAAAAGGCAAGTAAATCCCAGTAACCCCAGAGAAGTGGCCACCAGATGCCTTTGTCAGTTGCTCTCTCTTGAAAGCCCTCCTATATCTACTCAAGCTCCATGCCTCACGCGAGTATCACATCAGTAACTCAAAGGGATTTACTGCAGCTTGTGTGCCATGAAATCAGTGCAAACAAATTCATGTTTCACCGTATTTTGATAGATACAACCATTATATACTGGTTAAAGAAACTACATAGCTTGTATTCTTATCACAAAAATTAGGTTTTCCTGAAACCAGGCTTTTTAACTAGGATGTTACAACAGCCAAGATACACAAGTTAATTATAAATCGATTTAAGAATACCTTATGTAAAAAGCGTAACCTGTCCTGAACCCTTCTGGGCCAGCGCATGCAGACACAGGACACTACAGAAATAACCAAATAGCACTCTACCCTATTATACACAACACTCCATGCTTCACTTTTCCAGGCTGAAAATATGGAAGGCTAAAATCTTCATCCTGCTACTAGAAAAACGAATAAATCAGGAGTGAGTGCTGTCTTTAATAATATAAACTGCAAACCTGCCCCTGCCACAATAATCCAGAATTTGATCATTGCTACAATACAACAGCAATTCTGTCTGTCAACTAGGTGTAGCAACAGCAACGTTCAGTCTGACTAAGGTCTACATGGAAAGAGAGGTTTGGGGAAAGAATGACAGAAAGGCAGACAGGCAGACAGAATTGTATGAGTTAGATTTCTCACCCTGTTTTGTTATCAAGCCCTTTTTAGCAAGTCTCACCAGATACACCATACTGTTTAATTTCTAAAATCCAACAATTAAACTGACCTACAAGGGGTCCCTGAAGTCAATCCTCATTGCTGTAAGCCTTGTTACGGAAAGCAATCAGGACGCAACACACCACAACACCTGCTTAGGTGCAGCTTAACTCCGCATACCGGCTGACATATTTCACTCCAACGCAACACGAAAGAAGGCCTGACACATTTAGATTGATGTTGATCATGAAGCAACTTGAACTTTAGTATTAAATGCCAATACAGCAACATCATGTTGCACAAAGAACCACTCTAAAAAGGCACTCTCTTCCCCACAGGCATACAAAAGCTTTATTCCCAGGACCAGCAAAAAGAGGGTGAATAGAACCAATCAGGCACTGATGTTTCTAACACAAGAACTAAGGGTTGAACACAGGAACTGGGGAGCCAGGTTTAAAACAAACAAAAGGGAATAGCTCTTCACACAGTGAGCAGTAAACTTGCAGAACACAAAGTCCTTTGTAAAGGAAGTCGCAAAAAGATTTATATACGTTCAAGGGAAGGTTAGAGAAATACTTGGAACAAATCTAGTTGGAGTTACTGAATACATAAGCAAATTCTAGGCACTGAACGTTGGGAGAGATACACAAGACTTGAACTTGTAGCTCTGTTGTGTGCCAAAAACATATGGCTCTAGACACAGCACCACAGGGCAACAGAGAAAAGGGCTGGAGAACCGATGGTCTGGAACAGTGCAACTGCTCCTGTGTTCACAGTTTCAAATTTGCTCCTTCTAAAGATGCTTCCCAAACTCTACTGTAACTGATCAGTAGTTGCATCATTAGTGGAATTAGTAATCTATTCTTCTAAGACTAAAAATAATACTAGTTTAACACTTTAAAATCTTTTAGTTATAAAAAACCTAATAATTGCAGCATGGCTCCTCAGTAATCCATACCAACCTACTTTTATTTTGAAAGTCTTTGTCGTCTTTCTATGAAAGACTTGTTTGTTCATGTATTTTAAGCTTAGCCTACAGATAACTTAATCCTGGTAAACATTGTTTCGAGAATCTGGATCTAAACTTAAGCTCTTAAATCATTACTTAAGAATTAAAGTGCTCTTTAGAAGTGTCATTGAGCACAGTTCTGATCTTAGCAGGACCTGTAATTCTAAGTTAAAGCCTTCTTCCAATCTTAAAATCTATATTTCCTTAAATAGTAAGATGTGGCTGTTCATTCATAATAGAAATCCTACAGTTTCATTACAATTCCAGTAATTTCAGGTCAGGTGACCTACCGAATGTTTTCCAGTGCACTTGTTAGCTGTTGTTGTGCAATATCATAAAGTTTCACTTTGAAGCCTCCAGCAGCAAATACCATGGCCCAGCTGCGACCAATGAGTCCACTGAAAAGAAAATAAATATCAGTCAATTAATAAAGCAGCATTTATTTGGGGGAATGGGGTCTGACAAGCATTGCAAGAAGAAAAACAGAGCTTGGACTTCTCAGTATTTGATAAAAAGCCTGGTTACATATTGATATGAAACCTCTAATAAAGAAATATCCTTTGCTAGCTGTGTAGCAGCTTCTCCAAGAGCTGGAGGAAAGATAACGAGGAAGAAAGATGAAACAGAAAAAGGACAGCAGAATTTGAAACAGTAGGAACTTTGGGACATTGGATTCCAGTATCAACAATTTTCTCAGCTGCAATCTTAAACTGGAGCTGATGCATGGAATTACATTAAATAGTTTTTGGTTTGTCTTCAATTTTAAAACTCATCAGCTCACTTTATAGTCTGAAGACAGTCATGAGACCATTGGTCCAAGATTTCAGGATCCTGCTTCAGACATGATTAGAAAACCTAACCCCCAAAGTCACGAGTCCTCTATAATCCAGGAAGCACCATAAGCATGTGAACATGGAGAAGAAAAAAAAAAGAAAGAAAGAAAACCAAAGAAAAATATGGGTTTGATACTATTTTTCCACCTACTGACCTCTATCACTACCCTTATTTTTAGATGAAGCACCCTACCGTGCTGGAAGCATGCAGGAATAGTCTGTCTACACCTTTTGCTGAAGTCACATTACTGTGAAATGCATAGAGGAAACTTGCAGTAACTGAAAATTTTATCGCATCTCCTAAAGCACTACAAGTTTTAACTTGATTATATTTATAGCAGACACCAGCTTTTTCAAACAGCAGCACTGAGGAACAGTGTTGTAAGCTTAGACGACCTAAGACCACACACACTAAAAAAAAAACCAACTCAAAGTCAAGAGCAGAACTCCACACCCATGACTCTTATGATGTGGTTCTGGTAATTTAGCATTAAACTTCAGCAACCTCTGGCAACTGGAAAATGCAAGGCTGTTAAGGCATCAATAGAGGACTGAAAGGGGAGTAAAAGTCAGAGATAAAGCAATAGGTCAGATAAGAAAAGAAGGAAGAGAAAACAGGAACAAGTTCAGCCTTTGGTTTAAATACAAACAAAAAGAAACAAAACAGGAAGTTTCAGGAAATAGCAGGGATCAGTGGAAATAACTGTGACAAAAAAAAGGAAGAAAAAAAAAGGTGAAACTTTGCATTTAGTGTTGTTAAGCAATCAGTAAGTTCTCACTCAAAACCTACAATTTAAACCAAAAACTTTTAAACTAAGTTTCCTTAAGTCAGTCTTTGACCAGAAGAAATTTTTTTTTCTTTTATTTCAATAAAGGTTTCTAGGACTGTGGGATTTGTTTTCCTATGGAAGTACAGAGGGTACAGAATAAGTGCAGCTCTCTTGACCTTCGCACATGTCTGGCAAATAAGAGCTTCCTCAGTGCCACCAGTGAGAGCCAGCTTCATCGCAGTCACAGAATGGTGCCACGACACATGTCCCAACTCAAGTGGTCTCAATGATAGATGTCTGTTGCAGCTCATGCTTTCAGCAAAGAGTTACAGTAGCAAGTAGGGGGCTGTGACCCTCTAACAGTTTTTTTTTCTCTCCCCACCAGATTATTGTTCAAATAGAGAACATCAGTTCTAGCTTCAGAAGAAGATAAAGGGACACATTTCCACACAAGTCAGAAAGACGCTGTATCTTGCAGCAAGGAAGCTTTATCATAGGAGTGACCAAGAGAAACCCAGGAGTTTCTTGACATAGTTGACAAACAGGATCTTAAAGCCATGCTCAGATTTCTCCAATCCTCTTGTGCTTAAAAACATTGCAGTGACAAAGGGCAGCAGCCTTTCAGGCCTCAAGGATGACTGGCTTCGAGCACAGATGCTGTGGACGTTTGGTTTACACTGGTTTCTTTTGAAGTAGCCCACAGCTGTCAGGGACTGAAGCAAAGACACTCTTCCTAGGAAAAGAGCCAAGTGGGGGCATCCTCCTCCAGGCTCATGGATTTCAACAGCAGCAACAGGACACCACAGCACACCAGATCCCCCTTTCGTGTATTCCCTGTCCCAGCCTGGACCCCACAAGCTGAAACCCACCAGCTGCCCTGAATTCACACCTCACTGTGGCAAGGAGAGCTGTGGTAGCACAATACCACCTCCCCGCCCAAGGCTGCCATCCCACCCTCTCCATGAGTAGGAAGTACATGGAATTAGATAAAAATGAGTAATGCAGCATGCCAAGAGGAACAGTAGATACTATACAGCAGCTTAAATAATTTTTGCAATGCTTTTGCACAATTTTAATACTTTTGTACAAAAAACAAGGACTGTGAAAATACAAGAAGAAAGCATTTTTAAGAATCATAAGGCGTTCCCTAATTAATGAATTAATAAGGTTTCATGTAGTAATGAATTAATTCTTAATTAATTACTTTTCAAATCTGAACTTTACTTTGGAATTCATTTGTGCCCTTGTCAAAACGTGGAGAGCAGTGGGATTCAACGTATTCTGGTGCTGCCTCTGGTCAAAGTGTGACGGGGTCTTTGCCTCCTCAGAAGCAGCTGCAAATCTTACCTCCCCAGCCAGAAGCTGCCATCCCACCTACACCATGATACTGTGGAGAAGCTTAAAGAATTTTTGTGGACATTGCAATGTCTTATTTTTGCACAATTTTAAAGTTCTTGTATGAAAACCAAGGGCAGCAAATATATATTAATTCAGAATACAAGAAGAAAGTACTTCAAAGAATAATAAGGCTTTTCTTAATTAATTAAGTTTCAGATCTTTATTTTGCAATTCATTTGTGCCCTTGTGAAAAAAAGGGGAGAACAGGGGTTTGATGTATTCTGGTGCTGTGTCTTGTCAAAGTGTGACGGGGTTTTTGCCTCCTCAGAGGCAGCTGTGAATCCCACCACCCCCAGCCCCAAGGCTGCAATTCCCACCACCTCGCCGCCGGATCTCGCTTGGACGCCACTCCCGCAGCCCCCAGGGTGGCACCTCCTCCCCGGGACGCTGCACCCGCCCGCGGGGGAGGAAAGACTTTACCTGCCGATGATCGCCACCTGCGAGGGCTCCATGCCTGCGGGGACCGAGACAAGAATACTCAGTCACCCCAGCCCTAACGCTCCCCGCACCCTCCCCCGGCTGCCGCCATGTCACGGGCGCACTCATTGGCTGGCTGCTACGAGCGCTCCGATTGGTTCCGCACCCCTCGAGGGGCGAGGCCTGACCCCAGGTGGGAGCGGCTCTTGGTGTCCGAGTGCCTGTGCGGGAATGTAGTGCTGTCCCCGATCGTAGAAATAGAGTGGGTCGGGTTTGAAGGGACCTTAAAGATCATCTAGTTCTACTCTACCTGCCATGGGCAGGGCCACCTCCCACCACACCAGGCTGCTCAAGGACCCAACGAGCCTGGCCTTGAACACTTCCAGGAAGGGGCATCCACAACTTCCCTGGACAACCTGCGCCAGTGTCTCATCACTCCCACCGTGAAGAATTTCTGCCTAATGTCTTGTTGAAATCTTCCCCCTTCCAATTTAAAGCCAGTCCCCCCCACCTTATTGCTACAGGACCTTTATTGAAAGTGAAAAGTTCTTCCCCAGCTTTCCTGTAGCCCCCTTCAGGTACTGGAAGACTGCTATAAGGTCTCCCTAGAGCCTTCTCTTCTCCAGGCTGAACAAGCCCAACTCTCTCAGCCTGTGCCTCTGGACCTGTTCCAACAGTTCCACATCCTTCTTTGTTGGGGATTCCAGAACTGAACACAGGACTTCAGGTGGGGTCTCAGAGAGGCATAGAGTGAGAGAATCATCTACCTTGCCTTGTTGGCCACGCTCCTTTTGATGCAACCCAGGACACAGTTGGGCTTCGGGGCTGTGAGGGCACATTGGCGACTCATGTCAAGCTTCTCATCAATCAGCACCCCCAAATCCTTCTCCGCAGGGCTGCTCTCAATCACATCACACCTCATCCTACATTGATAGCGGGGGTTGTCCAAACCCAGATGTAGGACCTTGCACTTGGCCTTGTTGAACCTAATGAAGTTTACACTGGCCCACTTCTCCAACTTGTCCAGGTCCCTCTGGATGACATCCTTTCCTTCTGGTGTGACAACAGCCCCACTCAGCTTGGTGTCATTATCAAATAAGGGACAATGGTTCTGCTCCTTCTTCTGCAATTCACATGGGGACAATGGAAGGTACCCTAAGCCCAGAAATATAAAAACTTATAACCAATTAATAACCAAATGGTTAAAGGTCCTGAGCTCCATTAGGGAATGAAAAATAGGGCTTGTACTGGCAGCAGGAGAGGCCTAAGGAGAGCAAACATGCACTCACCAGCGTTCATATCCTTTCTTCTAAGTCCAAGAACAGTAGGAGCGGACTTGACTTGTATTGGAAGCTGAAAAGTTGATCCCTCCATGTTTTCAGACTCTTCTTATTGAACATGCTCCTCTGCTGTGCCACATGAGGAGCTGAGATCTCCTTCTGGCTGCAGAGAGGAGGTGGGTTTACTGAAGGGCAGGAGCAGGATAGTATGAAAGGGTTGTGTAATGAACAAGGGAAAATAACCAGCATCAACTGTGAGCCACAGGGAGGTGGAATATGAAGGAAATGTGCATCCTCCCTTGCAGAAAATAAAGGAATTGTATGCTTCTAAAATACAGTGTGCCCTAGCCTGAGCTTTTGGCATGGGATGAAAACAGAGGCATAGTTCACATTTGTTAAGTATTGGATTAGTTTAATACATTACTTGCTCACCAAAGCAACCAGAAAGTGCATTTATTTTGTAATGGACTATGGTACATTGCTACTGTGATCCTAATGGTTCAGAAAACAGAATGCCTTAAAAGTATAGCTTTAATGTACTGATTTTCTCCTGTTCTGAACTAATGGTTTCCATTCTGTAATTATAACTAGTGATTACATTAAATTTTGCTACAATTAAAAATGTAATTTTTTATTATTGCTAGTAGTTGGTGCAGTTAATTCGGGTGGTCTTTCACAGTGCAAACGGTCTGATGGAAATATTACCAACGTTGCTAAAATGCTGATTCTTAAAAAAGCTATATGGAGGTATCAGAAAGTAAATAGAAGTAAAATATATATTAAAAAATATAATTCAGCAAAACTAGATGGAATTCTATCCTTTAGTAGCAAAAATACCTGTTAACAAGGTAATTTTCCTGTTGCAAATGTCTTTTAAACCCAAACTACACCATATACTTTATTAATATGTGTGTCTCATTATGAGGTTCTTCCATTAATTTTCTTTTCAAATTGTACACAACTTTATTTATTTACTTGCTTTACTAAATAGAGCTTCTCATGTCCAAAGATCTCAAGTCTGAAGTTTCTGTGTGAAAGTGGCTCAAGCACAGAATGTGAACAGGTTAATGCAAGAAGTGATAATACCTTAATACTTCTTTATGTTATCTTTCTCTTGTGGTAAGCTAGAGTAGAAAGACCTTTCACTCATATCCTCTGTGCTTTATCTCTTCAGAAAGGACTTTGAGGCTGAAAGGTGAGCAGCAGAAAGCTCTGACATTGCATAACGCTCACAAACTCTGACCATAAAAGGGGTGTTCTGACAGTGCACTCACTGCTTTTGCTGCTTTCTTATACTATTTGCAAAGGCACTGGGGACGGGTTACAGTTGGCCTCATAAACCCCTTCAGAAATGCTGTGTGCATGTTCAGACATTGCTGCTCTATCCTCTTTCCCATTTAGGCATGGAAAATTTTCCCTAGAATGTAACGATTTGCTGTGGGCAAATCAGCTGTTACTCATCAAAATTTATAAATACCCAACTAAGATAAAGTAGAAAAATGGTAGTAGAAATAATATTTTTCTCTTTTAAGACATTAAGATCTTATTTTTTTAATGCGATTTCACAGACTATGGCAGTTGGAAAACAGATTCCTCAGTTCACTGGAAGCAATGGTGTGGCTGAATGCCCCGAAAGCGAGCAGTGACTGTGATGAGGTCTCTGCTCTGAATCACAGAATCATGGAATCGTTAAAGTTGGAAAAGGCCTCTAAGATCATCAGTCCCAACACCTGTCAGCTCAATACCACCATGGCTACTAAACCAAGTCCCAAAGTGCCACATCTATACATTGTTTGGACACCTCCAGGGACAGTGACTCCACCACTTCCCTGGACAGCCTGTTTCAATGCTTCACTACTCTTTCAGTAAATAAATGTTTCCTAATATCCCATCTAAACCTCCCCTGGTGCAACTTGAGGCCATTTCCTCTTGTCCTGTCACTTGTTACTTGGGAGAAGAGACCAACGCCTAACTCACCTACAACCTCTTTTCAGGTCCTTGTTAAAGGGCTACAAAGTATCCCCTCAGCCTCCTTTTCTCCAGGCTAAACAACCCCAGTTCCCTCAGCCACTCCAAGTAAGACTTGTGCTCCAGACCCATCAGCACCTTCACCCAGAAGGAGCCTGCTGCAGCCTGAGAGCCATGCCGGACAGTGGAGTCCTACCATGTTCACAGGACACGTGCCAGCAATGGTCTGGAGCTCGAGAAAGATGTCAATGCATGCAGTATGAGGAGGTAATCCCCAGTATGGGATACGTGCCCAAGCACAAGGTTTGACAGCAATGCAAGAACTTACTCATTTTACAGTAATAGATTTGTTTTTCTCTCATGACAGCAAATCTATAGCACAAATACCTATTTCCACCATAAACTGACAGCAGGCTGGCTTTTCTCTTCGGAAGAGACGCAAAAAATATTTGAACTAGATACAAAGATGGGAGAGGTGCCCTCCAGCCTGAAATATTGTATGACCCCATAATCCTAAATTTCTTATTTTGGAGAAGTCTAGAATTTTTGTCCCCATTCTGAATTTTAATGTTTCAGAAACACTAACTCATTTATCTGAATCATCTTCCCTTTAAATGTTATCCGTACCTCAGAGATTTTTATCTGCAGACACAGCAAAGCCATGTCCAGCAGACAGGGGAAGATTTAGATCAGACTTTAGGAAGAAATTCTTTACCGTGACGGTGGTGAGACACTCGCACAGGTTGCCCAGGGAAGTTGGGGATGCCCCCTCCCTGTAGGTGTTCAAGGCCTTGATCAGCATGGTGTGGTGGGAGGTGCCCCCGCCCATGGAAGAGGGGGCGGAACTGGATGATATTTAAGGTCCCTTTCAACCCAAACCGTTTTAAGATTCTATGGTTCTAAGGACGCCCGAGCTGACCAACAGCAAACGTAGGGCCCAAGCGGAAGCTCTGCAAGCCCAGGGCACGGATTACCGCCTTCCCTACCCCACCTGCCCCGCCCCTCTCTGCCGCCGCCATTTGCAGGCACCGCCCACTGTGGGGCAATGGCTTCGGCTGTCGCTCCGCGCATGCCCTGCGCGCTGCCTGAGGGCGCCGCGTCCGCCTGCGTCCCCGTAGCAACGCGGCTCTTGGGCCCGGGTGTTTACTGAGACAGCCGAGCGCTTCGGCTTCGGGGCGCTGCGCAGGGTCCGGGGGAGGCTCCAGCCCACAAGCGGCGGAACGGAGCCGGGGGTGCACCGCCTCATCCCGGCTGACGTGCTGCAGCGGCTGCGTTCCATATGATCGACGAGATTGAGGGCTGCTTTGCTAAGTTCGCTGTGGAGATAGGCAGCCGGGTAAAGCGAGACCTCCCGAGCACCCTTTGAGGGAAGGACCAGCACGGCGAGGGAGGTAATTCCCCCCTCTACTCCGCTCTCGTGAGATCCCACCTGGAGTCCTATGTCCAGTTCTGGCATCCCCAGCATAAGAAGAATATGGAACTGTGGGAACGGTTCCAGAGGAGGACCACGAAGATGATGAGAGGGCTGGAGCACCTCTGCTATGAGGACAGGCTGGGAGAATTGGGCTCGTTCAGTCTGGAGAAGAGAAGGCCCCAGCGAGACCTTATAAGCAACCTTCCAGTACCCGAAGGGGGCTGCAGGAAGGCTGGGGAGGGACTTCTTGCAAGGGCCTGTAGCGATAAGATGGAGGAGAATGGCTTTATATTGGAAGGGGGAAGATTTCAATAAGGCGTTAGGCAGAAATTCTTCACGATAGTAGTGGTGAGACACTGGCGCAGGTTGTCCAGGGAAGCTGTGGATGCCCCCTTCCTGGAAGTGTTCAAGGCCAGGTTGGATGGGTCCTTGAGCAGCCTGGTGTGGTGGGAGGTGTCCCTGCCCATGGCAGGGGGAGTGGAACTGGATGGGCTTTAAGGTCCCTTCCAACCCAAACCATTCTATGATTCTGTGACCACGAGGTGAATGTAGCCGTGTTAGGAACTAAAGTGTTTGTGATGGAAGGCATTGGAACACAGGTTGCTTTAATTCCAGGTTCAAAATTCCACATGGATTGAAATAGCAAAATTATATGAATAATGTTGCATATAGAGACTAGCTGTGGCTGTGTTGGTACAAGGCTAGAGATGAAGGGAGGAAGATTTTAGACTGACCGCTGTGGTTTGGGCTAATAAAGGCAAAGCTTAGAATGTGAGAGAATTGTCCTAAATCTGAATTATATGAGAATTCTAAAGGTAATACATTTGCTTGTTATGAGCATTTATTTTTCATGATAAAGATCTTTTTGCATCACTGATATAAATACCTAATAAAGCCTACTTTGTTGAAATTGTGCCATTGAATATTGTTTATGGAACACTGTTTTTTATGACTAAATATAGCTTATTTTTAATTTCCAAGGCAGCAATTAAAAATTAAAAATTAAAAATAAGTTGGAGCTCTTTTGAATTTGTAAAGCTTATTCCTATTTATATTTTACATTTTTAAAGATAAATATAAAACCACTGAGATAATATTTGACCTGTTAAATGTTTCACAGAAAAATGATGCAAAATGTACATCTGGCTCCTGAGGCTGATGACGATGATCTTTATTCTGGCTACAATGACTATAATCCCACGTTTGACACAGAGGTAAAAAATATTTGCTGTTTCCTACCTTTCCCATACTTGAGATTTAATTTATAAATACAAGATAAGAACATCTCAGTAGTGAACAAGTGTTCTAGTGTTTTGAAGTGAAATCTTATTTATTTAGCAAGAAATATATAAAGTTTCATCAGGATTTTTTTAATAGTTATTTCTTTGATATTTTTTCTATTTCAACAAAATACTTACGTGCATCTCATAGCAGATCTAATGTGCTGTAATGCTTAGAATTTATAAAGTTTAAAATCATAGTTATTTAAAACTATATTCGCAGAAGGGCACATTTGAGGTGATGTTTCTCCTGCAGTGTTCAGCAGCAAGTTTTCTGACAAAAGAGGTTGTTTATTGGTCAATAGGTCTTTAATCTCTTCCTATGTCACGGCTGAAGAAGATTACAGTAGAATGGAGATCTGCAGGTTTCCGTCAATTGGTGGAGCATCTGGAATTACTTACATTAACTCTGTAGGCCACTTTCTGCTAACTGCTGTTGTAGTGGAATTGGAATAACAGGGGTTATGTTTAGTCCAAATGCCCTACCCTGCTCAAAACAGGACCAGGGTTGGAAGGCTTAGCATCCTTTGTGAAATCCCAGTGCCAGATTCATGGGATTTGCAGTGTGACCTGGGAGACATAAGATATCTTAGTTTATTGGCATGACAGGCATTAATGTTGAAGTTTAGAAATAGTGCTGATATAGTATAGTGCTAGTAATAGTGATTATATTATAGTGTTATATTTTGTCACTGAAGTTCTGCTTCCTCAGTGTTTATATGTTTCAGAGAATAATGAGTTTTTACATTTCCTAATCTGAAATACCAAAAAAGATAGACCATATAATATAATCATTATTTATTGTCAGTAAAACCTGTTATTCCGTTATCTTCAAGTCACGTGGTTTTGGAAGACTTGTTTTTTTAACCTGTCTGCTGGAACTGTGGCTTTTGGTGTTGCAGTTTTAAAAAGGTTGATGTTTTTATTTTATCTTTTCTAGGATTTAGAGAATGATGTAGCTTTTCAACAGGCAGCAAGAACAAGTCAGGGAAGAAGAGCCCTTGTAAGTACCTTTTAAAATACATTGCTATAATGTAGACCTTCTCTAGAGCTCTGGATCTAATTTTGGCACTGATACAGGCTTATCTTGGGAATTTCTTATCTTTTCTTGTCGACTACTAACACTAGTACAGTACATTACATGTAACTACAGTACATTACAGCTACAGACTTTAGTTATTTATATGAAAAATGAGTAAAAAATTAGCAGAACACAAGTTCCATTAACTCCTGGAGCTAGGCTAGGCCAAATAGGGAACTTAGGATAACAAATGTGTATTCTTGTTTAATAAAGTGAGATAAACCTTGTTGAAGAGCAAAATGATAAATTCTAAAAGGATTTTGTTCAATATTTTATACACAGAATTACTGATTTTAACATATAATTACAGGGTTGAGATACATACTAGAAAATGTGATTTAGAAAACCATGTGTTATTGTTCTGACAATTTTTCCTCCATATCAATTTTCTTAAATTCATTTAACTGTGACTTAACCTTACATCAGTTTTCAAAACATTAGGTGTCTACTGTATGTGTAAAGAAGAGCTGAAACGGTCTGATTAATGTTATTTCTTTGCCAAAATAATCTGGTTCTACAATGAGAATCCTTTCTCTAACAATTGAGGCATTGTTTCTATGAATTCACTGTAGAAACTATATAGAAAGACTATTAATTAATACATGTGGTTGTTAATTGGGGGGATTTTTCTTTTTGTTTTGTGTGGTGGTGTTGTTTTTTTTCCCACCCAGGTGACAGCCAAAACTCCTGGTACATCAGCTTCAAGACCTTTAGCTACTGGACTTGGAGTAAGTTCTGTTGTATTCTTAATGAAAATGAGGTAGTCGCCAAAACGTGATTTTGCCATTTAAACCTCTGCACAAGTGAGCTCTTTTTATAACTTTGTTATATTCTTTGGTATGTTTAACCTATTGTAACTCTTAACTAACACTTTAACCTGGTTTGTTTTGGAAACAGAAGTTATGCACTAGTGATATAACCACTGTACCTTATCTCAATAAATTTTAAACCTGGTGCCAGTCTCAGTCAAATTTAAGACGACGATCCTCTTAGGTATAAAGTTCCTGTAAGCTTTATGGCAAATAAAATGGGACATCTCATTGCTTTAGATCTCTTATGGAAGTTGGCTGGGTAACAAGTTCAAGAACACCTAAATACTATTATGTCATTGAAATACAACATTTACTCTGAACCTTCCATTACCTGATCTGGATATATTCCTTTTAGGACTGCTTTTTCTTAGCAGTCATATTTGCAGGTGTTTAGTGTAGGACCACACTGTAAACAAGAAAGGAAAAGCTGTCTTGTTGAAGAAGTTCCCAAAAAGGCACTTGCTAAGGGTAATAAAGGCTGAGATGTTTGTCTGCAGTAGTAGAGCTGGAAACCTCGGAAGCATTGTCCAAGCCACAGTACTACCTGATCACGCTGCAGGTTTGCTTCATCTGCACTACAGTCCTTCTTAATGTAGATTCAACCTTAGCAGAATAAATGAAAACCAATCATGATATGTGATGGATAGTGGGTAAAATAGTAAAACATAGGCCTGTGAGTAGGAGTTAGGGGAATGGTTTTTTTCGTTGCCCGAGGTCCTTTATTTTTGTTTGCAGCAACCTGTAGCATTTACTGCTAAATGTTTCACATTTATTTATTTACATTCTTAACACCACTGCAGAAAGATGATGTGCGGCATGTCAGCCGATAGAAAATATGCCCATTGGCTGTTTCAAAGTACATCTGTATTTATTGTAAAATAAATCTTCATAGAAGTATGACTGAAGAGATTAATACAGGGTCATATTTTATCAGCTGTACTCAGAATCTTACTGAAGTAGTCTGTGTAAATTACTCGTTCCATTTAAAGGTAGTCATTTCAACTATTTAATAATAGAAATACTGCTGCCTTGGATAAATCTGTTTGTTTTTTTTTAATCTGACAGAAATATCACAATACATTAAAAAAAATATTGTGAATTTGTGTTAACTGAAATGTTCAGCATCTTTAAGTCTGCCAGGCACTGGCGGTATGTTGCATATGAATAACGTAAATGGGAATTGTGCTATGAACTTATGTGAGAGTTAGATCAGCTCTTAAAACTCAGTGTTGAGAAGACTGTTGAGAAGACTTTACAGGCTTCTGATGCTTTGTGAATGCTAGTTTCTAACAATTTGCTTATTTTTGTAGCCAAAGGCAACTTTAACTTCGTCTATGGGAAGACCAATGACAGGAGCTATACAGGTAAAAGTGTTAATTTTTACAATTTATGTTGATTTGGAACAATGAAGTTTACTGTGGAGTGTTTGAGTTTGATACAAGTTCATAGAAATAATACAAATTATTACACTGTTTTAATTTGTCCTTTTTCAAAAATACTACTGCCAGAAAGCATGAGGTTTGTGATGATTATTTTATTTGAGCACAGGGTTGGTAGCAATTTCAGCATAGTGCTTTTTAACACTTATTGACATGCAATGAGTGTTTTTTCATTGAAGTGGGAAGGAGGTAGATTCTGGTTTTCATGTTTTTCTTACATACTTATACTCTAATACGAATCTGCTGCAATTTGCCAATGGCTTACCCACCACCACACTTAATATATTGACTTAAGTCTATCTATGGCCACACTGTTCTTTTGTGTCAGCCCAAGTGGGGAAAAAGGAATTGTCAGGAAGCATGAGGAATAGGGATACTCCCTAAGCAAAGACAAGCCAGGAGTCTCAGTCTCATGGCCAGTAGTTCAGGGGCCTCACCAGCTAGGACCCAGTCACACAATACCTGAGCAACGCAAGTAGGATCCACCCAGAAACGATGGCCACGTCCAACCAAAACGTGAGGCAATATTGTAGTGATGAGGCAGGTCCAAGGTCAAGCCACAGAGTCAGTGCATAGGCAAGGGTTAGGACAAATAATCACCGAGCAGGTCCATGGTGACAAGGCAAGGCTAAGATTAATCCAGGAGGTCAGTTCACAGGTTGAAATAGGAATCAAGGGACTCTGTGGCCAGGCATAGCTGTTACTGATGTGGAAACCAGTAGTCCCTCAACAAAGCTCAGGCAGGGGCTGAGGGACCAGGATTGAACTTGGAGAAAGCTCCTAGACCCATTGGTAGGGTGTGTGGCCAGAGGCCTCAGGTTAGTCTTGTCAGGGCCTTTAAGGTTTATTAGTGCACTCAGTGTCTTGACAGGAAAATTTAATGAGATGACATGGAGTGAGGTCAGACATCCTTGTGTTGGGAGGCATTGTCTGGTAATAAGTTACAAATACAAAAAAATTGTAGTTTGTTTGTGCCTCTTTTGGTTTATATCAAGTGAAATATTCTGTTCCGTAATCTCACAGGGTTCTCTTATTGTAAAAGGCAACTGAGTTCTGAAACAGTGCAACAGTAAGCTACAGTACATTACAGATCTTATGACCAGCAATTCTTAAGGATTCTCTAAAGATAAATATGTTTGAAATTAAGTATTCTGAACACATATAAAACTTACACGAAGTACTAAGTGCTCCTTTGTCACTTACTGTTTACTGATAGTATTTTCTCTTCTACTTTATAGACAGTTATGATGTATAATATTTGCAAAATAAAAACATTTTTAAAAATATACAGTTGACTGAGGTGGTAACAACTGATGTTTAAAGGTTTTGTAATAATTAACTGATGTCTGTTGTGTCCGCAGTCTGTTTTTTAGGAAAATTATTTTAATATGTCTTCTTATTTAAGGATGGGGTTGCTCGACCAATGACAGCAGTGCATGCTGCAGGTTACACAAAGACAGCTATGAGAGGTATGGCTTGTAGAAATCACTGGTTGCCAGAGGAAGATGTTATTTTACAATTTTCAGTACTCTGTTAATTTTGCAGGTTCTTCATTTGATCCTCTTGGCCAAGCAAGAGGCCCTGCTCCACCTCTGGAAATGAAAAATTCAGACAGGTTTGTTCAGTTTTGCATTAAATTATTTCAGAGCATTAACAGCATCAAAATAAACCAATTACGGGTGGAGTTCAGAAATATCCAGGTGGTTATGAAACCCTGAGGTGTCAAACCCTTAACTTTGTGGAATAATGCCTCAAACAATTTATGCGTGTGGCTAGCTGACTCGCCAGAGCGGTTACACAGAGTTTCAGGAATGTCTGCTTTCAGTGGGTTTTGATTCTGACTGTAGCTCAGCAGCCTGGATGTGGGTTTTGCCACACAAATGCTGTGATACTTACATAGAGTGGTGGAGGATTATGGAAGAGGGTGTGACAAGCAAGGAACACCAGGATTCATGCAGCTCTCTCAGAAGAACTTGGGGTAATTTGCCTGCTGTTTCTCTGTGTTCACTCTGACCTTAGTGCTTCAGGTAAAACTGAGGTTGTGAAAGATTTGCGGGCTGGTGTGAGTGTTGGAGTTCACTCAGAACAAGTAATTGAGCTTTTTGGTGCAAAAGGTATATTCCTCAAATATAGCTATACAGGAGTCGGGAATCCTACTGAAATGTTTGATTATTTAACCAAGGCAAAAATATAGAAGAATAATAACTTTTAATCAAAATCTACATTTGAAAGCTATACTTCAAAGCTCTCTATTCAAATATGGGTTCAATTAATTGCTCTTAATACAATATTTCATTTCACTAGGTGTTTGATTTGAAAGTTTTAGCAGCCCACCTGTTTGTTCTGTCATTTCTGCTCCTGAACAGATTGAAATTTCATGTCTGTCTTGATCTCGTAAGAGCATTTATGTTTTCTTAGGTCTCTGTTCTCAAAAGTGTGAATGTATTACCTTTGCAGGATCTTCTCTGGGCATAGTTTCACATTATGTTTTCTTAGATGGGCAAACCAGTTAGTTGTGACGTATGATACATCACTGGGTTATGTTATTGAAAATATCCTGTGTAAAGGCTTAGTGTTTGCAATTATGCTACTAGTGTTAATCCTTTTTATTGTGATTTTTGTTTTAGTCCAGAAGAGAAGATTAGGCAGTTGGAGAAAAATGTGAATGAACTGGTTGAAGAAAGCTGCATTGCTAACAGCTGTGGAGACTTGAAATTGGTAGATTTTTTTTTATTTCACCTCACTTTTGCTGTTATGTGAAGAACAATTTGTGTAGACAGGTGTTTCAAACTGACTTGGGTTCAAACATTTCAAATTATTAAAATTATCTTAATTCTAATTTTGTTACGACTCCTCTAATCCAGTAATACCTTGTATTACCTGTGTTTCTTGTGTATATATTTGTTGAGATTTCAGTTGTACAAAAAGTCCCTTTCCCCTGTCTCCATTGACCTCTTCAAATGGGCCTGATCAGTTACTCATACTGGCATGGATTTGCCCAGTTTAACCTATGGCACTCTATGGGAGTGTGTGACCTTTTTCAATACCAGGCTTGTAACTGGCATCTTTGCAGCTTTTGATCCTCAGATGTGTAAGGATCTTGTCTGAGCGATATCCCGCTTCCTTGATGTTGGTTGGTCTTTTTGGATAATGTGATTTTCATCCAGGACTTGTGCTCAGTACGAAGATCAATCTCATTTAAGACACTTCCACAGTACCCTTCCGCATCAGTCACTATGTGGTGCTATAGCATATGGTAGACACTCTGTAGCTTTTGTTTCACTGTAAGGGCTTAGCATCAGGGTAAAATATTTCACCTTATTTCAGCCCTTCAGACAAGGGCACTTTCCAAGCTAAGCAACCCTTAAATGCAAACACCAGTATTCTTCATAGCACAGTAGCACTAAAGCACATTAGCCTTGGGTTCCAGAGTATCAAATTAGCCTCTAATTTTCCTTTCTTAGGACCAGGCTTATGTTTTATTCTGTATGCTTTGCTACAGCTCCTAACTACTGGAGACAGAGCAGGCTCAACTGTTAGCATTAATGAGTTATATTGGGTTCTTAGGAATATAGACCTGCTTTGCGCTCATCCGTTGCACTCTCAAGTTGCTGGCATCTGATCCATAAGGGGAAAAAATACCTAGAGCTGTGAGAGATGGTGTTTCTTGCTCAGGCATCTCAGCTACAAAATTTTTAGTCTAGGACTATATATTGAGGAGAGTACAAGAATGGGTAAAGCATCTTTTCTGAGCTGCTTAATGCTATTGGTTACAGATCCTAGGCAAGATGGCTTTTGCTTTGATCAAATTCTCAGGTTTTGGAGACTAAGCTCCAAGATTTGTTACAAAGATTCCAAATGGTCTGTAATGGTTTGAGCCTTGTTAGAAATAGGGAAAAAGGCAATGTTTGTCCACTGTACACATTGTCTGTACTTGTGAATCAATCAGTTGGTTTGTAAATTGTTGGCATGGTTATTGGCACAGTTTTGGCCCAGGCTAACCAGGATTTTTCTAAGCAGTTCCTACATATGGTTGAAGGTAGCTAAGGATAAGGAACTATTTCCAATAGTCAGTTTGAATGTATTTGATCTGTTGTAGAACAAACTAAGGCAATTCCGGTGATTCATGTATCCTCAAATTAAGACCAGATTGAACATCGATTGTCTCGATTGTGGGAGATCAGCCTAGACAGTTCTGATACCAGGATGATACTGTGCTGTGTGAGGAGTGTCTGCATGCTTGTGCCTACTAGGACAGCCATCTGGAATCCTGGTCTGCCTCATCATACTTCATTCCAACGATTTTTTGGGTTATCTGTTGAGCTAATAACCTGAGAGCTCCTTTGAAGAGAGATTTCACTTAGGATATCTTTACCTAGTAGTCTACAGTGTAAGAAGGCTTCTAACAGTGAAAATCTTGAGTCCCAAACCAGGACGTAAGTCTGTTGTTTAGACTGGATGAGTCCACCCTTCAAGCTGACAAAGATCCTCTTATGTTGCACTTTTGTATGATACATTTTTTTCTACTGCTAATAGCTTCTGATCCAAGAGTATGAAAGAAGTCTGTCCATTATTGTGTTCATTTAGCCTAACTATCCATACAGACCTATCCTAACTTATTTCTGGTACGATGCCTGACTTTAACCTTCACTAGGATATAAGCCAACATACTTTTTTAATTTTGCTTGAGCTTCTTGCATGTACAGCCAAGAATGTTCTTTGTTTCTTGATGTGAAAGGGATGCTTCTTATGTAGATTACACCAGACCATTCTGAAGATCTTCTAGGATGTTTGTGTTAGTTTCTGACAAGTAATTCTGCAGCAGAATATCCATTTTCCTGCAGAATTCTTAAAAATTACCTGCTCGCTATCTGTAGAACAGTCAGGTTGGATTTGCCTTTTATCATAAGGAGTAAGAATCAAACTATGTCTTGAAGTATTTCCTTCACTGCTAGCTGCCAAATAGTTTCCCTGAGTGCTAGCCATTACTTTTTTGAATTGTTACACCCTTGCAGAAGCATACAGGACTGCTAATTGCACCTGTACACCTGTAACATTACTTGCGCAAAGAATCTTGACACGAAACTGCAGAAGATTGTCAAAATAAAAAGAATATGGATGTGTATTTTTTTCATACTTTTTTGGCATGTATTTCTGCCATTGTAGGTTAGAAATAGTCAAGGCATTGCTAAATTCTAATATTTTATTTAAGGCTCTTGAAAAAGCAAAAGAAGCTGGAAGAAAGGAAAGAGCATTGGAGAGACAACGTGAACAAACTGCTACTCCAGAGAGCATCAACTTAGACCTCACTTACTCAGTAAGTGCTTAGAAATCTTCAATGAGTGAAAGGTGAATGCCTTCTTGAAGTTACAAACGTAACATTGGATTGCAAAGATCCATTTATATCACTGAGTCTGTTACTTTGCAATCTCAAGTACCAGAGAAATCATGTAGTCAACGTTAAGTGAAAGATGCCCATGAGCATCTGTTCCCGCTACCTACTCACATACAACATGTGCATGTCAAAATATAACAGATATAAACCTTACTCGAAAAGTAAATAGTCTAGAAAATGTAACATGCCAAGAGAAGAAAACGTGAGACATCAGACACTGCCTTTAACTTGAACCATAAAATGACAGCCTGTGTATTACATGAAATAGGATATATTAATATTGCTAAATCCTGAATCTTAAAGCAGATATCTAGATTTATATTCTGGTTTTCAAATTAATAGTAGACTTCTTTTTAAAAAGTATACAACATATGTAAAAATACTTCAGGAGAACTTATAGTTGTACTCCAGGTAATGCTGTAGAGAAAATTATTAACAACGAATACATTGAGTTAGGCAGACCTAGTAATTTACTTTCACCTTAAAGTCAGAGTAAAGCTGGGGAAAAAATGTGGAGGTATTTTACCTGAGACCAGCAGAACTTCAGTTTTGAAATAGCAGTTTGGAAAAACTCTCTCTTCGTAAATGTTGTGACCACAGGTAGTAGGACAATTATCCACATTTTTGGAGTCAGAAATCATGCATAGTTTCTGGGAATTATCCTGTGTCATTGTTTGTTAATAGTCTTGAATTATAACATTGTGTTTAGTTAGGTCTGGGGCCCACTTAACATAACTTTTAATGGTGATCATTTAAGTACAAAAACAAAATATTTACCTAGAATAAGTAGAATTGAAACTTGTTTTCTCTATGTCAATGTGCAAGAACAAAGGAGCATTAAAGATGGGAAGCATAAAACTGGTAAAAGCAATACTTTGGAAGTAAATTAATTTGTAATTATCTGTTATTAATTCAGGTTTATTAATGTTGAAAGAACAAAGTTATTTTCTTTTACCTATTATACACTTTTTTCTATAGGTTCTTTTCAATCTGGCCAGTCAGTATGCTGCTAATGAAATGTATGCTGAAGCACTGAATACTTATCAAGTTATAGTGATGAATAAGATGTTCAGCAATGGAGGTAGGTTACATTCCAAAGTGGATTAAAATTGGTAAGCAGGCATTCAAAGTAAGTATTTGATCTGTGTGGTGTTGACTGACGGAGATCTCAGCCTTCGTGTCGGCCAATCAAAGTGGATGACAGATACTCATAATCCCTGACTTGGTGTAACTTAATGCGATTTGGCTCCCCAGCTCATGAGGTCTTTTCTTTCCATAGGCTAAGCTAAACAGAAAGCGAAATATATAATTTGCTCATGCAGCATGCACTCTGTTGTCTGCTTTAATACTATTTTTTTCTCTTTTGACTCAGCTTTCCTCTTCTGAAAGTTTCTTTTAGTATTTTGCGCATCTTTGAGGCTCCTTCATTATACTTTTCTCAGAGATGCAAATAAGCATCTGTCTTCACAATCAAAATCAGAATACATCTCATTTTCATAGTTCTTTTTGAGTTTTCATTACTATTTCATCTCCTGAGTGGAAATTCACGCAAGACTGCTTCTTTAAAGGGCCACTGGTACGCCATAATGATAAGTGTATTAAGACATTGTTCTAATTTGTCACTTCAAAACAATTTTAAAATACTGTAACTGTGCTTTAAAAGGCTGTAACTTACTGACTTCTTTTGATAGGTAGACTGAAGGTGAATATGGGAAACATATATTTAAAGCAACAGAACTATTCCAAAGCTATCAAATTCTACCGTATGGCTCTAGACCAGATACCTAGTGCCCACCAGGAGATGAGGTGAGTTTTCACTACTCAGCACACTTCTGAAATACAAGTTTGTGATACAATGGGATTTGATAGTTAAAAATAGAATCTAATCCTTATTTCTATACTTAGGATTAAAATAATGCAAAATATTGGAGTCGCATTTATTAAAACTGGCCAGTACATTGATGCCATTTCTTCATTTGAACATATAATGAGCACATCCCCGAACCTGAAGGCAGGCTTCAACTTGATCCTATGTTATTTTGCTATTGGAAGTGGTGAGCAAATGAAAAAAGCCTTCCAAAAACTGATTGCAGTACCCTTGGAAGTGGATTATGATGACAAATACATTTCACCAAATGTAAGTTTGAAGGAAATAAATGATGTCTTCACGTGGTAAATCAGGAGAAAGGGGGAGAGACATTAAATGCTTGCACTGTACTGAATGTGTAAATCCATATGTATTTATGTATCTAAAATAACTTACGGGTTTTTTACGTGCATGAATTCTGAGCAGTACAGCTCAGAAGCATAAAGTTGAGAACATTCACATCCTTTTTTTTTTTCTCAAAATATGTGATGTACATGAAATCCATACCACACAATTGTCTTTTTAATGATTTTGCTGAAATTTGTCTGGGCCTCCTTACGTAGCTCACCTACTGCTTTGGCCTCCTTTATTTTATCTTATAAATATTTTATTAAAATTTTAAATACATAAAGGGAGAAAAGCAATGAGTAAGTTAATGCAAGTTATCTCAAATGAGTGCTAATAAAATTTATAATACTGTATTTTACAGAAGACAGCTTTACTAAATTTTACAGCTGCTTGGTTTAGTTTATTAGACTTCAGAAAATGGACTTCCTTGTGCCGCAGCTCATGACGCTGAAGAAAGGAAAAATAATAGCTTTAGGGTTCTCTGTAGAAAGGTTCTCTATAGAAAGGTTAGGGCAAGCTTTTTGTATTCTCTTAGCAATCTTTTCTTCAGTGCTGCAAAGCTTCCATTTCAGTCCTAAAGATCAAAGATTAATTACGTCTTCAAACTATTTGCAACTTGAGTAGCCATTGCTTCCTACTATCCTAGCATGAAGAGTACATCTTTTTATATTTATTGATAAATATATAGAATTTCTTACATAAGTTTTAAAATAAATAATTGAGATATATAGAATTTTCATATTAGAAATTGTGTAACAGTAAGGGTTATTAAACACTTGAATTAATTGAAGAGTATGTAAGAGCATTCATTGGAAGAAAAGCTTTACACTGTAGAAGTTCTTTCTAAGGGTTGGCATGCTCTAGTTTTAACAGACGTTCCAAGTTCTGTGTTTTGTTATAAGGGGATCAGATGAAAAATCACAGTTTCTTTCTGGTCTTTATTTTGTATCAATCTATCAGCTATCACAAATAAATGAGGAAAGTATGGCTACCCAGCATACCTGCGTTAGTGCTTTTAGAATGAACGGAGATGGGTGATAGAAACCACAAGATGATCATGTGAGTTATTATAATGAGAAGGCAGCACGAGTCCTCATCTGCTGAATACCATTGCAGTTCAGCAAATGTTTGTTTTTAAGCGTGAGTGTTGTTACTGTGATTTGCAGCCTTCCCTGTCCCATACAGTTATTAACTACACCTATTAACAACTCTGATGTGGGCTATGACCACATACATGAGCAGGAGAGAAGGAGTAAAGTAGTTGTAATGCCAAATTTCAGATTTTGTGGTTAGGAAACTATTTTAAACTGAAGCTAGCTTTGTGTAGTGTGAAAAGCAAATAACTGATATTATAGGTTATGTAGTTTGCATCAGTTTATGTTTACAGTCTTATTGTCTATAAAATAACTGAAATGCTTGTATACTGGCATAATTTGCAGTTGTTTTGTCCCCTTCCAGGATGATCCACATACAAATCTACTGAATGAAGCCATTAAAAATGACAGCTTAAGACAAATAGAACGTGAGAGGTAATGGTGGAGTCTATTCTTTCTTGGCTGTGCCATGGATTTTAGCTTCTGAAAGTGTTATCAGTCTTCTCACGTGGCCACAGCTCTTGTTATAAACATGTTCTTAGAATTCTTGGGAAAGAACACACTTGGAAGAACAGATTGGATTACTCAGTTTAGTGTACTACACTGGAGCAGAATGTCTACCCCAAATGCTAAAGGTTACACTGCTTAAAATTTGCACCATTGCTTTTTTCCCAAAATACAACTACAGTGTGCAGGGAAACGAACAAGGAAACTGAAAGCTTTATCAACATACAGGGTAGTAGCAGTAGCAGGGGACTGGTTAGATTGCCTTCTAAAATTATCCCGAGTGCAGGAAACAAGATTTGGTTACTTCTTGTATATGTGCTTTTGAAATGGTGACGTGTTTGTGTGTTGGGTTTTGTGTTGGATTTTTATTTTGTCCTTAGGAAATCCATGGCAGAGGAATATATCATGAAAGCTGCTAAACTCATTGCACCAGCAATTGAGACATCTTTTGCAGTGGGCTATGACTGGTAAGAGTCAAGCAGGTCTTCTTTTTGTCTAAAATATATGCCAATCTCTTGTGCTGGTTATGAAACCAGATTCACAAACGTAAACAACCTGGGAAACAGTTTGTTGCACATCTCAAACATAGTGTCTAAGGCTATTTTCAGTTTGCCTCCGTAATGCTCTGGAGAAGAACAAAAGAAAGCTAAGAATCTATTCTGTGTTAAAAATTCATTTCACTTGATCATTGAAACTCAGCAGTTAATTATACATTTTGAGCTGTTCTGTATTAGCACAAAAACAGCTTCTTAAAGTTCAAGTTGAAAATTCAATTGAAAGTTCAAGAACTTTTAAAAGTCTCAGTAGACAAATGCTGTACAGAAGGGAATGATCACTAGTCTTTAAGTTTGTAGATAGCATAAGGAGGATTTGGGGTGACTAAGAACTTTTCATTACTTTAAGGAGTCGTGATGTAAAACACTGGAATCTAAATATTATTAGAAAGGTTTGTGTTTATAAACAGTACATTTATAAATTAAAGTTAATGTTTATAAACTTTATCTACTGTTTCTTAACCATTTACACAATTACATACAGTGATAGGATGCTGATACTGTTTACCATTTTGATTTTTGTATCCACTTTACTTTTCAATATACAGCTTATCTTTTGCTTTCTGTAAAGATTTCTACAGCAGAATACTCTTCCCTTTAAAACAAAATGAAATAGACACACTTTCCTATAATGACAGTTTAAATATCACTAGTATAACTTTTCGAAATGTATTTTTAACTAGTTATTAATTTTCAATTATAAGGATTTACTTAGATATTTTTAGTATTTTTAATAACTTCATTGGAAAAAATAACATACACAAATAAATGTTGCATATCTGCATCTGCAACATTTCTAACAGATATGTTCAGTGTTTCAGAAGGGAATGAAGTTTGATGGGAAAAGACAACATTCCTTTACCAGTTTTGGTTTTGGCCACTTAGGATTATTATCAAGTTCTGAAGTTCTAATAATTATAATTTACTAATAAAGATGTTTATACTAGCATGAAATAATCTCTTACACAGACTTGTTCAGTCTGCTAGAGTCCACAAGGTGGTGTTTGATGGTTTAATAATCATTATAATTTTATGATTTCCCTACTTTGGCCATTCGGACTTACCAGAACTTAAACAGTATGTCTTATGAAAATTAGCTTGCTGCTTTATCACTTGTTAGCATGAGGAAGTCAGATTTGTTTGCTCTATATTTTGTGGTTTTGTTCAAGAAAACTGGAAAAGGTTGTCAGATATTCAGTTTTCTTATTGCTATCCACAAAACATGTCATAAAGTAGAATACTAATATTATTTATGAGTGGAGGGGATTTAAGAAGCATCTCAAAGTTGTTTGTTTAGCTTGCTTAATTCCAAACAGTATATGCATACAATAAGTAGAGGTCTTGCTTCAAATGATTTTGAAGTACATCACATCAGACCTTGGAAAATGGTGTCTGTGAACGAACATCTGAACTGTCCGCTATGTTCTGCGTTGCAGAAGACCCTAAGCCAAAAGTAACTGGGGCCCAATCAGAAATACATTTATTATTCTGACTTTGTTGTTCCATAGCTCCAGGACACAATGTGCAATCTCTGACTTTGTTCACAAAGTTTGTTTATAGGTTTGGTAAGGCATGTAACAGGAGATTAGGCTTGAAAGATCAGCTGATAGAGTGTACCCAAAGAAAATGGTTTGAAAAAATATCTTAGTCAATATCTGACATCAGGTATCACTCAGTGATGGAACATAAAGTGATATTTAGGCAGATGACTAAAAAAAATGAGAGCAGAGATAATATTATTAAAGGTAGGTTATGGGAATAAAATGATTTTTCATATATTTTTAATCAAAGTGCTTTTTGCCTATGTAAAGAAATAATAGCTAAGATCAACTTATTTTGGAAAGTGAATTGGCTGCAAAACTATATAACTTAAAGTGACATTTGCACAGATGTGTTTTGTTTATCTTTATGGCTTTCTTTATGTTGCAGGTGTGTTGAAGTAGTAAAAGGTTCCCAGTATGTAGAGTTAGCCAATGACCTGGAAATAAATAAAGCCACTACTTACTTGAGGCAGCAGGAATTTAACCAGGTATAGTACCTGTCCCCATCACTACTTGTTAATACTGTATTAGCATATTTTCCAGCAAGGGAAAGTATGATTTATGCGAACACTATTGGTGCTGCTCAGTAAAATAACTTTTTAAAAACACTGACAAGAGATGAGTTTTATCTAAGTGAAATTTCTGTCACTGAAGTTACAGCGAATGCAGTTTGTTTCAAAATTAAAGCACCTAAATTGAGTTATGTTCACTGGGTGTCCAAGCTGTTATTGCAGTTAATGGAACTGTAGTCAGTACAGTCAATAGGGCTTAGAGACTGTGTGCCTGATCATTAGCATAAGCTGAATCTTTCTCTCAGTTAGGTTGTCTGTAATACCAAAAATATAGGCAGATGCACTTCATATATGTCTGTATTGTTTATGTTGTGTTATTCTGACTGTTCCTTATGTACAACAGCATTCCCTAAAATACTGTAATCTGACCTTGAACTTAGTCAACCCTCCAATCCTCCCATTGAAGTACAAACTGGAATTTATTTAAGCATCTGCTCAGGAGCTTCTTCGTCTCTTATCTCTTATCTCTTATCCTTATCTGTAGGGCACTGGGGAATGAGTCACCATTCCTGAAAAGAGAGTATAGCAGTTTAAGACACAATGTATATTATCAAATGAGGAAGTTCATAGAAAATATACAGCATCAGTACTTCCAAGTAAAAGTATAGCTCATTGCTCAAAATTCATTAACTGGCAGAAGATGGATCTACCAAAATATTTGTGATTTTACAGTTTTATCACGCATATTATTAAATGTTCACTTTTTATATTTTTTAGGTATACTTGTGAAGTAACTTTTGTCTATGTTGAAATTATTTATATGTGTTTATATAATCTCTTTCTGTAATTGGCCGTCCAATCCCTAGTTAGACAAATTTCTGAATTTTATGCTGAACTGCCTTACGATAAAAATCATCACCAATCTCTTGCTAATAAGTACAGCAGTCGGTTAAATGTAGCTTTGCTTTTCTAGGCATATATAGAAATTGCCAATGTAGATGTATAAATTAATATCACTACTTAACCATGGTTTAGTTTCTGGTATTATCAAAGTGAATGTGCAGCTTTCTTATAATGTTTTATTTTAAGACAAATGCGTTTCTTTGCTCTTCATCAAATTTTATAGGCTGTGGGACAATTTATAATACCAGGTTTTCATCAAAATCGTTATGTGGTCTTTGTCTGTAAAAAAAGGCTTGGTTTGAAATGTCAGCAGTTGGAAAACAGCTTCATCTCAACAAAAAGAAACTCAGATATCTGACAGGATTTGCTCAGTTTCCTTCTAACATGCACTGTTTGATACATTCAGTGATAGAAATACTGAATAAGGAGGAATATAGCAACCCCCAGTTTTGCACGAGTAGCGAGTATTAGAGATCATTTACAGCAAAATTACAGCTAAAGATGGACATCTCTGTCATCTTCTAAGGTCCTTCATCTTCCCATAGCTTGGAGAGATGCACACAGGACCATGTGTCTAACCCGTTTTTCCTTTTCATATTTAAGCTTTTCTGGTTTCCTGAGCAGCTCTTGCTTCTCTTGTCTGTCGTGTGCTCTTCTTCCCTGTAGATACAGCTAGAGAATTAATGGTTTATTATACTTCGTGTCTGGCTGATAGCTTTTCTGAGATCAGGAAACGGTTTGAGAGTTTGAAAAATTTGGGGCAAAACTAGTAGCTTTTGGAGGGTGAGAGTGTTACAGGTGGGTAATCAGTCACATGATCTCAAGAATTTACTATAGTGATGGTATTTGTTTTGCAATTTCCAGTTAGTATCCAGTATAGGCTAAAAAAAAAATACTCAATTCTTGGAGGTAAAACGAGATCCAGAGATTTTTTGTGATGTTTTTGTGAAGTACTGCAATAAGGGAGAGGGAAAAGAGTTGGAAATTAGGAGTAAGTGGAGAAGATGCTCTTTTTATTTTGTTGATGTATCTGTGCTGGCACTACTTAATAGTAGATTTGGGATGCAGAATGTCCAAGATGGCAGAGAGTCTTTTTTTTATTCTAAAAAAGGGCAGCTGCTGCTTATATTCATCCTGCCTGTCTGTTGTTCATTTACTTACAAACTTACCACCTGCTCAGCACATCTTTGGCTGAAGAACAAGAATGGAAACTTTTTTAAATGCTCTGTTTCAGGGCTGAAAGTTCTATTGTGTTTCAAAAAAGAACTGAAATAGCCCTTTATAGTTACAGGAGAAATCTAAAATATGTGTTCATCATAATGAATATGTTATTTTAAAACAGTCCTAGGAAAAAAAAAAATTCAGAGTCAATTTTACCACAATATGTCTAGGTTGTATTTTATTAAAAAGGGGGTTTATATATTAGAGATTTTGGAAGTTTTCTTTGAAATTTAATTTTAAAACAAAATTCTACAGGTTAGCCATGCAACTCCTTAACATCTGTGGCAGACCGTGCTTGGGTCAAGCAAGCTACTTCGAAGATTATATTGGATATTAGGGAAAATTTTGTCACTGTAAGAGTGGTAAAGCATTGGCACAGGCTGCCCAGGGAAATGGTGGAGTCTCCATCCCTGGAGGTGTTCAAAAAGCGTGTAGATGTGGCACTTTGGGACATGGTTTAGTAGGCATGGTGGTGTTGGCCTGATGGTTGGACTCGATGATCATAGAGGTCTCTTCCAGCCTCAAATGATTTATGATTCTATAAGTTTAACTTCTGTAAGCAAATAATTCAGGTACATTGGAAACATGTCACGAAGAATAATTTGGACAATCTGTGTTTTCATTGTAGGATCTAAGTAATTCTTATTGTTGGGATTAAAAAGTAAAAAGTTATTTAGAAATACAGCTGATACAATGAGAGCATTTCTGCTTTGCAAGGATAAAAGGAGTATTGCTATGGATTTTCATCCTAGGGCTTACTGAAATGGTTCAAGAGACCTGCAACATAGTTTACCAGTAATTAGAGTTCAGAGTCATATGAACTCTTCATTGTACATGAAAAAGAGATTTCTTCCACTCTAATTTTTATTGTCAAAGGTGCCGTTTCGCAGTAAAAGTGAAGGTAAACAGATTGACTGCAATGGGAAATGGCTTTTCAGCAAGTGAGTTTGACCTGTGTAGCTCTAAGTTCATTAAACGTTAATTCCCTTGTAAGAAATGCACAGCTCTTACTTGAAGAAACAAGTCTTTGCTTAAGAGTAGAACACCTCAAATAGAGTAAAGTTACATTTGTAAATATTTCAGACAATTCCCTCTTGGGAGGAAGTCACATAAAAATTTAAAATTATTATAGTTCAAGTCTTGCATTTCAGAGACCACAAAGTCTGAATCTTAACTTTTGAAGTGCTTTTCTTAATTGCAATGGGTTTATTTCTTTAGAGAATTTTCTATTAGCAGGAGAACACTATGATCTTTAGTAGTTCTTGGGTGAAGTGTAGTTGACTAAATCAATGAACTACATCCAGCTGTATGAACTTTGTCATTTACACATCATAGTACAGTCATGTTTTTTGTGTAAAGTAACTGTAAAACAGTACATATGACAGTCAATTAAAACTTGTTTCCTTGATGTTTGTTGTGGCGTTCTACATACAGTATCATGGATTCACTTTGATATGTGAACAGAAGCTTACAGGTTTCATGTGGAGAAAGAAGGAAACTTTGATTTGCTAATGTTGATGGCTAATTTGAGATTGCCACATCTGAGTCATAATAGTTGACAGAACTGGGCTCACTGTGATATTCTAACAGTGTGTAGTTACTATAAATATTTAGTGTAAAGAAGCCAGATTTGTTTAACAATTTAGTCTGCAGTTACAAGTGTTATCACATAGTCAAGGGGGTGGAAAAAAGAAGCTGCCTTTTATATCAAAGTTTCTTTAATAGCTTATTAGCTCTAAATGTGTTTACTTATTGTCCATAAAATTCTTTATTTTGAAATGGAAGTTTGAGGCACTGGCACAAGTTGCTCAAAGAAGTCATGGATGCCCCATCCCTGGAGGTGTTCAAGGCCAGGTTGGATGAAACTCTGAGCGACCTGATCTGGTGGAAAGTGTCCCTGCCCATGGCAGAGTGGTTGGAACTGGATGTTCTTAAATGTCCCTTCCAATCCAAGCCAAAGATGAAAAAAAAACCTCCTGGCTTCAGTCTTCGTGTTTGATTACTTGCTAAACTTACACAGGTGTCGACATCTTATTAAACAAAATAAGTGCAAGCTGATATCCAATCCTGTCTTGCATTTTTTTAATGTACTGTGTACATTTTTTTCTTTTTAATAACAGTTTGAATGTCTTTATGTGTTCACTTAAAGAACTGGAAACATAGGTGTGAGAATTTTAATTAGTTGGCTAGATAGAACACAAGTTTATATTATTTATTTTTTATATGTATAGAATTGTCAGATACCTGTGTACTTCAAGTAGCCTTAGGTAATCTAAATTTTGAAGCAGTGATAAATAGCCAATACTATTGAAATTTTGTGACCAAGATTAATATTTTTAGAATATATTTGTATTTCTATATGCATATGCTAACAAGGGTGTGTTACAAACTCTAGTAATTATCATGTATATGAGTATAAGAGTTGATAATTTTAGCTGTTTGTTACTGTGAAGTTTTATCAGTGCTTTCTGAAAATATTTTGGTATCGGTTTGCTTCAGTGAGAAATAAGTTGTTTCCAAATTACTTCTAGGCACTGGAGACTTTAAAAATGTTTGAAAAAAAGGATAGCAGAGTAAAGAGTGCAGCTGCAACAAACCTTTCCTTCCTTTATTATTTGGTGAGTGTTCACTTCAACAAAATGAGTTAAGAACTGCACTTTATGTAGCAACTTCTGTATCTTTATAGCAATTTTGTGTCTGTCTAAATAATCTCTGTAAACAAGAAGAAATTGCATGTTAGTGGAGTTACACTGGAACACCCATTCTTGGCTGTGACTGAAGTTTGGAGCATGTCCTTTGTATCCTGTTGCTGGGAGGAAGGGGGAAATTGAGCCCCAGAGAACAGAAATAAGGCCTGCAGCATGGTTTGTGCTGGAGCTCAGCAGCTGATTTAAAACTCAGTTTGTGAAGGCTCTGACTGAACTTCAGGAACCTGTGAAGTATGTAGCTTGGGCAGGTGTGTTTGTGCATGGAGTTTGTAGAGTATGTGGATTTATTTTTGTTTTGTTTTTTAAAGAAATGTTGCTTTGTTGCAAGGAAGAAAACTTCCAGATGAATGGGGCAGAGTGGCAAAAGACATTTCAATTTTAAGTAATTTGAACCTTGAAAGAGATGATCTGCCTTATGCAAATACATAAGGAATGTTTTAGAACTAAGGACTGTTTAATTTTTTCATCCTTAGTTTTCTGAATTCCACTGTATTAACTGTAAGAAGCCACAGCTGCAAGAAAATTGACTGACAAATGACTAATACCATGTTTGTTGTGTTCATGTAGGAGAATGAGTTGACGCAAGCAGCTAACTATGCAGATTTAGCTGTAAATTCTGATAGGTACAATCCAGCAGCTCTGACTAACAAAGGGAATACTCTTTTTGCAAGTGGCGACTATGAAAAAACAGTTGAGTTTTATAAGGAGGCTCTCAGGAATGACTCCTCATGCACTGAAGCACTTTATAATCTTGGTAAGCCAAAGGTGCTTTTGTGATTTAGCTTTTGTCTAACAATAACACTAGTGTTTCTGAGAATTTGGCTTTCAAAGCGTTTTTCTATAGAAATCTATGCTAATTATTATTACTTTATTCAGTAATTTTGTATAAGGTATTAATTTGTACTTTCTATCTGTTCGGCAAAAAAATAACAGTATTAGCAACACCAACTAGCAATTGCAGGTGATTAAGTCTCTGAAGATAAAAATGTCAACTATCTACCAAAAATATACCTAGTTTAACAATGTTAAACTATCAGAGTTATTCCCCTCTAAAAGCCCTCCCTTTCCCTCATTAATCTTATTCAAATAATGAGATAATATACATTCTTAGTCTTTGATTAGGTTTATTTTGGTTGTGTTTATCAGTTTAGTAAGTCGTACTAGGTGGCAAGAAGAATAAGCATGCCTCTTGAGTATAGTGCGTGTCACTGTGAAGGTTACATTGTCTCCGAGTGTTGTGTTGCTATTTCATTTTTCTTGGTTATTCCATCAGTTAATGTGCTGAAGTCATGCTCTTTCTCATTGCATTAATAATGTAACCTTTATTTTTTAGGTTTAACATACAAGAAGTTAAACAGAATAGACGAAGCTTTGGATTGTTTTCTGAAACTCCATGCAATCCTTCGAAACAGTGCTCAAGTCCTTTACCAGATAGCAAACCTGTATCTTTTTCTGGATTGTGATAAAGGATGATGGTTTTAGTAAGCTCATTTGATTTGGAATACGTGTTTCAGTCATGACACAACGACTTACAAATTTACTGTAGTGTCCATTATAATTAGGATGATTGCATAGATTCATCCCTTCTTGGCCATTTCCAGTGAAGCAAGTAGAAATACATTAAGACTGTTCAACTGTTCACATTGCAGGGAATACATTTACACTCAGTATTAAAGTGTGTCCTGGAATATTTTAAATGCTGCGGAATTTATTTTGAAAGTAATGCAGCAATTGTAACCACAATTGAGTAAAACCTTTAAGAAAAAAATAATACAGTTAATGAACAAGAAGGTCTGTTCTGAAAGCTGTTTTCAAATTAGTGTATGTGTAAGAAAATAGTCTCCCAACAGTGCAAAGGCTTAACAGATTGAAAAGCTGGGGAGGGTTGGCTTTGCACATCAGAAGTGACATTCTACACCATGAATTCCTTTAACAATGCTTCTGAGGATGTGCAAATCATAATAAGTCCCCTCCCTCCCAAGGTAGAAAACATTCCAGTTGTAGTACAAATAGAGGAGGTAATAAAAATATACTTTAGTCAGTAAAATAAGTAACCTCCAAAAATACAAAAGGCTGTGATCTCTCTATATTCCTTTTTGTAGCCCTTTACAACAGCATAAATGGCCTTACAACTCCCAGTTCCCATCAGGGGTAGAATTTCTTTAATCCACTGCCTTGTAAAACCACTTTCCACCAGTGCTAACAAGCTTTTTCCATGAAGGGCAGGTTGCAGCAAAAATGGACAGAACATTGGCTCACATTGCTGTAGAGGTTTGAGCAGAGCACACTGTATGACTAATTACAACTAAAGCTGCCTCTGTTTGCTAGACCAGAATCACACGCTGTCTATGCTGTGCTTCTTAGATGTACAGCAGAAAATCTCATTGCAGGCAAGAGTCTGTTCTTGAGGATAGTAGTTTTACCTCATAACTTTGTTTAGGACAGAATTATATATTACCAAAAACCAAGTTTTAAAGTGTATAAATAAATCGCCTGGTTCTCACACTTCATTCTTTTAAGTGAGGAAGTCAAATTAAAATTAGTAACACAGAGAGTGGGAAACTGAGCCCAAAGTTCTTTTGAGCTCAAAGTAGTTTTAAGGTGAGAGAGCAGCCGGAGTCTCTCAATATTTCTTTCTTCAGCGTAATAAAAATACTTTCTGATAAGAATGAATTATGAAAACAATGTGTAAAAAATCCCAGTGTATCTCCACACTACAGAGGCTGGTGTATGTGTGCAGCATATGGATTACATTATGTAAAGTAGTAGGACTTTTGAGTTACTCAAAATATCAGTATGAGTCCTTGACTGAGGAAAACTCATAGATATGAGATCATGAAAGATCCCAATCAAGCCATAGAGTGGCTCCTGCAGTTGATCAGCGTGGTACCAACTGATCCACATGTACTTGCAAAGCTAGGGAAATTATATGATAATGAAGGTGATAAATCCCAAGCTTTTCATTATTACAATGAGGTACTTGCTCTTTATTGCTTTTCTAATGCATTTTGTAATAATTAAAGAAAATTTTGTCATAGGTTCCATATAAATTTTTTTAAATGTCACTCACAAAAAGGTTTTTGAGGAGAGTTGACAAATTCTAGTTTTTGTAGTCAGGTCCTAGGAAAATACATAGCCTGTGTGTCCATGTGGTATGTGACCTGAGACTTTCTTTTTTCAGATAGTCATTGTTTACATTGATCCCTAACAATTGTAATTTAAAACATAGTCTGAGACATAATAAAAAATTGTAAAGGTGTGTAACATGGCTGTGTTGATTGGAAGCTGTATCTGTATGATGGGTATGGAGATATATGTAAGTAATGTGTTTGTGTTTATTTATGTGCATTTATATTTTAATGATACAGCCACACATTATGTGTACAGAGTTGCCTAAAGATAGGCATCCTCTCTCATTTCAAACCAGCCACTGCCCATAGTTTGTAAAGGTTCTGTTTTACAAATGCGAATGAGACAGGAAACTGCTTTGCTGCAACCTGAGAGGTTTTTTAATCTGTGCGAAGTGAGGATGGCCAAAGTCTGTGTTGCAATGTGAATACTAGTGAAGTTGTGCTTGATAATTTTGTTCCCTGTTTCAGTGGAAATGTCTAAAGAGCTGAAAATGTTATTTATGTCCACACAAATTTCATAGAAAAGATTGCTTTTAGGTGAGTTTTCCAGCAGACTGATTTGAGTGTGGAATTGTATTAATTAGCATTGTTTAATGTGTTAGGTAACTTATTCACATGTAGACGTGATCTAAGTAAATATTTTTGCTGTTGCAAAGTAATATTTCAAATAAGGCTGGATGGAAAATGTGACAGACTCATCTCAGGTAATTTCTAAAAAGCATTTTGTATTTAGAAAACTTGGCATGCTTTTTTTTTTCAGGATCGCTTAGTACAGCACACTACTTCCATTCATATATTGCATGTTTTTAGCATCTGGAGAATTAAACACTTGAGTAAGATATTCCAGAAGTAACATTAAGATGTTGTTTATCACTAAAATCGTGTTTCTTTCACCTTTCCTATTTTGTCAGTCATACCGGTATTTCCCTTCAAACATTGAGGTCATTGAATGGCTTGGAGCTTATTACATTGACACTCAGTTTTGTGAAAAAGCCATTGAGTACTTTGAAAGAGCAGCACTTATCCTGTAAGTAATTATTATGCCTATTCAGATGTTTGTGATTAGACATCTGTCAATATACCTAAAGGTAAATTAGTTGGATAACTTTAATACTATGAGGAAATATCACAGTTAAGAATATTTGGGATATTATTTTATTTTCTCCACTTTCTGTTTGTTTACAATGTGGTTTTGCTCATACTGTGCAATATCAGTGTTAAGTAACATCCTCCATTGGGCATGAGATAGTATTAGGTATTAGAATCTCTTTTCTCTATTTTCTGCCATTAAACACGGCTATGAAGTGAGGAACAGCTCTCTTAAGACCTTTGTGTGAAGTATTTCTTTTTTGTAATTTTGTTATGCGGTGAGGATTTGATGGTTTAGATCGGGGTGTCAAACTCACAGCTCCCACTGTTCTCCTGCTCCTGCAGCGTAGTCCACGTCACACAGGCTGCACATGTAACCAGTGCTGGCAGGAGCGCAGGGGCAAAGGAGCTCAGTGCTGCCACCAGGTAGAAACAAGGTGCAGGGCCAGATAAAACAAGGTCGAGGGCCAGATTCAGCCTGCAGGCCATGAGTTCAACACCCCTGGTTTAGATAAGTGCATCTTTTAGCAGTCTTGCTGCATTTCCACTTCTCATTTAACTTCTACTTCCATAAAAAGGCTACTACAAATAAGGTATAGAAGAAAGAAATGTGCAGTGCAGAATTACCAATGGTTAATGAAAATAAGTTGTCAGATCAAATTGATCTTGATAGAGATATTTGAAGTATATTTAGTTCAGCAATTTAATTGCCGAAATTGTCCTTTAGTAGAATATGATGTACTGTAAAAAGTATATAGGCCATATATTTTAGAACAGAAAGGGGGCTTACTAGACGAATGGTTAACAAACAAAAATTTGGTCACATTTAGATATGCATTCCAGAGTTCAAACAGAATTCTAGAAAGCCATGCGTATGGTCTTTTTATGTGGAAACAAATATTTGTCTAGTTTCATGAAGAATTTTGTGTCAATAGACCAACTAAAATTCATGCAACTAAAATTCATTCCAAAAACTGTAAATTTCTGTATTTTGTGTTTTGGGAAACCTATCAAAAATCAAGGTAAGTAAAACTTAGTTATTGCTTGTGTTGTGATGATCTAAAATTTGGAATTTTTTTTGTTCTGTAAATCTGAGTGACATGCATGACCAAGGCAGCATGGGAACGAAAATCTGTGCAGTGTTATTCAAGGAAAGATTATACTGTGAACAGGTTGCTAGAGGTTCAGAAAAAAATACAAATCCTGGTTTTGAAAGGGCTTGAGTTAGAGTAGACAATTATAGAAGAGAAAATTTGAGGTTTAAATAAGGATTAAAAGTTGAAACAAAAAATAAAGAGAAAAACATAGACTTTGCCCAAGTGTGGTATAATTATAAAGAAATAGGGAAGTCGATTAGATGAAAATGCACAGGAGACAGTTCCCAGAATACACAGTTCACAGGTTTGTGAGTATTCTTTTCAGTGTAAATACTGGCCACCTTAGAAAAGTGTATTTTAGTCAAGTTATGAGATTGCATATGTTGACATTCATGATCTTCTTAGAAACTTTGGAGAGAAACAGATGGAGCTAAAAAGAATTATTTCATAGTTTTGTTTTGGCAAAAATCTAAGTATCTTATGCTTCATGTTGCACTCAGTCCATGCATGGAACATAAAGTATTAATACTTACAAATGATTGGCATATGAAATTCTTCATTGTTATTTGTAAATGTAATCTGTCTGTAATACAGAGAAATTATTTCTCTGGGATGAGATTATTAATAGTAGATAATAGAATGTAGATGTTCTGCTGTTTATTTGGTATTAGAAATAATCTAGATATTCTGGTTGATAAATACAAATGCTGGGTTAAAAATTGCTACTAATTGTAAATAAAGTTACATTTCAAAATTTATTTTAACCATGAATAGCATTTTCAGTTTAACAGTGTTTAGTGTAGTCAGTGTTTTAGTCACAATAAATACATTTTCAACAGCGTTCTAAGACAACATGTTCCTAAATGCATTGTCTAACAGTTTTTCATTATTTTACATTTTACCAGTATGCATAAATATGTCTTTAGTAAAAGGAGTTGTGCAGCTAATGCTGGCTGCTGACTATTTAGTCTTTCAAGGACTTTCATACTAAAGTGCGTAATAAACTTTATTATGTTCAGCTGCCTTTACTGTTTGCAGGAGACATTCAACAGAAACTAAAAAAGATGAAGCAGTTGTCATTCATAAGCCTGCTTGGCAACTACCTGGCAAACAAATTATTTAGAGTTAAAAATGGTCTGTTCTGTGACTGGAGGGAAAAACTTAAAAGAATAAGTACAAAAGTATTCTGAAAATGTTAGTGTACAGGACCTTTGGGATACACTGCTCTTGCATTGTAAACTACATGTGAGAAGTGCTTTGGTTTTATAGAGCATCCTTAACTGTTGACATGAAAATTTCTGAATTTTTACATTATCTTTATAAGACTGGGGAGAGCGTCCAACAGTTTTGTTGGACATGCTCAAACATCTCAAATATTTTCTCTGACCTTAGCACACTGTCGTGTGCTAAAAAGAGAAGGACAGGTAGCTGTTGGACATTAAGGTGATGATACAGAGAAGAAGCCACAATTCAAAGTTGTAAGTGGGGAATGTGTATCCCAGCAAAAATCCCATGTCTGTGCTTGGGATCCTGTTGTTGGGACTTCTTCAGAATACAGTTTAGCATTTTGTTCTCTCTCATTGTATAGTTTTGTACCTCAAAGATGAGTGGTTCACATGTCACATGTACTTGTTGTGTCTGGTGCACAGAATCATGAGCAAAAGAAAGATTATAAGACAGGACTTCAAATGAGCACCATCAAGTCCTGAACAGAGGAGTACCACGTGGGTGTAAACTGTTTGTGAGCTGAACAGCCTCAATTGTTCCTGGAAAGGCAGTACACTAGGAGAGTAATTTAATAGCAGGTCTTTACCAATACGATCCAGATTATTTTACTTATTTATTGGTGGTGTGCGTAATTTTATTTTATTTACATATAGACCAACACAAGTGAAGTGGCAGCTGATGGTTGCCAGTTGCTACAGGAGAAGTGGTAAGTTCTGTAACTTTTTAATAATTGGTTAGAGGTTTATAACGTTTTTTGTAATTAGTTGGGGTTGTTCAGCCTGGAGAAGAGAAGCCTGGACAATATATAAAGGGGGCTTATAAGAAAGAGGAAGAGGGAATTTTTACCAAGGCTTGTAGTGACAGGAGAAGAGGCAATGATTTTAAACTGAAAGAGGAGAGGTCAGGTTGGACATAAAGAAAAAACATTTATAATGAGGGTGGCAGGACACTGGAACAGACTGCCACATTAAACAGAATAATAAACATAAACCATAATAATAAACCACAATAAACAGAAGTCATGGAAGAAATCAGAAAGACCTGACCTAGTAGAAGGTGTCCCTGCCCATGGCAAGGGGAATGGAACTAGATGACCTTTAACAGTCCCTTCCAATCCAAACCATTCCATGATTTCTTTTGATATAATTGTTTTGAATTTTTTTCTTTCTATCTTTTTTACTTGCTAGTACTGATGCTAAAATTTGTTTGAAAATTCAGTTGCGTATAGTTTTGGTATGAATTTTCTGTGTATATGTAATAAAACATGACTTTTCTTTTAAGTCTAGGATGTGTGCCTGCACTGACTTATGCATGAAACACTCCTTATGTTATTATTCTACTTATTTAGTAGAATAAAGAAAATAATATGGGGTGAATGAACTGAAAGGTATTTTTTTTTAATGTAGTTATACTGCCATCTGATCTAATGTAAGTAATTAGATTTTAAAGTTGTGTAATTCTCATTCCTTTTCAACAGCAGGGTCAATTTTTTTTATATTAAAATAGTATTTGCGTTGCACAAACAAAACACAGTCTTAATGTGATGTGTTTTCTTACCAGGAGTGTAATATGCCAATAAGCAAAATGGAAAGAGACTAATCTTTCTGGGTTTTTTATCACCTAAAATGTGTTCAAGACACTTGATCATGTAAATGATACTCCTGTTTCTTGCTGTCCCATTTCGTCACTTTCCTTTGTGCTTCTTTAGAACTTTGCAGGACAGAATTCTGTAATAAATAACAGGACTTAGGGAAGTCAGTGAATTAAAAACAGTCAGCACCACCCAAAACTAGAGAGATTAACTGTTTTCCCAGCAAAGACGCTCAATAATTTTGGCTGCTTTTTACATCAATTATGATTCATTGGAAGAATTCCCAGCTTATCATGTTAACATGTAGCAACAAGTCAGTTCCATCTCTACCTTGCTGATGGAAAGTAAAAGTAGTGATATCTCAACAAACATTTTTTGACAGGTATTTTATGGATATGAGGTTTTAGATTCACAGAGTCTGTCAGTCCTTTCAATAATAAAGCTAGGCCAAAACTGAAGACAAAAGTCTTAAAGAATAATTACTTCACTACCAGGTCTGGGCAAAGGAGAGACACACAGTTATTCTGATGGAAAGAAGAGTAGGCAGAGCTCAGCTGTTACACGTTTCTATTTGACCAGTCCATACATTTGCAGCCTCAGATAAGCCTTGGTGTGCTTGATACAGCTTGCCTAGTAGATGTGTCACAGAACAATGAGGTCTTAGAGGCAGGTCAAAAAAGGACAAAAATCAGGCAGCTCCTCTTAATTCTTTTATTTACAGAGTAATTTGGACTTTTTTCAGATGCTCTTGATGTTTACTAATTAAAGAATGTTAGATTTGTTTTTAATCAAATTTGAAATCTTGTACTCAAATGAAAAAGGTGATGTTAAACTGTATCAGTTTCCCATCAGATATTCTTCTTTATGTTTGAATATGAGGATAGGAGATGTTTGTTTTATTTGCAGGTAACTACCAGAAAGCTCTAGAGAAATACAAAGTTATTCACAGAAAATTCCCAGAGAATGTTGAATGTAAGTTCTTCCATTGAGTAGTACAACTATAAGAGGAAACTTTGTGACATAGAATATGCATGTTAGTAATTGCATGATGTATTTTTCATGTGAAGATATTTTAGGGAACTAACATTTTTACTCATGCTAATGTTGCCTATTTTCTGTGACAAATACTGAAGAGTGATTTAAGAACTATTAGGGTAATGCTGAAGAAGAGAGATTAAAATAAACTCTAACTGTGGGAGATTGGTTGAGATTTTTTCTTGTACATTCTTTCTAAATTTTGTAACTATGTTACTTATTTAATCTTCCTTATGATAAAAGATATGCATTTTTACTTTTAGTTCCTGCTAGTTGAAACCCCTGCTCTAAGTTTCTAGGTATGATAAAAATCTTATTAAGTTTTACGAAAGCCAGGCCTGTCCAAGTGGTTGTAGAGGTGAAATTCTGTTGTTGGGTTTTAAGTATATTTGTTCAACCAGTTCCTAGAAAATCTGTAGAGAATGTCAAGCTAAACTGCAGGAAACATGAGTAAGACATTTTGCAGAACCTCTTTTCTAAATGAAAAAGCCCTGTAGAAAATAGAGGTTGTCACTGGTTGTGAAAACATCTTCTTACATCCCACCCTGTGTCTCATTAATTCCAAAATACAAGGTGGTCACCAACAAGCCTACACGTTTATATTCTATACTGGAAGAGCAATTGCTGTATTTTAAAATGAAATTATATCATTCTGCTTTCACAAACCTACTGTTTTTCTAAATAGGAATCACACAACTCTGTTGTACAAGAGAAATTCAGTGTTGCAGCTCCTCAAAGTTACAAGCAAAATGCCATATTCGTATTGTTCGCACACATTTCAGAGAGGTAGAGTGCTTAATAAACATTCTAGAATGCTACCACTTTTCTGAATGTAGTTTCTACCAATTATGAGTTAGACAAGACAATTGAACTGATTTAAAAGTTTGCTGCTGCTGAAACAGTGCTGCTTCACTCATCCCTCCCTGGCCATGAGCTCCCAGCCATCTTCCTGGTGCTCGTTCTGATGCTTATCTGATCCCTCAGTGAACAAGTTCAGCTCTGTAAACCAGCAGAAAACTAACTTAGCACAAAAGTAAGATACCATGTTTGTGAAAGCAGTCAGGAAGGAAATGGATTATGTTATGTTTGTTTCTGTTTCAGGGGCAGTTCTTTCCACAAACACATAGGAATAGCAACAATGTTTTCAGAGTTTGATATAGTTTCTCAGGAGACTGTTCTTGGGGGTTTTTTTGTTCCCTCATACCGTTATAGTTGATCCTTGTGTCTGGTTTGTTTGAGGTTTTTTCATTCTAGAAATACTAATCTTTAAAAAATCAACCACAGCAACAGATAAAACCAAACTATTCTGATTTACTTGGTGTTTGTAAAATTGTTTTCAACAAAATGCTGTTGATAGTGGCTCCTCGATAATAACTGGAAAGCATAATAATTATGATAAGTTTCCAAAATATTTTGCAAATGTCAAGAGTTCTAAGCCAGATGAGTGTGTCTTGTCCCTTCCACATATATAAATGGCATTTGTACTGTTCATGGATTTAGACACTGCATCACAGAAAATTTTGAATTATTTGCACATTATCATGACTTGCATAGTGGTACTGGACTAGAGCCCCCTCTATTCCCAGTTATTTACATTGTTTGCTGTTCCGTATGTCCAGTTCTGTTAGCGTGCACTTGGAGTTTGACCTGCTTGTAAGCCTTTTTTTTTTTTTAACCAATGTTTTGCTTTTCAATTAGGCCTCCGGTTTTTAGTTCGCCTCTGCACAGACATAGGGCTGAAAGAAGTCCAGGAATATGTGACAAAGCTCAAGAAAGTGGAAAAATTAAAAGAAATAAAAGAGCAGGTAAGCTTGTTTCTTTCTGTGATTATACAGTATCACTACATACATAGATGAAGCTAAAATAGTGTTCATGATACTTAAAGATAAAATATGTGTTAACTTCCTGGTTTAGACAGGTTTGTGTTTTGTGAGGTTTGTGTTTTTAGTTTTGGATTACTGATCAGTCTGAATGGTTTTCAAGCACCAGATTTTTTGTGATCTTAAATGCTATTGAAGGATGGATTATGCGGATGTCATGGGAATGCTGGAGCAACCCCCATAATTCAGCATCTCTGGAATGTCGTCTTTCCTACTTATTTGCCAGACTGTATGAAGTGTGTTTATGAGCCAAGGGATAATGCAGCTATAGGGGAGAAAATGAGAGCCTAAGAATTTCTCCATGTACTAGAACTCCTTTTTGCTATATACAAAGCTGCAACATTGACAGATTAGATGGGTAGAAGTAAATTATTCACATTGATTGCAAATTTTAAACTGAAAAAAAACATGGAAAAGCTACGGGCTGAGAAAGGTACAAAATCATAACTTGTGTTCTGCTCAGAGGAGTGAGTGTGTGTGTGTGTGTGTGCGCACATGTGCAAAAATCAGCTTCTTGTTTGGAAAGTGTTATCCGGGCTGCTGAGCTTTAAAGTGTTCAAGCTTGCTTTTCAAGTCCAATGAATTGCCTCAAAGCTACATAGTCACATTAGGACACATTAAGTCTTAATTAATTCACGATGCTCCTAGAAACATTTTCTGGTTTCTTTTTGATGTCAGATAATATGTAAATGCATCCTTAGTTACTTCGCTTTTCCTTCAATTCCAGATAGTCTGAGTATGCACATGTACACTGGGACATTTTGAAAATGAAACTCACAAAGAGAAACGCTGATCAAATTATTCCAAATTTATGCAACAAACTGTGCTATTTGAAATATATTGCCTTGGATTTTCAGCAAATGTAAGATTTAAAGCATTTTGAAAAATGAACAAAAAAGCAGTTCACAAATGTAGTAGGGTTAATATTCCTCCATGTCTCCCCCATGCTGGAACCAGTAAGCAAAATAGATGGTGAGATGTAATGTTCCCATTCTGCAAAACTCATAACTACAAGATATCTCCCTGAAGTGTGTTAAACAGGCGTTGCTTAGTTGCTAGGCAACATCAGTTCAATATCAGTGATGTGGATATGCATAGTTCTTTGCAATAACTTCCAATACCTCAGTGCTTTACTCGGGAAAGCTCAGAGATGAAATCAGTTAAAAATGGATTATTTTATAGTTGGTAAGACAGAGGTCTCTAGAGATGGAGAGATCTCTAGAGATGGAGAGGTCTCTAGAGATGGAGAGGTCTCTAGAGATGGAGAGGTCTCTAGAGATGGAGTTGTTATCTATTTCCTTGCTTGGAGTTCCAGCATTTTTTACACTGAAGGTGTTAATTACATACCACAGATCTGTAAATGTTGAGGATTCCAAGGAAAACACTTCTTTTCCTTTCAGAAAGTTAAATTTTAAATATGTAAATAAAATAAAATAAAAGTTGCAACATCTCTTCCTGTTTATTTCATGTTGGAAGACTGAGTTTCCCTAAACATTGTTTCTGTACTTTCTGGTGGGAAAAAATCTAAAAGTAAGATATTTAAAATATTAAATCATCTACATTATTTAAGAAATTATATTTAAATTATGGGTGTTTTTCATTCTGACTACATTGTGTTAAGAGACTTCATTGAGTAGTACCTGAATGACAGAGAGATTGATGGAATCCGGGAGGGATGCATGGTAGCATGACTTACTGCATAGTTTGTTTAGACTGCTCAGACTTTAATAGTGACCATCATTCAGCCATGTCATGGAAAACTCACTCTGCATATTACATTTAAGTATTCCTGTTTAAGAGTCTAATGACTATCTTGTCACAAAACTAACATTGCAAAACAAAATCATAGAACAATTTGGGTTGGAAGGGACCTTTGAAGATCATCAAGACCAACTCTTCAGCCTTGGGGGGACATCTTTCACTAGATCAGGTTTCTTAGAGCCCTGTCCAACCTGACCTTGGAATACTTCCAGCGATGGACCATCAACCACCTCTCTGGACAACCAGTGTTTCACCAACCTCATCATAGATTGGACATAAGGAAAGAAATTTTTAAGTCTTTTAGTTTAAAATCATTGCCAGCTGTCTAGGCCTTGGTAAAAAGTCTGCCCCATCTTTCTTATAGGCCCCTTTTAAGTACTGAGAAGCCAGAATAATATCTCCTGGAGCCTTCTCCAAGCTTAACAACCCCAACTTTCTCCGCCTTTCCTCATAGGAGAGGGTGTTCCAGCCCTCAGATCGATTCTGTGGCCACTCCCCTGGACGTGCTCCAACAGGTCCATGTCTGTGTTGTACCAGGAACTCCAGATCTGGATGTAGTGCTCCAGGTGGGGTCTTAGGAGAGCAGAGCAGAGGGGAGAACAGGGTATCTATGATGGCACTTGTGATTAGGCAAAGCTTTAAGGCAGATCTGCCTAAACACTTTCCTATAGCATGGTTTAAAAACCCTAAAGAAACTCAAATGAGAAAAGCCTCTCCTGTGCCCCCCAAACCAAAGTACCCCCTAGTCCCCTAAAACAACAATGGAAATAAAATAGATTTCTACTCAGATCTGTCAACTTCATCCCTGCAGGCCAGCCCATGCCTCCAGCCTATCTGAGAAGGCTCAGTGAGTTTCTGAATGACAGCAAAATCCTGCCCCTGTGGTTCCTGGTGTAATACATTCTCTTCAGAAACTCTGAAGCCTGGTCGGTTGCTTTCAGCTCCTTCTCACAGCTCCTTGAGGTGGAGGGACATACTCCCATCTCCTCCTTCTGGCTGTCTTGTCTACCACACTCTGAAATCTCCCAATTGAAGTGTCTCCTCAAGGAAAGGAACAACTTTTTCTGCCCTCCAAGGACCCAGATTTCTTAAAAATCAACACCGTTGCAGATGTAAGGGAACAAAGACACTAAGGAAAAAAGAAATTACAGGGCACACTGTGGTTTAGTATCCTGCCATCCTGTGTTAGAAGTTGAATATCTTTCTGTGACAGAATCTCAACATCACTGCTCGTTTGCAAACCAGAGCCCTGCAGTTCCTTTTTGCTGTTGGTGTTACATCGGGGTGCTTATCCCCTGGTTTGGGGTTTAAGTTTTTTTTGTGTTTGCTTGGTTGATTTCTCTGTGTGTGGTTTTTTTTAGCCTTATGCCTACCATCTGGCTTTGGAAATTATGAGATTTTATTATGAAATTTTAATGTTTCACCACGTAAGTTTCCAACAGGAACACTGGTTTCACTTAGCAATACCAGATATAGCTCAATTCCTGCTCCCAATTTCAGACTAACCCACAATTTCTCGATTGCATCCAGTAATGAGAAAATAGATAAATGGTGGTGCAATGTACTTACATTTCAAAGTTTGCATGCAGACTTTGTCTTTCAGTAGAAATTTATCAAAGTTTGGAAAAACAATGCCAGAATAGCAGAGTAAGCATATCCACATGGAGTTTATACCAGAATAAATACTCTGGAATACTTATTTCACTCAGTTCTCAAACATGGACAAGTTGTTAAATACTTCCAGCCAAGAATCTGGGAACATCTGTGGGGTTCATTCCCTGTAGAAACTTTTCTTCTTGCCTCTTGTAGTATTATATTTTTACTATAATGTTCATATCTTGCTGGATTGGGGTTTTTTTACCAAAAAGATGGGTAATAGTGTAAAAGTTCACACAACCTTCTTGGCAGTGGTGTATACATAGCTAACTATTTATTCCTGTTAAGTGAGCTTAATGACTGAAAATTGAAGGACTGATGGGGTGTGGTGTGAATCAGCGATGGTAGGTGCAAACACTGGGGAGGGCTTAAGTGCCTTTACTTTCAAGCATCTACATCTGGACTAATCATCCTAAATTTCTTTTGCAGTCATGGGAGAGAATTAGGCATCTTTAGGGTGGAAATCAGTGGATGTATTTTAGAAGTCTGCTTTTAGTGTGATATGACTTAGAAACTACTCACTTGGAACTTTCCGGAATTGGTCATATGCGTAAGCTGTAGTGCTTCTATCATGTTTTGGGAGTAAAGCCCTAGGATATAAATGCCATGAGGGCACTGTTATATAGGGACTGCTTCCCCCTGGCAGGCAGAAGCTGAGCTTCCACTGGCAGATTGTTGCCTGTTGTTCAACATTTGGAGAGTCTGAACATGTTTACTGAAGGACTGATATATGCTCCTTCACTGGACTGTAAGTAGGATTTTTAATCCAGAATTCAGTGAAAATACTTTAGACTTGAGGATTTCCCAAAATAAATAAAAAGTATGAGAAATTCTTGTCCCCAATTGGATTGTGCCAAGACTGGTTTCACGCTTGGCTCGCTGCTTTCCTGTCTGACTCCTATGAGTTTTGATTTAAGGGTTCTTCCTTTTTGTGTTGGCATGAATCTTGAAACTTCTTTCATTTCTTCTATGTCATTCCAACTTTGCCAGATTCTGTTATATTTTTCTGGTGAAAAATGAGTGAAGAGGCTACAGTAGTTGACCTGAATACACAGTTAAGTAGGGTGCACGTGTGTTTGAATCCGATCCTGCGTTTTTATTTTGAAATGAGATGCAGAGATTGCTTTATTAAACAGCTGAGTTCTTTAAACACCCAAGTTTTCACACCTACTCATGAAAAAGTCCGACACCAAGACATACCTTTTTGAAATTGACAAGACGCATCCAGGAGAAATTTTGTATTTTGCCAGGAAAGGCCAAGCCTGCCATATGATACGGAGGTATTGCTTTGATAAACTGTCAAAGTTTTCAAATAACGCTGAAAAAAACCACAGCTGAAAGATGTTTATGGTAACTTGCTCAGTGCTAGAGAGCTGACTTTTTAAACACAGCTTTAAAGTATTCACTTTCACCTTTATCTTGCATTTAACACTCAACAGCAAATTAACTTTTGCTATACAGTCCTGTGCCAAGTATTCCAAATTTAAAATCTATGGGGTGAACAGCTCTTTTTATAGATTTCCCTGCTTCCCCCCCTTGAATCTTTACAATAATAAAACGCTTGTGGGATTTAAAAGATGTTAATAGGCAGAGGTTACTTTGAACTCGTGCGAGGAGGGCTATGTTGCCTATTTTTTCAGCTGTACTTTACAAAAATACTTCTGAGCTATTTTTAGGCACATTCCTTGTATACATTTTACCTGAAGAAAAATAATTCATTGAGATACTCTGAATTTCACAGAACTCTTATGTAAACATTGGATTTAACACCGACTTTACCAATTTTGGGCATTGAAAAAACAGGGTCTATTAGTTATAGTAAGCCTAGTTTAATGTTCTTCTGCTGTTTTATTAATAAGCTAAGTTTTCAATTCTTATCTCTAATGTAGATTACTAAATGGGGATTTTGTTCTGTTCTTTTCAAACATTTCTCACTGTTCTCCAGCGCATTAAATCCGGCAGAGATGGTAGTGCAAGGAGCCGCAGAGAAGAAACTGCTGATGCTGGTAAGTACTTAATGCCTCTGCTTAAATACCAGGTTTGTCAGGAACCTAAAGAAAATAGTTTAAAGTGTTTGTAAAACTTTCTTACATTCTGAAATGCACACGAATAGGCATTGAATAATACGCCAGTACTTAATAAATATTGGTTTATACATTTTGATTACCTCATTGCTGTATGAAACCTCATTTGTTATAGCAGCATGGATTTAGTGTAAGATTTGTGCTTTATATACAGACCTTGGTGTATTCCTAAAGCTAAATTGCTACTTGTTTTCATGCTGTGGACTTGAACATTTTTATTTCATTAACTTGGAACCTGAACATTTTTATCCCATTAACTTTAGAATATTTACTATAAGAAATCATTTATTATAACAAAACAAAACATATAAGCTGTGAAAAAGAAGAATTCATTGTGGTTTTGTTTAACATGGAGAAAAAGGAATTTTGTGTCCACCATCTAGTCTGTTACATTAGGTGTTCATTTCAAATTCAAGAGGTTATTTTGCACAACCAGCTCCATAATAAGGAGAAGACACCTTGGAGCTCCTCCTTCCCTTTTTCCCAGGGTTGCAGTGTTGAAGTACTAGAGCCTTCCATATAGGAAAACTTGCTCTCTCACCACTAAGTCTGTCTGCTCCTATGGATTTACAATGCTGACTTTCATAGATGTAGAACTCTGGCAATGTAAGTCTGGAAACTGGCCTGCTTTGTCTTTTCTACACTAGGTAGTCTGCATGTTGCAGAGCTAATGATTTTTCCCTCCCATTATTAAATCCATGAAATGTTAGTAATGTTAAACCTAACTGTTCCCTGCTGCTGCTCTAAGGAAACCAGCAGACTTCAGGCTACTTCAGCCACCTGGAAAAAAAATCAGTTTTGACCCAAATAGGAAACGGTTTCTTTGTATTCTGCGTTTGGTTTATCTTTATCTATGGGCCTCATAAAAAGATATCCCCTATAAATTCTTGCCTCTTTTCTCTTCCTTTTACAGAGAAATAATTTGTGGATTTTTTTTTTTATTATTTGGTAATCTTATTTTTCCACCTACATAACAGTTGCTTTACTACTTGTATCCAATTCTGTAGGGTCATAGAAAGTCACAGAATGTCATAGAAATTGTATAATCTTAAAACGACCTGTAGAATGCTGTTACATTTATGGAGACTGCTCTCCTGCGTTCTGTAAGGGTTAAGAATGAGTATTGAATGTTTGTGCGAGATCTCATTCCTTTTTCATCTCAATAGTTTTTCTAAAGAAGCTTTTAAATCACTTTTTGATATGCAGAAAAATCACCATTCATTTAGGATTGAATTTTACCTGTTCTGGGTCTCAGGCCAAAGCAATTCTTGAGGTGAAGTTACCTATTTTGGTAACAGAAAGGAATGGAAACTTTTCTGGAATCTCATTTATTGTGTAAGCCCCGTATCCAGGCCGCCAGCTAGAGATGCCAGCACAACAACAGGGTGAGACAGCATCTGTCCCTGTTTTCTGTTGTAAAGTGGAGATCCACTTTGGCTTATGATAAATAGAAATGAAGAGCAGCATTGGTAGCAAGCAAGGGTATTTACAATCATGAAAATCATTGCATCAAGTAGACAGGCAAATGTCACAAAGAGTTTTCTGTATTTTGTCATTATCCCTACCCTCGTTAGTGAAATAGGGGCATGTTATACAGAGAGAGCAAGTCGGTAATTTAGCAAAAGAGGATATAAATAATGACCAAGCTGGAAAGATGCTAAGACAACATTAATCCTCAAGCTACCATTTTGTCAATACTTCTTCTGAGGATAGAAATATCTATAACAAGTTGTCTTTAAAAAAAAGGTATAAAAAAAGTCCTTTCCCCTCTGAAGCTGAATTCATGGGAAACTTTGTCTGCAAGTTCTAGTAATTCCAAGGCATTACTCTTTCCCTCCATAGCCAGATGAGAAGAGCAACAATCATGGGAGAATAGCAAATGTAGATATTTAGGATGTTAACAGAGAGGATGAGAGGGTAAGCAGGGTCGGAATTGACCTTGAATTTGTCTTATCAATAATTCTTAGAATGTTGCTCAAGATATTATGTCAAATTCATGAAAGAATGGGGGGGGAAAAACCCCAGTTTGGGAGCAGAAGTCTCTGTTATACAAATTCAGTGTCAAAAGAGCCAACCTTTCTGGAAATGACTCAGCATCCAAGCAGAGGTACAAAGAGGGTCCTGTGTTGTGCCTGGAGTTAACTTTCTGCTTGAATTCCTAATTAAAAGTTGTTGTGAGCTGTACTACTTCTATGTATTTTTAGGAGTAGTCAAAGGCATTATACATTTTTTAACTGGGAATATTGACTCTGTCAATATTAGTGAAGAAGCTATCACTATCGCTGAAGAAGCTGTACGCTCACAGCAACAGGTGGTAAGGACTGTGTTGTAGTTTGTCCACCTTTTACTGAGGATCACTAAGAGAAAACTGAAGACCCAAACATTATTTTGCCCAGTGTTAGGCATATTAAGCTAGGTTATGAGTCTGTATTTTGCAGTGTAAGAAATTTCTGTACCTGGCCTGTGTGAATACATATATGAAATATAAACATGGGTTATTTTCTTTCAGAATCTTAGTACATTTTAATAAATTAATGGCTTCAAAATTAAAAAGCAAAGAAAGATTTATATACGTTTTAAGATTACTCTTTTCCGGTGGTGTTGCCAAGACCAAAAGGGATCAATTTCCTACGCTGTATGAAAGATTTGCCATCATCACTGAACCCAGTGAAGCATGGAGCCCTCCTTAGTAGTACTTACTAGCTGAATTAAAGTACCTAAGCTAAATGAAGTGTATGTGCATTCCAGTTATTTTAGGTGTGATTCATGGTGTATTTTTTCCTCTTACCAGCTCACTGTCCCCATACTTTCTATCATTCTGAACAGATGTTTTCTTCCCAAGTATTTTGTCCCTACAGTTAGTTATATTAGAAATATTAATAATTCAGGCTTCATTGTTTTAGGAGCTATGATCTAAAATTGCTTTTAAAGGGGAAGCTAAGAGAAAGGAGAACTAAGTCAGCAGGGTCTGTACTTGATAGAATACCTACTACTTTGCCAATATAAATTAAAACAGAAGGTGCATGAGATGCACCCAAGCATGATTTGAATATGATTAGTATATGGGTGAAGAGTAGACAGAATGGAAAAAGAGAGGCCAAGCAAAAAAGACATCTTTATCAGTGTCAATTAGTCTGCTGTTGTCTTTTGAGAAGAAAAAGCATTAAATCTAAAATGTCTATCCAGAATTTGTTCACTTTTACTATAAAAAGTGAAATTTCTACTCCCCACAAATATCAGATTTATGATTTTCAGTCTTCTTGATTCATGTTGGACGCAGATGACATTGGTACACTCCCTTAAAATTCTTCTTTTTTCATTTAAAGACCTGAAGGGAGCTAACAGTAGGTCTGTATTTTCAAAGATTTCCTTTTCTGTTTTCATACTCGTTTTTTTTAATTTCACAGAGATATGATACTAACATCTAGAACTTGGAAGCTAGGATGTGGGTTTTACTACCATAAGAGATTTTTACTGTGCAAGAGTACAAAGCTTTTCATAGATAAGGGAAAACATGTCCTTAAGGAATACATTACCATAATAGTGTTTGCTTGGTCTCTGTGTTTGCCCTGCTCTCTGAATGGGGAGTTTTGTACTGGATGAGAGGGGAGTTTTGTACTGGCTGAGAGGAGCCGAGCAGTCTCGGACAAGAGCCCAAAGAGACAGTGTTGAATTCAGAAGATGAAAGGCTGAGCACTTTGCATGCTCCTTGTTACCTGAGCCTGTCCAGATGAATTTGGGAAGAAAACGGTGCAAGAATAATTTGTGTATCTCTTTTCCCTTTTTCTTTTCACCTGTGATGATGCCAGTGGCAAAATGGGTTTGTTCATCCCAAACATCCCCCCTTATCAGCACACAGGGATCTCCTCATTTAATAGGCAAGCACATTATAGATGCTACGGCAATAACCATCCCAAGTAATCTTCACTGTGATTAAGACAAAAGAGTCTCCTGTTATCTTGCAGCCAGAACTTCATGACCACTTTTATTTTCTAGGTTTTGTGTGCCTGTTGATCCCTCATTAATTACAGATTGTTGTGGGATGGTTCCATTGGTTCTGTGAACAGAAAACCCCAAACCTTTCCTTTTATAAACCAATAGGGATACCACTTGAGTGAAGAGAATATCTTAATCTGTTTTCTGTATCTGAACTCACCCTAAGGAGTTAGCTTCACTGACACACCAGAAACAATTATTTTTCAACAGAATTTCAAATCAAAAAGAACTACAATAGAATTAAAAATTGCATCTGCTTTCCATGCAATTTCTCAGTTTTAGTATAATGTTCTGCCTGCTACGCTGAGCTTATTGTTCTCTTTGGCCAAACCAAACCAAAGCCCTCTCTTCTCCAAAGATGGTGTCTTCATCCTAGATATCACAGATGCACACAACTGCTTTTAAACATATTCTGGATTTAGTGAAGCATCTGCCCTGAAAGCATTAGCCCACTGTGCACTCTGATACATAAACATTTTACAGAGGAGGTACATTACAAAACCACCTTACATTTTGATATCTTTTTCCTGATGAGTAAAATGGTACTAAAAATTCTAATTTATGTCCTTTGTGTTACTGAAGGAGTTTGATGCAGTAGCCTCATCATTGTTAATTGCAACTAGTGAGAGTCCTTTAAAAAGTAACACATAAAATCCATTATTTTATATTTGAAGTGATATACACACAGGTGTCTTGCTAAGTAGGAAGTACAGAAACACAAAGATTTAGAATCTTTTTTTGCTAGATATCACTGCTTAAAATAGGATTGTTCCAAAATAGGAGTAATTTTGCAGAAGGTTGCTTTAATCATTATTCTGCCTTAAAAAAAAGAACGATTTAAAAAAAATAAGTTTTATACTTTGATTCTTTTCTAAATTTGACCTAATTCCATATACAAATTAGGTTTTGTGTGAAAGTTGAAGAAATCTGAATGAACAGAACATATTATGCAATAATTTAATAACTATCCTAAATATAACATTATGGGCATGACTTTTAAGTAGATGAGAGGAAGGAATGCACTGTAACAGAGAGCAGCATGTAGAGTGTAATATTTATGTCTCTATATGCGTAGCTCCCATTTAATGCTATTGCACACAGACTGAGGGGAAGATAATGTCAGCATGATAATCCAAGTCATGTAATCATTTTACAGAGTGAATATATTTATAAATCAGATTTTGAGAATATACTGACCAGCTCTACCTAATCAATTCCTGTTACTTTTTCAACTGAAATCTGGAGCCATGTTCCTGCAGTCGATTTCTGTGTGTGTCCACGTTATCAACCCAGAGTGAGTACACCAGGACTGGCTTCCACGCGAGCTACAGTAATAACGGACCTTTTGAAAAAAAGTACAATGAGTAAATAGATTATGAGTACAAATTCATTGCAGTGAAGGTTTTCTTGGATACAGAAAGCAAATTAAGTCAGCACTGGTCTTCCATTATTCAAAAACTTTATTTAATGAGGAGCATGTGTTTGTACATTTACTAGAGTGACGCAGATAGAATTCATTTGCAGTTTGAGAAATGTCTACCTGTAGTCCTGTTGTTGCACGTGCAATCAGACAGATATTAACACTCAAAGCTGTACTATTAGTAGAGAAAAATTCTACAGAAAAAAAGCCTTTCATCTAGAGTTTTTTATTATTATCCTTTGTCCCAGTGTTACTTTTGGGGTTTTTTTCTGTGTATTACTTTAGAGAAAGTTAGTTCCATTCCCATAATCCAAGAGCTGGATTGTGTATAAAATCTTTGGCCAAATTATGTATGTATTCTAAATAAAAACATATAGATGATTTACCTGCAAATAGAACTGTGAAAAATAATTTCCAGATGAGATTTAAACTTCTGGCAGGTCACGTTATAGGGTCAGCAGAGTTTTTGGTAGCTGCCATATTGGCAGTCAAATTCTCTATCCCATGCCAGTGTATCAAGAAAAGCCTTACCTAAATGGCTCAACAGCTGGGACCTTTCTCCTGAAAGATGGAGCTGTGGATTTGAACTCCCTCAGGTGAAGGCAGGCATTGAAGGCAGACCTCTCACTTCCTGAGCTGCTCTCTGACATCTATATGTATGGCAGATGGTGTCAACCGCCTCTTTTTCTCTTCCCAATGCACTTTAAAATGACAGGTGTTTTTCATCCACATTTTTGGTATGCTCAGACTTGATGTGATTCTCCGTATTAGCTTAATTAAAACTAATTGTGGGCTGCTGCCAAAAGAGATATTAATGTTCCCTTCATTCTTGCTGTAGATAAAGCTCACCTTACCTCTTCCTCTTTTATTTTCACTACACTAAGTTCTTGCTTCCTGGAACCAACCAATTAAACCTATGGAGTTTCTGTGACCAGTTCAGCCTTCTCCTAGAGTGGTTTCCACTGTATCGTTCCTATCTTTGCATCTCTTTGCTGTTTCTTCCACCTTTATTCATCATTTTGGCAATTGTTTTCCCTTCCACAAGACTCTGTCCCCACTGCTATCCTACTCTTCCTCTCCCTGTTAAACATTTTGTATTCTCCTCTAAACTGTCCTCAATGTCTTCTCATCCACACTATCTTTGAAGCTTGGCACTCACCTCCTTTTTGCACAGGCTTGTCCAAAGCTCACTGAAATCAAGAATCATAGAATGATAGAATCAACTTGTTGGAAAAGACCTTTGAGATCATCGAGTCCAACCATACCTGTCCACTACTAAACCACATCCCTGAGAAACTCATCTACCCATCTTTTAAACACCTCCAGGGAAGGAGACTCAGCCACCTCCCTGGGCAGCCTCTGCCAGTGCCTGACAACCCTTTCAGTGAAGAAATTTTTTCTGATGTCTAGTCTGAACCTCCCCTGGTACAACTTGTGGCCAAGAGGCAGCCCTTGTGTGATTTCACAGCCTTTGGTTGAGTGCCCCAAGTCAAACCCATTGATTTCCTTCAGTGTCTTCATTAAGTGTTCACTTCTTCCATGGAACCTGTCAGTCAGAATTGATCTAAGGGAGGTGGTGTACATTAAAATAGATTTTTCCATGCTTTGAAGTTTCAACCATAATCTATATCTTGTAAACACATTAACTGTTTGACGTGTGACTGCATGTATTATATCTTTTCTGGAGCAGAGACGTCTTAAAATTCAGGGCTAAGTTGACTGAATTCTGCAGTAGTATTTATAGAGAAATAAAGGTTTGTCATCTTTGTGGAAGATTTTCTTTTCATAAAATAGTAACAATATTTATGAAAAAAATGTTTGTAGTAAATAAAACAATGGAAATATGTCGAGTCCAGAATTGTAATTAATGTTTGCTGAATGAAAACCATTTTTCCTCCTTACAAATGGAGGACTCTTAATAACAGCAGTGTTTCATGTTGTAAATGAGCGTGCTTGTGTTTGGCTGCTTGGTATGTCCTGCCTTGTAAACATACCAAGCCAAACAATGAAACTTTTTCTTCTGGGAGAAAAAATTGGTGTAAAAATATGTTGTAGCAGGCGGGATTGAATGCTTGCTGTGAATGTGAAAAAGAGATTCAGAGGTGAAGAGAATATTTAAAGTGTCTGGAATACTGCTGTGGCAAGAGAATGTTAATCTGATGTTGTCTGGGCACGAGGCAGCCCCCAGAGCTGACACATTCCTTGGGGCCCCGCTGCAAACCCAGCTGCCAGCACAGTGTTTACAGCAAGAGGCAGGGCCAGGATGGTCTGTATAGATGAACTGTGCCTGCTTGCCATGCAGACAGCAAATGCCATATACACTTTTCAAATTAAAAGCAAAGTTCATGTTGTTTTTAACCTTGAGAGCATTAAACAGATGGATCCTACCAATATAGTTGTAGACACACAGACATATGAAATGTCCATATACATTGTGACAGTGTTTATATTTATCATGCTTATTTTAACTCCAAAATGCAGTTGTAATTTACAAGCAACTGAAATGTCAGTATTTGAAGTAGAAATATTTTTATGTATTTATGCTGAAGTATAATAAATAAGCCTGTATATTTTTTTAAATTTCTCTCACACACACGTGGACACAGTGTCTGTTGTGTTTTAATAACCACTGTTACAAATGAGAGTACTGTATCCATCATGAAAAGATGGTTTCATCCAAATCTTGTTTGACAGATTGTAGCTGAATTTATGTTGTTCTTGTATCATGATTTCACAGAACATAACAGCAAGTTATTTGTCTTCAACTTTTCTTTTTTCTCCCCAGAGAGTGGTGGCACCAAAGGGGAAAGGCTGAGTGCCAAACTAAAAGCTTTGCCTGGAACCAATGAACCCTATGAAAGTAGCAGCAGCAAAGAAATAGGCAAGTGGGCATATTATACCTTCTTACTTTCCTGGCCCTGAAAGAGAGGGGAGATGGAAAAAATAAGTTCTTGGAAGAGCATATATAATTAAACAATTTTCCTCATGAAATAAATGCAAAGAACGGCTTTACTTCATTGTTCAAACTTCACTATAAACTAATGGTAAATATTAAAAGTTGTGACCCATGTAAATATTTATTCCTGTTGATATTACTGTGTCCTTATGGTTCTGCAGTCATGAGTTCTTCACTAAGATTGAATTTTCAAAGGGGTTTAAAATCCCAAATCCACATGGAATGTGTTACTTCCTTAAACGCCTTTCCTTTAACCAACTCATTGGTCTTCCTATTCCATGCACTTTCCCAAAGTCTTTTTCTAACTTAGTAACTGTAATAAGATAAATTAAAAAATATTTAAAAAAAGAAGTAAAACCCACTTGTATTGCTGGCACTCAGGTACTTTGCTCTTGTGCCATTCCTTGCTTCCCAAGTGTGGTATCTTGTTCTCCTTCAGTGTTCATGTGCTTTTTCTGGTCTGCATTTCAAAGACACCTTCCAGATGTGCAATGCTGAGCCCCACTGTTGTGTTTGATTCTATATGTTTAAAACCGAGCTAAAATTACTTGCAGGTAACTGTTTCAAATGTATTTATTTAAACCCTAGATGCCTCCTACATAGACCCACTTGGCCCACAAGCTGAAAGACCAAAAACTGCAGCAAGAAAAAGAGCTGAGGAAGATGACTTTGCTGATGAAGAACTAGGAGAGGATTTGCTTCCAGAATAGCAGATGGTCCAGTCAATTTTTTCTCCTTTTAAAAGTTTTAGCAGAAAAATATTCATCCATGATTTTTGTAGAGGATTTTGATACAATATTTATGAAGTACTTTGGATATTTGGTATCTTATATTAAAAATGTGGATTTGACATTTCAGAGTCCTTTATAATTGATTAAAATAATGCTGAGGTTTTTACTTACATATAAAAACTACACAGGTGTTCATACTCATTGCAAGCTCTATCAAATGCATAAAGCTTTTGCTTTCAAAGATACATCCCATGATAATAAGAAACATAGAAGTCTCTAAAATTTCACCTTTCCTTGCAAAATACCTTGAAGGTTGAAAGTCCATATTCCTCATCCAAAGCGGAAGCTTACCTAAGGCCTGTGAATTGACTTTCTGAAAATGTTGGATGTGACCTTGGTTATCTTTAAGGCCTGAGTTCAGTGAAGCATTTAATACTGATACTGAAGACTGCATCTTCATTTTAATCTGTGCTTAGCTGTGCTAGGGCTGTTACAGAGTCTCCTGGCAATCTCCAAGGTATTTTTGCAATTGCAACATGAAGGGGGAGGGGATATTTCAAATGGTCAGAGTGGGTAGGATTTCAGTCTTGTTTGTTCAGAATTGCTAATTAGATTTCAGCTTTTGAATCTTACATCAAGGATTGTGGCCCTGTCAGTGCCACTGCACAGAGGTAGCTTTCTTCAGCCTGGGCTGAGTATGTGTAAAGATGTTGGTTGCAGAAATCATGATGTTACTAGGGAACTGAACAGGTTTCGTCTGAAGTCATTGAGACAATGTTCAATAGGAAACTGGGGTTCCTAATTTATATCACATTTCAGAGGTAGCGTTATTAGACAGGTGTTCAGAATTTCCTAATAAATTCTTGCAAAACTGGTCCACTGGAGTGGCAGAGACTTGTTTTTAAAACATTGGTGTGACTTTGGTGTAAGAGTTAGACCTTGGTTATTGGCACTTTGAAATGCAAAGATTCAGTCTTCTAAAATTTTCAGTGCTCGTTCTCAGTCTTGGTACTTGCACTGTTTCCTGACTAGTGGCACTGGAAAGTTCTCTTCAAATCTTCATGAAATATTCTTTTCAGGTTTTAAAAACGTCTGCCTGGTCTCGTAAGATGTCTCTGCAACTGGTCAGAAATACTTTTGTAACAGCACACTTGCAGGAATGTAGTCCTGTGGGTTTTATGGTACAGTTAATGAACTGCTTAATACATAAAGTGTTTCCCTGGATACTGGTGCAGCACTCGCTCCAGGACTGCGCTGGCTTCTGCCTGGTGGTCTAAGGAGAGCACTTTCAATACAGTTTATGGAGCATCCTGAGAAACTCACCAAGGAAAGACACTGTAAGCTCTGGGGGCTGATCCTTCTAGAGGATAGAAAAGAGTATGAAGGACGTGGATGCCACCTGTCTTACTTTTGCAAGTCTTTCCTGTGCCGCAGTTCTTTAGCAGCAGGACATAATGGAGGAAGGATAACCACACTGTAATGCTAACATGCCAGGCCAGAGCTGTCTTTGGCGTTTTGGCTCTGTCCAACTCAGCTGAGGACCTTCTGTGTCTTTTAGAATGAGAAATATAGAAATGTGTTGCCGCTTTTTGTCTGTGGTGACTCCCCAGTTTCAGTGAAGACCTCGCCATTTTACCTTTTTGCCACTACTTGACAGTAGCCCAACGCCAGTGCACACCTCCTCACACAGAGGCCATGTGGTGTTGTCATCTGGGTGTATTTTGGGTCTGTTGTAGAGCCAGCAGGAACTTGCTGTCTCCAGCACTGGGCAATCCTGACCCCTCTTCACCAAGGCTGCCCCTGCAGCCCCACTACTGCCAAAACCCTGCACTGACAAGGAATGCGACAGTCTATATGATCAATATTTTCAAAGAAATGTCAGTCAGACAAAGGATGGGAGAGGAAAAGACAAGCTGAACAATTCTTGGAGAAGGCCTCAGGCAGATGACTTAACCTTGCAGTCACACTTGAGACCCTTTTTTCTCTTGCTTGGTCTTCAGTGCTGCCATATCTACTGCTCAGGCCACGGGATGACATCTTCCTGGTTATCATGATAATTCTTTTCTGTCAAGGTTTACAGTCTTGTAAGACTTGGGCCTCCAGGATGCAACATGCCAGGCAGGAGGGTGCATTTTCAGCTACAGATTGCAATGGAATGAGGTATCTGACTTATCACAGTGGGAGAAAGTATTTGGGACTGTGGTGTGACAGGGAGCATAGATAAATCTGTTTCACAGGCTGAGAAGGCCAACCTTGTCCTGGGTTGCATCAAAAGAAGTGTGGACAGCAGGTCAAGGGAGGTGATTCTCCCCCTCTACTCTGCTCTTGTGAGACCCCACTTGAAGTATTGTGGACAGTTCTGGAATCCTAGCATAAGAAAGCTATGGAACTGTTGGAATGGATCCAGAGGAGGAAGGCTAAGAAGATGATCAAAAGGCTGGAGCACCTCTGCTATGAGGACAGGCTGAGAGAGTTGGGCTTGTTCAGCCTGAAGAAGAGAAGACTCTGGGGAGACTTCATAGTGGCCTTACAGTACCTGAAGGGGCTACAGGAAAGCTGGGCAAGGGCTTTTTACAAGGGCTTGTAGTGATAGGATGAGGGGGAATGGCTTTAAACTGGAAAGAAAAAGATTTAGGTTAGACATTGAGAAGAAATTTGTAACAACGAGTGTTGTGAGACACTGGCACAGGTTGCCCAGGGAAGTTGTGGCTACCCTCTCCCTGGAGGTGTTCAAGGCCAGGTTGGATGGGCCTTAAGTGGCCTGGCATGGTGGGAGGTTTCCCATGGCAGGGGGGTTGGAACTGGGTGGTATTTAAGGTCCCTTCAAACTCAAACCATTCTATGATTCTATGAAATAGTGCAAAGGAGAAGACAGGCAAAATATGGTAAGGATCTTCTAACACAAAACTGTTTGAGTAGAGTATCTAATCAAATGCTGCAGTTGCATAGCTCTGTCCATGATAAAGTGGTATGAATTACTAATAATTTAGGGTATGATTCACAACTTGGTCCACTGAAACACTCCTATGAGCTCCAGATTTTGATGGGCAGCACTTTCTTGGTCCAGTTTGCCCAGATGCCTGACTGTACGTTGTATAAAATTCTGTGCTTTACAAACAGAATTGTACTTTTGTTCCACTCCTGCACAAACGTCCAGGAACTTCTGGAACATGTTTGTTACTGCATCAGGATACAATTATATAATGCTCCAGGTGATGATGTATTTCCATGTTACATTGCAAGCACAGTGGAGCTTGTTCTGAAATAATGGCAAGTCATGTGATCCAGCTCCAACATTGGAATAACTTGCTGACAGTCAAAATGGTTTAGCCCAGGTTCATCTTCTTCAAAACCTTATTGACTATGGCTGTCTCTATTAGAATTGCAACTTTGGAAGGGCAGGTGCAAAGCAGAGGAGCTGATGTGTAACATCCATCCTATAAGACCAGTAGCACACTCTCTGATGCAGTTTTGGCCCATGGAAATTTACCATAATATATTGTTGAGGCACTAAAGGGCAACACCAGAAGCTTGGGAGACTATTGAGAAGAACAGTTATGAACCATAAAAACTAGCTGTTATTTTTTTGCCAGCAGGTACAGAAGTGCCTACAAGACAAGAGCTCAGCACCACCTGACATCTCTGTGTAAAAATTCTCTCAAAATAAAGTTTTCTGATTCATTAACCCATTGGCTGCTTCCTGTTTCTGTGGTCTTTTGGGAGAAACTTGTCCTAGTACAGAAATGTCTCTTTATAAATCAGTATATCATACAGAAACACTTCTGACATAAGGGAAGTGGGAAGCCAGTCAGAGGGTGCTCTGAGATCATGTGGGTATAGAATCATAGAATCACCAGGTTGGAAAAGACCTTTGAGATCATCGAGTCCCACTGTACCTGTCCACCACTAAACCAGATCCCTGAGCGCTCCATCTACACATCTTTTAAACACCTCCAGGGATGGGTACTCAACCACCTCCCTTGGCAGCTGTGCCAGTGCCTGACCACCCTTTCAGTGAAGAATTTTTTTCCTAATATCTACTCTGAACTTCCTTTCGCACAACTTGTGGCCATTTTCTCTTGTCCTATCAGCTGTCACTTGGGAGAAGAGACCAAAACTCACGTCGCTATAACCTCCTTTCAGGGAACTGTAGACAGTGATGAGGTCTCCCCTCAGGCTCCTCTTCTCTAAGCTAAACAACCCCAGTTCCCTCAGACACTCCTCATAACACTTATTCTCCAGCCCCTGTGCATGTTGTAGGAGGGGACTTCCTGCTCTGGGGCCCTTCTAGGGCTGACAGGAAGGGGTGATTGGTGCCAAGAAATGGCCATGGGCCAATCACAGAGCGTATGAAAATGAGTGGGCCATGTTTTACAAAATGTTGGCTCAGTGCCACTACAAAGAGCGAAAAGTCATGTCCTCCAGCCAGAGGGATGAAGCAGGACACAGTCTGTGAGCTCCATACAGGCCTTGCCACCAGGCTGACTGTTGTCAAGGGCACAGGCGGGATGTTCTGGGCTCTGTCACTGGGAATTTTTACCTGAGGCCACCAAAGGAAATCTTTTCACTGCCTTGTCTGTTTTCTGTTAGAAAACAGCCGTGAGCAATGGAATTCCTTATAGATCCACAGAAAAGGTTCATATGGCTGCTATTCTGAATATTTTGATTGAAATATTATATATATTGCATCAAATCCAGGATAGACTTTTATAACTAAGGATTTTTTTCCAATATTTCATTAGACAGATATCTTAAACTCCCTCAAGCTCTGGGAAAATTATAAATGAAGGTCAATGACAATGATACTGGTACCTTAGGAATAGCTCAGTAATTTCTCAAAGTCATGGAAGATCCTAAGTTTTGCCAAAGTGTGTAAGTGAATTTTTTATGTCTCAGATATCTCTGGAGTAGAATTCATAAGTAAAATCACGATTTCTGTAACTAACAGCATGATTTCTCTAACTAATATGTTTCAATTCCCATGTGACTGAATCTCATTTGCTGCCCTTCTGTAATTCTTATTATTTGGATCAATGAGATTGCTGATCAGACAAGATGATGCAACTGATGTACAGAATTAGAATACTGTCTAGATGAGACTCAAAGCCTTAAACTTGCTGACAATTTAATGCTGTGCTGTTGTTTCCTCTTCTTATGCTCTCATTTTTGAGGCAGACCTGTCCCAGAAGTGTCAGTGCATACAAAGGGAGTGCACAGAACTCATGTTTTGCAAAGCCACGTGACAACTTCGTGCCACTCTGAAAGCGCTTAAGAAAAGATACAGGTTTATCATAGGAAGAGTAATATCATAGAATCATAGAATCATAGAATGCTTTGGGTTGGAAGGGACCTTTAGAGGTCATCTAGTCCAATCCCCCCATGCAAGAAGCAAGGACATCTTTAACTATATCAGGTTGCTCAGTGCCCTATCCAACCTGACCTTGAATGTTTCCAGGAATGGGGCATCCACTACCTCCCTGGGCAACCTGTGTCAGTGTTTCACCACCCTCGTTGTAAAAGATATTTCTTCCTTATATCCAGTCTAAATCTACCCTCCCTTAGTTTAAAACCATTACTCCTTGTCCCGTCACAACATACCTTGCTAAAAAGTCTGTCCCCATCTTTCCTACAGGCCTCCTTTAAGTACTGGAAGACCACTATAAGGCTGTGGCCTTCTCTTCTCCAGGCTGAACAGTCCCAACTCTCTCAGGCTATTGAATATAAATATCAAAAGATCCATCACAATAAAAATTAGTCATGTTGCCACATATCACTCAAAAGTGTTGAAGTAACACAAGGCCAGGGGCAGTAAAGAGCTCAGGCGGTCAGACTGGGCTAAAGGGAGAACTGCCTTGCCCCAGTCTGTCACCAGACGATACAACGGCAAAGAAGAGTTTTGAATTCAATTTAAAACAAAGTCCTTCCTCAGAGCAAGTTGAAATGTGATTCCATTACCATCCAGTTCAAGATTAAGATACTGTTCATGGGATACACAGACCTATGATATATAAGGCACCAAGCCCACTAAAAATCACAGTTAGGCTCAACTCAGTGACTATTCATAAACCATGAAATAAAGACACCTTGCCACATTATGAATGCCAGGTCATTCTGTTTCAATACCAGCTTGGGCTGTGAAGCGGATGTCTTATATTTGTGTGATACCAAGCTGAAGTTTTACAGTCCTTGTGTGACTTATGAACCTATTTTCCCTTATTCCTTGTTAGCATTTTCGTCTTTAACTTTCCTTACACCAAGTGCCTCAATAGACATGCAAGGCTTAAATCACAGCATACCAAGTTTCTGATTTAAGTGATAAATTTTAAAGGCTGTTTTTAGTGCAAACCATTTCAGTGGACCCCACCTTTTATGACCCAGAGAACTACAGATGTTCATTTTTGTAGATTGTGCCAGAGACCCTGAAGATATTGCATTATGTGTCTGATAAAAGTACCTGTAAACCAGTACAGAATGCATAGAGAAGTCAGTAGAGGTGAGACTTAGCTTAATCTCGTTTAGAAAAGCATGATGCAAATTCTCCCTGATGCTTTTTAGGTCCTCACATCACTATACACTCATCTTTTCCTATATCTCTTGCTACTAGGAAAGGGCCTAAAGTTGCACTAGGGGAGTTCTAGATTGGATACAAAGAAAAAAAGTCTTCAATGAAATGGTTGTCAAGAATTGGAAAAGGCTGCCCAGTGAAGTGGAGGAGGCACTATCCCTGGAGGTATTCAAAAGATAGGTAGACATGGTGCTTAGTGACATGGTTTAGTGGTGGGCTTGGCCATGTTAGGTTTGACTTGACGATCTTAAAGGTCTTTTCCAACCTAAAAAATTCTATGATTCTATGATGCAGATTTCTCACCTTCTGAAGCAAGCTTCCTTTTTAGTTAGCAGAGAGTAACACTGTAGTGGGCATCTGCTGTAGGCCACCTCCGCAGGAACAACGGGTGGACAAGACCTTCTACAGTCAGCTTGAAGTGGCCTCATGTTTGCCAGTCCCAGTCTTCATGCAGGACTTCAACCACCTCAGTGTCTGTTGGAGAAACAACAGAGTAGGACTGTTTAGGAAGAAACAAACCAGAGGTGCTACCTGGAGCCGGGCGTGTTGGAGATCCCAGACTTCTACAAGAGACACAGCCCAGTGCTCCAAACTGCCTGGAAGGGTCTGGTCTGCAGCAATACCCTCCTCAGCGGCAGCTACATGGAGCACATAAAGCTTTGCTATTTTCAGCTGTGAATCCCTGCATTTTTTCTCTTCAGACTTAGAATCATAGGAGCATAGAATAATAGAATCATTAAGGTTGGAGAAGACCTCTAAGATCATCCAGCCTAACACCACTATGCCTATTTAACTGTGTCCAAAAGTGCCACATCTACATGCGTTTGAGCACCTCCAGGGATGGTGACTCCACCATTCTCCTGGGCAGCTTGTTCCAATGTTTCACCACTCTTTCGGTAAAGAAGTTTTTCCTAATATCCAACCTAAACCTCTCCTGGTGCAACTTGAAGCCACTTCCTCTCATCCTGTCACTTTGTTACTTGGGAGAAGAGACTAACCCCTACCTCACTACAATCACCTTTCAGGTAGTCTTGTCAGGTAGCCTCGACACTTTGGCTCCAACCGTGTCAAAACCCATCCTGGCTCTGCCTCAATTTCGTGCCCTGCCCTGGTGGGTCCCACTCCCCAGGGACCTCAGGAGAGCCTGGTTTATCTTCGTGTCACGGATGTTGTGGAAGGGAATGCTGGACTCCGGGCAGAGCAGCAGAGGGGACGGGGCGGGATGTCGGGTGTGGGACCCGCCGGTCTCCGTGAGCGTCTGAAAAATGTTCCTGGCATGCGAGGCCAGGGGAGATGTAGAGAGGAGCGGGGCACTTTTCCAACAGCTCCTCCGCCGACAGAGCCAGCGGCGCGGCGCGGCTCCGCAGCTCCCCTCGGCTCCACCGGGCAGCCATGCGGCGAGAAAGCGTAAGGGGCTGCGGAACGGCGGGTGGAGATGGGGGCATGGAGAAGGAGGGATAGAGGAGGGAGGTTGGAAATGGGGAGGATAGAGAAGGGGGGGTGGAGGAGGGGGAGATGGAGATGGGATGGATGGAGGAAGGGGGGATGGAGATAGAGGGTTGGAGATGGGGATAGGGAGATGGGGGATGGAGGAAGGGGAGATGGAGATGGGGGGTTGGAGATGGGGGAGATAGGGGGTTGGCGATGGGAGGTTAGAGGAGGGAGTTGGAGAAGGGGGGATGAAGATGGAGTATGGAAATGGGGGGAGTGGAGGGGGGTATGGAGATGAGGGTGGAGATTGGAGAATGGGGATGGGGATGGAGATGAGGGGATGGATGAGGGGGGATGGAGATGGGGGAATAGAGAAGGGGGGTGGAGATGGGAGGATGGGGGGAGGGATGGAGATGGGGGCATGGAAGTGTTGGGGAGCTGAGAAGAAGGACATTGTAGTGCTGGAGTGTGTCCAGAGAAGGGCAATGAAGCTGGTGAAGGGGCTGGAGCACGTGTCTTATTTGGGGCAGGCTGAGGCCACTGGGGTTGTTTAGCCTAGAGAAGAGGAGGCTGAGGTGAGATCTTAGCACTGTCTACAGCTCCCTGAAAGGAGGTGGCAGTGAGGTGGGTGTTGGTCTCTTCTCCCAAGTGACAGATGATAGGACAAGAGGAAATGGCCTCAAGTTGTGCCAGGGGAGGTTTAGATTGGATAGTCAGAAATATTACTTTAATGAAAGGTTGGTCAGGTACTGGCACAGCTGCCCAGGGAGGTGGTTGAGTACCCATCCCTGGAGGTGTTTAAAAGACGGGTAGATGGAAGTGCTCAGGGATCTGGTTTAGTAGTGGACAGATACAGTTGAACTCGATGATCTCAAAGGTCTTTTCCAACCAAGCGATTCCTTATTTCTCTGCCGGCGCCGCTGCAGGTGCTGCTGGCGCTGCTCTGCGCGGCGCTGCTCCCCCAAACCGCGCCCAAGCGGCCCCCGCGCCCCAGGAGCTGCGGGGAGCGCCCCGAGGAGCTGCTGGAGCAGCTGTACGGGCGGCTGGCGGCAGCCATGCTCAGCGCCTTCCACCACACGCTGCAGCCCGAGCCGCCCGGCCGCCACCACAACGCCAGCTGCCCCGCCGGCTCCCGGCCCGGCGGCGACAGGAGGGTCCGGATCCCCGTGAATCTGCGCAGCGCCTCGCCCTGGGCTTACAGGTGACTCGGGGGAGAAGGGGGCACCGAAAATGGCGGGAAATGAACTCTGAGACTCCTGTTTGGAGTTTTAGAAAGCGGCATCGCACAACGCCCTGAAAGGTTGTGGAGAGGTCTTTAGTCTGGAGAAAAGGAGGCTGAGGGGAGACCTTTTCGCTCTCCTCTCTGAAAGGAGGTTATGGCAAGGTGGGGGTTGGTCTCTTCTCCCAAGTAAAAAAATAATGGGACAAGAGAAAATGGCCTCAAGTTGCACCAGGAGAGGTTCAGATTAGACATCAGGAAAAATTTCTTTACTGAAAGGTTTGTCAGGCACTGGCACAGCTGCCCAGGGAGGTGATTGAGTCGCCATCCCTGGAGGTGTTTGAAAGATGGGTAGCTGAAGTGCTCAGGGATCCGGTTTAGTGGTGGACTGGTAGATTTAAGTGGGCTGATGATTTAGTTGAACTCAATGATCTCAAAAGTCTTTCCCAACCAAGTAGTTATATGATTCTACAGGCTTCCCAGGGAGGCAGTGATGGAACAAAGCCTGACCATATTCAAGAAGCATTTGGCCAACGCCCTCAAACACACTGTGAATGTTGGGGTTGTCCTGTGAAGGAATGGGAGTTGGATTTGATATCCTCGTGGGTCCATTCCAACTAAGGGCAGTCTGTGATTCTGTGATTTATTTCAGTGCTGGACACGTGAGGGAATAAGACGACAAGGCGGATGCCCCTTCCCTGAAAGTGTTCAAGACTAGGTTGGATGTGTCCTTGAGCAGCCTGGTGTGGTGGGAGGTGTCCCTGCCCATTGTAGGTGGGCTAGAATTGGATGATCGTTAAGGTCCCTTCTGATCCAAACCATTCTGTGATTATATGATTCTATGATTTCCATCAATCATGAGTAACAAGACAAGAGCTGGGGACAGAATATATTTCCCACTTCCATTACGTATAAATTTTTCCACAAAATGGATATTCTGTTACTTTCCAAGGACTGATTTTTATGTTGTTATGAACTCCACAATGGCCAAATCTCTTGCTAATTGGAGCTTTGGAGCCAGCTCTCTGGCTTTGCATTTTAAATAGGGAAAGTCTGCAAACAGGTGATTATAGAAGAAGACATATCTGTTCGGCACATATCATACTTAACACGAGACTTTATAATTTCTCTTTGAACAGTATCTGGAAATACACTTTAAAAAAAAACATGTTGTAAAGAAAACCTGCTGTCAGAGGGACATTCTGTCTGTCTTTCTCTACTTAGATTAAATCAGGTTTCTCTACTTAACTCTACTTAGGTTAAATCAAAATATTACACTTTTTGTAGTAGTAACTGCTTCTTGTATCAGAGGGATCTGGCCACCTCAAGGGGTGAAGCGGTGCCAGGTTCTCCTGTGTGAGAGCTCTCGGTGCCCTGAGGCTGGTGTGGGAGGCAGCAGTCCCAAGGGATGGACTCATCCCTGGTGGAAAGGTGTGAAGTAGATGTCTAAATAGGGAGATATAAAGTAAATATGTAAAAGCCACCCACTTGTGTGAGGAGTAAGTCTAATGGGCAGAAAGATAAATGAGCAATGAATGAGGTGGAGCAAGCTGTGAGATGGAGCTCAGACACACCAACCCTCAGGAGCATGGACCATCCCTCAAAAAGTCACTTCAGCAAGAGTCATATGTGAAGTTCACTCAGAGGACCCTTGGCGAGGGACCATTACCAAGAAAGCCCTTCCTGACTTTGTAGCAGCCCCTAAGAGGCTCGGATACTTTCCCTGACTCCAGATACTGTGCTGGTTTCTAAAATACATCAGAGTACAGAATATGTTTTTGTTAGGTACCAGCAGAGCCGAATCTGCACTTACTCCACTACAAACACTCCCAAGGGCTTGCTGTCCAGTTTGCTGTAGGAGCACGAGCAAGGAGTGAGTACTGCAATTTCCCACATCTGTGTTTTCAACGGAAGCTTTGCAAACCTCCGCCACCCCTGAAGTGGAACAGGGGCTGATGGACAACTTTAAGAGGGCATCAAAATAACTAAATGAATATGTTGTTAGGCTGTTTAACACACAAAACAAGGGTCTGCACTTCGGTAAGGAACTCTGGAAAAGCTTGGAAAACACTGATTTGGAACACTAAATCCAGAGTGTGGTCACATTCTCACTATCATGTCTGCTGGTAGTTTTGTCTGAATAAGACTGACAGAATTGGATTCTATGTTTTCAGCTTTCTGGAAAAACACTGCAGACAGCAGGAAGCTAAAATACACAGAAACTGAAAAGAAACTGACTTTCTTGCTGCTTTCTGTACATGGTCCTTCGTATATACATTGATGCAGTTACTGTGTATTCAGCAAACTGAAATATCTCCTTGTTAGTGATCTCCAGTAAACATTTATTTTGTGGCATGGGTTTTGCCCACTTTTAGTTTAAGAAGTAATCCTACTGAGAGAAAGATGGTTTATTTGCCCAATAAACCTTTCATAAACAAAGTATTTTTAGACATAGTATTTTTAGTAATACATTTTCTGTAAGCAGACTGAGGATTTTTGAAGCTAACTAAGTGTGCAAAAACCACATATGATGAATGGAACACCAAAACCATTCGTTTTGCCAAATACTAGTGCTATCAGAAAATTGTTCTTCTCATCTGAAAACAGTGACTTCCATGCTCACATCTCGTTGGGCAGCTATTTCTTTTCAGTTGGAGCACTGTACAGGCTTGCTTCTTAACAGAGAACCAGCTGCTGTGTGGGACATGGCTTACAAAAAGTTTATTAAAAAGCTGTAAATCCACTGTAGTTTTCATCAAAATGCTTTTCAAACATAGCGCTAACCATTCACATGCAAGTAATTTGATGACAAGCTAGAAATTTTAAAAGATAGTGAAAAAAAAATTATCACACTGTCAAAGGCAAAATCTAAAATTACATTTAGGGAGAAAACTGTTTCTCTAGGGTACAGAGGCCTGAGCACACTAGTTAACAGATCTCACTTACAGCTTTTTTTATCAATCCCAATTTTACTCTACCATTAGTGTGCAATGAGACAGCAACAGAGAATGCAAGAGTTGTAATGAAAGTGTAAAATACAAAAATCACTCAATATGAACAGTAATGTGCATTTGCTATTACAACCTGCTATTTCATACATTTTGAAGCCAGACGAAAAGCTTTATGAAGATGTGTTCTGATCCATACCGTTCACCCAGTTACCTTGGAAGCAAGCTCCCAAATCGGGTTAGAGCTAAGGCGTATCTTTAAGGACATGCAGCTCCCTGTTAAAGATTCCAACTAATGGCACATTACACGTAGATGATCCTAACCATTTCTTCTCCGTGGTAGGGGTGTTACTATTAAAAATTGCATACCATTGTCTTTTGTAACATAGTACTTTCTTGACAAGCCTACTTACATTTAATTCTTTTAATCTTTCTTATGAGTTGCTCTCTTTCACTCATCTTGCCAAGATTCATTGCTGTCTCCTGAACTGCCTTTGAATTGCTGAAATTCTTCTAGTAGTGAATGTCCAGCACTGAATTCGCTGCAGGCAGCCCCTTCTTGTACATCCCGATAGAACACCCCTCAAAGTATGAATTTCACTAGTTGAATCAATATTCCTGCCCTGTTTAAGCGCAGCCTACAGACACCTTGCTCTACAATTTCTTTTCTGCCCCTGAAGAGTTACAGTGCAATTGATTTCTGCTCTGTGCTCAAAGGATCTTTTTCCTTTTTGATCTACATTTTAATGCCTGAGTTACCTTGTGCTGTTTCTCTGTCTTCATTGGTGTTGCAGCAGTTCCCATTGTTACCATCTGCAGATTCCATTAATGCACTGTCTATAGTCCCTATTCCAGGTCATTAATAATAAAGATATTAAGTCTGTCTTTCCTACCTTCTCCTACACGTCTCCCTAGACACCTCTTCCCAGCTGTTTAATGCTGCTTCTTGTAATTCTACTGCTTACGCACCATTCAGTTCAAGTCAACTGAAATTTTTTTGTATCAGCATTTGTGAGAAATAATCAAATATATTACTTAGAGATCTGTGTATAACATTTACCCTACTGCACTTCATATATGTAAGTTTGTAATTCTATTTAGTGTGGAAGAATTAGGTTTGATTGGCTTAAAGTACAGGTTATCCTTGTGGTTACTTTCCTTGTCTTTGTTCTGTGATTACTATTTATTTTCTATTGGTCTTTGGTTATACAAAAATCAAGACTTACCTCATTTTTGGCTTGCTACAACCCAGAGATACAGGAGTTGCACATGGATTGCACCACGGATCTATCTGGTCCGCAATCCTGCTGCTGGCAGCAACCAACAGTTGGTGTTTGAGGGAAAAGTTAGGAGAAAAATATTAGTTTCATTTGCCTGATACTGAAATTCCATCCTGATGGCCACAGGAGATCAATATATACCTCAGGGCATAAAGTTTAATCACCCGAATTGCTCTTCACCCTGCAGAGCTATAAAGAGACAGCAGAGTTCCCTGAAGTAAGTTGAGTGGAATGAAATCTTGAGCATACTGGATTTGCCTAGCATTTCAGGAAGTTCATGTCAGAATTACTCAGTTTTTTTAAAAAAACAGAGCCAGCAGCAGAAGCTCTGCCATGAAGTCATCAGGCTGAAAAGTCATCCTGCTGTCTGCCTGCCAGTTTGTGACATCTATCCAGGAGCTGCTTGTCCTTTTTAGTACTATTACATGGACAGTCAATGAAGTCTAGAAAGCCTGCTTGTACAAGTGCTGTGGTTCATAGCTGCTTCACAAGAATTAGTGCTAGAGGCTTTCTTACCACCTCTAGATCCCTGTTGACAGCACAGGATGGGTTCTGCCGGATGAAATTTACAGAAGTCATAAGCATGGTGAATATTTACCAATGCAAGCTGGGCTCCAGAGACACACCCACAAGCTGCTCATGGACAAGAGCCTTAAAAAAACGATTAATAGTTTTAAACACATGCCTGAACTGGATCCGATCATTAAGCTTGGAGTAATGGTTTAAAAATCTGATCCTGCTGAAGTTAAGAGCAAGTTTACAGGTACTGTTGATTTGTGATTCCATTCAGAGCACAGCTGCTATTCAGTCATGAGCTGTATACATTAGCTCTACTTTTATTCTCCGTTGTCTTAAGGTTATAAGCTGTATATTTACAGCTAGTTTAGGAGTACATATAGTATATATATGTATATATATTTATATTCATAGTTTATATATATATGTACATGCAGTACATATAGGGGCACATTCAGACTTTTCTGCAAACATACTTATATGTGAATTTAGCAAACAATCTTTATGTGTATTCAACAAATCGTTCCTGTTTCTGAATTTCCAAATCTCATGGCTTCTGTGTCTGTCTCTGAGGTCTAATCTTGTATTTATTAAGGGTTCACTTACTCATTGATAGATGAGTTTAGAGCTTTGGATTTGCAAAGGTTTAGATTGCTTTTTTATTTTGCTTTGTATCCAGCAAATTGTCACTGTTGGGAAAATAACAAAGCACTACTTACGGTCTGCATAGAGGTAATGATTCCTGTGGAAGATTATTTACTGCAGTAAATTCACAGCAAGGTGATACAATCAGCAAAATTTCTCAGCATCCTTTGCTGTACTGGGTCCCTAGGAATCAGCGGTCAGTAAAAGACAGATGTAACTTTTATTAATCTGATTATTTAACTTTGTATTGATCTGATCATGAAATCCCATGTGAGCTAGTGCCTCTCATCGTCGATCTTACATTTCAAAAAACAGTTTCATTTTGTAAACATCCTCAGTTTAGTGCTTATCTACACAAAATCTTAATAAAACTGGTACAGGCAAGTCTGTCCTTGCTGGTAAAAGCCAAGCTTGTCTGCAGTGATTCTGAAAAAAAGTCAAAGTCATACAAGAGGGGATTTCCCTTAAATAACACTCCAGTGATATTCAAGAAACTTATCAAAGACATTTTCGATTACTTCGTGGCACAGCAAAAGACGCAACTGAGGGAAAGAATACAAGGGGACATAGAACTGCCATTCTTTTTATTTGAGTACATTTGTACAACTCTTCAGAAGAATCATTGTTAGCACTAGGCTATGTTATGCAAGCACTGTACTTACTGCCTGTATATAAAATAAAGCATAATGTGAGCAAAAGAACACCTCCTAGAGAGAAATAAATGTCTTGCCAAGAAGGAAAAAAAAAGTTGTTAGCTCTTAATCCTCTAAGTATTTCAGAGTGCAAAGTAAAGGGATGATGATGTTCTTATTAAAATTCTGATAACATCCAGCTGTTAGCCTGCTGCTAACTGGTTTTCTTAAGAGACAGCTGTGTCTGCCTCCCCCAGCACAGCATCTGACACCCTGGATTTAGAAGCTTGGAAACTACAAAGTGATAATATTATTAAAAATACTACATATGGAAGTAGCTGTACAGGACAAGATAGGTTAAGTCTTTGCAAGAGTTTTACTTCTGAGAGGAACTTTTCCCTTGATTTTCCAGGCTGAGTACATAAATGGCAGGAAGTCTGTTTTTCACAGGGAGCTCTCAAAACACTCGTAGGGTCATAAGGAAAAGCAGTCTAGAACTGGTCACACTTCATTAGCAGTTCCAGTTCAGTACAAAACTGCTGCTTGTTCCAGCAGATCAAAACACAGCAGCCCGGCGTAGCTCACTGCTCCTGTCATTTGTAAATCAGGAGCACTGGCTGGGCAGAGTGAGCCTGCTTACCAGTAACTAGCGTTCACAGGACAGGGGCAGCCCTGGCTGACACTGCTGTCCAGTCTGCAGCAGTGGCCACAGCAAATGGCACAAGTGGAAAGTTGCACTTGAAGTCATAGAATGGTTGGGATTGGAAAGGACTTTAAAGATCATCCAGTTCCAACCCCTTGACGTGGGCAGGGACACCTCCCACCAGACCAGGCTGCTCAAGGCCCCATCCAGCCTGGCCTTGAACATGTCTAGGGGTGGAGCATCCATGACTTCTCCAGGAAAAAAATTCTTCCTATTATCTCATCTAAATCTCCCCTCTTTCAGCTTAAACCCATTACCCCTTGTCCTATTGCTACACTCCCTCATAAAGAGCCCCTCCCCAGCTTTCCCATAGGCCCCTTTTAAGTACTGGAAGGCTGCTATAAGGATACAACCACTTGTCTGGTTCTCCATCAGTCTGCCCAGCTGCTTCTGTTGTGCCCACACCAGTTATGTGCATCTTTCACTACTTAGAGGAAAGAGTCTGTGCAAACTTGGAGTCTATGTTCTGTCAAGTTAATTAACTAGATCAAACATGTTTGCCCTGTTCTAGAAGACAAGAAAAACATGACTTGTAGTTCTTGGAGTAGTGGAGATGCATCAAACTACAGCAGCTGAGGCTGTGGTCATTACATGCACAGAGTGATTATGTTCAATACCTGAAAAGAGAGGAAGCAGGTCACACAACTGCTAGGTTACTGGGGTTTGTTAGCAGTTCAGACCCAAATCAGCCTGGGTTGCCCAGAAAGATGAAAAAGAGGCTTTAGTTATATAGACTTTCTTAATGTCTTCAGCTGAAGATGCATAACCTTGGATATGGCTCCAAAGTTTAGTGACATTTGAGTTCAGTGTTTAATTTCAGGAAGCATTACTTAGAGTCTTCAGCCTTAAAGTCCTGGTCTGGATGTAAAACTACACCTGTATTTCAGATCCATCTTTGGGTTTGGATCTGCTCTAGTTCCTTCCAGTCCTCACATGAATGAGTAGAAGGATCTACAGCAAACTTTGCAGTACAAGAGGTTTTTCTGTATAAAGTAGAAAAACACACTCTCCTTCCAAAAACCGCTCATTTATACCTGACTTTTTCCACATGGGAATTTGGTGGGGAAGCTTGTTGTAGACCACAATTCCAGTGACAGTTCTCTTGTTATTAGTGAAAACTCTTATGTTTGCATCCAGAAGCATGTTCGTGTTTTCCAGTAACATCATAAACCAGGTGCTATAGATAATGCAGTAAAGGAAATACCAATGGATTGACATATGGTGTGTTTCACAGTCCACCACTGAAATTATTCACACTAGAGTTTGAAATGGGAATGTATCATGGGAGAAAAGCCTGTATTCCATTTTCTTCCCTTCTGCTAGATACCAGACATTTTATTTCACATTGGTGTGAGATCCTGTAACATGAGGGTATTTCCTGAGGAAAGGAAGCAAGTATGAATGGGACAGAGAAGCTTTGCAAGAAGTACTTAAGACATCACAGTTGCTTGGTATGAGAGAACTGGTCAGATTTTTCTGTAAGGAAAAAAATTCCTGAAAAAGACAAAAAATCCAGATTATAGGACCATTAAAACAAGTCTCTTTTCTTTGATAATAGAATAATCAAGTTTGAGTTTGGCTAAAGCTGTGGTTCCAGATTTGTTTTAATTTGATAAACTGGTGATACTCCTGCTGAAAAGGGCAGCTCCTTTCTGCTCCCATCAACAGCTGCTTGTTCACAATGGCTTGTTTGTATAGGGCTCTGTATATACAAGACAGCTGGAGAACCAAAATCCAACTTTTGATGAGGTTAATTTTTAGGCTGAGAGAGTCGGGATTGTTGTCTAGAGAAGTGAAAGTCCTGGGAGACCTTATAGCAGCCTTCCAGTACTTAAAGAAACCTACAGGACAGCTGGGGAGGGGCTCTTTAGCAGGGAACGCAGTGGTAGGATGAGGGGAAACATTTTTAAGCTGAAAGAGGAGAGATTTAAAAGAGCTATTAGGAAGAATTTTTTTCCTGTGAGGGTGGTGAAGCCCTGGCACAGATTGCCCAGAGAAGTTGTGGAAGCCCCGTCCCTGGAGTTGTTCAAGGCCAGGCTGGATGGGACCTTGAGCAACCTGATCCAGTGGGAGGTGTCACTGCCCACCTCAGCAGGGTTGGAACTGGATGATCTTTAAGATCCCTTCCAGCCCAAACCATTCTATAATTCTATGATAATTTTCCCAATCCATTCTGTGACTAGAAGAACATTAGTGTCATCCCAAAAGCAAGAGGGAGAGCCAGGCTGCCTGTTTTAGCAAGCGCAGATTTTGTTGACTAGAAGTCAAGAAGTTCTTTATAGCTCAAGGAAGAATTACACTGCTTCTTCGACAGCTGAAACCTCTTCTCATCTCCGAAGACTTCCTGAAAAGATAAAAGGCTAACACTTTGATACGCAAGGCAGTGGAATTGATGGGGTTCTGGGAAAACACAACGTAGGAATCAGTTTAAGTCAATTGTGTTTTTCAAAACTGGTTATTTTGAAAACTGGTATGGGAAGGGGGCCATTGTTTACTCAGTTTGTCTTACTCCGTAAATAATTATATTGTTGACAGATATGTAATTTTTTTTTCTTATGTAGTTGTCCCTCTTCACCTGCTGTGTTGTGGCCCTATCCTGATCCCAAGTAGAGGGTGGTTTAAAACCCAGTGCAAGAATTTTTACTGGTTTTGCAGCACTTCACATCACAGTAAACATTACAGGCTTGAACCTTATCTCTCATATCAAATCTTTCACTGTTACTTAGTTTTTGAGCCTCAGATGCTGTAATTTCGCATCGAAACACTGGAAGTGATTTATTTAGTTTGCAAGAAAAAATGCTCCACTTCACTGTTAGGAAAACTAACCCAGTATAGAGGCAGTGAAATATTGCAACGGAGCCTCTGGGCAGGCTGGGGAATGCCCCTGGAGGTTTTTAAGAACAGGCTGGATAAACGCAGGCAAATACACCTAAGCTTGCCTCATGGAGGCATTTGGACTGGTGACCTCCCAATGGGTCTTCACCCTCTCTGTGTGCTGTAGCAACCTTTAGGATGCGTCTGCTGCACATTTTGTATAGGTCTCACTGTCTGCTGCATGAAAGGAGCAGGGGAAAAGGGCTGAAAAGGGTTTTCTGTCGACTAACAGGTGGGTCCATGCTTCTGATAACATACTTGGTGTCAGCATCCTCCCAAAGGGGGAATGGGCTCTGCAGAAGGAGCGCCAGGAGGCGGCTGGCAGTGCTTCTGGGTGAAAGACTTCTGCATCCGAAGGCAGCCATCATCCCTCTCCAGCTGGACAGTGCCACTGTTGCTGAAGCAGAGCTAGTTTTGTAACAGCGTGAGAGCAGGAGGTGATCTGGAGGAAGCTGGAGGACAGCTGGCATAGGAGTTAAACATACTGAAAAGTCATTTTTTTTCTGGAAGTGCAAACATCTTTTCTAGAATAATGACTCCCAGTCGTAATAATGTACAAGCTACAGCCATGCCCAGTGATTAACTTACAATATCAGCAGGTAAAGAAGAAAGCAACAAATGCATCACCACTACAATAAACAGCATGGCTACTCACTCCAGTATGTGCACTTTGCTGTGTACCTGGTCTTTTATTTCAAAAAAGAACAAGCAGATTTTATCAGCTTTTATTCTCTTTGCTAGAAACAATGGCTGTAGGTCAGCCAGGATCTCTATGACTTGAGACCAGTAGTATCACATCTTTGTTTCTGTGTCCAACAACATCCAGACAGGAATGTTGGATCTTGGACTTCGTTGGTCCGAGCTTTACTTAGTTTACAAGTTTTCCAGTCCCTGCTAATCAGGAAATTCCAGAGACAGGGTGTTAATAAGCAAAAAGAAAGGGTCAAACAACAAAAAATGTAGCAGGATAGGGCAGAAAAAAACATTAATTTTGCAGTTTATCTCAGTGTGGACGTGTAAATGTTACTCTTTGGTTAGAGGAAGAGACAGTGAAAGTGAATTAGAGTAAGAAATTTAGAGTTCTTCTTTCAAGAGGAAGGCACCTTTATAACCTCAAGTACACTAGGGAGCAAAAACTGTTGCAAAAATAATGGTTATTTAATTCTATTATAAAATTTTAAAACGTGATGTCATAGCTTCAACAATAATAATGTTAACAAAGATTTGTACTATTTTTTTAAGAACTCGAGGCAGCTCAAAAGTTTGGAAATGCCCAAGTGTCCTTTTTAATGCTCTATTTACCCATTTGGTTCACAATGCAAAACTTTTCTGCTTAAACCCCCGAATCTCACATTTTAGAAAGCCAGTCACTTCATACTTCAGTGTGTGCTGTAGGACCTGATCAGTTCTATATGTTGTTCATGTTTTTTTCTTTACACTTTGCAAATAAGAAGCCAGACAGCAACAGCTACAGCTATTTTTCCTGACAAAGAAAACAAAAATATTAAATGAATCAAAAATCACATTAATGGTTTACAGATGACTATATCTGGGTTTAGAGTTACTGATGAATCTTTATTGTTTGCTTCCCTGTAGGATTTCGTATGATCCCACAAGATACCCTAAATACATTCCCGAAGCATACTGCCTGTGCAAAGGCTGCCTCATGGGGATCTTTGGCGAGGAGAATTTTCACTTCCGCAGCACCCCTGTGTACATGCCCACAGTCATCCTCCGTCGCACATCGTCATGTGCTGGCGGCCGTTATGTCTACACAGAAGACTATGTCACGATCCCAGTGGGTTGCACTTGTGTACCTGAGCAAGAAAAGGAGGCTGAAAGTGTAAATTCTAGCATAGATAAGCAAGAAATGAAGTTGCTGGTAAGCCAGAACAAGCCGTCGCCTGAATGAAGACTATATAAAGTCATGTTACAGTACTGGCTTTGTATCATCATTTCACCACCTCAGGAACTGCACCATAGCAGCAAACACATTGACTTGCTCTCTTTTTCAACTTACAGTTATTTCAGTTATGAGATGGAAGGTTTTGTCCAGTCACTCACATCATTAGAGATGACAATTCATGTTAATGACTTCATTAGTTCATCTAAGTATTTGTTGAAAATTCCAAAGTAGCTTGCTTTCTTTCTTAGAGCAGAACATTTTAGCCTTGCTTATTCCGAGTAAATTTTAGATGATGAAACAACTGTAAGACATGTTAGCTATTATTATAGCAGACTACTGGTTGTAGATATTTTTAAGGAATCTCTTATACTCTAATTTTAAATACTCTTATATAAAAATCATATACCTGCCATACCTGTGCCAAATCAGCAGTTAAAAGGATAACTGCTCAGCCTGGGAGAGCCTTCCTGTATACCGCATGTCTCAGCTCCAAGCAGTGTTCTTGGCTATTTGTACAATTCAGCAAGGAAACATTTGCTGAGTTTGAGTGATTCATGAAACAGTATTCTATGAGTTTGCTATTTTTGAACTTGCCAGATTGCTAAGGGTACAAAAGCATTGAGAAAAAGCATGCTAGAGTATTCATAGAATCATCTGGTTGGAAAAGATCTCTGAGACCATTGAGTCCAACCATACCCATCCACTTACTAAACCATGTCCCTTGAGAAACCCAGTTGAATATTGTGAAACTGCAGTGGACTTCTCTGATATGGACTAAGTCTAATTACTCAGAAAATATCAGTTAGAAAAAACACAGCTTGAGTCCCAAGAATTCTGTATTAGATTTCATTCATCATTAACTGCTTAAGTATTTCTTGTGCCAAAATGGTATTCTGCGCAGTTGAAAGGCCAAACCCTTTGTCACGTTAGGAGAGTTCCCATTAAAAACCAAAAGAATGAAGGATAGGCTTCATCTAAGGTACACTGGAACTGAGTAAACAGGCTAGGTCTTAACTTCTAGATGATACAGAGGTCATTGAGGTGATTCCCTTCCGATCCAAAATTGTTAAATCCAGCTGATTTATACAATGTGTTACTCTTTTTCCCTGTGCTACACATAGCAATCACCATCAGAAGATACTAGTCTGTGGAGGAGCAGTCTTCCCTTTTTGCAGCTTGCAGGAACTTGATTGCAAGCCCTAAGCAGAAACCCTGGGTACACAAAAACCTGCATTTCCACAACACAGACTGAAAGTTGACTCAGTCCAGTGAATGAGAATCAGGAATATCCAGACATACCTTGGACAAATATAACTTTTTGGAGGGCCACAATCACCAAAGCTGATAAATCTCTGAATGCGCAGCCTAGAATGCCTTTACAGTTGAAGGATCATGACTGCAGTACCATTACAGAATAAAGAATAAACAGCATATGTGCTTGCTACATCAAGAACCTCAAAATTGTGCTTAATCCATGCACTTAATCTATGCTATGCAAACACATGGAGTGTTGGGTGAAGAATGGAAAGACTATGCACTAAGCAGAATGCAAAGTAAAATGGAGACTGAAAATCATATGACAAGTCCTTGTCTTGGTGCATAATTATTGACTGTGTGCTTTATGACAGTCTAGTATAACAGTATTTTTATAGTGCAATCTGTGTAGCTTCTTACAAAGCCTAAGACTACTTTAAGAACTGCAGAAACCAATAAAAGGTTCCATCACAATGTAGATTGAAGTTTATAACTGTGTTTCTTGTGCAGATGCTTTTCCACAACTCTACTTGCCTTTAGATCTATATTTCTTCAAATTGTGATGTTTCTATCTCAAGGGGACTCTCAAAGAAGAGTTCAAAGAAGGTCACGGAGTGTTTATACTACTCAGAGAACAACTAATTGCCCAGCTGCTGCCAAGAATTAAAGGTAGTTACCTTTCCCTGGAGAATGTAAATACTTGCAGCAATTACATCCTCTTTTCCTTCCTCCTGATGTGGAAGAACTTCTCACCCTCTGAGAAAAGGAAAATGGTAATCAAAGATAGAGAGGCTCAAAGGGAAATCGCATCCACAGAACTGGAGAATTACTGTGTTAGATGATGCTTCAGCAGTGTAACCTCTACCAGTTTCACAATTAAATTGTGGGGGTTTTCTCCACATGCACACCAGACACGGTGAAGTTGGACTTTCAGACTCCACAGCATAGAAAGCAAAGTCTTCACAGTAAAAGGCAGTAAAAAACCCAAACAACAACAAAATGTGCCAAACCACACAGCTCTTAACATTTAGTAAATATCCAGAAGGGCTACCAGCAAAGCTCATCTGTCTGCCTACACACTTTTGTCACAGGAATTTGCCTGCAACAAATTAGTTACTAGAGCAAATAGATAGCATAAATACAGGCTGGGTGGAGAATGGAGAGCAGCCCTGAGGAGAAGGACTTCATGAGAAGGTCAACAAAACCTGGCAGTGTGCACATGCAGCCCAGAAAGCCAGCGCTATCCTGGGCTAATCAAAAGAAGCGTGGCCAGCTGCTCAAGGGAAGGGATTCTCCCCCTCTGCTCTGCTCTCGTCAGACCCCACCAGGAGTATTGTGTCCAGATGACTGGAGCACCCCTACTATGAGGAGAGGGTGAGAGAGTTGGGCCTGTTCAGCCTGGAGAAGAGAAAGCTCCGGGGAGAGGTTGTAGCAGCCTTCCAGTGCCTGAAGGGGCTACAAGAAAGCTGGGGAAGGACTTTTTACACGACAAGTAGTGATATGACAAAGGGGAATGACTTTAATTTGAAAGAAGGTAGATCTACATTAGATATAAGGAAGAAATTCTTCTTGATGAGGGTGGTGAGACACTGGCACGGGTTGCCCAAAGAAGTTGTGGATGCCCCCTCCCTGGAAGTGTTCAAGACCAGGCCGGATGGGGCTTTGAACAACTTGATCTAATGGAAAGTGTCCCTGCCTGTGACAGAAGGGTTGCAACTGAATGATCTTTAAAGTCCGTTCCCATTCTATGATGTGAGAAAAAACAATCTCACTTTTTATTGCAACTCTCCTGTTGTGCAGGCATAAATTGTGGAGTCATTTTGAGGTTTCTCAAGTAACTACTGCATGTTCTGGAAATTTCTGGGAGCTTCAGGCTAAGATCAGGTAAATGGAACATAATCCGTTTTGCCAATCCAGAAAAACAGATGCTTTAGCTTACGTAGTTTCAGGAATTGGCTGACTGAAAGGAAAGTTCTAGAGAACTGCAAAACCTCAGTGGATCAATAGATGATGTTTGGTGGCGACCTTCTTGTCATACTGCAACAAGTGCAGAAAGCTTCCTACAGTTACCAGTAACCTCATGTTATCATAATCAGAAGCCCATTGTCCTTTTTTAATCTTCACCCTCTTCTGTGCCGGACTTTCTAGCTGAGCCAATTTGCTTCCTGATCCAGCCTTCCACTTAGGTGTCTCTTAAAAGTTATGTTTATGTTTTGTTACGAGCAACTGTTCGATAATAATTTGTTAGTGAACAACTGTTTGTTAATACTTAATATCAAGAACTGTTGGCTACATAAACATTTGTCAACCTTCAAAATATCCTTCCATACATAAACCCTCTCCACATTACTCATGTCGAAAAGGCTGAGTATTAAATGTAGCTTGCGTTTGTTTGGAATTTTTTTTTTTAAGACATCATCACATCATGGATTTATATCAGTTTCAGTTCAACTGTGGTGTGGCATTTTCCAGTTTGTAGCCCTCTGGGTACAGCTGCTGCAGCCTTGCCTTTCATTTGCATGGGGGGAGGGAGGCTTCATTGGAGTTGTTTCAAGGCTCACAAACTGTTGACATAAGGCAGACATGAAATGCCTCATTGAACCAACTCCAGGCCAAATAAATGCAAACAATTCAAAGCTGAAACTATCTGGCAGCTGCGGCTGATTCGAGAAAATTTTTGTTGAGCCAGGAAAAATCTTTTCCTTCAGTGAGGTTGTCCCTGGAATACATTAGGAGCCACAAAACACAAAACACTATCCTCGGTAAAGAGATTATTTGCTTCTCTGTAGTATCACTTAAGCAGGTTGGAAAATTCCTATCATGCAGGAGGGCAGAGAAAAGCCTGAGATGCTGGTTTTGGTTTATGAGCCAGTCATACATGAAGGTGTTTGTCTGAGTAGGCGGAGGTCCACAGCTGCAAGTAAACATGAAATCGCCAGCAGCAAGGGAAAAAGGGAAAAAGGCTCTGATTTGCTCAGTATAAACACCATTAATCTTGCAGGGATTAGGGAACAGCCATAAATACGTGGAATAGTGCACACAAGGGAGATGGAGTCAATCCTGTGTTTTGCTGAGTAGTGGCATGAGCTGCCACTTGGTTTTGCTGTACTCCCAGCTCAGGAGGCTGCAGAACATGAGTAGAACTGGAGAGCCAGCAGAGCTCTGACACTGGGCTACTGCAGCCTGAGCCCAGACACCCTGTTCTCCACCTCACTGCATGCACGGGGGCTGTGACCTCCAGATAACCAAGGGAGAGTGATAAAACCAACCATCAGATATTTCCCACTTAGAATCATAGAGACCTCCAAGATCATCAAGTCCAAAACCACTGTGCCTACTAAATCACATCCCAAAGTGCCACATCTACACATTTTTGAACACCTTCAGGGATGGAGGCTCCACCACTTCCCTGGGCAGCCTGTTCCAATGCTTCACTACTCTTTCGGTGAAGAATATTTTCCTAATATCCAATCTAAAACTCTCCTTGTGCAACTTGAGGACATTTTCTCCTGTCCTATCACTTGATACTTGGGAGAAGAGACCAACACCCACATCTCTACAACCTCCTGTAGACTGTACAGTGTTCCAGTTGTAGACCGGACCACTTCCTCTGGTACAGAGGGGTGTGGGCAGAGGGGTGAAGGCAATTGTGTGTATAGAGATGGGCTAACTGTGTAACAGAACAGATGACAACACGGGTTTTAAAGGAAAGTGCAGCTTAGATCTTAATGAAAGCAGTAACCTGGGCTCCATTTAACAGCATTTCTATGAATGTTGCATTTGTCATCTGGGGGAGATGCCAACAGCTGTGATCTGTTCTCTTCCACCTACAGCCCTCAGCCTGTGCATAAGACCCCAGGTTTCCTCTGCCAAGTGTCACATTCATACTGACAGCAGGGTATTGAGATGCTGTTGCTGCAGCCAAGAGGCTGTCGCACATCTACCTCCACACTCGTAAATGCCAGTGGAAAAGTAGCACAGTGGGAACACTTCACCACAGTCTGTTCCAATAGACAGTCTGTCCATGAGACATCCCCAATAAAGCAAGTCCATCTCTACTTGACACAGGTGTTTTCATAATCCTATTACACAAAAAGAGAGATTTTGCTATCATGTAATTTTTTTAGAGGTAGTACAATGGCACAAAGTACAAATTCTACAAATGTTTGTGACTTGCCGCCTTCTCAGAAACACAGCTACTTCCTTAGAAACAAGTATGACAAAACCTGTTTTCCTGCTGCCATTGATGAAGGCTGTGAATGCCAGTAGTCAAGATCTGCTTGGGCAGCTGCCTCTGCTCACCAGGCTTTTAAGAGGGAAGCCACTGAACAACAGGCTGCTCTGTTGAGTGCATCTACACAGATTTACATGTACCCACATTTCCATAATCATGTGCCTTCACAGCTATACATGACAACAGTAGCTGTTATTTTCTTGGTGAACTGAACTCCTTGGTACAACTGGATGGTGTACTTTTACCTTTATAAGAAAAGTCTCTGATGAAGTTAGCAATATCATCTTTTAAGCCCAAGAACATATATTTACCAAAATGAAGCAGACAACCAAAGGAATTAATAGCAAAGCAGCAACACAGGCAAAGCTTGTATTTGAACAGCACGTTCTAATTTAAGGGGTAGCAAGGCAACAACATCATCCTTTCTGACAGTCTTACCAGTCCCACTTGAAGTCTCTACTTAGTTAAGAATAAAGCTTCAGGAGTTACTTAGTTGATTCCATCTGCTTTGTGTGCGAGACATTGAGGTAATAAACATAAACCAGTTTACAATTGCAAAGCACAGATCTGTGCCAATCGTGAAACTCAGGAACACTATATGGGGCGTGAGAGAGGAGGAAGCAGCAGATCACAGAATCATAGAATGACCTGAGTTGGAAGGGACCCGCAATGATCATCGAGTCCAACTCCTACCCTGCATAGGACAATGCCAACATTAACACCGTGTGTCTGTTCCAGTGCTCCACCACCCCCTGAGTGAAGAATGTTTTCCTAATATCTAACCTAAACCTCCCCTGGTGCATCTTCCTGCCATTCCCTTGGGTCCTATCAATTGTCACCAGAGAGAAAAGGTCAGCGCCTTGTGAGGAAGCAGTGAACGGCTACGAGGCCTCTCCTCAGTCTCCTCTCCTCCAGGCTGAACAGACACAGTGACTTCAGCCGCTCCTCATACAATTTCCCCTCTAAACCCTTCACCAATTTTGTGGCCTCCTCTGGACGCTCTCCAGTAGCTTGATGTCCTTTTGATACTGTGGCGCCCAAATCTGCACACAGGACTCGAGGTGGGGCCTCACCACTGCAGAGATATGGAATGTGAGGAGGTAAAAGCCTTAGGAAGTGAACAGATACCTTGGAAAATGGGGAAGACAGTAATAGTGGCTTGGATGGGTATTTATGAACCAGTGTTGTGTTCAGCTCAGGATGCACAGTTCTCTGAGCACTGAGAGAGGATTATATTCTATCCATGCTATTCCTGCTCATTTGTTTACTCCACCAGATGGGAAAACCTGCATCCAAACAGCAGAAATGCACAGAAACAGGAGTATTATCTCTACATTATTAAAAGTCTTCTCTCACAAGCTTAATTAAGTTTATTCCCACTGCAAAATACATTTCTTAATACTTCATTTTAGGTGTTTAATTTTGTAGATGCAGCATTTGTTAGCCTTTTACACAATCCCAATATACAAATATAGCATATACAGACAAGTACTTCTGTTTTGTATAGTATATTTATAGCTGATGGAACTGCTCAGTGTCTTGGAATTTATGATCCAGCTTTCACCCAAAAATACAGTAGTCGTGTAGTCAAAAGGTTAATCAAAATTTGCTTTAAAAATTCCCAGTTACCAAAAATGTCTACTATCCAAAAGCAAAGCTTTTTCTAATATATCACCTATTTTGATTGAAATTGATTGAAATATAACCCAAACCCTGTGTATAAATTGTATCATTTGTCTATTAGAAACAGTGGGAGTTTATCGATGCATGATGTTATAGCTCAGCAGCCTTGTGAGATTCAATAAATTCTAAGATGCTTCCATTCTACTGCTCTGCTGCTGTCTGTGGAATAGGGGCAAAGATAAAACCACACATCTGAGGGAAAAAAAGACTGTTCTTATAACCACAAACTTAACATACCTGTAAATCATCTTTAGCTTGACAATGAAATTTGCTAAAATGCAAGCATTATAGTTAATGAGATCCATTATGATTCCAGATTTAAGGCACTAATGTGTATGAGTCGCATTACTACAGAAGTGTCTCATAACAGTGAGAGTGACTCAAAGTGAGAAGCCATGAACACAGTCTGAAGCACTAATGCAAGGTCTGGCTGATGTGTTGCATTTTCAGTTAGTAATTACTTTGTATTCAAGGTGATTTGGCCTGACTAATGTAAAGGATGCTTAATGAAAATAATGCTCACTCTAATGAGGAAACCCTTATTGTGCTTTTTAAGGAGACATCTGGTTTATACCATCTCTGGAGATTAGTTTAGCTAGTAAATAGTTTTTTAAAAAAAACATGACGTTCTGTTGCACTAACACATAAACATCACAAAGTAAATAAACCATATTTCTGCAAATAGATGTTTAACAACTTACATTTTCTCTAGTACAGCATATATACATACACACACAAGTTTATACGGTGGTATGTGATGACAAAATAGATCTTATCTTTCAGCAAAAGAAAGTCTGTGTTTTTGACAAGATTTTAGAGAAAAGGTGAAATAACAATCACAAGTTTTTAAAAAGCCAGTCTGGCAACAATAGTGGATAGTAGGTCTCCTCTTACTTGGCAACTGGTAGGTAGTTCTGATTATTAAAAACAAACAGAGAGGCTTTCTCCAGAGGAGACCTATTTTCTCTTATAGGTAACCTTTATAAAAACATCAGCCTGCTGGTTAATGAATCTGAAAACACAGGAGACTTTCAGAATAAACTTCTCTTAATGCTTTTACTAAGGAAGCATCTCTCAAGATTGAAAGGAGACCACTATTCATGCTCTTTGAACCATCCACTAGCTACCAAGTCATCAGTTCTGTTGCAATGAGGATTCTGATGTCTGTGAGGCACACCTATGTGTTGTCAACCAGCCAAAATCACTTCAGAGAGGTCACTGAAGAGTCCTTAAATGATAAAAAACCTACTCGTTAGAATGAAACTCTAACAGAGAAGTTTCCATTATCCAGCACCTGCATTGTTTGGTCCCCATTTAAACAGGTCAGATATAAAACACAAATCTTATACAGTTAAAAGAGAGACATTATCACACCATGCCAATTAAAGCTGCCCCAGAAAACAGGACTTGCAGCTGAATATTTCAGCATTGAGAAATGTGGAGTCACTCATAAAAAACAGAAAGGAGCTTGACTGAAAGAGTTGTAGATTTTCTTATGAGAATCAGTCCAGTCCAGAAGCATAGTTCACGTAGCATCGAAATTCATTTGCTAAATTTCGTGAGTGTTTTGGAATAAACTTGCATATTTTCACACCAAGATGCTTTGCTGCCAGTTCCTCCATGATTGCACCTGCAGGAAAAATAATTCATATTTAATGAGAAAAACAGTAACAGAATGCTTGGATTTTTTCAGCAGCTCCTCCTAAATGCATCTACATAGAGCCTGCTTCTTTTAAGGAAGAAAGGCTTAAAGCAGCTACGCTGTCAGCCCTCTGTAGCAACTGAATCTACTGGGAAATTTAAAATAAATCTGAAATAATAGAAGAGGCGCCAAGTTTCTTAAGAAGAAGGTAGAGTGTAAGATCAGTGCTCCTTCTATAGAATACAGAAATTTTAACTCATATTCTTGCTACAATGCTTAAAGAATTTACATGGTAGGGAGCCACGGGAAATGCAAACAGATTACATACCCTCTTCCACTTAAACAAACTGCAGTGCAATACTCCACGCTGAGAAGTCACTTCCTTGAGGACTATTTCTCAAACTTTGTAAACTGAAGGACCAGCTATCCATTTTAGGGAAAAAAACAATCTGAGAAACATCCCTGTGCATGCCTGCCATTTCAATGAAACAAAGAAGCAGGCTTTCTATGGCCATATATTATTTTAATTTTTCTTATTTGTCTGCTTGGTTGACTTCCCTCCAATTGCACGTACAGAGGGGTTTTTTTTGCAAACCTTCTTGTAATAAGGAACACCATGACTAAGGCAGATACTCATAGCTTCTTAAACGAGCAAGTATATCTTCATGAAGAAGGATCTGCAAGTACAGTTGTTAAGGCTTCCAGTTTCCCTGCTCTTATCACTGGATTCTAAGCTGTATTTCAGTGCCTAACAGCTACTTATTTGAATCACAGCAGCAGAATCCCCTCACAAATTTATTCACATGACCATTTCTATGTTTACCAGTAGGGACAGGTAATATGAGAAAAAAAAAAGTTGATTTTTTTTGTTTGTTTTTCTTTTCAAGATTTAACTAAAATCATCCCACATTACAAAGTAAAGACCGTTCCAACCTATATGTCCTTCTTTAGACTTAGCTCACCTTAGATACTAGGTAGATACTAGGTAGGTAGCTGAAATTCTGCAGCTACGGACATGTTTAGAAAATCACAGATTCGTAAGGTTATTCAATAAGGCATTTACACTAAGTTGGTTGTCACACCCAGAATTCAATCACTGCAATTACAGAGAGTGGACATTTTTTAAGAAAAAAATACTCTGGAACTTTGCAGGATGGTCTTACAATTCTTCAAAAATTTAGTAGAACGAATATGAAAAAAGTATTGACAATTAAAATCCACATGCCTCCAGTTTAAAATAAAGATTGAACTAAAGTATTCCAAGGAAAAGCTTAGGATACATACTCTTCCCAGAATTAATGATAAATTAGTATTGAGTTAGTATTTTTCTTGCTTGAGTAAGTTTGCCTTTTGAGAGGAAAAGATGGTTAATGATGAGCTAATATTTTTATTAATTATACCTGTGCAAAGCAGGATCTTTCCTTTTGTTAAGTATTTGATGGTCTCTGCAGTTTTTTGAAGGCACTCCTCAGACAGATAGGGTGGATCTGCTATTACGATGTCAAAACTGTGTGGCAGGAGATTTTCAGGTAAGTTCAAAGGGTGATTGTAATCGTAGAAGATAAATTCCTCTCCATAAACAGAAAACCTTCTGTCGTACTCCAGTATACACACTGAAAAATCTTTACCATCCTGTTCTTTCAGTTTCTGGTACACACTCGGTGCACTAACACATGCTATCCTGAAAAAAGACAATAACTTCAAATACTAATTGAAAAGGCAAACAACAAAAAAAAAACCCTACAACAGTCTTCAGGGCTGCTTTGGGAAAGCATTTTAAACATTAGTCCCAAAAATTTAAGCTATACTTACTGCATTCTAAAACTAATTACTTCATTTAATAATAGATTTTGAAGTACTTAAAGCCATTATGTATTCAACCTCCATGCCTTAAGCTTTACTACAGAGAAAATCGTGTTTCAGAACAGCCAGGAAATATACTCGAAAACTTAAAATTAAAAATGACTCCTTACAGAAATAGGAAGAAAACCATGTGTTTTTTCCATCTGTTCTACAGAAACGTTGTATGAAAACAAAGAAAAGAATTACAAGTCATTAATATGCTCTTGAGCTCTTTGTATTTCTCAAAAAAAAAGATGCCTACTAAACTTTTATAAAGCAGAGCCTACAACATTCAATGAAATGCAAAGCAGTAAGATCAGCATGAACTACTAATTAAATAAGTAACAGCAAAGCGTTCCTGCAGCATCTCCATTGAACAAAGATGGAGCACAGTAAGTAATAAATTAAACTTCACACTGTCTACATAGTAGAAATGAAATATTTACAGAAAAGACATGTTAAATCTACAACACAATTACTAAAAACCTACCTGCCACCTTTTCCAGCTGTCACAACTGCTTCATTAGCCAGGCATGATGCAGTCTCATCGCTGTACCAAAACTGGCTCAGTTGCTGAGAAAAATAATGCACAATTATAAACAATGTCAAATCTTCTGACTGGGCTACATACAGTTAGGTGTGGTGAGTCGTATTGTAAGAAAGCCAAAATCCATAGCAAGTAAAGCTGGTAAGGTGACTATTTCCCTGATAAGCCTTTTTTACTGCTGTAATCCAGTGATGAGCAGCAGGCACCTTACACTGTGTTAGGTTAGTTCAAACGCAATGTGCAGATGGAACAATATTTATGTGCTCTTAAATTGAGTTACTTTAGCAGAAGAAGGAAAAGGAATGTGAAAGTGAGAGTACAGAAGGAAATAAAAGATAAAAGTACTAAATTAGAAGAGATCAGAAAAAGGAATCATAAAAATGTAAAAAACCCAACAACCCATAAACAAATAAAAAAGCAGTCTGTTAGAATAAAAAAAGTACTAAGACAACCATCCACAAACCCAAAGAAATAAAACATAGAAAGAAATATGATGTGAAACAAAGGACCACCCAATCTTGTTACATGGTGTTTATCTCAAACTCAGGGAAGAATCTTCACTACTTTCATCTGCCAGGCTGAAGTTAAAATGTTGAGATAGAAATACTTCTGTTGGCAGTTTTATTCCTTCTCTTAATGTAATTTCACTTTGTATCCTGTCCCGCACATGGCGAACAGAAAAATATACCCAGATTTAATACTAAAGCAAATACCCCCACAATGTTACTGTCAATGAATAGTTTGATTTTGGCACTCTAGCACATTTTTAGAGTTCCCCTTTTTAATTTCATTTCCTTAACCATCCACAAAAGAGCCTAGTAAAGGCTACTCCTCTTAACTGTGCTTCATTCACTGAAGTTTATTTTCTTACCCAGTCTTCTTCTATTGATCCAATGGAATATTGATTAAACCCCTGGGAGGTCTTGATGCCCTCTTTCTGCTGCTGTTCCAAATAAAACTCCTGGAGGGCAGCCAACGTATGGGATGAAAGCTGGGGAATGTCATCATCGTCATCATCCATTTTTCCTGACATCAAACAGAGGGAAAAAAGTTAATTAAGTTAACCCTTTCAATGGTGAATGCTTTTAATAACAGCCTACTCTGCTGAGGTAAAACAACCTCCACTCGTACTGCAGACTTAGTCTAACAGCTAACTAGGAAAACCTCCTAACAAGACACAAAATATTCCCTCTACTTAGGAGTTCTTAAACCAGTAAGAAACAGATTGGAAATAACATGACTTCAGAGAGAATTCAGGAAGAGCAGCAACACTGTTCCCTTTCAATAGGACATAGATTTGGTTTGTACTCTTATAGGGAAGTTGTTATTTCAGTTCTTGATTTCCTGAATCCATACACTTTTGTATTGTCTTTCTGAAAAAAAAAGCTTAAGTGGATCTGGCAAATCCTATAGAAATTATTCCCTTCCCTCCCAGAGATAATGATAGCTACTAGTCATTCCTTCCCATGTTCATGTCACACAATTTTCACTCAAAATGAAGTAAACGACTATTCCAGGATCAGCATCACCTGGCTTTAATTGTCATGCCATTAGAAGATTCCTCTGAGTGCCAGACACCCACAAACAAAAGCAGGCAAGAAGCTCAAGATGTTTTTATACGATAACAAAAACTTGTGTATTTTATGCATAAGAACATGGACATAAGTCATATCAAAAAGACACAGTGTACATTAATGGAAAAGTACAGCTATTTTCAGAAAACCCTTGAACTGGCTTATGCTGCCCAACATCACTGAACCCTGCCCACCGCAGGCAGCAGAGCAACATCTGCCAGAAGAAAGCTGAGGCCTGGGTGCCCTTCCCAGAAAGGACAGTGCCACCTCGTGGAACGACGGTGACGAAAACAGCCCCCCCCCTCCATATGAAAAGTACTGTAGGAAACGGCAAATAGATTCTTCTCTCAACAAACCCGTTCTCTCTGCGTCTGTTCCAAGAACTGATACACGAGCAATGACTTTAACAGAACTTGGAAAGGGGTGTACGCCTGCCTTTGTGCAGAAGTCACCGAGATAACTGTGTGCCATCTGAACTGTCTGCAACTTCTGAAGTTAAGTATAATTAAAATATAGCTGCTCATGTTTTTTGTTCTCCCTATTCTGTGCATTACAAGCAAGACTTCCAGAATTTGCGGTCTCCTCCCCTTGCCCCCTTCTCTTCCCACTGCTCACCCTTGCAGGGCTTTCAAGACATTTCCTAAAACACAACTTCTCCCTACTTGAGAGGGAGTTATCTCACACTTGCCACTGTGAGATAACTCATCAGTACTCACTAGAGTAATTAGTGTGCCATTCCACTGGCACAGTGCACACCTACATGTGATTAACATTAAAGCTTTTCCAGAGTGTCATTTATTGACTTCCTGGCTTCTCAGGCTGGGTTGGCCAGACAGGGAATCATTCAAAGCCTGAAGACCCACCTATGCCATCAGCTTCAATCAAGAGGAGAATTCTGGAGTCAAACTATCTCACAAAAGCAAAATGGCTAATTTTGTCCCTAGTTTTTTGTTGAATAAAACATACTTTAAAGTTATTTGTGTTAGTAAATTATGTATTATTTAAAGCACTTACTACAAAAATGATCACAAGTACACACAGAGAGTATTGTTTCTAGCAACAGTGCTCTAAAAACATCCAATGCTACAATCCATTTTAAGCCCCATACAAGAACCTTTTTTGTTAGGACAGATGTTAGAAGTTTAAAACCACTCCTCTCAAAACTTTCTTTTTTATTAAGTGCATCATACATGTAGTAATCTCATTTGCAGGGACACACCTATGCTTTGACTTTAAGACACTCTGAAACAGATGCAGATTTGCAGTTCTTAAGTCAAAAGCTGAAATTTTGTTCTTACATTCAGTGAGCTCATATAGGCATTTTCAGAGACTAAACAAGCCCATGAAATGAAATTCTCACAGATAAAAGTGCTGATGAAGCAATTAATCATTGTTTCAGTATATAAAAAGGCATACAGCCACAGACATCTTTTTATGAACACCTTCAAGATATTTTTGTGAACATACCTATATTGTCTACCCATATTCACTTAGGTCATCATCATGAAAATACCTTCATGCTCAAGAACGTCATCAGAAAACTATTAAAGTAACCGAGTTTATGTGAACAAGACTTGTAAATTCCTTTGGCTTCAAGGGAGTAGAAAGTTCTGCTGTTTGAAAGCTCCTTTATACTCTTCCCAGAATGTTCACTGCTCTCAAGTCCAGAAATAACCCTGGAAGTTTTGGGGGAGAATGAGGAAACAGAGAAACACAGTGCCTTTGGCACTTAGGGACTGACAGGACAAAGTATATGAAACACATCAGTCTAAATTAATTTAGACAAAAAAAATCCTCCTGCTAGCTAGCAAGGTCCAGCCAGAAGAAATGGAAAAATGCCAGGCCATATCTACATCTGTTTTGTAGAGTCTTCCAATACAATTAAAAACTTCTCAAACATATAAGAGGTCATCCTCAAGCACAGGCAGCCAGCTTAGAATCACAGAATCACAGAATTGTTTGGTTGGAAGAGACCTTTGAGATCATCAATCATACATTGCTCCCCAGCAGTCAACTGGGAAAAACTCAAAACCTCAAGGTTTTGGAGTCCAGGTGCCATGAAACAGAATGGCCTCTGAACACGACGGCAAAGCCAGAGGATGTCAGAAAAGCAGAACTGACACCCCTGCACACAAACCTGAAGCAGTCTTCTTACGTACTAATGGTTTTGTGGAGTAGGGAAAGAGGGACAAGGCAGGATTTGTGAACCAGGAGCAGCTCACTTGCCACGTGTCCGAGAACACCTCCATTTCAGGATTAAGTCTGGAGAACTTTTTGCTAATGTCCACGGCAAATGGTTCAAAAGGAAAACTGTACTAGTTGAGATCAATACTGGTTATTCTGTCCTGAAGGGCTGACACTAATCATTCTTTTATCTTGAAGGCAGCCAAAAGCCACCTCTCAGAAGTAATGAGATAAGGCAAGTATATATGATGCTCTACACTTTCCCAGACTAAGGGAGTTGTTTCTGTATCTACAGTGATTTATTCTGTGAATAAAGTTCTGAGACACTTGTCCAGTATCCCATAAATTCCCATAAAGTTTTAAATCTATAATGTTGGCTGTTAAGAAGTTTTATTTTATGAATAACTACCTCTTCTTGCTGTGAACATGGGTAGTAGCTTCACAAATACTTTGTGTGTAAGAAGAGAAAGCAAATGGTAGAGACCTTATACACTCTTCTCACTATTTCACATCATTTCACCTACACTTCTCTGTAGTCCCTCTCCAAGGATGAGGAGACATCCAAAGACAAGAAGAGCTTTTGCAGGGGAATGAGTACGAGGAAGAATTAACTCTTCTCAGTTAACTGTTCTCAGCTACTTCTGGGCATGACTGAGCCTGTAATCACAAGTGGTACGAACAGCACCAGCAGAGATCAATGTCTGTTTTCAAAGGCAAGAACTAGAAGACAAGAGGTGTAGGCTGCAAGAGCCTAATTTATTTTTTAAAAAAACAACAAAACAAAACAAAGGAGCTGGTTCCTGACACAAGGTGTTGCTGAACTACAGAATCCCTATTGGTGATGGAATTTCAGAGTGCTTCAAAGCAACACAGCAAAGTTTATAGAAGAGAACGTCTCGGAAGATTACTAAATACATAGAAACTGCATTAGATTAAAGAAGTGGGGACTGGAGGAGAGGTGACTACTTGAAGAATCATAGAATCATGGAATGGTTTGGGTTGGAAGGGACCTTAAAGATCATCCAGCTCCAATCCAAGCAGCAACACCTCCCACCAGACCAGGCTGCTCAAGACCAATCTGGCCTTGAACGCTTCCAGGGAGGGGGCATCCACAGCTTCCCTGGGCAACCTGTTCCAGTGTCTCACCACTCTCATCGTGAAGAATTTCTTCCTAAAGTCTAATACAAATCTTCTCCCTTCCAATTTAAAGCCATTCCTCCTTGTCCTATCACTACTTGCCCTTGTAAAAACGAGGGAAGCATGATGTACTCTAGCCCAATTCTCGTGCTTTTTAATAAGTAGGCATGAAGGGGAGAGCAAGCTGGATTCAGAACCACTGTCATCCTCCTACATGGGAATGACAGAACACTCAGCTTCTACTCCCTCTTGTATTTAATTGCTTTGAGTGTCTAGTGCTGCAAGCACAGAACCCCGGCCTCTCCAGATGTGAGGGGTCAGCCTGGAGAGCATGATCCTGGGGAGCCAAGCCCCAGCTCCCCCACCCACCAGCCCTCTCACTCCTCTGCACCATTTGCTTTGGGACCATCCCTGGCAGGATGTACCATAAGAATCACTTGCCTGGGAAAGACCTTTGAGATCATCGAGTCCAGCTGTACCGTTCCATAACTAAACCATTTTCCTAAGGACATCATCGACCCCTCTTTTCAATACTGCCAAGGATGGCAGCTCAGCCACTTTCCTGGGCAGCTGTCCCAGTGCCTGGCAGCCCTTTCGGTGAACAAGTTTTTTCTGATGCCTGATCTGAACCTCCCCTGATGCAACTTTATGGCCATTTCCTCTCCTCCTATCACCTGTCACTTGGGAGAAGAAACCCACCTTGCTACAACGTCCTTTCAGGGAGAGAACAATACGGTTTCCCTTCAGCCTCCTCTTCTCCAGACTAAACAGCTCTATTTCCCTCAGCTGCTCCTCACAACACTTGTTCTCCAGCTAGTTCATCACCTTTGTTGTCCTTCTCTGGACATGCTCCAGCCCCTCAATGTCCTTCTTGTAGTGAGGGGCCCAAAACTGAGCACAGCATTCGAAGTGTTGCCTCAACAGCACCACGTACAGAAGCAAAATCACTTCCTTGCTCCTGCTCGCCACACTATTTCTGGTACAAGCCAGGATGCCGTTGGCCACTCGGGCACACTGCTAGCTCATGTTCAGCCAGCTGTCACCCAGGACCCCCAGGTCCTTCTCCAGGCAGCTTTCCAGCCTCTCTTCCTAAGCCTGGAGCGCTGTTCGGGGTTGCTGTGTCCCAAGTGCAGGACCCGGCACTTGGCCTTGTTGAACCTCGTCCCGTTGATCTGAACCCACCCCCAACGCCAGCAGCCCCCACCGGAGCCATCGGGGAGACCGTGTCCGGGGGCAGCACCAGCACCGGCCCCGGCCCCAGCGGCCGCGCCCACGGGGAGCGCAGGCAGCAGGCGGACGGCCACACAGCCTCCCGAGCCGCACCACCCCCCACACCGAGCCGCGCTCTTCTCCCCACTCACCGGCCGCCAGATCCTTCCGCGCGCGCGCGCGATGCTCCTCCTCCGGCCCGCCCCGAGCGCCGCGCGCGCTTGTGCCGTGTGCCCCCTGCCGGGGACTTCGGTGACCCCCGCGGCTGCGCTCCCATTGGCCGCCGCGGGCGGGGCCGCGCCAGGCGCTACTCCGCCCCCTCGTGCGGGGCTCTTGCCCAGCCCGCCCGGCCTCTCACACCTTCTGACGGGGGGGGGCGGCGTGGGTGGGGTGTTCGTCGCTTCGCAGCGATCCGCGGCGAGGTTTGCGGCGCAAATACGAGCTTCCTGTCTTTATCAGGGAGTGCAGTGATGGAATCACAGAATGTCCTGAGTTGGAAGGGACCCACAAGGATCATCGAGTCCAGCTCCTGCCCCTGTGCAGAACCCCAACATTCATACCATGTGTCTGAGGGCGTTGTCCAAATGCTTCTTGAATATCTCATGGTTGGGTTTGCCTCCCCCTTCTCCCACTTCCCCAGATGAATTCATTCTCCCATCACAAGAAGCAGGAAGAAAAATATATAAAATATATTTAGCAAAAACAGTAAAATTAAAGTGGAACAGAAAATGCAGTCAAGCAGCAAACATTATGTACAGCAGCAGATTTTACAGTTTTCCTACACATACCTCTGCACTTATTTCACACACTTTTCAAGGAGAAGGAAAAAAATAGAAATAAGCTAGTGTTAAGAAAGAAAACCTTTTTTTTTTTCCTGAATAGTCAATGGGATTTATCACTGGTTTTTGCTTTTGAAACTCCAATCCAGACTATATATACCGCTAAGAAAAATAAGAGGACACCATTTTCTCAATCTCTGGAGTAAAATTACACTGCCCTTCTTTCACAGGTTATACTGCTATCTTAAATAGTTACACTCACAGGATCGAGACATTACCTGGCCATCTTAAGGGATGTAGGTAACAAACATTTTAACCAAGATACAAAACAGGTATCTGATTTTTCCAGCTTTCCTGAGGCTGAGTGAATTGTTTAAATACATGTGCGCTTATCAAAATCCATGATACAGTACATTTTTAACAGTAGTTTGTTAAGAAATCATGAAAGTGCATAACAGCCTAAAAGCAGGCAAAAAGTACTTCAGTCTTTCCTTAAAGTGGCAGAAGAATGTAAGCCTTCCCCAAAGTAGTGTTGATCTTGTGTGAGGACATCAGTGATCTTCCTAAAGAATCCACAGCCTGGTGGCAAGGTTTTGGCTTTGGGTGGGTTTTTTTTCTGAGTTACAACAATCATTTGAATGAAGAAAAGACCATTAGAAGCATCAGTGCAGCTCTAAAATTAAAGCAAATGTCCTGACAACTTACAAAACCAAGTTATGAATGAAGCTTTCAAGTCCAATATTTGTTGGAGTCTAGTGATGACTTTCATTCAGTAAACACCAAACACAGACCGCGAGCAGCCTGAACATGCCACAAACCCAGACTGCATCATCCAAAGCAATAAGTTAAAGCAAATCAAGCATTCATATCTTTGCAACCATGAACAATAGGCCAGACACAGAGGGAAAGAAAAAGGGAAGCACGTAACACCCAAAGCTCTGTCCTACTCAATCTTGCAAAGGAAACACAATGTCAGAAAAATCAAATCTGATAAAATCCAATAGATGTTGTGGTAAAAACAGTTGTTTTGTGAGATTCAGATATAAATGTGAGAAAAACTAATAATGAGTTATGTATCAGTCACAGCGGGTAACTTCGGTGTTCTCTTTGAAGATGTGGATGCCTGGAACGTTTCCCAAAATAAAGCAGATTTTATTATTTAATTACCAAAACTCACACAAATAGTATCACGTTTCATACAATTCCAAAACAACACTTTCTCTTTTCCCCAAAAATGTGTTGATGAAATGACAGGCTTTCACTAATCCTTGTTAGGAAGACACAGGTTACTAAGTTGTATTACGGATTTCTTTTTCTTCTTATGCATTAACTTGGTTTATTTTTTTTTCCTCCACATAAGGTTGCAAACTTTTTACTTTCTTCTCCTCTTGCAGTTCATGTACAACCTCCTCCTCCTCAGTTGACCAGCCAGACTAATTCCACTTGGAAGGCTGAGCGTTCCTACTTTTCTGCTTATAATACATTGCAAATCAGTGAAAGGAAAAAACGACCACCAACTCCACCACTCATGACCAAAACAAATCTAAGTTTCATAAAGGCAGAATCGACGGATTTTGCGTACACTTACACAAACAAGTGTGAATAAAGGCTTTGTACCCAAATCATTCAAGTTTATTCCAGACCTCATATTTAAAGTAAAGCAGAATAGTTCCATTTTCTACATAAAAGGCTCTTGGATACGCTGCTGCTGTTAATCTTACTGGCTGCTTTCAGGGATTTACTCAAGTTACCTTAATGTTTCTATCCTTTACCAAAACACTCAGTGAACTAAACCAGATCAATATATAATTGCAATAATTTTACTTTTGAAACCAGTAAAATTCTAGTGATACATACAGCCAAGATGTATAGCAAGCTGTCAGCACCATAGCTGTCATGTAGTTTTACTTTCAGGATTTGTGAAGCTTCCCTCCACCTCCCTTTTTTTTTAAAAAAAAAAAAAGATGTGAGTGTATGAAACAGAGGGGAAGGAACAACAGAGAACAGCTTTAGTTTATCCAAATGTAATTGTATTGTAACGCATTAGGAACTGCTGCCTGTAACTGAACTTCTCTGATATATATATGAAGTAACATATTATTGGATGTCAAATGGGAACTGATCCTGAGCTTGGAAAACATTTCTGTGCCACGTATCATCAGAAACTGTTTAAATTAAATCTACATGAAAAAGAATTCAAGACCCAGGAGTGAGTATTCCTTCTGGGTAGACAAACACCACCAGTAACCGTCACCTGAAAAGTCACCATTAAACTTTTATCTGGAGGATGGGGGAAAAAATTAATATTATTATATATTCACAGCCATATCTGGTAACTGTAGTCCAGTGTGAGATACTCCTGTCACACATCTAATCCCATTTTTTTTCTGTTGATGGACAAACTCATGCCTTAGGTGCCAACGTAAGTTAAAGTTACCCTATCAACTTCAAATGTGCGTTCACAGTAGGCAAAAAGCACAATGTGTAGCCTGAGGTTTCATAATGTTCCTATTTTTGTTTCTACCATAAGGAGTATTACAAACGCTATTTTCAGGGATCCAACATAGGTGAGATTTAAGAAAAATATTAAACAAGAATGCACACAAATCAAACACGGCCAGAAGAAAATAATAGAAGTCTTTAGTGAAAAACGATTTTATCCTCCTCCTGCTTATGGATCTTAAAAATACACAAAGTGTTCATTTCCAAATTGAAAATTCAGTTGATAAGGCTTGATTACACAGCCATTTCCCAAGTCTTATTGCAACAGATTATGAAATATTTCTATGCAAGTTTGTATCTTCCAACTGTACAGGTAAAACAATACTTGAAATCAACTAGCACTTCAGTCCCTGTCTGTAATATATAAACTCAACATAGCACTGAATTATATATTTAAAACATTTACACACTTGACCAACAGCAGTACTAGCATTTATTGCCTTCAAACTGCATGTTCACTGCATGGAGGTTCCTTATTTTGCACAAAGGGAACAAATAAAAGAGGATAATATTCCTAATTGCAAACTCCAGAATGGTTCAATAGGAGATTGAAATGTGCTTGGAAATGCTACTAGAAAGGATTTTATAAATTTCAAGTATCAAGCTGTAATAGACTGAAAAATTATATGGGTAGTATCTTTCCCTTGAGGTTAGAAGGGTCTTCCAACTCTTATAAGAATGGCTTAAAAGGACAGGAAGAACTGGATAGGGAAAGGGAAGGAACGGAAAAGAGAATCTACTTTCATTCACTGAGAAAGGTAAGCCAGGGGTATCTTATTTCTCACTTGCTAGGGCCCCCAGAAATCTCATCTTGAAAAACGGGTTTTATAAGACAGCTGGAAGCTTAAGGCTATAAAGCAAATCACACTTCATTATTTGCTTCATAGTTAGTGCTAGAAAGCATTAATCTCATTTATGGCAAAGAGGGCAAATCTACTTATCTTAAAAGCAAATTTACAGGGGGGCAGGGCTAGGTCTTTAAATTTTAATTGTTATCAATAGGCTTTGGTTATACTGAGTGACTGGAACACATACGGCAGAAGGGAGGGGTATTTGTTCCTTGAAGAGAAGTGTAAAAAACCCAACCCAAACAAAAACCCTACTACCACAAGTGGCACTTGTCACAAGTAGAGGCACCAAAGCCTGAACAAGCAGCAACTGTCCTCTCACTGTGTAGACCAGAATCGAGGCACGCTGGCGAAGAATCTTATTTAAGAAGAAGCCACCGTTTCAACCGGCTCTAACTGAAATAACTACAATTTACAGCAAGCATTGCTGTACCGCAGTAAACCCATCTCGGGGAAAACTGCACCACTGGTGCCTCTACGGGGCTTTATAATTATGAAAATCTTCTGTTTTCATTACGGTAAATATTACACCTCACAAAACTAAAATTAAAATATTTAATATTTACATAGCATCTCAGATCCTCAATGCATTTTTATAAAGGCGTAAGCTAATCCTCACAACATCCCTGTGAGGTAGGTAGGTATCATTGCTATTTTAACAATGACACAGTTCTAGCAACTTGCCAATGGCCACAGAGGATCCAGTGAAAAAAGTGATACAAAACTCGAGGAGCCTGGCTCCTACTCCTGCACTTATATTCATCAAGCTACTTCCATAAAAAACACCCTTACTTATGCAATTATTTAACCAAAACTGAAGTTACTTGAAGTGTTCTGCAAGAGAAATGCTGCAATTCGTATTTTTTAATAGTTTTACAGATCACAAATTAGAATTTCCTTCACCTTTTAAGGAGTTTTAAATGACTGACTGCTCTGAGCAAGCTTACTTTCTAGAACTACATGGCTTAGATATAGAAGGGATTTACCCAAGTAAATACTGAGGCTTTAGGGAGTGCTACACATTATCAAAGAAATGACTCTGATTCAAACACCTCTCTTTTTACTAGTAGGATTTGGGACATGCTGTGAAAACAAGTTTCTCATTCCTGAGGAAAACCGAGCCCTTGATCACTAAACAGTGAGCACAAACTTCTGGGCAATAAATACCAGATTTCGGTGGTAATTCAGTGAAGATAATTAAGGCATAAATGCACATAATAGTGGGTTTCATGTAGTACTCATCTACTTCTTCCTGTTCCTATGTGTCTGTGCTTCCAAGAACGTGTTCAATTTCATGATACAACTAGATGGTCATGTAAGCCAGCACTGAAAATTATATGTTGAACAACAGTAAATTATTCTGCCAGCAGCAGAACCAGCTATTACAATGGGGAGGGAATTGGCAAAATGGGAAATACACTACTTGATTTCTAGTCTCAGAAGGAAAACACTGAAGCAATATGTTTTAGCAAAAAAAGCCTAGACAAATATATTTGTTACAATTACATTATGCAGCATTTATAATTCAGCTTGAGTTGCTTTTTTTCCCCTTCAAAAAACAGGGTCATTTTTAGAACAATTATTCACTTTGCACGGTGAATGGAAAAACAATGCAGTGATGCTATAAAAATTTCAGAACACTTAATGTGGTCATCTTGCAATGTACATTTAAAATGGCCTTCTGAGTCTTTCCTATGGACCCGAATGAGCTTTTTCATCTAGGTTTACTGGGTGTGTGGAAGATTGCTAAAGGATATTTTTTCTTTTTTTGGAGGGGATATAGAAGCCAAATAGTTTAGGTGGAAGGAGCCACCTAGCCAGCAGGAGCATGAATTAATAAAACTTAATTCTCAGAATCTTCTGCAACAATTTCATGGATATCACTAAGCAGAGATACCTTAGCTGTAAAAGAAACATTAAATGGCATGGAAAGATCCCTGTTGAATATACAAGAATGGAAGAAAAATTAAGAAACAAAAAAGGAAGGATGTTGTCTAGCATAACGTCAAGCAGGAAAATTACAAAAAACATCTTCGTAGGACAGTTTCCCTCTAACATATAATATCAATTTTAAATAAAGGGCAAAGGAAAGTTTTAAGCAACCTTCAAAACCAGTCTTTGAATGTAAGAGTTCATACTTTAGGAAGTCTTCATAGTCAAAAGATGCCATGTGTCCCTGCTTGTTACTACAATGGCCTGATAAGAAAAGTAAATGGGTAAGCACATTTCTTTGTCCTGAATACTGGCTCAGTCTGTGCTCCCACTCATCAATCACAATATGCAAGAGGATTTCAAAATTTTAAAGTTAATAAATAGTTTTAAATAGTGAGTGAGCTTTGGGATTAAGAAAATGATTGTGACAGAACTAGTTATAAAAGAAATGATGACCAAGTGTATCAGTTATTCAGTCAGATCAAAAAAAATTTGAAGGTATTTGCTATGATCTCTTTGAAGACTTTGGCCTTGATACTTCACATCGAGTACATCATGACAAACTAGCAGCTCCTACTGCTGCTTATGTTCCCAGGCTTTAATGACCTTCATCTGAAAAAAATGAGGTTTCAGAACTGCTGCCATACCCAATGTACAAACTCAGAGCAACTCCAGAAGCTCCAGTTTCAAAAACATAGCAAAACCCAGGTAAATTTAAAAAGTCAGCCACCAGAACAGTTTAAAACCAGAAGGATCTGCCAGGATCATTATCTTCTGTGCAAGTGCACAGACAAGAAATCTTCTAAAGAAAAGCATTAGAGTTTCAAGAAAAAATTGAGAGCAATACCCCTGTTCTAAAATACTCCACAAATGATCTTAAAAACAAAAAACTAACTGGGAAGGTACATTATCTAACAAAGTTTTATGGTCACTTTTTAACATGTAAATCTGCCCTAGCCCAGTTCTCACATAAATTAAAAGGAAAGAGTATAATAAAAAGATGGCATTTTTGGCCTTCTGGCCATGCTGGAAACAGGTATGGATTTAACTAAAAAAAAAAAAAAAAAAAAAAAGACTTAGATCACTTATAGCACAGTATTACAGATTTATGTCTTTTAAAAATTCTGGCTGTTGTGACTAATTTTGAGATGAATAGCTGAAAAACGGCACAGAGTTGCAAACAATGCTATACGTAGCCACGTAAAGGTGTAGAATACATTTTATATAAATTTCAAAACCAGATGGGAAATACTCAACAGCATAATGAGGCAAAGGTCTTGAACAAAAAGGGCCCATTTCTGCCTCCACGTATTTCCACAAAAATCCATTTTACTAGACATTTGTGTTCACTTCAGTTTCCTCAGGCTCCTGACTGAAGACAAAGCAAGTCTTGCTTTTGGATTCATGTCCTGCTATCCCTTGTTGGTCTGCTATACTCAGGGCACTTTGTTTTGCTGTCATAACAGCTAAAGTGCTAATATAAAAAAACAAGCAAGAGCAGAGCAGCTGGGAGGGCTCTGCCCAAGTGGAGCTTGATTCAGCAAACGCAATAATCCCCACAGCACTACACATCCCTATTACTTTTTTTGACTCCAGTCAAACAAATATGGCCCTTGAGCAAAACGGTTTGATGCCCCTGTTCTAGCATAATTGTTTTAGCTAATGCCCCACCTTTAAAAAGTTTGCCAGTAATTTACACCTTCTGAGTTGTTATTGCTTAAGCAAACAGTTCAGTGTAGAAATACATTGCAGTTGTGTGCAACTCAGGTATGAATCAAAACAGATACTGAAAGTAAAACTACACATGAACCTTGCATTAGACACTCATTCCAAACTGACACGTCAACATGAAGGGCTGCAACAGGTACTCAGCAGCTTAATGCCAACATCCTAAACCAACTCGGAAGAGTCAAATCTTGCCTTAAATTTCTTATCTAAAGTATATGAGCATTTTTTTTCTTTTTAAATTAAGGCAATGAAACGGCTACAGCTCCTAAAGTTCATATTAAGGGAACAAAAATATACACCTTTTTTCCCCCTCAAACTTTAGGCAGCAGAACACAATGTAAAAACCTGCACTGCATTAAACATGTAATGTCAGGTTGATGTAGAAAAACAGAACTAAACACAAGTTAAAATTCCATTTGGTGTTTTTCTTTCCCATTGGAACACAAACTCAAACTTGAAGAGAGGAAAAATAAAGCTTAAAATCAGCTGAACTGGTCAGAGCTTTATATGTATCTGCATCACACTAACATCATTTTGGGTAGAAAAGAAACCTGGATGTTTATCTGGCCACTCATTTTAAACCAGTGTGGGGGGAAAGGCACTGCATTTAATTTTCATTGTGCCCATATCTGTTTGCACATATATGGAAAATAATTCAAATTCAAATCTTCTGTTCATTCTCTCCCACACACAAGTATGACAGATTGCAGCTAACACATAATAGAAGAAGCTGATTCAAAGTTGACCTCTCCTGTTCCATTGTATTATGTTCAAACTTCCAGGCTCTCTAGAATCTGAGATGGCTGCAAAGAACCCAGAGACAGGTACATGATTTAGTCAGCATTCAGCATTTCTCAGTGCATTTTGCAGAAAGGGTCTAAATTAGGCATTTCTTGTTTATTTTACACAGAGAAGTCCACCAACATTTGCCATAAATTCTTCTAAACTCTTTAAGAAGGCCATCTTCTGCTTACGGTCCAGTGTAGGAGGAGTGCTGCTTGCAGTAAGCTTGTTGAAGGCATCTGCTAACCGCTGGTAAATTACTGGATCTTGTTGAGTTGATAGCAATGTTTCAACTAGCTCTGAATATTCAGCCTGTTAAATAAACACAAATCTTATTAACTTAAAAAGATAAAACATATACAACTTTTCTCTCATTAGCACAAAATCCAGAATCAAGGCTGTGACAGAAAACTACAGTACCTCTCCACCTGTCATCCAGTTTCACTGACTAGAGTACCAGAAGCAGCTACAGATTCACAGAATGATTTGGGTTGGAAGGGACCTTAAAAGATTCCACCCCTCTGCCATGGGCAGTGACACCTCCCACCAGACCAGGCTGCTCAGGGCACCATCGAACCTAGCCTTGTACAATTCCAGGAAGGGGACATCTCACCACACTCATCGTGATGTCTAATCTAAATATTCCCCCTTCCAATTTAAAGCCATTCCCCCTCGTCCTATCACTACAAGCTCTTGTAAAAAGTCCCTCCACAGCTTTCCTGTAGCCCCTTCAGGTACTTCAAGACCGCTCTAAGGTCTCCCTGAAGCCTTCTCTTCTCCAGTCCGATTAATCCCAACTCTCTCAGCCTGTGCCCATAGCAGAGGTGCTCCAGCCCTCTGATCATCTTTGTAGACCCTGCTCTGGACTCATTCCAACAGTTACATATTCTCCTTATGTTGGGGATTCCAGAACTGGACACAATACTCCAGGTGGGGTCTCACAAGAGCAGAGCAGAGTGAGAGAATCACCCCCCTTGCCCTGTACACCACACTTCTTTTGATGCAGCCCAGGACACGGTTGGGCTTCTGGGCTGCGAGTGCACAATGCCGGCTCATCAATGAGCAAGCTTCTCATCAATGAGCACCCCCAAGTCCTTCTCTGCAGGGCTGCTCTCAATCACACCATCCCCCATCCTGTATTGAAACTGCAGATTGTCCCAACCCAGGTGCAGAACTTTGCACGAGGTTCACACAAGCCCACTTCTCCAGCTTGTCCAGGTGCCTCTGGATGACATCCGATCTTTCTGGTGTGACAGTTGCCCCACTCAGCTTCATGCCATCTGCAAACTTTCCAAGAATGCAATCAATCTCATTGTCTATATCATCAATGAAAATATTAAACAACACTGGTCCCAGTATGGATCCCTAAGGGACACTGCTTGTCATGGATCCCCATCGAGCCCTTCAATCAAATCAGTTCTTTTAGTAAGGCTAAAGAAGCCTTCAGATCTAAGTACAGTGCTTCGCAGCACAGAGTAAGAAGAAAACTTTAAGATACACCCTTCAAAGTGCCTTCTGGCTCTTAGTTAGCATCGGCTGCAAGCCACACTTCTTTCTTCACACCTGTCCCATTTTCGGCATGCTGTACCAATCATCTCCTCCTGCAGGTTTTCCCTTTTCTAGATTCCATTCCCTAGGACAGAGAGCTTTAATTCCTTTTTAAGAGTTTCCTATTGATTCTCATGCTTTCTTCATACAGAAACAGAAGATGAAGAAACATGTTAAACATGACTACAAGGACACTGCCAAGAGCTACCTGGAGCAAGTCCAGAGTAACTACTAAGCTCTGGGAGCAACAGTGAAGCACACAGGAGACAGAATGGCAGCCCCCTCGGTTCTTCCGGTGAAGGGCTTGGGTAGGAGTAGACATGACATGTGGCTGGTGTCACAGGGTGTTTCTGTCTCACATGATTATGAGTCTCTCTTTAAGGGAAAAGGGCTGCTAACAAGTGAGAGGTTCCATATGACAAAGTAGCTCAGAAATACCTTTGTTTGAAGTCTTGCCAGCCTGGCAAGGGCTTTAAAAGGGCATATTGAGGGCTGGTGGTAACAGCTTGTAGATAAGCGAGGAGACAGACCAAGAGCAGTAAGCAGGCAAGGAAGTGTGATGAATTTAAGAATGCTCATCAGGAAGGATGAAACAGGTTGATAGGAGTCCAACCTCAAATGTCTGTGCAGAAATGCACTCAGTTTTGGAAACAAGCAGGAAGAGATAGAGCTCCAGGTACAGATGCAGAGCTGCAACATGACTGCAGGCACTGAGACGCAGTGAGACAGGTGGCACGACTGGAGTGGCAAGGGACATCGAGGACAAAAGCAGCCATGAACAGTAAAAGAAGGAACAGGGTAAATGCAGGTCCTGCTGCTGAATGGAGCAGGTGATTTGGTGATAACAGACAAAACGTGATTGAACTATTCAATGCTTTCTTTGGCCTTGCTCTTCACTGCCAGGTTTTCCCAGACCTTTAGAACTAGAGAGAGAGTTCAAGGAGGAGAAGAATGATCAGTAGTAAAGAGGATCAACCCAGGGGTCTCTTGAGAAATCCTGATGCATATAAGTTTGTAAGACCTGACAGAATCCATCCAAGAGTTAAGAAAGCTGATTCATGTCATTATGAGACTGCCCTCTATCATCTTTGAACAACAAAATCATGAAGAAAGTACTCCTGGAAGTGATCTCGGGGCACGCGAAAGAGGGTTTGAGACAGTCAGTGTGGATTTACCAAGGGTAAATCATGCTTTACCAACCTGTCTTCTGTGATGAAATGACTACATATATGGGTGAGCAGAAAGCAGTGGATGCCTGATGTTAGCAAGTTCTCAGCAATCTTGCACAGCATCCTTGTAACCAAGCTGAGATTTTATTGTCTATATGGGTGGACGGCTACATGGGTGAGAACACACCTGGTATCATCAGCTACTAAAGGTCTTGGTTAATGGCTCATACTCTACCTGGGAGCTGCTTACAAGCAGCACCGAGAGCTCTCAACTGAGCCTTCTCCTGCTAAATATTTCAGTCAGTGACCTGCAGGAGAAGAGGAAATGCGTTCTCCTCAAGTCTGTGGATGAAAACAAACTGGGGAGTGTAGCCAGTGCATTCAAGGGCAGGGCTGACCTTCAGAGACACCAAGTCAGGCTGGAGGAATGAACTGACAGGAACCTCATGAAATTCAACAAGGACAAACGCAAAGTTGTTCAGCTGCAACTATACAGACTGGGAACTGACAGGCTGGGGAGCAATTCGACTCCTGAAGGTCCATCCTTCTGGAGAGCAGGCTAAGCAAATCAGCAGTGTGCCTTGCCAGCAATGAGCACTGGCTGCATACTGGGCTGTATTTTATTATTTGTCTTTACACAGCATTGATTAGATTAGATGTTGAATACTGTGTCCAGTTTTGGACTCCTTAAAACAAGAAGGATATTGATGTTGAATAAGTCCAGTGGTGGGCCACCAAAACTATTTGGCAGGTGCTGAAAGCACATGAATTATAAGTATAATAAAGCATTCAATAGGCTGCTCAGAGAGGCTTTGGCATATCCATCTTGGAGGTTTTCAAGGCAGTCGGAAGAAGTCCTGAGCAACATGATCTGAATTCAGTGTTGACCTCACTTTGAGCAAGAGGTTGGACTACTTAGCTCCTCCTAAGGGTCCCTTCCAACCTGAACAATTCTATGATTTGCCAGACTCACAGTAGCTAACCCCTGTCCTTTAACAAATGACTGGTTTTCAGGGTCTGAGTGTCTAAATGTCATACCTGATGCAAACACACTAACGTGTAGAATGCTTCACCTGCTGCAGTTGTCATTTCTGTGTTGTGCTTCTGAAGTACCAGCATATCAAAGACCATCTGAAATCAAAAAACAGGAGTTACAGAAGTGCAAACTTAACTTTCTATTATACTTTACCAATATTTGCAGCTGAACCTTATCTTCACTTCTGATAATAACAATGAACATGTAATTACAAACATCTAAGGTTGTTGGCTGTTTTGTTGGTTTTTTTTTTTTTAAATTTAGGTATCAGTAACTGGAATGCCAAGTTCTTTTAGAAGTTGAGTCTTAAAACCACAAATTCACATCTCAAAGCACTGAAACCTGTTATTGATTTATCTGTGTTCTTCAGAGAGAAATAGCAGCTCTTTTTTTTCAAAAGCTGCATTTATGCCAGAGAAATAAAAAAACAAAAGCATTTGCTCTTCCAGAATAAAACAAGGAACTTGTTCCTCAAGTTGTGGAGGCTCCTACAGCTCATAGAAAACCAAACAGGGAACAAATTAGTAAGAACAGTATTATAATTCTAAGTGGCAATGTAGAGAAAAGGCAGAAAGCTATGTTAATTTAGAAAAAATATAAAGACAAAAAAATATTTAAGGTGTTTCTCATTCTCTCAGCTTGGCTGATGTGTGCTTTAAATGAGCAATCTCCAGAAATTTCAATGTCAGTTTGGTAAGAAAAGATGTCTCAAGAAAAACTGAAGTCTTTACAAAATCAGAAGACATGGACACGAATTCCACAATTATTTTGTTCCTGATTGCTACCAGGTCACTCCAAAACTGGATGAGAGAGGATGGATCATCCTAAAAAGAAAGTACTAAATATGATACTGGATTAAGAAAGCACAATATTCATTGGATACATTGAATAAATGACGGCATTTTCTTTCTAGTTCCCAACTGTGTTCTTTTTAATTTCTCTTGTTTTAGTGTTTTACCAACCTTCAGCTCACACAATTCTAGAAGCTTTCTATTTCATAGCTTTCACAGTAAACCTAACTGCTAAAACCGTCAGTCAGGTTCACTCTAGACCTTGTGTACAGAGCATGCATAAATATAAATTGCATTGTAAGAGGCTCGGGTCTTTTGTTGACTGTCAGTAATTAACTTCCCTCCCTCTATGTCTCCGTCCTCCTTTGTATTCTAGTCCAATGTCTCCAGTCCTTCATGCTTTCCTTCTTCTTAAACCACTAGTTCTTAGGTAACAGGTTGTTTCTTACTGTATATGTGATCATGATTAACCCGGTCAGATATGATCACTGTTTGGCCTCTTGACACTACCTGCATGCAAAAACCCAAAGTAACAACGCAGATGCCTTACCTTCAGAAAGTGCCTTGTTGCTAGAAAAAGGGTTGAATCCGTTTCTTGTGCTTTAGCGCACTGTTCTGCTAAGGGTGTCACAGCCTCCAGACAGAGCTGGCAAACCTCTGAACTCATTCTGATAACGGGTGTTAAAGAATCAAAGTCAGAAGTCAATTAAATTGCGGCAAAACTTCACAGTTGTTTTATTTTAAGTGCTTGTACGCTCCATGATTTCTTTTTACTATAAAGCCGTTAATTAAAAACAATTTAAAAAATAGAAAAAGGGGAAAAAAAGAATTGGAACTTTGTTGCCTTCTTTTATTAGCTGCACGCCCTAAGGTAACATAACCCTCTCTGACATAACATTTTCAGAAAGAGTCCCTCATGGTCAAGCTCATCTGTTTCTGACACGTGCCACAGCTTAGTGAAAATGGTACTCCCATTAGGAGAGGGAGAGCCCATTGGCACCCTGACAGGAAATGCTCTGGAGCCAGCCCAGTAGAACAGCAGCAGTGTTTTGTGTTACCAGCTGAGAAACTAATTCAGGAATGGCTTTGAGAAACCAGCTGAAGGCTTATGAAGTTACACGCTCTGAAATGAAGTAACGGAGGAGGCAGGAATGGCTGCCAGAAAAAACTTACATGCTAGACCACTTAAAGGCTGCATTCAAGCAACACAAGTGAGAGGAATTTCATCTGATACTAGAATGTCACCAGACACTACAGTGAAACTACCAATGACCAGAGAGCAAGAGGTGATTACCAATATATTATTATCGATACAGATATTGATAGGAAAGGAAAAAAAATTGCAAAAAGAAAAAAAATCAGATTTTTAACATGTCCTTTTAAACGGTCCCAAACTCTATAAAGGATACGATGACATTCCTAACTCTAGTGAGTACATTAGGCTCTTAAAGAGGTCCTCTGGAAGTTGTGGAATTTTCTCAGGGAATATCTCACAGATGAAAGTGATTAATTTGTAATATTGATTACACAGGGATGGAAACTGTCAAAAGAAAAACATGGTAGTTTTAGAATCACAGAAGAAAAGACAATTTCAGTAGACAACAGAGTCAGAATGCCTACAGCTTTGCCAGCAAATACTGTGGTACAATAAAAAAAGCTGAATAGTTGATGGTGGAAGTCTTATCTGCTCAATACAAATTCAAGGAGTTCTGTTTCAGACATGAGTAAGCCTGTGGCGTAGAAGTCTCAAGAGCATTTGGTGCACAACAGAAGGGCTCATAGGGTACTTTGACTCAATCTCAATTTCATGTAAAATGGATGCAGTGCTCGCACTCAGCAAGCACTGCCTTTTGGGAATGCACAGTAAAGAGAGGACAACTGAGCTACACGTTGGGATTGTTCCCTGATTCAGAGTAAAACTTTAAAACAGTGCAAGCCAATCCATTGTTTCTTATTTTACTGTTCTATTGACAAGCTGCTGCTGTCTCTGATACGAAAACCAGCTCTATTGTGAAAATAGTTACTACTTGCTTTTTTTTAATAATATCACTGTTTATGCTTCCTATCGCATTTCTGACACTATCAGAAAAATGAATCCACACGTCATATTTCAAATTTGGTTACTTTTTGACCTGCAAAGACTCACTTTAAGAAAAAAAAGTTTTGGTTAGGCTCTTCAAATATACATTTTCTCAGCTTACAATATTTCTTTTTCTTACAGTATCTAGAATTCCCGAACAGTTATTTACATTTTAAAAAGCGTAGAAAAGTCAACTTAGAGGTGCAATGCACAAAGGAATGAATTCTGGGAATTCATTACTATAAAGTTTTCACATTTTAGCTATGTGTAAAGTCTAAAAATATACTTACCTTCAGCAGATCCTGGGACATTAGAGGCAGAACTAGATTAACCCCATATAAGACAACATCTGCTGCAGATACAGATCTATTTGTAGCTTGCCCAGGCTCATGTCCTCTAAATACTTCATCTGTAGAAAAGACAGAAAATGTTTTGTGTAAAAGGAGGATTAAACATGTTAAGAAAGAGTCCCATTTCTTTATAATAAAGACATTTTAAAAAATAGGACTATTCCCCTCTCCCCAAACAAAAATATGAGGCACTGTATTAAAATAGCAACTCAGCGAGTGGAGGTTGCCACATCACTCTATATTTATATTCATTAGGACTAAGCACTCCACAACCACGTGTCCCAAATGGCATGCTAAAACAGAACACTTCAGATACTGTGACTGCTCCCTTCCATTACAGAACGCTGCATTTGTTTCTAGCGATAGCTGCTTCGTGCCTGCATCCATAAACAGATGGTGAGCAAAATAACACTGCATTTTTACACTTTATACGTATATCATGTATTTACATATCTTTAGATATATTTTATAAGCACAAGTAGGAAAAAAATTGGAGAGTTTATGTAGGGAATTCTGTAGTTTAGACGTTGCCAAGTTTTCTTCAGTTACAGGTAAGACCTCCACTTCCCATCAACTGGCAGTGACCTTACTTTTATAATTCCTGCATTGAGTCAGCAACAGTATGCAGACAACTTCCAATACATCTCTGGGCATTCCGTTTACATAGTAGTCACGTTATTAGTTTCATGCCTAGTATTTTACAGTGTTTTCCATTCAACTAACATCCAGTGTCTGACCTCAAAGAGAATATGTTACATGGCATTGAGTTGTCCCTTCAAAGGGCAAAGTCTAAATCCGGTTCTGTATTTGTGTTGTGCATGCATGACAAAAAAATAGACTGAATTTCTGACGAAATAGAGAACCTTGTAAAGGTGTACCTCAAAGCAATAAACAACATCAAAACAACCTAGGTAAATGCAGTTCGTTATGGAGCATGGAGGTGTTCATGGTCAGGTTGGATGAGGCTTTGAGCAACCTGATCTAGTGGAAGGTATCCCTGCCCATGGCAGGGGTGTTTGAACTAGATAATCATTAAGGTCCCTTTCAACCAAAAACATCTCATGATTCTATGATCCTGTGATGTTTTCTGTGCAAACTGCATAGAACATGGTAATATCCAAAACATGCAAGCATGTTTCAGCTTATTCAAAAGCAATGTAACACAGCTAAGCTAGGGCTGGCAGATCACATTCAGGACTACTGCAATTTTAAGTGGCTAATATATGGAAGAAAGTAACAGGCTGGGATACAAAAAAGAACCCTTAACTATACCCACATACCATATACCATAAGGTATGTTCTGTGAATGAAAACCCTCAAATGTGACATAATTATAATGAGCTCAGAATTTCACGAAAGTTGGATCTTGAACTAAGAACATAATCCCTCTGCCCTCTTACAGTAATTTACCATTCTGACCTCTCTATGGGTTTTTATTATAAAATTGCTGCTACCACATCTTCAGACTTGCAACATGCGGATTTCAAGCTGCTTCACATATGCTCTACTTATTTTATGAGAGCAATAATAATTTCAGATGCTAGAACACTGTGAAAAGACCTTCCTTTGATATTGGCACATTAAATAGTAATTTTGATATCTTGATCTAATTAAGCCTGAACTTCAGCTTTAATTTTACCTGGATTGAACGCATGCCCCACAATGTTTTTTACAGTTTAGAACACAAGTTATGGTTCAGCAATTACCAATTCCTACCTGTATCACTGAAATCTATGAATTCTTTTGACAGAAGATTAGTGAGAAGCTCCATAATAAGGAGGAGATCCTGGTACTGGTCTTCTTCCGCTGTAACATCTATCCGTTGTCGACCTAGATTATTCTTGGAATACACCTGGAGCAGAGTTAGGCAGGCCTCATACAAGTTCATGGCTTTGGCCTACAAAACAACGTTAGATAATAAGAAAACTTTAATATACTAAAAATGACACACTGTCTTAAGATGGCATTACTTGGCTGATGATACCTCAAGATTTTAATTTGTTACATAACCATTTTTTGTAACAACTGCACAAAAATCAACAAGGAAACATCTTAAACAGTAAGAACACTTAACAGCCATATATTGGTGAGCTACTGACTGAAACAGCAGAATGTTACTTTTACCAATTTATCAGTCTTAACATAAAAAGACAAGAGTGGTTTGGGTCAGGCTAATCTCACAACCCAGATCACCAACAAAATCCCTCGAGGACTCACTTCAGCTACCAAAGTTTGAAGCCACAACACACTGTACAAATCCAGTTTGGAATAGGCAGGAACTCTTCTAGACACAAAAGCAAAATTAGCCAACAGAGCAAAAAGGCAAGTGTACTGCAAGTGTACTGCAGTGACTCACGTTACCTGTTAACTTCTTGCTATCTGTTAATGCCTTATTTATAGGACCAAGGCAGCGTCTCCATAGTATGCATTTGTCACATAAACCAGTGCTGCACTTGTTCTAGACCAGCTTTCAGAGAAGTCTGATACTGCTAAAGAAGTACTCAACATGGTCTGCACTCTTTTGCCACCCGTGCATAGAGTTGGAGTAGTTAAGTTTACTGGTCTAAGAACAGTCTAGATGTCTTGCTTTTAATCTTTGCAAGCGTATGTTTTTAATCAAAATAATTCCTCTAACAGATGTGACCATATAGAATTTCTCTATAGAATCTAAAACCCACTACACTTTATTTTGTTTAAGGGATAGCACTGTATATGCACGGATACACACACACATTCTTCCCCTTCTGTTTGTATTTACCTCTCCAAGATAGCATATTTGTTTATGTGCAACTTCAACAAAGACTTCTATTATGAGATTAACAGTCTCTGGTGTGTTTTTGTATACTTCCATTAATCCAATGCAATTATTAAGGAAGTCCATTAGGAAATTGAAGAGAATTGCTACATTATCAATCTGGGTAGCCTCCGCAATGCCACAGAGCGCTTCTAATGTAGCTGTGATTTCCTGTTTCACTTCCTCCTCCTGACAGATCTGCTGGAAGTTTTCTTGGTTTATCACATTCAAGAATCGCTGCTGAAGTGGCTGAAGAACCTTGAAATATTTTAGAAAGGTCATTAAGATAAGCATATTATTATACAAGACATGAGGTTTAAGTAATTTAGCAAGCTCGTGGGTTGTTTTTGGCATGGCAGTACCAAAATCAATCACTTTCAGTTTCCAATGGCTCAATTATGTTAATATCTGTCACGTTAACATAAGCTGAAGTGCTAGTGATTAGTGATTCTCATTATCTGTCGTCACCTGCAGGCTGGTTTCAAACTAAGCACCTCCATAAATATTTTGTTATTTTGTAGTGTTTAAACAAATGAAAATTACTTTCCCTGGCTCCCGGTATTTTGTTCTCTTCCAAATTCAGTATTAATGGAAAAAATTGTTACATTCATCAATGAAAGCATTAAGATTCATGATGACAATTATCTTTGTCTTATTACAATTCTCACTAGGGCAATTTCTTTTGTAATCAGCTGCATTTGGAACCAATTTAGAAACTTCCGTTAAAATAGTTAAACATTTTTCCCCAATCACTTCTAGTGCATTATAGTCTTATCTTCCATCATTAATTTCATAGGTTTGCTAATAAAAGCAAGTTTCTCTCAGAAGGCCAACGCTTCACAAACTCATGTGGTGCTTCCTGACCACATTTCAGTGACCTTCTAGCACCAACCTTTCTGGTATTAAATATCAGAGCTTTAATGGAGTGAGGGCACAAAGAGCTGGTTAAGGCTCTTCACGTTCCATGTGAGCGGTTTACTTACTGTCATTATTGTTAAGTGAATAACTGAATAACTGATAACACCACCAAGTTAAAATAAAAGGAAGACATGACACAGTCCCAAGGAAAATTCTTAACCTTTTATAACAGTCTCTTTCAAGCATACTGGCAGCTTCACAAATCTTCCAGGTAATTACTAGATGTTTCTGTTTAGGTTGTGATGTTTTACATACAATGTGTGGCAGCTCATGGGTGCCATAAAACTACTGACCTTCAAAGAGAGAATAATTCAAAAAATTATCAATATTAGATGTTCAAAATCAAAAGATTCTATACAAGTTGGTTTCATGTAACCATAAAATTCCCTGAACTCACTTGTTATGATGACTTGCTAAATTGGATGTAACAAACATCCAAACAGCTTACCTCTGTCCAGTATTGCTGCTTTGTTTCTGTATCCATATGAGCAAAACCTCCTAAAACTAAAGCTTTCATTAGTGTTCTCTGCACGGAACTGGACAAATAGTGAAGAGGAGGGCTTCGCCTTGCAAATTGTTTAGCTAAATTCCACCAGTTTTCACATTGAATAACTAAGTTTGCCCTAAAAGAGGGAAAAACAGTTTAATTAAAGAAAAGACTTCACAACATTGTATGAACAGAGCATATCAGGTTGCTAGCACTTGCCAGATTTTTAAAAATTCCTTTATTCTAAGGCTAAATTGACTTTTGACTTTCATCGTGTTAATGCCTCACCGCTAAGATTTCTTAAGTATATACTCTGAAAATAGCTATACTCAAATAGGAGAAAAACAGGGAAGTGCTTTAGTTTTACACACATACACACAGAGTTAAAGGACATATTGCATGGATTAAAAGCTTAGTCTCATTATGTCATGATAAAAGAAAGCAGTTTATTCCAAAACTAGCTCCTGTGGGTTTTATTTTTTTAAAAAAAGAAAATTCCTCAAGTATTTTAAATCCTCAAACTTCAGGAAAGTCTTTCAGCAGATTGTGAATGCGTGATTGCATGTAAAATTCCATGTCAATTCACAGAAGTAAAACATTCAAGAATTTCCTGCTTCACAGTTTGTAATACCTTTGAAATTTGTCTGAATCCACCAAATCCTGGATTTATTTTATTTTTTTGTTTCCAAAAGCATTTTACACTGGCTTAGCCAGTATCTGAACTCTTAATCTGGAAGAACTTGTTCAACAAAATAAACAACAGCACAAAAATCCTTGGAATAAGAGTGAAGACCAGGAGAATTTTCCTTTCTCGCTGTTTAAGAGTGAGGCACAAAGGTAAGGGAAGGAGAGTGCACTTCTAAACAATAAGAAAAATTAGGTCCTCACTTTGTCAGGTAGGGGTTGTTGTTTTTTTCATTTATAGCACATTCAAGTATTTTGACTTACAGAGACAAGAATATGAAGTGCCCTATATCTGGATTACTTTGACTCAAATAATTTAAAGGAAGCAAAAGAAGTTTTTTGACTTCCAGAGATATAGCAACTTACCGCTCTCTCCTCTCCACTAATGTTACTAGCAGTTGTACAGTATCATTTGCAAGGTCCTGCTCTGAACTCCACACTGCCAGGTTACTGATCACTTTTTCTAAAAGGTAACCCACAATCCACTGGGAACCCTCTGTATCAGCACCAAATGCTGTACTAAATGGCAGACTTATCTATAAGAAAAGCATTAAAATGAGTGAGTTTTACAGAAGCCAGAAGCCCAAAGTGTATGGTAATCATTGTCAGCAAATTCTTTTCAGGCTGTCACTTCTTCCCTACTTAAAATACACAAATGTTACATAGACAAAGGCAAAGAATACTTATAATAAAAAATCTTTGCCTAATTTATCTTGCAATTTTAAGCACAGCACCAAAACAAAGAGAAGTTTCAACCTCATTACAAAATCAGGGTTGAGTATGTTTAGTTCTTAATGCCAATGGAAGTTCAAAAGCTTTAAAAATTAAATGAAAGATCCTCAAATCATTGCCCAAAAGTGTTTCCATGAATTTACGACGAAATGCCTCAAACTTCAGTGATAAAAATTATTAGAAACAAACATAGCTGTTGATCTAGATCAAATCTTGCCAACACTTTTTTTTATCACTTTTTTTTTTGCATCTATTTTCTGCAGATTGTTCCTCCAATCTAGAGTTCTTTCAGGAAAGATGTCACGTTCTGGTCCTCCCACATTAAAATACGCTTCCTTGAAATTGCCTGCTCTCTTAGGTTTAAAAAGTTTTTTAAGAGTGAAATCCAAGGATTTTGTAATATTTGTGCAGGAGCTTCTTGTCAGCACACCACTAACATTTCTGACTTTAAAGCTCATGATGTATACATGACTGAGCATAAGGTTTAAATAAAGGTTTCAATCACTTTCACATGTCAACACAAACTAAATGTGTGCATTTCCTATATACTCTATTTTGTTTGTTCACATTGTTCCTCATGTGGATCTCCTTCTTACATGCTCTCCAATCCTTCCCCAACTGGTATCTTTACACATTCTTAGCTCTGCTGTAAGTACCAGCTGAATAATGTGATTCCAAATATTTACAAACCTCTGCAATACCTATTTTTGTTAAGGTGGGGCCTCCTGAAGCGTTAGTATTCTTAGTTGCTTCAGTAGTGAATATAAAGGGGAGGAGGAGGCAGTTTCTTTCTCAAAAGTTAGAGCCAACAGGATCTCAAGATAAGCGGCTTCCACCAGTTACCTGGATTACAGTTAGTTTGATAAGCAAAATCAGGATCAAGGTCTAATCGTGATTAGTGCTATCTAAACAGAATAAGAAGTTGCTCTCTACAAAGAAAACACCATTGAAATCATGATATTTACAATGAGAACATGTGAGAACGGGAAGAGGAGAGAAAATAGCATGACATTAGCTAATGTACGATATCTTGTGATGGTGTTAAATATCTAATTCAGAATCATGACCAGGTTACTCACTAAATCATCCATCAAGGGCAACCACTGTATTAGAGATGAACTGTAAGATCTGATGGACAGTGACAAGTAGCTTATGGGATTGCTGTAGTCAGTGAGTTTCACCCACTATGCAGCCTGAGCACGCACTCTATGGTATTCTGCTATAGCAATGGCTACAAAAAAAATCACATTTTTACCAAAATGTGCAAGAAGGGTCCCCTAACAACCTTTATTTCTTATTTAAAAACTGAAGAAAACATCAACTTTTAATCAAATTTCAAAATAAACCACAACACTTTAATATTAAAATTGCTTTATCATTGCACTTTAAAATAGCTACACTGACAGCTGCATACACAAGATAATATTATTGCTAATACTCACCAATTAATTCATAAAAGTTATATCCTTACCTGATCATACAGCTTTTCATCTACTAGGAGGTAAGTCTTTGCCCAACGCTTGAGGAACCATACAATATCTTTGCCCATCTGAGGGCTCAGGAGGTGCGTGAGATTTGCCCTTATTGCTCTAGATTCTACTTCTGACACTCTTAAAATAGCAGATAACAACCTGCAGATTTAAGATACAATGAGGATGCTGAGAGTAGTTTTCGGAGAAGTGATGTGACTACCAAATGCTTTAATTTTTCATGAAATATGAGAGAAGGAACAAGATCACTCAAAGTAGGTCAACATCAGGCACATCATTGCTAATGGACTCAATGATCCTTTTGGGTCCCTTCTAGCTCGGGTGATTCTGTGATTCTAATGAAGATCCATTTTTTCTAGCCTCTTCAAGAAATTAAAAAAAACCCTAAACTTGGCTGAAGAACTTTTCACATTGATTAAAAGAGGAATGCAATCTTCTGAAAGTGTGAGGATTCAAACGGAGGAGTCCTTGGTGGGCTATCAGCCTTCTTGCAAAAAGAGAACAGAAATCCCCTCGCCTGTTCCTTTTAGAGGCTAAGAGTGACATGCCTACATAAGTGACAACAACTCCTCCCTCACTGAGGGCCAAGCCTGGGCAGTAACTCATGTTCAAAGCAGACAAGCTCACTGATGCTCCGCAAAGCATTTGCTTAAGTTGTACGTGTGTTGACTGAATTATAGCACCTATCGTGTATTATCTGAAGACTTTGATCTACCAACTTTTTAGTAATTTAAGTAATCTTATGGATTTTCTGTAACAAACAAATTAAAATAGGTCTTCCATAGAGATATAAAAACATTTCTGTTTATTTCCAAGACTTTGGCTCACACGCTCAGTTAAGACTATTAGGTCAATCTAGTCATTTCAGTCTTCTCATCTTGACTCAATTTTATCTGTTTTGATACCTTACTCTCATTTTTCTTCTCAGTCCTCCCCTGGATCTCCTTGACTTGAAATACCACCACTATTTACTCTAACTTTCTTTACTGTAAAAAAAAAATCACTTCATCTTTTCTGTCTTTTCTTAATCCTTTTTTACAGCATTGCCCCAATATGTCTGTTATAAAACCATTCTTACAAATTATTTGCCCTGACCTTAATAGTAGTTAAAAGATATTTCTTTTCCAATGTTAAGTGTTTATATATTGCTTTTTCATTTTTCAAATTCACAGAAGTTCATTCATTCTCATTTTTTTTTCTCATTTAACATACTTAATAGCACGAGATGCATCCTTACCTAATTACAGAATCAGTTCTGTTGTACCCTGGGATGGAAGAGGCCTTTTCTCCCGGAGATCCCAGAATCTGAAGTGTTGTATTGATGTCAACCTCAGCTGAATGTTTAATGGAATATTCCATTACTTCTGGAGGTATTAGCGGAGTCTCTCCCTGAGTATCATTAGCCAAGAGGTAGCCTTACATTAAAAAAAATAAAGAGTGATCACAACTTTCTACCCTATTAACTTATGTCTTTTTGATTAGAGAAGTCATTGGCTCAACTGTAGACATCACACCAGAATCAAATGTTTGTACAAACCCTGACTAACACTGTTTAGATATATTTAAGTTAACTTTAGAATCCTTAAAGCTATTCAGTAAAGAAGAACCTAAAGTTAGAAGAAACCAAGACTGCAAAAGAAACTACCAAATTAGAAAAAGATAAGTTTTGCTGCATGTAAAAGTACTACAGTCAATTCAAGTATCAAGGAGGGGAAAAAAAAACCAAAAAACATTTGGTTGTCATTTTTAATTCTTCTGCTATTTGATAAAAATAGCCTTGATTTTACAGCTTCCCCATTGAGTCCACATCTTTTGGGATTTCCATTCTGCTAACATTTCAAATCTGTCAGAGGTTTTCAGACACCAAGCAGGTGTGCTATAATAAAGGTTTTCTTGCATGGCAACTGAAGATCAGGTGAAGCATGGGGTTTTACACAATACTCTGGTGCCTACATAATTAATATTAATTCCAGCTTTAGTTGTAATTTTCAACGCCTGAAATCATAACCATCTGTAAGCTAAGAACTCCAGCCCACAGTGATGCAAAAACATTATAAACAAATTCATGTCAACATCTGAGAGTGACTAAAACATCAGATGTTCAAAAAGATCCGACAAAATATTCCATGAAGTATGCACTTCTCCTAACAAAGTTAGACACTTAGTTGTTATTATGTTTTGCACACAGATGTAGAATAGTTCCATCTAAAATCAAAACTAAACAGGTTCTAAATTCAAGTTGCCTGAAATAAAACAAAATGGCAGGACTTATATCATCAGCACTGAGAGATTCTGGAACTTGATTCTTTGCCACCACTGAGTAATACCATGATCCTGATCTCATTTGATATCCTTATAAAGTCACATACTCCAGACAATACAACTGATATCACGAACAGACTAATTTCTCGAACAGATGACTGGTAAGACATCTCAAAAAGTCTATACCAAAATTAGTTGTGGGAATTTCCAAAGGACATTACCTCATGTAAAGATTCCACCCATCTTTTAAAGATAATATTCTTGTTACTCAAGGCAGATAAAAGTGAAACAAAGACTTTGTGAGTAGTATATCTAAGATGAAAGAATCATAAGGGATAAAATTTACAGTCAGTTAGGAGTAGTTGATATACAGCAATTCTTTCCCCCAAGGCATCCAGCTGCAAAAAGAATACCAGAAAAAGTACTATTGAAAGCTGTTCACTAACCTGTGACTAAAATAAGCCAATGAATATCCTCATACAGGTCATCAAGCACTTTATTGTCAATTGAGCCTGAAGCTGGTGAGGCAAGTAACTGCTGCTGATGTCTTTGCAACTGACCATGGAGCCTTGTCACTCGGTCTTCTAATAAACTGTGGACAAATAACATTAACTTCACTGTTTTTAAATTGTTTTGGCTTTTCAGATATGATGGATTTATTGATTTGCATTCATGACTAATTTTATTGTACCTTGTCAGAAGAGGTATACAGTGTTCTGCAGCAATTCTCCCCAGCATGCCTACACTGGCCAACTGGTCGCAGAACTGGTCTCTGTCATCTTCCTGCAGTTCACTTATTTCTTCTTCTTCCCGAGAGGCCACACCATTGGCAGTCTTTGGTTATTTGAACAAAATTAGAAGCAACCAGTCAGTGTTATACTTGTTAAAATTTATGATCACCAGAGTTTTCTACATTATTTTGGCTTTTTCTTTCAAGTTGTTTTGAATGGATGAACAACAGACTTGTTCTAAACTAGACATAGAAAAGTTAAACACAGGAGTAAACACAGCTTCATATTGTTTTAAAAATCAGCATTTCACAAACTCGTTAGCAAAATGCCACATTCAGTTAATTGTGCATTTGCTACTCTTTCCAATACTGCTCTCAAGTCAAAAGATTCACTCTTTTTAAAGAAAAGAGTCAAGGCTAAGAGTTATGAAAATTGATACTTATTAATAGGATAAGCACAGATTAGACAATAGCAAAGCAGCTTCTTTACGTTGCAGGGTATATAAACCAGCTCTGTCGAGCAACCACTGCTGGAAGTAAGATGTAAGGTACTGAATGACACCGGCACACAGAGATCGCTTGCATTTCAAATCACAAACGTAGTAGACCAAGAACCATTGTAAATACTGCCACACTTTCCCCTGTCATTAGCCAGAGATAACTGTTCTCAGTTGCCTTAGATCTTACATACATCATACAATAGATAGTATTTTTCATGATGAAATGAAAATCTCCTTCTCTAAAGGTCTTCCATAACCCATTGTTTGAGGCAAAAAAGCTTTAAAAAGTACATGCTCTAAGATCAGTAAAACAGAAGACTAATCAACAACATCATTATCTCAGTTTTATTTCTTGCTGATGCAGAAGCTGTACTGTTTGGTTTCCCAAAGCTTATCTTGACTGTGTCATAAAGCTACTTAAATAATAATCTCACCTTATTGCTTGAAGAGATAGACCGTGATACGTAGAAACTAAGTATCAACGTTAAAAATGTTTTTTAAAATCTCAAAGAATCGTAACATTTACACAACTAAAATACATGTAACTGAGAAATCCGATTATCAGTCTGCCTTGTTTCTATAAAAGCTCTGAAAAACTGAATCCACACACAACTCCTTACCCAAAGTGCTTTTAATCCATCTTTTCTTTATGTAACTCAGCAGGTCATTCTCTTTTGGCAATTTCAAAGTTGCAGCTGTTTACCGAAGGGTGAGCTTCTGCTCTCAAAGCAGAGGCTGAAAGTTCCACTGCTTTGATATTGAACAAGAAGCATTCTGAAATGCCAGCTGTGGCTTTTAAAAGGTTACCCATGGGATAAATGACTTATCTCACAGAATGATATGAATTAACCTGTGTACACAAGTTATGTCAAGACCGCCTGATATGAATTCAGAGTTCTTTTGTGAAATATTTCTCTCTGTTTTGGCACTCTTACTACCATCTGTTACATATTGAGATAGAATTAAGTTTTATGTGGTGCTTTTCAGAATTATGTATGTTGGAGATTTTTGCACAGCATCACATTAAAGAGAAATTTGATAGAGTTATTGAATTGAATCTATGCAATAATTAATTAATGCAACATCCACAACCAACTTAGCCTGAGATTCTATTTTACTAAGATCCAGGCTCCCGGCAAAGAGACTCATCTGCTTTTTTCCCCCTCAATGGTTCAAGAGATACTTGAGGTACTTTTAGATTTTCTCTGGAACAGTCATCTCAAATTCAATTGGGAATTCATTTTACCCAAAAGAACCAGGTAATATTGCAAGTTTCTTCTAGTCTGAGTAGAGTCATTATCCTTTTTTCCCCAGATATTTATGCATGTCTATTATACCCCCAAAACATACTTTGAAGATAATGTATGGGAGATAACAATTGTACAAAAGACTTCCAATTTCATCCGGGATTTTAACTAGGAACATAGTTCAGAAAAGCATGGTCAAAAGTTTAGTCCTTGCATCTGTGGAAAGAACAGTAAGATGCATGTTGATTTGATTAACAAGGTTTTTTGTTTTTTTTTGTTTTTTTAAGTGATTTCCAACTTCGTATGCCTTTATTTCCTCTTCAGAATGAGCAAAACAGACTGGAAAATAACAACTGAGTAACAAATTCAGCAAATTTTTCATAGTCATTCTACACTAGCTGCCTTGAGCTACATAGAACAAAAGACAACATAATATATGCCAAAAGACACGAGCTAGTTACTATACATCATCATCAAGAACTGCTAGAATGAGGGCTTACCAAATTCCTTGTACCATCAGGAGCAGCTAGATGGCACTGAATGTAGGAATTAAAGACCTGAACAGCATGCTGGGTAAAGAAACCTTTATGGAAGTGTTTGTCATCTTGTACCAAAATCAGCCAAGATTCCAGCAACTTGTCATATGCTTCCATGTATACCATGTCATCTTTGTCAAGCTGTAAGAGATAAAAGAAACAAAACAAAAAAAACTATTCCTAAAATGAACCAGAGGAACATACTTATGATTATTTAACAGATGCTCTTCTAATGCTGAAACAATTAAAAAAACTCATCGGTCACAATAAACATCTAAGGAAAGTCAAGAAAATATCTGAATGAACTGAAGCAATGCACTGAAATGGTCAGGATAGCTTTCATGCTTGCTAGGCTCTAAAAAAACTGTCAAAGCATTTAGCTATTTCTCTTCATCTGATGTTCAAAACCAGAAGAGGCTTAATTTAAGCCTTTAATGCATAATTACCAAATACAGGAGCTCCTGAGCTTTTACCCCAATGATTTGTCTATTTCATTAAAAAGAAATAGAGAGAAAAGACGACAATTCTGATGCAGTAGAAATCATTGCAAGACGGCATCTGTTCAAGAAACCTTACTACAAGTAGCCAGTTTTGATGATGATACACAACTTTTCATTCAATGAACAAACAAAAACAGAATTCCACAGAAATAGCCTCAACCCCCTCTGCTTGGTGCATTTTAACTGAAGCTTCATGGTTTTAGTTAAGCACGTGTTTCTATGTAGCACAGAAGACGCAAAAAGAAACAACGTGTGCAAAGCAAAGGTTACAGGCAAAATAAAGAACAGAAGTAGCAGAGGCTGTTTCTTTTTAGAAGACATAAAAGTATTTTTAATGTACCTATCAACTTTGATTTGATGCAAAAATTGACCTTTAGTATTTCCAACTTCAAATAATTTAAGTGTCACTGTGCACATAAACATGCTGCTAAAGCAGGAAGTTTCTTTCCTCTAAGAAGTCTTAAGTTTTAACCACACAACCACTCACAAAAATTACTTTGAGATAGCAGAGCTTAGTAAAATGATTCCTTGATGAAATAAGAGATATTAAGGCCTTAATCATGCTCCAGACAGAAGAATTCCTGACTTTCAGTGAAATTACAAACACAGCTGGATGAACAGGCAAGGAAAAGAAAACACTGGCTGGATGACTGATTACGAGGGAAAACCGATACCACGTTGGAAGCATTTCAAGATAGCTTCGCAGGATCAGTTTGTAACTCCAAAGTGGTCATATGCACAGAAGTTAAAACTGATGCACATTGATGTGAAAATGAAAGCTGAAGATAAGCCACAAATTTAGGACGGACACAACAACATGTCTTTTTAAAACCTGGCTAAAGAACACTTCAATTCATAGACTTGAATTCAATCCTGAAGTATTTTGATATGTGTGTGTGTAATATACATATACAACTTTTGATAATTTATAAAAATCCAGAGCATAAACCAATAAACAAACTTGTCTTTTTATGAGCAACAAAAGAACTCACTTTCATCCAATTTACTTATTTGAGAAAGTAATACAGAATTTAATGCTATGAAAATACTTTATAGTGTTCTCATAAAGATGCTAGGATTAATGGGTACCTTCATAAAGTATTTGCCCAAAGAGAGAGGGCCAAATTTGGAATGATCTCTTCCCATCACATATTTTAAAAAATACCATGAAACAGGAACTCTGCATTAAGATTCATTTTGAGGAAAAGATACCTTTGGTATAATTTCTATTTGACTTCTCAGCCAACGTCCTGCTCATACTCTTCACTAATTCAGATGGACTGTTTGATTTCTACTTCTGCATAAACACTGAGTGTTGAGCAAGGCAAAGCATAGCCGCGGACAAGCAACTTCTCTAGGATTCAGTGATTACTGGTCCAACTTGCATCATAAATTAACCCCCAGCAAGTGTTTCAACTTCATTCAGCCAATTCCCCCAAGCTCAACAGGCAGGTTAATGTAAAACAGCATTTCAAGATGATGTTTGGGGATTGTGGGGTTTTCCCCCTGGCTGAAAATCAGTATTAACTGCATATTATGGTTCAGGACCTCCCAATTTTGACAGTTGCCATATCAGAATATGGGGAAAACAGCTTTTCCAACTAGCAAAGCTTAAGGAGCACATCTGCCTGCATTCTGCTGCACTTCAGATTTCTGAGTGTTTCCAGGAATATTATCTGAGGACTCTACTGAGACCAATGCACACGGTATTTTATCTATCAAAATCTCAATTACAGGCAGCACATGAGCTCACAGAAGGTGTCACTACAAGCAGTCTAAGCAAGAAGTTTGGGAACACATTAACCATGGTTGGGACATTTATAAGCCAAAATATCAGGTCAGCAACAACTTAAAAAGTCCCAGTAACATCCCTCACTGCTGACACACTGTTAACGTAAAATAATTTTTTGGAAGGCCCATCACCACAGAATTTTGTATCATCTCAGAAATCGAAGTAACAGCATGAAGTTGAGATATCTCTAAGAGCTATGGCAGAATGGAAGGGATGAAAGCGTAATGTTTTTCTTTACACTTAACGGTTAAAAGATTCTAGGACAGTGAGAAAACTCTCTCTTAAAACAAAAAAAATTTTGCATTCTCTCTTTCTGGTATTGCTGAATCTGAGAATGTTTAAGTCTAATACTGAGAAGATTTTCTTCAGCAAGAACTATGTGATTATGTAAGTATAGGCAGCCACAGTTTACCAAGCATAACTGGCCAGTCATTTCGAAACCAAACTCTGTACTAGGCACTGGTCCAAGCTACTGTAGGCTTTTGCTGAGAGATAAAGTGTTTTGAATGGCATTATGTTGAGTACTGTTTTGATTAAACATGGTTGCATATTCTAGCTCTCAAGTAAAAAGAGGCTAATTGAGGAAATGACATCTCTTCAGTCCCTTTAATTTAAATGATGGTTGTCTATGGCTCTGCTGAATCTTTTCTATAAAGGCTTCAGGAGCATTTCTAAACGTCTTGGTGAGCACCAAAACATCTGTTCAATGCTCTACTAGAAAAATCACAAAAGTAGGACAAGTTTTGACCAATAAGGTTTGGAAAGTAGCTGCACTTCAGATTCTAATTTAATCACCAAGGTTTTGATTAAGACATGCACACATTTGAAAGTTTAAATGAGCACTGGACCAAATGTAATACATTTTAACCTTGCAGCAAAACATGATCTAATGCTTTGCAATGAATGCTAATTAATACACCTGTGATCTCTGGTAAAGAAACATGTCCATCAGCTTTATAACTAAATACTTTTATAATTATTATCAAACTGAGGTAATTAAACCTGTCAAAGCAGAACTGGTTAAAATTTTAAACAATAATAGGGAAATATTGGCTAATATTTTAAATCAATAGCTATTGCACAGAAGTATCTCAAGAGCAAGATAATTCACCTTAATTCTTAGAGGCTTTTTCCTTAAACTAACTCTCCTTAGACGTTTTAATTTTTAATACAATTTTTAGAAGCAGAAGACAGAGTATCCAATTGCTCTTTAATGTTACAACTAAAGTTTGAAAGCAGTAAACAAATACAAAAAAATCTGGGATTCCTGTTCCAGATTTGTACACAGAATCACCATTTGAATTGTGCCAGCAATGAAGAGGTGATTTGAACAGCTCAGAAGTATGGGTTTAACAACAGATCTTAACAGCGATATTCAGTTAAAACAGAAGTTGTTGTCTCAGAACTCCTGACAGCAGTTAAGTTTCAGTCTGTCCATATGTTCATATAGTCATTTTAAGCTTTTAGGACTGCAACTTGTTCATGATCTACAACAGTTTTCAGAGAAGTCCCACAAAATCAAGTCAGCAATATTTAAAGACTTGAATAATTTTAAATGAATCCATTCTTTTAAAAATGAAAATGAGGCAGGTGCTTTAAATCAAAATGAAGTCTGAAAGATGCACACTGTGTAATTACATTCATTATATTGTTTGCAACAAGAAGAAAATCCTCTCAGACGTGGTTTCAGAAATATCTAAAAGAAAACCATGTTGCTGAATTCACATCAGTTATTAATAAAACAGCCAAATTCTCCTGTCACTTATCACAAATAGACAGAAACATAAAAAGACTACGTAGTGTTTGAGATACTTACCACTTCTTCCAAGGCAGCACTTCTTCCAAAAGAACAAGTGAGGTGTGCAAGGCAGTTAACAAATGAAGAGAAAAGTTCATTTGGAATGGCAGTTAAAATATTGCGAGGAAATACAGTTATCAGGTTGCTGATAATACTGGAAATTCCCACTGCTTCAGAGTCTTCTATTTCAATTCTATAGATAGAAATAGCAGTTAGGTTTTTGCCATTAAGAAAAATGCTAAAAGTGAATTGATTTTCTTGATATATTTTCTATAAATAAATGTAATTTACATTACTTAAGAAGCACCTACTTTTAACTTTCTCTTTTTAATTTCAGAAAACCAACAGTAAGCACAAATTGTATCCAGAAATAAGCAAGCTATACCAGTTCTCCACACAGATATGCTACACTCCAAACTAAAGGTTAAAAGATGCCATCTAAATTTAGAGAGCAAGCATACGTACCCATTGATAGTATTCAGTAATCCCTCAATGAAGTGTGCCAGGTAATCAACTTGTGAGCCTTCATCGGGAAAGACTGGCCCATGCAAAGACGCGAGCTGTGCCAGACACTGTAATGAATCTTGGGCCATATCTGTATCTTCTCTGATTTTTCGATGTACCTTTCAGGAAGTGAGACAGTTAATAATACATGGAAAATAGGTTGTTCTTAAAACAGTCACATGGCTCTTAACCCAAAAGAGCACACACCAAAAAAAGCTTACTATTAACTTCCATCCAGTCTGAACTGCAAGGGTTTCTGCAACTCTCTAATCCACAGTAAATGTCAAGATTGTCACAGCTCACAGAGTTGCAAACCTTGAATTAACTAAATGTTAGTTTCAGCGAGTTAAGTCTCACCTACGTGTTGAAAACTGAACTGTCTAATGAATGTTATATCTTAAAGAGAGAAACAGATGCCAACCAGTCAGACATACTGCTCCTTCTAAAAACAGCAATAATGACAGTCATCTCTATTATGCTAACTATGCCTAGGCTACGGAGTCTTGCTAAAGTTAGTCAACAAGTTCAATCAAGAATATATAGATGCTTCTTTAGCAGAAGTAAACACTGAAGACATACAAAAATGAATGCATCACTTCCTTGGGAACACCCTTACATTATACAAGGCCAACAGTAATCTTCCCACATTTCTGTGAACTGTTATGTCATTTGTTCTGCCGGGGAGGCTTTCTAGATTCAAATCTTAATATTTCAGTAATCATATTACCAAATACTTATTTTAATTGTCAAATATGGAATTAAAGATTTGTCTTTGGCTCATGCCTTCCATTTTCTCACAGAAGATTTTACTGAATGAATAAACAAATTCACTGAACTTGTTTAATTCAATGAATAAAGAACACTTTTTCACCCAGAAGCGAGTTTAGTTAAATTATTTCAACAGTATTACACATAAAAGTACAGTTAAAGACCAAGCATTTCTCTGTGGCATTATAGTTGTAGCTTCACCCAATTCATAATTAGTTGGATTAGCTGCACAGTTAATCTGTGAAAGATCAAACTAGCAGGAGAAACAAACCCTGCAATAGAAATACCCCTCCTAATATACGTCCCACACTGGGCTGACATTAGAACTGACGGCTCTCTCTTTAACATGGCAGTCTTTCCAACTTTTGCCAGGTTATTACAATTTCTCAGATGAGATAAATGAATATAAATTACTACCATTCATTTATGTTACTTCAAATAGCAAACTAATGCTACGTGCCTTAACCATTGCAAATCAGAAATCTAAACCCAAAACTGACAGCAGACTGTGCTGGCTTCCATTCATTAAAAAAAAAATCAAATACAGGCAGACTTAGGTTACTATTCAGTAAAATGTAAACGTATTACAACAATTTGGCATGTTATTCAAAACATTACTCTTACAATGAATAAGTAATTGTAAGTCAACCAAAGAAACAGATAACTAACTGTGATAACTTCATATTATTTAATGAGGAAGGGTTAATATGTAAGCCAAAAAGTTATTTGCACGTGGAGGTTCACAGCTGACAGTAGCAACTGTCTGGATAGTCTAGACAGCTGTTCAGATTGTGTGTAGCTTCTAGGAGTTCTGTAAGTGATTTTTTTTCACCTTTTCAAAACTGCTGGAACGGATAAATTTGCAGTAAAAAAAAATTTTAAATTCTCATTAATAAAAAAAACTTATAAAGTAAGGACATGCATCTGTGCACCAGAAAACTCCCAAGCAGCACTGGAGAGTTACATTTACTTTATCTAATAACAACTTTGTCCAAGTTTTGAGCAAATTATTTCTCTTATTTGCAAAAATGAAAATAGCCTGAGAATGCTGAAACCTCAGGTCCCAAGAAATGTAATATAAAACAGCATAATAATTTATAAGTCAACATATGTAACTCCTTGCTGAGGAAAGACTACAAACTTCTCTCCCGAAGTGGTAGAGAATTTTATCCAGTTTTGACATAAAGTGGGATTTTTTTAACCTATAGCAATTGAATATTACATTCCTCTATCCCAACCCTACCTCCTCCCCATCCCTCCTAACTTAATCTACTAAAACTTGTTTGGAGTTGTGCTGAAGAAAGAGATGCAGAATTCTGTATGCTGAAACTGGCTAGAAAATCGCAATTACGTTACTCATTTTCACCTGTTCTGTTGAGCAAACGCTTTAAGATCAGCAAACACATACTGTTCATTTGATCTTTTTTGAGAGCCATTACACCTTATCTAAAAGACATTCTAGTGCTGCTCACCATGCTTAGTTTTATTTGATGAATACACATCCAAAAGTACTACACGTATAAAAGTTTACATAGCAATACACCTTTTATTTTGTTAAAGGTCATCAATTTAAGGCAACTTATAGGCAAAATACATATTCAGCAACCTAGGAAAAATGCAATCCTTTTGTTTGGTTTGAGAAGCAAGCTGAAGTTAACAGAATCAGTCCTACCTGATGCAAAAGGAAGAGTCCAACAATACAGTTTTAAAACAGGAAGGAGCTGCTTTCCCTGTGGTCTGGACTATGAAAGTTGAAGTAAGAAACTTACTGTAAAGAAAAGCTCCATAACTCTGCTGTCCAGGAGGGTCTCGCGCCAGGATTCTGTTGGCTTTAGCATCACATTTTGTGAGGATTCAAACATAGCTATATAATGTCTGCCCAGTTATCTGGTGTCAAGGTCAACAATAACATTCCTACTTGGCTTTAAAAAAATCCTAGATACAACAGGATCCATTCAGAAAGAATGTAATGGAAACAAACTTTAAGCCTCTTCACATACACAGCATAATTCATGCATGAGGCCAAGGAATAAAAGGTATTAAGTATTGAAAAAAAGAATGCTCCAGGAATGTTAGATAACAGTTTGATCATAATTATGAGACATACCATAGTGATACGATCACTTTGATAATCAGGGTGTCTAATGTGACACAGCGAGAAGGGAAAAAAGCAACCGCAATTAACAGGTGTTAAAATTTATGCAAAATAAGAAATCATTTTCTAAAAAATTTTCCTGGCAGCTTTTAAAAAGGGCTTATGATAGCTAAAGATAGCTCATGGAAATCTAGATCCTATTTTTCTAAATAGCCAAACATGCATCACAGAATGCAGATATGCAGCCCTGCATTAATCTACATTTTTTAATCACACTGTGAAGAACAAAAGCATAAGGCACCACGAGCCATCGTCATATTAAACATATGTTTGTAAGGGATGTCCATGAAAAATGCGCACACCATGAAGCCATGGTTTTGCTGCACTCTGCTCTTACCATGTGTTTTGGCATAACTCAATTTACAAAATTCTGCAAAAGCTCTAGTACAGAAAAAATACAGACACGAGCAAAAATATTTAAACAAGCAGGTTACATTCTGTGTCAGTTTAATCATGCAGAGGAGTGTTTATCAAAGACTTTGAACAAACTTATTCTTGCTGTGACACCCCCCAATCCAAGTAGCACTAAAACGACTTTAACTCAGCAACTGATGTTTTCATTTGTCTTTTTTAAATCCTTCATCATCCTCTGATCCCTTTCAAGTCCAACCATCAGAATAAGTAACAGCATGCTCACCTGCATGTAATTTACTTATTGGTAATGATCTGCATTAACTTTTATACTGTAAGTCACCAGTTATTACAAAAAACGTGTATCAAAAAGTATTTGTATGTCTAGGAGAAAACAAATTTCACAATGCTATGATTCAAGAAAGTAGACACCATAACTTTTGACAGGTCTTGTTTAAGAGAACAATATATAACAATAACAATATATAAAGCACCTAGCTTAACATCAAGGGTTGTGGTACAAGGTAGGATGCACAATTTTAATTTATTTACACTTGTCTTCCAAGGTCTGCGAAAACCCAAAATTGCTAACAGTGTGCAGAACCACATTCCAAAAAAGCGACTTTTTCCACAGCCCTGTACCAGGTGGACCTTCACTGATAGGACATGTCCAGAACTATTGTCAGCATGTTATAATGCTTAAGAACAATCAGGGATTTTCACATTAGTGCAAAACAAAACTAGTTTCATAATTTTCAAAATTATTCATGTACGATGAATCATACCAGATCTAAATTATTTCAGATGGGAAAAAAACTAAAAAAAAAAAAACCTAAAAAAAATTTTAAAAATCACAGAATTGTCTATTTTACTTCCAACTGAAACAGAGATGTCATTTACATGATCAACATTGCTTCAGTTCACCCAGATGAAAAAAAAATACGGGCATGGAATTATCACATATAAGTATTCGTTATCAGATGAAATATTACAAATAAAAATTAATTTTACCTGGCAAATGAAGCTATTTTTTCTTTTTCATTTGGAATGTTTTAGAAAAAACAGTATTTTGAATTTTTTTGATGTGTCCTTTGCTGTAACTCCAATAAATGACTGGCTTGGAAACACATAAATATCAGAAGATGATCACAGATGGATTATCAATCTCTGAAAATTCAATGTCCTCTTCACTAAGTTGAGTCTACAGATGGAAAAAGCTACATAACACTTTTCACATGGAATAAAAGAAGGGCTAGTTTGCTGTCACTATTTTAACAAGCCTCAGTATTTAGCAGCCCTATCCTGTTATTTTTAGTACTGTTTCTCACACTAATAGCCCGATGACACATCTGACAATAGCGGAGTTGTGGGTAAAATATCTGTTCACTGAACAATACAAATCATGCCCACACCTATCATGGACATCTCATACCCATTTTCCACCATGTACTAGATATACACAAACATTTGCATAAGTTGGCTGTGGAGATGCTCACTACCATGAAATACCTCAACTTATTCTGTCCTATGGTTCAGCCTTATTAGCAGCAGCCCAGTTATGCCAAACCTGAAAAAAATTACACTAAATGACCTTGTACATGGGTGTACAAAGGACAAATGCAGTCTTCATGATGAATAATTAGTTTACTTCTCAATATTTATGAGGAAATAAAAAGTACAAGACTGGCACAAGACTTTTTTGTAAGCACTCAAGCTATAACACAGACTTATGATAAGCCCAGATCAGTCTATTGTGACATCCTGGAGGGTATGAGAGTTTTCTGTTTGCTTTTTAAACAAAAAAAACAATTGCAGACCATTTCTGCAAATAAATATAAATATTTGTAAATTTCCCAAGCCTGCTGAAGAATGAGTAACTCATTACAGTTCACTTTGAATGTCAAGGAAATCCAAGTTAGGCAACAGCAACGTGTCACCCAGTCTCCAAGACTTAGGATATGGATTCCTACAGAGAACTTTTGCTTGAATCTGAGCAGGTTATGCACCAAGCTCTACTGAAAAGCATAAGAATATAACTAGATGCCTTTGTGCATGATAAGGCTTATATGATCATTAATTAATGCCCAGAGATCAAGAGAAGACCATAATGTTTAAGACAGATTTTCTTTCATCTTTGCCTAAATTTCTGTATGTAGCTCTATGCTTGCTTTTGTTTCATGAGCTGGAGAAATAAGAGTAATCTTTTTCAAATTCTAAATTTGTAACTTTTAAAATTGTGACTTATAGAAAAAAATGAAGTTTTATATGCTTCTTGGAGGTATATATGAAAATAAAACCAAACAAATGTGTAGTTTTCCTTCCACTCCTTGTCTCTGTCCCAGGGATGGACTGATGGGTGAAGATAAGTATCAAAATATTTCAAATCCTACGGCAGCCACAAGGGTTTATGTTTCACTTCAGGACTTCCTCCAAATTCCAGTTTCTGAGAAGAGATCCCAGAGTCTTTTCCCTAAGAGAGGCAAGGGCTGCTCTTTCACAAAGCAGTAAAGTAGGAACTAAAAAAAATCAAAGCCAAGATTTCTCCTGCCAGACCCCCATGCATAAATTTATCTACAGGACTGAAGAACTCTGAAATGGAGGGAAAACTCCAGGAGTGCTAAGGTCCAAACGTGTTTCTTAAAAGTTATTTTAATCACTCAGCCTTTCTTGTTTGGAACATTTCTGGAGAGCTTTGTGTCAGATTTACACTTACATTTTACAAATAAAAACTGCATTAGAAAGGTAACTGCTTGGAAATCTGCCATCCAGTGTTATAATTCTAACAAACTGATTATATTTGGATTTTAGGCCCTCCCCTGGCTTGCCAGCTGCTCAGCCAAGCACATGGGATGAGTCTTTGAGCAACTGCCTATTGCTTGCTGCCCCCTATGGAGAAATCTTCACAAACCTTCATGTATAAACGTATGCTCTCAGCAAAGACATCCAGCACTCAGGAGAAGGAATATATGCTTAAACAATTAATAATCACACACAAGTATTCTTCACTGTAATGAGAATGAAACAACTCCTTTGTTTTGGAGACACTGAACTCAGATTGCAGCAACAGGCGCAGGAAGCATAGAAAGCCCCAAGCTAATTTTAAGACTGGCTGGTTCCGGAGCCGCTTAGCAGTGTAGCCTTGCCAGAATCAAGTCTCACGTTGAGCACTCAAGTAGATTCTGCAGCTCCTGCCACATTTTGCTGCTATGGCTACACAGCTAATAGTAAGCAAGCTAACCATTTTAAGCCTGACTTACAGTTAAAGCACCTATGCAGAAGTGACTGTCACACAGATGCAGCTCCAGAGTCATTCCTTTCCACTATAGAGCGGTTGCCACCTCAGAAGCCAATGACAAAGCGCTGCAGAACTGGTAACTTAAAACCACTGGAGCAAGAGAGCATAAGAAGAAAACAACTATATTTTATCAGTTCCCCTTCATAAAAAGGGTCATTACTAGTCTTTTCCTCTTCTCATACTAACGTTAAGATGCTCTTACACTGCAAACTGATTTCAGAATTCATTTAGGAAAACCCAAACGATGAAACACTAATTGTTACAAAGTTCGATATCAATACAAACATGTTTAGTGCAATTACGACCAAATTTAGAGGATTTGTCAGTTCACTTGGTTCTGCCCAACTTTGTTTTAAAAAGTTGCTAAAAAGGATCGTCAAGAAAACACATAGTACCCTAGAAATAACTCCTAAATATCAGAGATTTCAAAGTCAGGTCAGTTTTCACTTAAGAGTGATAAGTTTGATAAAAGTAAAATGCATCCCTCTTTTGCACTTTCTTAAATTCATCTGTTCTAGTCACATTGACTTGTATCCCAAACAACACCCAGGATAGTACCCCAATCAAATCTTCATCTTTCAGATAAGAACAGACTGCTGGCGTAAATCCAGGATAATCCCAGAGTGCTAACAAACACAAGAACTAAGGAAATCAGCCATGCCGTTGAAGCAAATCTGTGTTGTTGCTCCTTCGTACAGGATCAATCATTTCTGCAGCTGTGCAAAAAGTCAAACTGGGGACCTCAACCTGCTAAAAATAAGAAGTTTATCAGCCAGTATCATGCTGAGTATCATGCTCATGGGAGGTGGTAGTATGCTTTTTCTGCAGCAATGGCACTTTGAACCACGCCTCAAAACAAACCTCAAGATTTCTGGATCATTCTGTGTGTTTTTCATGCAATTCCATTATACATAACAGATGCTACCAATCTGGGTTGGGCCGAGTTCAAACCTTGAAAATCTGCAGAACTATATGGCTCACATGATTTCCCAGAAACCTGTCTCATTCTGGCTTGAGGTTTAAAGGACATTTTCAAACTGAGATATGAAGAGCTCATTTCTACAAATGTGGGGTTGATGAACACATACACCTGGAAAAAACCCAAACTGTTCAGATCAGAAAAAAAGCTTCAGTCAGTTCATACAATTTCCATCGCACCATTAACATCAATGGCACAGCAACAATGCACGTTAGTGGAGTGCATCCCATTAGGCCTACGTAACTTGTATTTTAAACTCGATCTCCTATTCTACATTTGCTTGAAAATTTGCCAGCTTCCCTAAAAGCAAGCAGATGCACCAAATCCAAAACAAGAACTAAAGCTCAAGTTCCTCTTTCTTCAAAAAGTATAATCCACATCTAAATTAATAAGAGATTAGTTCTATGACAGTTCCCAGTGACAGATTATAGACACACCTTTCTGTAGATGTGAGGCAGCTGGACAAAAATCTTATGTGCTGTTTAAGATCTTTGGCATTTGAGGACATTGATCCAAAGCCTATTGGAACAAACTGTAAAGGACAGATAAATCCCAAAGTCAAGAAGTGAGAAACATCTCTGGAGGTAAAAGAATATAAATTGTAATTACAATTACATCCTGACTCCATAGGACATATTACATCTCCACGTCAAGGTGCACTGAAGTCCAGCAGCATTCAGCTCCTTAACTGGAGACTTCAGACACTAAATGTACTAGGAGTGAGATCCTTGAAGGCACTCTTGTATAGGAGAGGGCTGTACCTCTCAGTATTAATCACCTGCACTTCCGTAATTAGTCATAACATTCACTTAAGAAGAGATGCAGTCAAAACTAGTTCCACTCAAGTAAACAATATTTAACAATGTTGCCATAGCACTGAAAAAAGAAACTCTGTGGAAGCCAACACGCCACAACAGACTGCCACGCGTGCAAAATAGGAATCCTGTGTGATTGTCATTTCCAATATTACTGCCAAAAAACTCTGAAGCATTCGCAAACACCAGGTGAACTGATACCTTGAGGTAGCAGATAAAAATAACAACAGACGATTCTCTCCGTGGCAGAAAATGAAATGGAACAAAATGGCACATGACTGAAAAGAAGCCTACTACGTCATCATGCCCTGTCCTTCCTCCTGCAGGCACAACATCCTAAGAACATGATTGAGTTCCCACTTGAAAGCAGGAAGGTCCCAGCCTCTCTTCCTTGCTCCTACAAGATGGGTATTGCGGAAAGCATCTTTCACACCAGCTCTTCTTGCTCTCAATAGACAGTACAGATTTACTACAATTCTTCAGTTATAACTGGTGCCAGTCCATTTAACAATGCAACGCGAGTTATCCTGTAACAGCACGAGAACTCTTGAGAAGTTATATGTTTTAATTCTCACAACTTGAATCACTAAATATGCCTCTTGGTTATGGTCACTGCATAGTTCACATACATATACGCTGCTTCCTTTTTTGGAGATATAAGAATCTAGCTAAAGATTATATACAAGTATATAGGAGGGAATACTGAAAATCAAAACCATCTTGCCAGGGGAAATACCAACTAGAACAAAAAAGATTTATCTGTAGATACAATGGATCATTTTACTCCATACTTCAAGTATTAAATTTATGCCCATTGCTTGGCATATGTATTGTCAAGATTTAGAAAGAGGATACTGAAAGGATACCAACTGATCAATCAACACAGCAATTCTTACATTCTTATGTAACGTGCTATCTATTTAGAAACTGCAGCCAAGTTTCACTGCCCTTGAGCTAACAATCAACAGTTACTTATAAATCAGTCCTCTTAAAGAAGGGAGATTTATGCTACAACATGATCAACATGGTGCTGCTAACGCCAACACTTATTGAATCTTTGTCAGCTAAGACCTGCATTTTTCAAGGATGACTGAAATCACTCCAACTTCCACGAAGACAGGTTACTACACAGATGAGGGAGATCAAAGCTGGTGCTGTAATTGTAGCAGCAAAATGAAAGGTCCAATGGCAGAAAAAAAAAAAGACTGTATCAAGTGGAGCAGAAGATAGAAAAGGACTTGAAACAGTGCCAGGTAAGAGGACTTGTGGTGGTTCAGACCTGATCTCTAGTTGTGGTCAAAATTTGTTTAACAGCTGTAGCACCTCAAGGAGGCCAAGAAGCAGAAAACACTGTTAACCTTACACAGCAATACGACTTGCTTAGCTATTTCAATTAACACTTTTTTTACTAGCACCTATAGGCTCAATCACTTCATATTACACAGTTATAAATGAAAGCTGGAACTCCCAAGGCTTCACATCTTGCTTGCAAATACCTAGCTCTGTCACTGTAAACCTTGGCCTAGGATAAAGTGCTCAGTGAAGAACTAAAGCTTTCACTTTGAAACTATAACAGAGGTTTGCACACAGCAAAACTAAAATTCAGAGGGAACCACCTCTATCCACCACTGTGTAACATAAGAGCATTTCCTTGCTATGTAAGATGAGAGCTTAGGAAAAAAAAAAAGAGTTCACACATTATTTAAGTTCTTACAAATTCCAAATTCTCTTTCAAAAACTTTTATAAGATGCAATAATTTAATTCCAGTCTTAGTTTTATAGGCACGTGCACTAAACTCCTCTCTGGACCCCAGCTGAATCACTTCAGTGATTAATAGGAATGGGATATTTACTTTTAATTCACGGCATCTTCCATAGAAACAATGGAACTGGTATTCTGCTTTACAGATGCGAAAGAAGGAATATGCAGTTTCAAATAAATGTTACTTTTGCTGCTCGCTGCATAATGAAAAGAATTAAAGACAACATAAACACATAAAGATCACCTTCTGTCCACCAAACCATGAAAGCAAATAAAATCTTTCACAGAGGATTTGAACACAACATCCAGATTTCTGCAGTATAACTTAGCAATTTCAGAAAATTTTAAGGAAAAAGTTTATAAGCCAGCTAAAAACGTGGCTCTTGGGAGGTTTGCTGAGCATCTTAAAGACACTTGCTATTAAAAAAGGCATTGTATAATGCTTTACTACAATGCTGTCCCAACACTGTATTAAATACAGAATGTGACTATTTCTGCATTGTTCTTAATGCCTATTTTTTTGGTCTGAGCATTTTTGGGGTTTTTTTCTTCTGCCTCTCACTGAGACTCTCTTTGATTCCCATTTGCTCCTCTACTTCTCCTCTCCACCTTTCTCTGGACTTTCACAATCAGCACCACAAAGATGTCAAAATGGAAGTGATGGCACCTGTTATTTCCAAAACAGATGCCATTTCCTCTCTGAAATAGCAAATACTTTTTAATCAGGACAAAGGAAACCTACTACATCTTCTAGTATATGACCATGCACTTTTATGGGGAGTCAGTTGAGCAGGTACATTCCTACATGACAAGGCATTTACCTGTCCCCTCCTGTTCTCTGAGGGAAAGAAGCAGGACAGATCAGTCCTCCTCATGAAAATTCAGCCGAGCTCAGACCTTGTCATCATTTGGTTCTGCTCTAAAGCAGCATATTTCACTTTTACTCTTCCTTGCATCAACCAGGTAGATCATGAACCTGTAACAAGGAACTGCTCTGCTGAACTAGTTTTACCTTTGATATAAAACACTTCAAAACTTTAATGAAGAGCAACAGCAGCTTCTGTATGCAAGGATCTATTAGCAAGCATGGGGGTAACCAAGAGCACTAATGGAAAAAAAACATAAGCCTTATTCCATCCTTGATTCGCAAGTTCTGCATTTTTCTCTCATCACAAAGACTTAACATTCAGAAGTGACTCAAGTCAGCTGAAATAAAGGGCCTGATATGAAAAGGATATAATTTGGAGGAAGGAAGTTCCAGCTTAAGACCTGATTGGCTAGTGCAAGGTAACGCTGGAATACCGAAGACATCTGAGCACTGAGGTTTTCACGTCTGCTGAATTCCTGAAGTACCTCTACTGTGAGCATGAAGATCTGCCGCAGATCATCCTCCTATAGTCAGGACGAACACAACATATTAACAGAGTCTCTCAGTCATTAATTAAAATATTTATTAAAAAGACATTTTTCTAAGGAGAAAAGAATTTTCTGTATTCACCCTATTTTTCACTAAAATACAGAAAATATTCTGGAGGTTGTTAGTCAGAACTCCCCACTCCTTTGAGAAAATTAATAGATTGTGATTGTAAAGAACAACAAATGCTATCCATTAAAAGAAAAATTTAACAATATGTTTTTTAACAACTGGTGGAGGAGAGAGTTGGTCTTTGGTATGAAAAAAAAGTTGGTAAGTTGTTCCACAACAGTCACTTTAAAGCAATACCTTCACAAAAACATTTCTGCCTGGCCAAACAATACATCTGAGACAACCAGACTACACCATCTGCAATAATATTTTTAAATACATAGCTCTCCTTGGCTTTAAACCAAAGCTATATTTAAGACTATCATTGTTCCACAGAGTATTCGTTTTGTTTGCAATTGGTAGCCAAGGAATTAAAGAGTCCAACATAAAGAGCTGTAGCTCTACGTTCATAAAATGAGCAACAAAGGATTGCACTTTGATACAACTTTTTAAAACATACACTATCAACTTCCTCAGAGCAGCCAGTATCTGCATTTATGACATGCACCTGGCACAAGAAAGTACTTCTGCTTCTTAATGTTCAAATTTTAGAAAGGCAGGTAGCACACATTGATACAGAACTAGTTTACCTGAAATATTCGTTTACAGTTACCATGGAACTCCATGCTTAGTCCAATGTTGCTGGTTTTACTTGAACTTGAGAACTCGCTCAACAACGCCGTTAAAATGGAACAGGCCAAAGTTTGCTATAAAAAAATAAGGGGAAATAACATAAATAAAAGACGTCCAATAACATAATACCACCTACATTGTCCTTAAATTATTTTATTGGCATATTTCAATGACTTCAGTTTCTTCTAACACAAACTAGAACAACTCAAACTTTCAGTGAAATAGATCCTTGGGTGAACCATTTCTAGAACCATCCAGGCTCCATCCTTACAAAACAAATTCGAGCTTTCGAGCAACAGAAAAAGCTAGAAGCTATACAATCACCACTACAAAATGGAAACAAACTTATTGTAATCCATTTCTCAGCCTTGCTGCTTACTTTCTCTCCCCGTGCAGAGGACTTTACTGGTATTAGTTTCAGGGAAGATTCAATTTTCACTTGTTTCTATTGATCTAATAGTCCAGGTCACTCTGAAGTTTGTTTCGACCCTTCTCTGCATTTGCTACGCTTACTGTATTGGTATTTGATCATGATTAAATTTATACCACCAAAAGTGACAAGAGACAGCCAAAACCAAGACCTGCAATACACCATCTACTAAAACTTTTCTCTCTGCCCTCAACCAAAAAAAAGAAGAGGAATGTACAAAAATCTCTGATGCTCGAAAGCCTTTAGATACTTCCCTCCAAAGCACAACACCCACAAACATTAGAAATAACCTTCAAAACTATTCTATTAGAACAATGTCTCTGAATTGATACAAAAATTGGTGGGAAAAAGGCATGTTAATTTTAGAGCGAAACTGAAAGACTTCAGGTTTAAGTATCTGTTTCATTCTCAAAATTTAAGGTAAGGTATATCAAATGCTTATCTAAAACACAACTTAAAAGCCAGCTTTCCTTTACGAAACACATTGCTCCAGCCTTTGCTGCTGGTTTTTCAAATTCAAAAAAAAGCAGCTTTTTTTCCTGATGCCAAAGTCCAGTAATCATCATCACCAGTTTTAATGTATTTTGTTAAACTGATAGTTACACACAAAGGGGAGTAAATACTGTACAGCAGAGATGCAAGAAGTACTTCAGAAGTGTGCTATACACTACTGTAACAGGCACAACAGAAACTGCATACCAATGAAATGAAAGCACATCACGTTAAAGAGATGTTCTTAACGAAAAACTTCAAAATTACTGGCTATCCTCCCAGACTGTTTGGAGCCAAGGTGCCAGGGATGGACAGAGGGATAGGAATTGTTAAAGGGTCATGCATGCCAGCAAGTGTCCAAGGGTTAAACAGAAATATGCACACTACCTCTGAACACCCGAAAGATTAAAGTGGAGATGATACTATTTATGCAAGCTCATACAACAGCTGAGACCAGTGCCATCCACCCACCAACTGCAACATCTTTGTTCAGAAATGCCTCTGAAGTCAGTACCTTGACCCTCCAGACAACTAGTTATCTTCGCCAGGATACACTAAATTAACATTCTTACTTGCTAAATAAGTCCCAGACAGATTGAACATATAGGCTTCATGATAATATATGGGTTTTCTCTTATACAACATACTAAAGCTGTACAGTGGACGGAAACATTGCTGATCAGTTGCTAAATCCAAGCTTTCCCATTTTAAGGAAACAACTATTTATTCCAAGTGGACTATTTCTCATCTACTGTCACCACTGTCACAGGTAACATGATAAAAGCAACGTTCAGCCAGTGAAAAAGAGCATTACACTTTAAACTACTCCACCAAAAGTGCAATTTTGTCAGTTTTATACTAGACTTGAAACTTTTTTTAATAGCTCAAACATTTCAGTATTTCCTTTCCAAATCTCTGTGTAAGCTATTTGCATAATAAATATTTTTATTTAGTAGAAATCCAGAGTCGAGCCAATATAAAAAAAAAAATCAGTGTAGGCTAACACAGAGTTTTAAATCCAACATTCAAAGCTCCAGATGAAAAGAATCTGTGGAAAAAAACCCACCCAAACATCCTCCCACCCCACCCCCTGGCTCTAGAACAATGCTTCAGATAAGACATGTTTTTAAAGCAATACTGCAAAGCTGCCAGAGAACACTGCACGATTTCATTATGTGCCAAGAGATGCAGAAGTTGCACAAGGTTCTCTAAATACTTTAAAGCGCAGGCGTTTTGTTTTATGCTTGAATTAATGACGTACTGATATTTTTCAGCTCAGAGAAGCCATGGTGTAAGTACATAATTAGTTACAATTACAAATCTGTACAGTTTGATGCTCTATAACATATCATGACTACCACGTGGTATTAATGATTACAATAGTGCAACAGTCTCCCTAAAGCTAAGCTGCTTCTGCTTTATCAAGCAAAGACCTTAACACCAGCCACAGGGCAGCAATGCAGACAACCCATCACTTTCAGTTGTCTGTAAATTACTGAAATATAGATCAGTAAATTCAAATGCCAAGTAAGGAGCAATAGGAAATAATGTTTGTTCCCACCGTTATTACAAATAAGTTAATATTATCTGAAATAATAGACATTTTCTCCAATTTGTTTATATGGTTAATAATAACAACTTATTCTTTCTGTTTGGACAGTGATGTGCTACTGTATGACAAAAATGAATTTCAGATTTTTTTGTGTCCTTTTCTCCCGATTTCAAGAAGTCTTTTCAAAGATGTAAAGAGTAATGGTGCAGCTAGGCTGACAGAATCTGCTAAAAGCCTGATAAAGCAGCTTAACCAGCAATCTGGCCCACTGATTTCAAAAAAAAGCTATTTCAGGTAGCTCTGACATCAGCACCTGCTTTGAGCATGAAAGGAGAAGCGTGATGTTACTAGAGATGTACATGCTTTATCCCCTTCAGCAGCCCACCTCACAGCAAACACCAGGGCACATTGCATCCCTACACTCTCCTCCCTCCCACTGAGTTCCCAGCATCCCACCAACTCTCTCACTTCGGAATTTTGATGCCTGGGGTCCAAATCCTGCCCCATTCCCTCACCATCCAAATGGTACTGTGTGTACTACGGGCACATCCATGCCCTCCTATGACTCTCTGCATCTGCTCTTACCCCTTGCATCCACGAGGAATTATAAGTACACCAGTATATCCAAGTCGACAGAGCAGGAGACTAAAGATAAGATATTGGCTAATAATTTAAAATTTATTGCAACAACAGGCTGAGAGGCGATTGCTTGAGACTGGTTTCCTAGAAGGCAGATGCCATCCCCCAGGAGTTTAGATTACAGACAAGAGCAGAGGAACAGATCAAGACCTATAACCGGTACTTGAAATCTCAAGCATTTGCACAGAAACTGCTATAAGACTACAGGTATTTACACAGATTGTTGTGCATAGCAGTAAGATTGCCACTTTCAGCTAAATATTAACTAAATAGGAAAAAAGAACATGCGCCCTCCCCTCTATTGTAATCCTCTGAATATTCCAGAAACTCTGGAACAGAGCTTACAAACTTTACTAAAAGTAAAATTTTACTTTATGAAAAGTAACTCTACTAAGAGTTAACTACTAATATTTTGAAATACACATAATAAAACTGAATACACTTAAAACATGTAAAGTTCTAGGGTGGATGTATTTTTTTGTTTTATAGTGCGGAGTTTTTTTAACGTTTTTGCCACGCCACAGAAGAGATTAAAAATCCAACATAATGCCATACAGTAATAATTAGAAAATGTACATGATTCTGAGCATCATATTAAAAGTCGGGTCTGAATGTCTATTGTGCAGTAATGTCATTAACTTCATAGCAGTAAGAGTACATCTCTGAACCTAGTTTGACTCACTAGCAATTTCACTAGTTCTGCCATAAGTACATACCCAAACAATAACTCCATCTAACAAAATAAAATACTTCTCTTGTTGAGAGCAGACAGTCTCTGAGAATAGCTTGGCACTCACCCCAGTTAGCTTTATTACCAGAAATAAACTTTATGAAAGATTGCTATACATAAAATAGACTCTCAGCTGCTCAAACAGAAGATCAATGGGACTTGTGATAAGAGATTAACTTGGCAATCAGACACCCAGTAGTAACAATGTTTCAGTGGCTTTCTTTTTAAACTACTCTAACAAAACACAGATGCTACAGAAAGACTCCACGCCATTTTAACAGCAAATAACATTTACACATATTTCATAAAACTCAGATGCAGAAGGTAAATGCAATTTATTCCTCCAAATGGAATGTCCCCTATAAAAAAACCTAAAGCCATAATGTTTGAAGGGATTTCACACTTGTGCCTGGACTGCCCATGGAATAAGTGAACTGCTTCATTTGAGGGTAGTTAGGTTACAAAGCATCTGAAAGGAAGAAGAGTTCAAATACAGCTTAGGAAAAAATGGACATGTGGTACACCAGCTCCAAGGCAGAAAAGCCAACACAGACCAGAATGAAGTACAACACCACAAGTGTTTCCTCTGTTCTGAAATTCAGAGAAGAGATCCAGCTATGTTGTCAGAGGCTTGATTAAATAATTAATTTTACTACAAAACCTAAATTATCAAGCATTCCCCTGCCTTCTGGAAGTGTCATTTATACTGACAGGAAAATGAGTAAGTATATTTAAAAAAATAAAGGTCTCACCTAAACAGAGAAAACCATAACATTTGCTCTGTTACGTCAAACAACTGCCAGCCTGAATATGTGTTTAGAGGACTTTTTATCTCCATCCATATAATGTCCACTGTGTTACTGAAACCAAAGGGAAGCCACAAGAAGCATTTGATAATATCCCTAAACCAGCTAATTTTAACTTGCACAAAAGTAAGATAAATCAAACAGTGGCAGAATTTGCTGTGCTGCTACTAGGTGATAAAATTCTGTAGTGAGAATGTGTCAGAAACAATTTTACCAAATAAATTGTTTCAAGCAAGGCTTCCTTTATGAAGGTAGTAATATACTTCTTCCCTAACTTCCTTTGATAAACACAGCTGCATTTGCTAAGATTTTTAGAGAATTTAGAACCCCAGAATGTAAGCTGTAACTCCAAATGGAAAGGGTACCACGATGGCCACAGGAACAAAAGAAATACTATTTACACAGAGTAACTAGGGCCACTCCAGCTTTTCAACCTGTGAGTATTGCAACGGACAGGGTGTGAACCCCAGAGCTGAAGTAGTAGTTTCAATACAAAGAAATACAAAATACATTCTGTAGAAATATAAGCAAGAACCAGGAAGAACCCACTGGGTTTTATCTGTTTGTTCCATCCCAAATGAGCCAACTGGTGGGAAAAAAAGCTGTATAGCAGGAGAAGATGATTGGAATAAGACCCACAGCTGCAGTTTTGTGCTGTCAGCAGTAAGGGACTGGCTGGGCAGCACACGGCTTTCCTCCCATTCCACCTCTGCCATCGTGCAAAGATGGACAAGGAGCACCAGGTTAACACACCACACCTACAGCAGCACAACAGGCAAGACCCTGCTTCCCTTCCTTGGGGGGAAGGAGGCAAAGCAAGCAAGGGAAACCCCCAGGGTTGAGCTGAGAAGGAGAAAACCAATTCCTCTGCGAATCACGGGGGGCCACAAGAAGATGATCTTGTGGAATGTCAAGCATGCAGCCTTTTGCCAAAGACAGAAGAGAAGTAGCAGCCTCTATTAATAATGGAAGAGGTCCAGGCAGACTTTGCTGCAGCTTAGGGCACAAAACATGCTTTCTTTGGTTCTCTAGGGACAGATGAAATTATGAAACAGAAACCAGGAAGACCTAAAAAAGCAATCTCATAAAAAAAATTGAAGATCTGAAAACCATTTATCTAGAGGTAATGTATCAATCTCCAGTTTCCTGTCTGAAAGGCACCAATTGAATCTTCACTCCTACAGTAGTTGCATGAACAAATCCAAGACTTTAATTAAAATTCAAAGTAATGAATAGTGACTGGCCATGCAGCTCTCCATCAGGATCACCCAGCTAAAAATATACATCATTGTGGCAAGTGATCTTTGTCAGGCTGGTGTCCCCTTTCCTCCACTTTTCCCAGTTCTCATTCCTGGTTCTTCTTGCCCGCCTCTGCTTGCCATGCTGCCAGATAAGCCACATGAGCTGTGTTACACACTGCGCTCCACAGCGGATCTGCTTACAATAAAAAAAAAACAGATGAGGAGGGAAAAGGCTGGTTGTGTTTAAGTAGACTCCCACACAGATTCAGTTTATTTCATATTCAGAAGAGCAGTACCTCTGAGAGGATGAGGAGCAGCTAGGGTCAATAAACTTCTCAAAGAAGCTTTTTGTCCTCAAGCCTGTTTTCTTTGTGTCTCACCACCATAACAAAAGAAATACAGGTGCACCACATGGAAACCCATCCTTTCTTCCCTCCCAGCAAGTCTCTGAGCTCTACAGGTGAGGGATTCCACACTTGCACACGTCTTGAGGCAGCAGAATTGAAGAAATGAAGAGTCCTGGATGCCATACACAGAACAAGAGGCACACATCTCTCCTCTGGATCACATCTCCTCACTTTCCAGTCCTGTATTTGAAACTGTAGCTTGACTGTAAATGATAATACTGGGAGCTATCAATTTCTAATATTACAGATATTAAGTAACTAAGCTGGAGTCTTGTTGTACTACATCTCAGTAGACTCTCTTTCAAAAGAAAGACTTGAAAACTTTAAAAGACATCCTTGTTAATACAACTACTAAAAACATACTTATGTTTTAAAGTTCTCTTACATTTCTATTACTGAGTTTTAGCCTCATATTTGGAGTAGTTCCTGGATCCCTAAAATTCCAAAACCAATCTTTAATACTCTAACTTAGGCCTTTATAGAGCACTTGCCAGCATGAAGGAAACTGCTCGAATATCCTAGTTTACCAACTGTTTTTTACACTCAGCATGTCTCAAGGGCACTGAGGTTCATAGGACAAGGTAATAATTTTATTACAACAGAAGATATAGCTGAGGGTGGAGGGGGGAAAACATATACATTTTTGTTAAAACTTAAAAGTTATGAGACCCTCTCCAACTCCTGCCCTACCGCATGAGAATGCAACAGCAAGCTCATGTGGATCAGAGAAGCAAACTTCCTCTTAAAGGACAGAATTAAGAACCATAAATGCTAAATAAACTTAACTAGTTACCTATGCAGTCATTATTATTGATAGATTAATTTCAACAAAGGCAAATGCCTAGAGTTCTGCCTATTAGTATTTCCCACTGCTCACAGGAGATCCATCCGCAGTACATTTCTCAGCAGTTTTAGGTAACCTGAAGCATTCAAATCTCCTCTCTAGTCTAATCATCAACATAGCGAAACAGACTGAGAGATTTAGAGATTTGAAGGCAGAAGGAACCGTTGGGATCCCAGAGCTCTTCCAGTAAGCCTTGACAAGTCTTCCTGCATATACAGAAAAATTTAGGCTTCAGGTATGCAGCTTTATATTAGAATGCGTTCTACTGTATGCATTGCAGACCTTAAAACAAAGCAGCTATTGCTTCCCAGTCCCATGACAGGTCTACAGCAGCCGGGCCTTTCTGCATCAGCCCATCCATACCCTGGAACGTATCGAGGTGTCATCTCGTAGTCCAGTTTTAAACAAAGTCCATCTGATTGTGTTGACACGCAGACCAGTTCCTCCTCTTGGGAATCAGTCACCTGAACTGCAAGAACTGTTGTCCTTCTGGCAGAGATGAAGGATAAATGAAATCCTTCTGCTACGCAAAAGCAGAATATTCTAACACAAAAAGAAGAGGCCAAGAAATTGAATGCATTTATAGTTTCAAAGAACTTGGCCCACAAAATTCTCCAAAATCTTGAAATCAGTGACAGAAAACGTGTATTCGACATTTTAAGACTGGTCCACGATACTGAGTCCACTACCACAAGCTTCATCCCTGAGAGCTGAAGATTTAGAAAAGACATCCTGAAATTACTATTGGAGGGAGCTTACACACTCTCCTTCATGAGCAGGAGGATGGCTTTTATCAGTGTTATAGGAAAAACAAAATTAGGAACTCCAAAGCTAATCCTCGTCCTCCCAGAGGTTTACTACCCAAACTCGTTTATAAATTAATAGGCAGTCAGACCCTTTGAAGTTCGCTTTCCCTTCTCAGACAGAGGTTTCTTTCATGAGATCCATAAAAGTCCAGATAGCAAAGAAGTGGGAACAGGTGCCAATGCTCCAGGTTCAAACTCTGACTCTAAGCGTGGATCTTCTTTCTCCCTGTAGGTTTACCTCTCTTTAGTGCCCTGTTATTTCCTTAACATGTACTATGTTTCATTATTACGGGAGAATTCCATACTAAAGTCATTTTTTTCATCTCCTGTACACTTTCTTCCTCTCCTTCTCTTCCATCTAATCTCCTCATTTTTCATTCTCAACAGTTCATCCATCAGTCTTGCTCCCATGTCAGCTTGCCACAGCACTACTCAACATACCTTCAAGTTTCATCCTCAAAATACATCTATTTCTAATGATATTTTAACTAATACCCAAGAAGATATTAGGCATATCAAATCCTGCAAAAGGACACACGCAAAAGACTGACTTCCATTGTCTACATTTGCTGTTCTCCTCATTGCACCAAGCTTCAGGACTTGACTCTGACAACACGTTCAGTCTCAAAGATTAAGAAGCAAGAGCGTAACGCATGCAAACCTAGTATAAATGTGTGACAGGAACTGGGTGGAGGGTTTCAGGGAATAGAAAAAACTAAGTACCTAGGGATCAAGAAGCTTCAGAGACAGTAAAGAGCAGAAAGCCCGTGGGAAGTACGAAAAAGTCCATTTTTCTTTCTAAAAAGGGACTTTCTCTTAATTACTAACTGCTGCAGAATCTATTAGCAATAGCTAAGAGTCATGTATGAGAGCTTTAAACATTTTTTAAAAACAAAGTGACTTGCTGCTGGCTCCATATAGTTTCTGAGATGCTGAACACCAGGAAGGAAGACAAACAGGTGGTCAGTAAGTCAGAAGAAACACTGAGCAGAAGAGAAGGATACAGAAAGGGACCAAGAGACTCAACAAGAATTTGGCATCACAAAGATGTGACAGACTGCTGAAGCTTAAGTGTATAAGGCTAGTGGCAAGAGCACACATGACATCACAGGAAAGACGTGTTTTAACACGTGGAAGGAATCAGGGAGGCACAGAGGGCTGGAAAACATCTGCTGATCTCTTCCAACATCCATATCCTAGCCTCCTCCCTTACTTGGGTGGAGTCATGTTTTTACAAATAACTAATATAAACAGCTCTTCAGTGAAGCACAGAAACACCTGCGACAGTACATGGCACTGTCCTGACAGCATAACTTAGACCTTGAAAGCAGTGCCACTCTCTCAGCTTCATACTGTACCCTTTGCTGAGACTCCATGTGGCAGTAATGCAGCTGCACCACTGCGGTTCCGCAAGGCGTGACGGGCACGGCTGATAACTGTAGTGAAAACATCCACCTCTATCTGAAAAGCTAAGTAGATAATTTGTTGTATGAACTATTTTGTATAACCTTTAAAAGTCATTATGTATTTATACAAGAGGCATGCCCTGAAAACACTCAGAGCTCAGTTTTGGCAGTAGTGTACTAACACAATTTCATTACTGCTTATTACCATGTATGCCAAGTCCTGGGTCACATGAATCTGTGCCAGTATCAGAGTTTCTCTTGCAGCAAAGTCTCAGAAGATTACAAAAACATTTTTTATGAATGAGAACTGTTTTATAATATAAAATCATGGAATCGTTAAGGTTGGAAAAGACCTTTGAGATCATGAAGTTCAACTGTCGGCCCAACACCACCATGCCTACTAAAGCATGCCCTGAAGTACCACATCTATGCAGTTTTTGAATACCTCCAGAGTTGGTGATTCCATCACTTCCCTGGGCAGTCTGTTCCAATGCTTGACCACTCTTTCAGTAAAAATGGTTTTCCTAATGTCCAATCTAAACCTCCCCTGGTGCAACTCTAGGTCATATCCTCTCATCCCATCACTTGCTACTCGCTACCCATCTCACTATAATCTCCTTCAAGACAGTCGTAGAGAGCAATAAGGTCATCCCTTAGCCTCCTCTTCTTTAGGCTACACAGCCGCAGTTCCCTCAGCTGCTTCTCATAAAACTATATAAACTTCATATATTTATAAATCTTCATATATATGAAGATATAAAACTTCACATGTACATGGGAGCATAATATTTATCACCATCCTTCCAAAGACCAACAAAGACAAACTATGCCGTACGGAAAAGGTGTTTCAGCAGCACCATTTCATTTTTCACTAGTACATTGTGTCAGTGTAGTGGAATAGAAAAGGTCTTTATATACTAAATACATTTTAAATACCCTTCTTAAAACCTGAGCACAAGCACTTTGCAAAAACTATGGAGAAAGTAGTACTTGTGAAGAGGGAAACCAAAGGGAATAAAGGGAAACCAAAAGCTGAGCCAAAACATGGTCTCTGTATGATGGTAGTAACGGAAACTTGGAAAAGAGGGAGTGAAATACTGTCCCTTCCCCCAGGCAGAGCTCCTCTGTGCCATGGTCTGTTCTGCAGCAAGCTCAGGGTAATATACTTCCAGCTGGCAGTCTTAGCTGGGTGTATGCTGTGTTCAGTGTAGCGTCTCTGTACATTAGTGCATGCACAGAATACAACTGCAGAAGTTAGTCTGTGTGAGAGTTAGTTCAGAGAGTACTTCTATGTCAACATTCAGGTATCTATTTGCTCCACTTTTGTATCTTTATGGAAAGATCACACAAACTGCATACACACCAGCATGCAAAAACCTTGAAAATGTCAGCTGTAACTCCATTTTAAAAACAAGGCTATGTTCCCTGGAAAAAAGCACAAACTTAACATTGTTTTCCTAAACAAATACCCATTTCTATCCAAATTATGCACAACCAAAAAGCTGAAAAGTTCTCCTTGAGCTGAAATAACAGTGAAATTAAGGTTTAGAAGTGTAACTGAAATTTTCATACCCTGGGGGGATATCACTTGTGCTCAGAGGTGACACACTATTTTTAGGACCATGACACAAGCTGCATTACTTCTAGTACATTTTGATCGAATTTTCAGAGTTAAACACTTGCCGCTCACATCGAGTACAACTGCTGCTCTAAATGCTCAGCAATGTTAGGAGTCCATTCCCTCAAGGTTTGTTTTGTTTGAGAAAAGCTTCAGTTAAAAGTTTCAGCGTGGAATCTATATAATCTTTGATTTGCATTTGGTAGGAGAAAAATCACCTCTCTTTAGTCTCTAGTTACATGCCTCTATTATGACCTATTCTAAACTTATCTCCTGGCATAGCAAACGGAATTTCACTAAATGCATAGATAGATATTGGACACCTTGTTTCCACTTTGAGCTCAGAATGAAAGGTAACACTTACCCCTAGTAGTATGACATTAAATCTAGAGTAAGTTTTGTATTTCCATTCCATGTTTTACTTCCTCACACCCCTTTCTCTCCATCTACCCGTCTCCCAGAGAACAGCAGAGGCCTCTGCCTCTTGCTGGGTAGCCTATTCCGACAGCTGAGCCACAGGAGGTGCAGCACTAGACAGATGGAAGGGGAACAGTGCGTAGTAAACCTGCCAGCTATTGGAAAATACATTTTAGATCATGCTGTTTAACTAAAGAAACCCAGAGAAACAGGAAAAAAAACCCATCACATTAGTGACAGTTAAAGCAGTTAGTGAGAGAATCCTGTTTCCTAGGAAATATTGTATATTTGTGCACCAAAGAACTACATACAGTACTACCAGCTCCAAAACATTCTTATTCCAAAATTTATGACTTGGTAAAAGATTGTTTGAATAGCTATCAACTTAATCACTAATTTTTATTTTTAGATAAGTGCACAAGATTTTATAGCCACAAAGTATACAGCTCATGCTGCTGATACAGATTGCTTTAAAGAAGAAAATAAAATACTTACCACAGTGGGGTTACCACTGCTGATCAACTGGCTGACTTCATGAAAAATGCTTTTGCAGTCGATTGATTTGTCTAGTGATCCCCGTTTCACTATCACCGCTACGGCTAACAGAATCTGCTCCCGAACGTACTTTTGAAGGCTGTAAACAACATTGCAAAAATATGTTTGCAGATAAGCTGACAACTCTACAGAAGTCAATTCAGTATTAAGAATGGAAGACAAATCATTGTTGAAACGGGCTTCCACTGCTACCCTTGGGAAAAAAAAGACAACCCAGACTTTATGCACAATGTTTTTTCTATACTTACTTAGGCCTTTGTAAGACATAGGTTAGAAGGAATGTTCGCAGTGACTCAATGCTAGTTTTTTCCAATAGAATCCACTCTCTTACAACTGCTTCCATTATCGCTGTAGCAGCTTGAAAAAGGACATAGTCCACTTTACTAGTTTCTAGGAGGAAAAACAAAGGCAATTGGAGTATCAGAAGACCTACAGGTATTTAGCTTGTACATATTTCTAACAAAACCCCCCAAATTTACTATTAATTATTAAATGGAATTTTATTGGTATGAAATTAGAAAAAGAATTTACACCGCAAAAGGGAGGGGAAACCAATAGCCCAATTATCAAATTGTCTAATGTTGAGTCAGAGACTCAGGAAAAGAAAAAAGTTGACTATATAAGGATACTGGCCAAGATTCAAAAATATGAATGCTAGCACAACTGTGGAATAGACTAAAATACAAATGACAGATTTAATCACAACACATTAAGATATCAATAAATTGTCAGAAGATTCTTCTGTCATTTGTGTGTCTGGAACCAACAGTGCCTGAAATTATATGTATTTTATGGATGGTAATGAGAAGCAAGTCCATTTACACATAAAGTTAACTTTTTGTTCAATTATTACAACAAAAGTTTTACAGACTGGTGCTTATAAGTTTTTCTAGATTATGTTCAAGCTTCTGTATTTATCTTGAGATAATCAAAACAATTTTCTAACGAAGTTTAGGAATTGCTAGTCCTTACTATCTGAATATCTGATCACTTTGTAATAGATGCACTGAAGAAAGTAGAAAAAGATCTTATGGAAAAAGGTGACTGACCGTGTGACCACAAAACAATTTATGAAAAAAAAATGGAATTTGAATTTAATTTATATGACTACAGGAAACTACAGAGAATTTGTTGTTGTGGTTACTTCACTTTTAAAAGTTTCAACTTAGAAAGAGCAGGTAGTATCTCAATGGCCAGTTTCAAAACATTCTGAGCTCTGAAGAAAACAGAAAAAGCATTCAGAAAGCTGTAGCCACGGGGTGGAAAAATTATCAAATATGAAATGGTAAAATAAAATTCCTGAACAAGAAGCAGAATTTCAGCCATGGTGAGCAACCTGTCAGGAACAGAAAAAAACTGGGTTTATTCAAGAAAGCCTCAGTCAGGGATGACAGGCTTTAAATGACTACAAAACAAACTTTCTTCCCCGATTATATACACACTCAAGGTCATAATATATACTTCCCTTACATGCAAGTTCTATATCCAAGATAGCAGCCAATTTGCTTAAATGTTTTTAAGTAATTTAATCAGGCTCCAAATCTAAACCCTCCATAAGTAAACATGCTTAAATCAAAATAAACTACCTTTAAATATGTTTAATTTGGAAAACTAAGTAACCACTTAATTAAAAGATTAATGTGTATGCCTAATACACACATGAAAGTGAGACAGATTATTCCCTCATGGAAATTTTAATTCTGGCGTTTTCTGCCTTCTGGGCCTTTGGCTTTTCAACCTGTACAAAGCTCATACAAAAAGAGAATGCTTTAAAAAAAAAAAGAGAGGATGGAATTTCTCTTTTGCGTCAAGTACTGCAGATGCACAACTGCAATCATTAACAGCACAGACGTCCAGCGCTCGGTGTAAGCTTATAACTAGTCTGAGCACCATTATCCTCTACATGAAGTTACTAAAGAAAGACAGGACAAGTTTTGCCAGTACATTTAAGAGCTATAAGCTTACAGCAGAAGAACGTAGAGCCTCATGCTTTCTGGGTTCAACTCTAGGTTTCTAAAGAAACTGTACAGCAGTGGTTGCTCCCCTTTTCCTTATGCTCCTCATCTCCACTGCTCTACCTGTATCGCTTGTACACTCTTCTTCTATGAACACCATCAACATCCTTGTTATCTCTACCTCCATTCTAGTTCATGCCTTGACCTTCTTCCTGTTTCTTTTAAATGCATCAGCTATGCTCTTCTGGTTCCTACCCATCCTTACCTGCACATATCCCTTCAGTACACTTGAACTCTCTTACTCATCATGAACAGATTGCTTCCTTTCCTGGTTCCTGATTTCATAATCCATCTCCCCCTTCTCACCTCACAAGAGTTATTCAGCTGTTCTTTCAGACCAGACTGTATAAACACTTGCTCACAAAGCACCAATCTCGTGAGAAGTCTCTCAGTTTAAGGTCTCAGGATCACAATTGCCTACTGGAGAAATCACTGCCACAAAAAAAACCTGTTCCACGTGGAAACATGCTGGTTTCTCAATGGTAACAGCACATGAGCAGTTTAAGGATGTACTATTTCTAGACACTCAAAAGGTGTTTAAGAGAGGATCACATTCCTTCCAACCAGCCACATTTCAGAAGAAAAAACACCAATGAAAACGTCTGCAGTGATATTTCATCATTAATGCTAAATTGCATTCCCTTCTTTGAAAACAAGATGTCATGACGTATCCCTTAGCACAGATAGTACTACTAGGTATTTATTTCATAAGTTTCTATTACTTCTGAGCAGTGACAAATACATCACTTACAAGAGACCAAAACGTTCTGCAAAGTTACTTAAGTATGTGCTTTTGCCCCCTTAAAATTCCCTAAAAATCAATGTGAAAGTATCAATTTTGCACACCTGTAAAACAAAAGGTGTGGTTACAGTCTTCAGGCCTAGATGAAGTACTAACACAACACACTAAAACTAGAAGACATTTATTTGTGTTTTGGTTGGTGAGTGGGTGTAGGTAAGGAACCACAGGTTGGTTAAACTATCACAGGATAATTTAACAACACGGTAGTAGGTCCGCAATACTGATATCACAATAGTCATATATTGTATATCTCTAATCCAGCAAATTTAAAAATTATTCTTAAAAAATTACTGTGGAATGAATGAAGCACGAAAATAATATCTTAAATATAATTCCAGTATTTCTTTGTTCATTCTGGAAATTTTTTTTTGTGGTTTTGATGCATGCTCTCATTTTCAAGGTTTTCCTCACCAGGTTTCCGAGTCAGCTTTCACTGAAACTTCCCCCTTGCCTCCCTGCCAAAACTCACACCTGGTCAGTACAGTGGTGCTGAGCAGGAATCTTACGTGCTTACTGTTCCTACAATTTTCAGATGATTTAGCTACCAAAGTCTAAAATGTCTCTATAGTGCCTGTAAGAACAGATTTGGTATTAAAAACTTGTAACACAACCATATTTACAACATTTGCATTAAATCTCAAGAAATTTCTGATAAAAGATGATACCTACCTACATCTTTTATTTCTCCACAGATATAATCCCAAAAACTTTGAATCAATGTTCCACTACTTCTACGACTTGGACAGAGACTTTTCTAACCAACTTTTTTTAAAAAAATAAACACAACAGTTGGGCTTTTAACAGCAACTTACTAAGACATTCAACCTGAAATAAACTCTCACCACTCTGAAAACTTCAGCACCACTGCAAAATCTGACGAAAGTATACGAAATTGCATCATTGGTTGACTCAATGGAAAGTAAGAAGCCAAGTAATCACACTACAGGCAATTCTACAAGCTCCACAGATTAGATAATGTAGCAGAGGAAATCTGAATCTATTAAACCATTTAGGAACTTCGCTACATGAAGTTGCGTGTTGCAGACTTTAAAGTTGCCAGAAACAAAACCAAAGGGCAGCAATAGCCTTCACCCTCCCTTAAAAATCCCTTCATCAGAATGAAAACTACTGTTCATATTCCCAGCTGCTAAACAACAGCACAGTTCCAGTTATTAAAAACAGATAAATGCTCAACTTATTAAAACTTACCTAAAATGTGTTTGCAAACAGCAAATGGTGATTTTGATTTTCTAAATGATAAGAATATGTGCTCAGCATGTTGGCGTTGTTCATTATTGACCATGGAAGGTGGTGCCTGAAAGAAAAAAAAAGGAAGTTATTCAACTAAAAATGCACCCTGATTGTAAATACATGTGAGTAATATCATAAACTTACAAATATTTGCCTTGTTAAACATCAAAATCAAGTATCACTTGGTAAATCTGCCTGTCTTCCCAGTCAGGGTCTCTTCTTATTACCACCATGTATTTATTGTTGTGTACATGTAAATGTGAATAAGTCATTAGGCAGAAAGTGAAAAATTCTAAGTATTGTGCTCCTAAGGTAAATTCTGAAGAAAGACAGAAGTCATATCTACATTCAACGCAGTTCTTTTTCTACTCAAACCAGAAATATCACTGCACACCATGGTCAGACATAGAAACAAAGCACTGTGTTTTGTTTAGTTCTACACTTGTTTTAATATATGCATAATACATTCAAAGGATTAAAAATCATGACTATGAATACGTTCTAAAATAAAGTATTGGCAGTAGCATACTACCCTCTAGTGTTACATATTAAAGTTGACATCTTAAAGACTGAGCGAGGGCTTGAATTTGAAAGAGGAGTCAGGGGATGGCTACAGCGGTTCTCCAGGTGCCTACATTCATCCTCTTATATCCCCATCCCCTTACACCATGGCTACCTTGGCTGCTTATGTCACACCTGCTGCCCCATCTGCTGAAAATCAGCTCCATGGTGTTTTCTACCTGAAAATCAACCATAGGTAAAGCATGACACAAAGCAGGAACCTGGATTATTACCAGGTGGGATATTACCTACAGAGCTTAGATGAGAGCTAACCACCTCACCACCTCATCGAGCAATCTTGACATCCTGCCCTCCACTGCTCCACAAGGTAAAAACAACCCTACAGAAAACATCAGCTACTCAGACCAAAACCCTGCTCTCCCCTTTTGCCATTAATACTCTCCAGTTTCTGCTATTTGGGATTTATCTGAACAAGCACATGGTACAAAATATATTTACAGGCGATTAATACCAGAAGGCAGCGTAAGTTGAAGTTATGCACCTTTAGAAAGGAACATGCATGTATGGAAAGACTGCAGAAAAACTACAGAGCCAGATCAAGGTGACAGAGGATGTTATCAAACTGCAGCTGAACTTCCAAACTCAACTACTGTCCCTGGTAATCTGAGAAGAACACATGCACCATGTATCTTTGGTTTTGTTTTCTACCTGCTGCTTAGGGAATAAAAGTACAAAGACCTTAGCACAGAGACCAAGGAGTTTAATTGAAGATAAATATTTTCCAGTAAATAAACTACACCAATTCTGATTTAATTCTTTCACCCATGACAAAACACAGACAACAGAAGTTTCAAATATGACCTAATAAACAGTTCTGCTGCTTCTTACACACCAGATTTCTGACACTCACCAATTTCTAATGCAGATAATATGAATGCCTTGGAAAGAGAGCAAAAAAAGGAGCGGAAGAAGGTGGCTGCAAAAAAGCCTCTTGAATACAGAATAAATGCTCTGTCCCTTCACAAACCTTCTCTGCTATGGCCAATTCAGCGCAGGACCTCCTTGGACAGCCACTTGAATGTATATAGGACAGCTCAACTTACCAGTTCGGGGCACAAGCCAGCGTTTGTCCATGCCCCCTTCTGGGTAAGGCAGCAGCTCATGTTAGATTGTGCACACACGTAGATGGCAGCTGCCTTCAGTTCAAGCCTGTCTTCCATGTGCTGAGAGCAGTGTCTCAGGGTTTATGTCAGCAGCCTCCGCACAGATGCATGCACAGAAAACCTTTCAGATATTTGGGATATTATGCACTGCTGAACAACTGCCATGAAAATGAGCTCCACGGTAGTACCCAGACACTGGGCTTCAGCAACTCCAACCCAACGCAGAAATCCAAACTTTTCATAGAATCATTAAGGTTGGAAAAGACCTCTAAGACCATCAAGTCCAACTGCCAGGCCAACACCACCATGCCTACTAAACCTTATTCTGAAGCCCCACATCTACATGCTATTTGAACAATTCCAGGAATGCTGACTCAACCACTTCCCTGGGCAGCCTGTTCCAATGCTTGCCTACTCTTTCAATAAATAATTTTTCCTAATATCCAGCCTAAACCTTCCTTGGCACAACCTGAGGCCATTTCCTCTTGTCCTATCACTTGTTACCTGTGAGAAGAGACCAGCACCTGCCTGGCTCGAACCTCCTCTCTGGGAGCTGCTCCACTTCCCCAGACTAAACAGCCCCAGGTCCCTCAGCTGCTTCACATAATCCCTGTGCTCCAAATCCTTCCCCAGCTCCACTTCCCTTCTCTGGACACACTCCAGCAGTTCAATGTCCTTCTTGTACAGAGGGGCCCAAAACTGATCCCAGGATTCAAGGCGCAGCCTCACCAATGCCGCAATCCCTTCCCTGGCCACACTACTCCTGATACAAGCCAGGATGCTGTTGGCAAATTTAAACTTGTAAAGCAGCAGCCTCACTGAACTGGGGCACATGACTCTTCGGTGTTAAAAACAACTCTCCTGCGTGCAGCCAACCATCAGCAGGTGCTGTTGCTGATCTCTCATGCTTTCTGCAGCCTGAAGGACAGTACCCTCTGTGGGGACTCTACCTATGCTCACTGCAGCAGAGCCAGCTGTACTGAATGTCATAAGGCTATCTGAAGGAGGTTATAAAAAATGTAAGAATGCAGGAACAGTATGATACGTACTTCAGCCACTGCTATCACAAATAAACCAAATCCACCAACCAAAAAAAAAAAAACCCACAAACAACAGTCCCTGCTTTTTACCCCACTGTATGAGCAAGTGCTTCTGCAAATGCACAGAGAACCAGATCGGGGAAGTGATCACCAAAAAGCATCCCACCAAAGGTAGGTTATTTTCCTCCAGATCAGTCCACCAGCCTGGTTCCCCATAAGCCAGCACAGTACAGGACATAACAGCTGGCAACAGGCTACTTTTTTCAGCACTGATTACCATTTTACCTATAGCCTCAGTTGCTGTGCAATGCCATGGGAATACTCCCAAGTCAATGAAGTTTCATGAGAACTATGAATCAAATTTCTTGAGACAAGTGACCTCAATAACTCTCTGCTACCTAAAAGTGAGATCCCACTCCTCTATTGCTCTCACCTGCATGGTCTTGTCACATACTTGCATTACCTCTTCTATCAACTAGGCCATCCAAAAAAAGGGGGGAGAGGAGAAGGGCAAACAAGGGGCATTAACACTATTTGGTTACTTTAGTAAGCATCAAGAAGTCAGGCAAGTGCGAGAGCCAGTTCAGCAACGGGGAGAAAAGGAGTGGAGTGACACTGCCCTTTCAGCAGTTCTGACCTTGCAGCTCACAGCTCTGCAGTCTTGTGAAGCCTCCCTAATTACAGCCAAGTTAGGAGAAATCCTTTGGGTATAAGTGACAAAGCACAATATTTCGCAAGTCTGGGTTCATTTATAGTAAAAAAAAAGAGCAAATCAGGGCTTACCTGATCTTGAACTGATTTTGCACTAACAAAGCATATTTAAATTTGTTATATAGAAATCATATTTTCAGTGTTCTGTAACATTTACAAGCACCTTCAGGGACATCAGCAGCAAATTACTGCACCATTATACAAAAAGTCAGAATTAAAGCTTTATGGAAAATACCACCTTTATACTTACAATAACTAGCAAAAGAGACCTCTAACTCCACCTCATTTTAACACTTCTACTTCCCTGAAGTCTGATTACAGGTGAACTTCGGCACCTTGAAAAGGCACGTGACACACGTATTAATCCTGTATTAATCTTTAAAAAGTCACAATAATTTAGTAAAATTTTACATACTAAGAATCTCAAAACTGTCCCATATAGATAAGTGCAACAGGTAAGCTTTAACTCATACTATAACGCCACCAGAGGGAGCTTTAGCTCACAGTCTGCTGCATTCAACATGCAGTTATCTGTATACCACAAGTAAAATCCAGCTAACTTAAGTCTTTGAAGGAAAGCCAAATATACATATTCTGTGTATAAATTTCACATCACATGAACAGTGGTTTAGATGAGTCTGAGAGCCCTGGAAGCTGATGCCCAGAACTCCCTGAGCACAGTAGGGTTAGAACCATACCTCAAGTACCCATGGCACTGAGAAGGTCCCCCCAAAATACATACATGTTCACTGTTTTCTTTCAAAGTGTCTCCTTCAAACTCTTTACCATCCATCTTACAGTGAATTAAATACCAGTGTGGTAATGATCAGACTCCTTTGGCATCTTGAAACTATTTACAGCTATACCACTCTCCTTTTTGTACTGCCTGATGTTACCACTAACATGCACTTGCTCTCTATTTTGTCTTACAAGTTACCTATAAAAAGTCCTCCAGGACAGGGATCATCTTTCTGGTTTTAGCATAGCAAGATACTGCCCCATAAGAACAGAGTTCCTATATAACACCATATTATAAATAAAATCATACCCTTTCAGCTACCAAGGCTGTGTGGATACAGAATCGAAACAGCAGCAGCAGTGTCTACCAATCGGTTCTGGCAGAACCACTGACTCAGTAATTATTCACACAAGGGAAAGAAAACTGAAAAAAAAAAGACAGGACTAGAAACACTCCACCATACTTGTACTAATACTTTAAGGACCACTACATGTATCTGAAAGCCTGGACAACTAAGAAGAAAGTAATCTCTAATCTCTTCCCTTTCATGGCAACCAGTTTACAAAAAAAAAACCACAGATTTTTTTTTCATTATGTATGTCCTGCTACCACGAGTTTGAACAAAACGAAACAGAGAGAAAAATTAAGGTAGGGCATGTGATGATAAAACTGCAACAAAGCCAAAGCCAATAAGCACACGTTAGAATATGTAAAACCTGCACTTGCTTACAGAAATAACATGCTTTCTCTGTGTGGTTGTGAAAAACCTTTACTATGTTTTTTCTGCTCAAGGAAAATACATGGGAAAACCAAGGTCTTTGCTTCCCTTCTCACTCTTCTTAGAAAAACACAAACAATTGTGATGATTCTCCTCAAGCCATGAACAGTAAATGAGCCAGTGGGGAAAAAGTCTTTTTCAAAAAAGCAGAAACAATACACCTGTAACACCTCACAGTCAAAAAACAAGTGGGTGGGAAGATGGAGATTGATGTTCTCCACATTATGGTAAATTCAGGACCAAGTCCTCAGCAGTCAGCACATTTCTAATACTTTGGGATACAGGCAGACGGGGGCAGTTTGAAGGAACCTGTTGGCACAGGGCAGTCAAACAGGAACTGTCCAAATCATAGTGTTGTAGTTTCAGGTTTTTCAGAATTTTTTTCTCCCCTTGCCGACAGGCGGATAGGTGGGGGCGGGGCCTGGCCGGTCCGCTACGGGACCGGCCGCTCCGCTGGGACCGTGAGTTTCCCGGGGGGGGCAGCGTTACCGGGCACATCCCGGGAAGAGGAGCGGCTTCCGGTACTGAGTTGTCGCCGCGGCTCACGTGCAGTGCGGGGAGAGAGCGGCGTTCGGGATCATCAGCCCCGCGCCACGGGTTACAGCGTTGCTGTCTGTGCGGTTCTGTGTCTGGTTACATATATATTTTTGCAGTTGAGAACTGTTATCTTTTCCTATACAATTTCATATTCTCCTCTTGATTAAAGTCTATTAATTGCAGAGGGCTGTGGTGATTTTCTTGTGGGAGATATAACCCCAACAGATATCTTAGTTTTTCTTTTAAACTAAGACACATAGGTACAAACACATTTTTCTGGTGTAACATAACCATGCTCCACCTTTCTTTATGAAGACTGAATGCACAGGGAGTGACTACAGCTCCTTCCGTACATAAAGATTAAATGGTAAGTCTCTCAGTGTCCATCTCAGACACAGGCAAACCTTTCAAAAGTTGGGCAGTGATCTTCGATGGTAGGAAACGAGACAGAGAAAGCTCTTAACATCCTTTATTAGGCTATTAATAGCTTCCACTGACTCACATATCACCATACATTTGATTTTTCACTTTTTGTACATTAAAAAAGCCAATAAAATCAGCCCACTTTAAGGAGATAACCTATCTCAGCTTACATGGGTGTTACAGCAATAAGACAATCATTTTGGAAGGACAGGAACTGTTGTATAAAAACAAATCCCAAGTCAAGTTTTGCCTTCCTTTACTACTAGAGCAGATACTTTACAGAAAATCTAAATATAATTTCCATGCAATTGCTTTTTATTTCCAGAGTGGAACCTGATAAAAACAAAACCCACATTCAGCTTTCCATCAGAAACTGAAGTTCCTCCTCAATGAGTTTGAGGACAGCAACGCCCCTCTTACATCCTCCTTCTCCTCTTTCTTACCACCATGAGAATGTTACGAGAAAAACTACCACAGACAAAGCTCCAGCACCCTTCTCCTTACTAACAAAACAGAGGGTGTCCCAGCATTGTTCGTAACAACTGTCTGCTTCTGGCAATCTTGGTATAAGCAATCCACTGATCTGAAAAATGCATAAGTCAAAAATGCAACAAATCAACAATATTAAACTAACCAAACAGCATTGGGTCCTTGACAGCCTTAAGAGTACTGACAGGTTTTCAACTTGCTTTCCCATTCTTACTGCCTGCAATCACCCTTCTGTGCTGTGGGAAGATAAGGAGTACCTGATAAAGCAGCACCATTCCATTTCCTAAGTTTATACACTATTTTTTTAATCCAAAATAAACCATTTTTGTTTCTTTCTTATAGAAGACAGATTTCTCATTTCTAACTTTGATCTTTACTTCTGCTCCTCCCTTGATGGGACACCAGCTATTTAAATGATATTATTCGCTGATGCTACAACGATAGCACAACTGGGAATGATTAAAAAGGTGAAAAATCTAGCATACTTTACCTAGATAGAAACTTATTACACAAACAGACATTTAAAGTAAATTAAAATATTACTTCACAGTGAATACTCAGAACAGAAAAGTACATACGAGAAAGGGTAAGAGCAACTGTCATTTAGAAAATACACACATGTCTAGGAAACATCTGGTAAAGGTACAGGTGGAAAAAACAAGGGGCCTGGGGGTTTTGTTCTGTTTTAAATAGAAGTAGTACTTTAAGGACATGGTTTAGTAACAGGACAGGTATGGTTGGACTTTATGATCTCAGAGGTCTTTTCCAACCAGATGATTCCAATCTTCTATGCAGATTGAAAGCTACCTGTATGTATTCAGAACCATATGCTTAGTACATAAATTTCCTACCTTGGTAACATACCTTTAAAAAAATATATATATAATTATGAGTTGTCACGATGGAAAGCACCAAACAATGAAGGTAATAGAGACACGAAAAAGTCATCAAATGGGTTCCAAATGTCAGGTGCTCTCTTCATAAAACTGAAGTTGAAGTCATTGCATATTTACCAATAACAGGCTGAAGAAGTAACATCCTGTCCACATTTGAAGTGGTGTCTGCTTTCTTAGCTCTTTCCCTTTATTTCTGAAAACACTTTTTTGCTTTAAAAAAACCAAAAGTATAGAATCCCTCTTCAAGCAATTTTGATCAAGCAGTTTCACATTGATCGTCACAGACACACAAAATCCAACATTGTTTGATCATATGTTAGAAGTGACATCATTTTCCTAATGATTTTCAATGCTAGAGAATATTACTTGTCGGTCACTTGTGGACAGTGACAGTAACCTAAAATTAACAACTTCTAGCATTCAAGTGACATTATTACTAAAATTAATAATGGAATACATTTTTATTTAAGTATGATTTACTTAACCAGTTCACGCTGTTATCTCTGCAACATACTTTTGCTAAGAAAAATCCTGCCCATGATCTTGTATAAACATAATTAAAGATGGGATAAACAGTGTTTCACTCCTTGAAAAGTTTGCTAGAGACAGATTCTGATTTTTCACAGACTTTTGCTAGGGCAAGACAGCACTGAATACAACTGAATTCAGCAACTTCCTACAATTACACAGAGGGAAATCTGCAAATTATCATGCTGCAAAGAACAGTCATGTACTCCTCCAGACTTAAGAGAACAGAGAGAGAGAGCACCAGAGCGTTTTAAGCTGACACCCACAGTATTCCCACCTACAAAAAAAGGTTCCCTATGAACAGTACAGCCTAAACACTAGTAGGATTATGGAAAGGCAAACATGCCTACTAAGGGAATTCTCTTGGGTTTTAAAAAATAAGATGAAATTGGTTGTACCTGCTACAACTAAAGCCAAGAAGGAATTTTCTGGCCAAAGTCAGTGTCTATGTCTGCAAGTAAAGCAGATTATAAATGAGACAAGGGTAGAAATAAAGATCTGATAATTCCACTGAAGTGTGACTTCATAAAATTCACCACAAACTTTCCAAACTAAGCTTCCCCAAATACACAGGGGAATCTTGCCCTCCTTACAGTCAAGAAGTAAAATACAGCAGTTCCCAAGCGCTGGTCTTTGGGCTGTTATCAGCTTATGAAAAACCAATTAAACACGCGAGTAGTTCTTCCAAACATTGTCTGAACTCTGTGCTGCAGAGAGCTTGGAAGCTTAGCAGAGACAAGAAGAAGAAACTGAATCTCTATCAATACACAAGTATAAGCAAGAGCCCCCACTGATGGCAATGGCACTGCTGGGTCCGGACCTTGCTGACAGCCACCATCAGGCAAGGCACACTCAGAGAAGCAAGGAAGAAAGGAAGCCCAGATGGCTCGCCAACATGTCCCAGCAGGCAGGAAAGCCAAATAACAGTGAGGCATATGCAAAGGAGAAAGATCATGAGTGAAAATAAGAAGCATGTGCAGAGGAACACCATGTGATACTGATAACAGAGCTGAAGAGTATGGGCAAAAATAGAAAGAGAAAAAAATGGGGAAAAAAAATCAAATCAAACACCATGGTAAGCAATTTTTAACTCGTGTATACTGAATTTAGGACAGCTAAATCAGTTACTTAATCCATGTAAGCAACTGTTACAGCTGCAACATACCTAAATAATCAAAAGCCATGAAGTTTTAACTTACTGTGCTTCTCTACTAATATGCTCAAAGACTCCTAGAAGAGATTTCTGTATCTTAATTGACAAAAAAAACTTAAGATAATTAATTCCCAGCACAGTTCTGCTACATAGATGAGTTATACAAAAGAACCAGAATCTCAGAATAATGAGATTCCAAGTTCAACTCTACCAAAGTCACATCAAAGAACATGCCCCAAGACTGCATTGCCCTGACTTTGGTGCAGTCAAGTCACAGAGCTTTCATTCCAGTTTTACTAGTAACACTTGAAATTCTAAATAAGTTTTTTCCTACAACATTTCACAACACATTCAGTAGCTGTCACTTGCATAATTAAAATAGCTAATCAAAGAGACCTGATACAGCGGTCAGACACAGAGAACACTTTTGTTCTCAGCTATACACCCTATTTCTACAGCAGACACCGATACCCATCAACGCATGTCTGACCCACTCATGAAACAGATGCCACCAACCAACATTTCAGGCTACATGAAGATGCTCCGCTCTGCAGTGTTCAGCAACTGCTTCAGAAATGGATCAAACATTCCTGCCTCGGGCATTAGGCCAGACAGCAGTTTAGACGACTGATATCAATAGCAGCTTCTGCTGTCCAATTCAGATATGTCATTACATGACTGCCAGAGACTCAAGTAATAGCTAAGTTACTACAGAAATCCTAGCTAGAGTAATAAACAACTTCAACTCTGTTCTAATTACTTCCTTTACGCTAGCTTTTTGAAATAATTTAAAATATGCAGTAACTCCTCTTCCAACTTAAAAGACATCCAAGATTATTTTTGAAGATAAGTAGGAAAGACGCAGTAGATTGCTTCAGTCAGACCTGAAATACAGACATGGTGGAAATTTAAAGGCTTTCTGAACACAAACTTTGTTTGATTTTTGAAAAAAGTGGATATGATTTGAATTATTTAAACCCTGAAGTGCCCAGTATTTTTCAGTATATATTTGGAGCAAAAGCGTGACTGCTGCATGAATTACCTCCTACACATCTACTCACTCGAGTCTTGCTTTCATGCAAAGCCTTAACAATAGCGAGGGGAAAGGACTTTTTTTTCGTATCAGAGTTTGGTTTGCATTTTGGAGCTGAAGTATTTAATAAAGTCTTTTGCAAGTAAAACAGGAGATAAATCACTGTGATAAGATCTATCCTCAGTTTTTAAATGGTCTTATATAAGATACCATACACACATTAATTGACTAGAGAGCCAAAGTAAATCATTACCATCAATATCAAAATGCTTTCTGAGATAAGATTAGCAACAAAAACTGTGGTTTTACTTCTCTCCACTGAAATTGCCATTCATTTACATTTACAATACACTTCAGAATCAGGTTCATGGCAACAAGTCTGCAGAAGAACTGTCCTCGCTGCATGAGGTCACCACTGCCACTGTTCACATCTGCTTCTCAGGGCCAAAACAGATACCCAAGACCTGCAGCTTCAAGAAGAGCAAGTAGGATGTGAAAAGCAAAAGGGAGGAATGTGGAGTGGAGTCTTTGTTGCAGGAAGCAGGACCCTAGAGGACCAAGAGAAAAGAATCAAGGACAACAAAGGCACAGCCCTCAGATAGTTGTGGCAAGACATAGACCAGCTGCAGACATCATTTGTCAATGCATCTATGCAAGCTGTTCACCCACTATCAGCTCTGACTGTTGTCGATCTCCTCACACGATTGATTAAGACTTTCTATTTTCTGACCACTGTGCACTTTGCTCAAAAACAAAATACACATATTCAATTAAACTACCAATACACTGGCTCACAACAAGCTTCTAGAAGCATTAGGCGAACAGGCTCAGCCCAGACTCCTCCTACCCCATGCAGGATTACTCCAGCAAAATTTTGAAAAATTATTGAATTCTGCATGGGAAATTCTGCATATTCCAAGCGTTACAAGTTTAAACTTGTCAGTGCTAGAGCAAATTCACAGAGCTCGTATATAGTAATCACAATAGCAGCACACATTTATCACAGACCTTAAACACACTACAACCAAGATCTAGTTTTCCCTTTTAATCTTAAAGCTTTCTTTACAATCTCTGGGTCAGGAAAATGTTTCAAATTGGTTCCAAGAAAATTCAGTGTGAACTTTAGCAGTCTTTCAATTCTGTAAGTTTAGGTAATGAAAACCAGGATACAGCATAACACTGCAGTGAAGACAAAATGTTTTAGAAAGTTATGCATGTGCTTTATACGTATTTGTTACTGTTTTCCCCTCTAACTGCAGGTAGGACATGGGTTTAAGCACACTTACAACTGATAAATCTCAGCAGTGTCCTGTAAAGGATATTTAGCTTACAGTAGTCTGGCTGTGAACAGCTAGAGGGTGAATGCTGACATGAGGTTACAGTTCAGACCCTTAAATAAGAAAATTATTTATTTCATAATCTCCACACTCAAAGTTCTAATGCTTCAAAGCACAAGCAAAACTAGTTTGTCTCATCATAATTATTTAGGAGGAGTTGATTAAAAGCAAGAAAAGGGAGTTTTGGCACAGAAAACTCCTTGGCTTAGTGCACTTTCAGCAGCAGGCATGACCTAAACCACCTACCTTTATTAAGGACTTTTAACTCTTAGGGTATTAATGGAAACTTAAAGGCAGAGACAAGTAAAATACACACACAAGACAATACCTGAACCATGTAAGCAAATAGAACTGTAGCCACAGAGGCATGACATGAAGGTTTAGTGAAAAAAAAAAAGAGCAACAGAATAGAGGCCAGAGAAGGAAGCTCATCACCTAAGCCAGCCTGGAGGATACAGAAGCCAAAAGAAATTTTAAAATGAAAAAGATTTTGTGAAGTGAATAACTTATTTCACTCAAAACCAAGAAAAATTCTGAACTTTCACTGAACACCTAGAAAAACCTCCTCCCTAACAAAACTTGTCTAGAATTACACACACTTGAGAAGGTCCCACGTAATTTACTTTTACCTTGTTTCCCTAATTTGTATTGCTCTTGCAGATAAAGCCTGAACCGCATTAAAAAGTTACATCTTTATATTCATCCTCCAACACACAAAGGAGCAGACAAACAATACATATTCTGAGATTCTCTTCTAAAAGTATTTCTTTTATGAAGATTTATTTTTTATTCCAGATAACGCATATTTTAGGACTTGGTTTAGAAGAGGTAATTTTTAACACTCTCTTAAAGTTAAGTGCCTGAGTTCACTCTAATAACCTGCATAAATTAGCTAAGTCTCAAGCTCGGAACACTCACAAGGCTCCACATACTTGTTGAAAAAATGGCTGTGAAGAAATGTCATCATAATTCTATATTCTATTCTTAGTGCTGTTAGAGGGAATGTTATTGTAACATTAACAGGAGAATAGCTCCAAAAACAATATTGTCATTTCTCCCAACATTAGAATTTCATATTTACATATGCCCTGCTAAACAATTCATTAACCCGGAGCTACCCAACATCTGTTCTTAATCCTACTTAAAATAACCTCACAAAATAAAGGTTTTACAGCTAAGCCTCCCTAATTCTCTCAGGAAGAAGCATGTTTGGGTTTTAGGTTGAGCTTCTGTTGTTGTTGACAGGTAAGAAAAGCGCTACTGATATTTTCTTCACCGGAGAGAAGTGAATGTGTGTTGGAGAAACCTATTCATGGATTTTCTCAATAAAAATGCAAGACTTCAGCCATCTGGTTGATAGAAAAGTCAAATAGCAGCAACATATCTAGCAAAACAAATAGTAGCAGTCAGTAGCAGTCAGAGTAAATGACAGAGCTAACCTAAATGTGAATGGTTAAGATCTTAATGAAAAAGAAAAAAAAACAACCAAACCTATGCTCAGCGCAGAAAACACCCGAAGCTCTGTTTGCACGTAAGATCAGTGACGTTTTAAAGTAATGCTTTTCAGCCACTGCTTTAAAACTCCACAACTCAACCTTATGGCATGTAATACCAAACCAGTACTTGTAGCTGCAAGGGTAAAGGTGTTTCCAATCCCATCCAGGGCTGCAGCCTTGTTGCAAGAGAGACACAGAGCCCATCTCCCATCTGGGGATCTCCAGTTACTGCACGCACATACACATAGATGCTGTGGAGGAGTTGTCATAAAACCTCCCAGTGACAAGTGTGTAAAAAGTGGCTTTAAGATGAGGTATGTAACATAAGAGGAAACTAACTGAGCAGTGAGGTGAAATTCCATATCATATGGAATAGCTTAGGATGACAGGGTCTGCCAGCACCGACAATGCCTGAGTCACAGCAAGATGAATGAGGGACTGACTCAAGGGTGCATGTGATGCCAAGACCATGGATAAAGCCCAAGCTGTAGCAGATGAAGTCTGGAGAACTTCATTGCAAAATCCTGAAAAACATCTATTTGCAAAACCAGACAAAAATCAGCAAAAAGAGAAGAGGACCCTGCCTTTGCTGCATGCCTGAGGCAAAGAAGCTATTCATGTAGATCCTAGACCAGAGAAGACCCTAGATTGATGACGCTTGTTCCAACATCCCCAGCATGTGAGCCCTGCCCTGTCCCCAGGTGGGTAGTGCACGGAGGCATGGCTTCTCTTCTGCTGCCACAGGACAAAGGTGGCAGTTCAGCAGTGACTCGCCAAGTGCATAAACCAGCCAGTGTGGTTTGTGTTTGCACAATTGTTTCTGCTGTTGTGTTAAGCTTTGCACATCATCACTAACGCCACAAATAACAATAGCTGGAATACTGTTTTATAGTAATGAAGGATGGTAAAATCTAGTGTTGGTTGTCATCCAACTGCACCATTGATCTCTGTACAAAGCAATGCCAAAGCCTCAGAGCCACAGATGCCCTGCAGCACAGGCCAAGGCACCAGCCTCTGGAGTACTCCCACCTACTGGATTTTCAGGTTCTGTGTTAAGGATGCTACAACCTGTTTTGTGAATTCTACAGACTGCCTCTGCCCTCCTTCACTTGTTGGGACAAAAACCTCAGCGGCCAGGATATCTACTTGTGATGCCATAGAGTTAAATTCAAGGTCTTTCCAAAGCAGCCTGGGGAGCTGACTAAACATGGCTCAACCACCGACTGGTGTCTTAAAAACTATCAAGTTACCCATTTCTGAAAAACTGGAAATATAAAGTTAAGGAACATACCACCCACTCCAGTACAGCCTTATTACCACACTACAGCAACCTTCCTCAAAACACCAGCACTCTAAGCATTACAGTCCACTATTACCAGGAAAACAGAGTACTTCAGTGAAGTACACAAAACGACAAGAGTCATGGAACTTTTCTGCAGCTATGAACAAACTTTAAAACACATCTGTGAAGGATGCTGATATTGCTCTCTTTTGCACAACACGATCCTGGTCTATGTTAACAGTAGTGAACAGGGGTTGCCTCTCCAGAACTCCAGTGTGTGGTTCCCAGAAAGGCAATGCAGTGACAGAAACCTTCCTTCTCTCCTTCCAACCATGCCAACTCCTCTCCACTCCTAGACACGTTTTTAATATTATTTCATGCCAGCTGTGGCAACTGGCAGATCATTCTGTAATGTAAGCCAGTCCAGCTCGCTCCACTAACAGATAATCCAGCAAAAGGAAAAGTAATGTTTTTCTTCAATCACTCACTGCTAGGCTGGTTTAGGCTTCTGTGAACACATAGCCTATATCTGTGTCATGCCTACAAGCCTAGAACCACAGATGTTTGCCACCTTGGCCAAGCCTTTTGAAATCCTAGGGACTACCATCATAAACTGTAAAATTCCGTGGCAAAACACCTTTATGCACTTGATCAATTACATAGTCACAAATTAATTATACAAAACCTTCAAAAGACCCTGGTACAAAGCTTATTTCAACACTATTATAGCTGTGACTACCATTTTGCAAAGCTGAACTGCATGAGGATAAATACTGAAATTCATGATTTTTACACAAACCATGATATATCTTTAGCCTTTCTTCATATTCACTTTCATAGTTCTGTAAATTTTGAATTTGGTAGGCAATCAGACTTCTAGAAAAACAAAAGTAATAAAACTTCACTAACTTGTTCCTATATTAACCCCAAAAAACTTTAAGTGTATTTTCTGTTTTAAAAATAATAATAAAAAAAATCAGTCTTGATCTGAAAAGAACTGTATCTGCCTAAGTGGTTTGACAGCATAATTTGACCAAGCTTATTTTAGGAACATAGGCAAGGGTTTTTGTCTAGTAAAAAATTACCAGAATTAAAAAAAACTTCTCTTGCACCCACTTCCCAATCCAGTTCACCACGCAGTCACTCAGGTGGGTGTGATACCACTCTCTATTTTGGTAGAAACAAAGGCAGCACTGTGCAGCTGCCACTCATCAGGAAGTCCCAAGAAGTGGGAAAGCTTGGCATTTTCCTTTTTTGAGACACAGAGCATGGAAAGAATAGGGACTATTTAAAATATAGCCAGCCTCCTGCCAGCTTTCCTCCATTTCTTAAACTCACTATTCAAACAACTACTTCCTAGTCAACAGGATTTTTAAGGTAGGCTTTAAAGGGATGAAAAAGAACTGAAGATCCACATCAATATTTCTTACAGCTCAGATCTTACATCCTTCCTGCTGTGCTGCATCTCCCACTACATACATGGTTTTATTCCACTCACAAACCCCACTATGCACCAGAATTGCTCCAAATGTTACCACATTCCCTTTATCAGGTCACTGACCCAACACAGGCATCAATTCCACTTTCTTTTGTTCTGGGGAAGCCAAGGAAACCTAGAAAGCAGGAAAGGAGGTGGATACGAAGAATACATTTTCCCTGGTAAACCAGAAAAGGACATGATCATCAAAATCCAGAATTCCACCCTGAAATCAAGTCAGGAAACTGAAGTGGAGCTCTTATGTATACCTAATCCAGACAGATTTTTTTCATATCCAAACAGTGTCAGAAATTTATGAAAAGGAATATATCAGCTGCTTGTGACAGCATCAGCTCAACTTAATAATCAAGAGGATTTCTTCCATCCTTCCATATGGAGAGCTGTTAATTAACTAATGAACACAGAATAGCATAATGATAAGACTCTTAGGAAGCAGGTTAAATGGAAGACCAGCAGTAGGTAGTGCCTGAAGAATTATCCAGATGGAGTTACAGACTAATGTCCACTCCCCAGTGGACAAAACTAGGAGCAGACACACAGTATTTTTATTGGCAACTCAGAATAAAATATAGAAATACATCAGTACAACAGTGACATGTCAAACAAGTGTGAAAATTCACCTTGATTCAAAGATGAATACTCCCTCTGTGAAACAATCCAGGGAAATAAACCCTAAGCGAGTAGAATACCATTTCATTAGTTTTGCTTCACCAGATGCTATGTTTGCTGTTCAAAGGTATCAGAATCTGTACCAATTTTCATATTTCTATTCTCAACTCCTCACTCTTAGCATCATGTGCTTCAGGTATGTTCCACGCATAAACATGTGTTCTCAGCTCCCAGGTAAGTTTCATTAGGACGCTGAACTACATATACTTATCTCCCAAGCTGTAATCTGAACTATGTGCCTGTAAAATGCACCGACCATACCAGTTCTTAAGGAAAAGGAGGAAGAACTATACATACACATGACTAAGTAACTTAGTACTGCTCCAGAAAGAGCTGGACTGCATGGGCATAGTCATCTGAAAACATCATCTTGATACCTGGAAGTAATAAAGAGAAGCACGGTGTTAAGTGCTACTATGAAAGGAATACAGAAGAACACCAGAAGTTTACCAAAATTTACATCATTAGAAAATAATGCAGCTCTGGTTAGTCCACTTCAAGAATCGTAACACAAATCTAAAAAGCTACAGAGGAGTACAGGGACAATTAGATGTATGGGGAATCTCCCACATGAAAAACTGCCAACACCCTTCAATTTAACTAACAAATGACTGGAGGATGCAATATGATAGAGACCTATAGAAATCATAAAGGACACTGTAGAAGAAAAATCAGAACAAGGATCAGGTATTTCTCATAATTCAAGAATGAATGAAATGACCAAACAGCAGGCTTTTCTCAAATAACAATGCTGGTTGTTTTTTCCCCAAAAGACCTACGAAACTCATTACTACCAGAAAAGTACAATATAAACACTAAGAAAATATAAATGCATTCCAGAAACAACTAGACAGATTCATGGAAGAAAAGTTGATCAGCAGTCATTAAGCACATTGATGCGACCTGGAGCTCTTGAAATTGTTAATTCAAATAAGGTCAAGCATATACCAGTGAAAGGATTATCCTTATTTTTTAGACTCCTTCTCTAAAGGAGCAGACAGAGGCCATCACTGGAAACAGAACTCAGCTGGGCAGATGTTTGGTCTAACCCAGCCATAGTATAGCACATATACAGCTTGTTTTGCTGGGCAATGACTTGGAGGGCTTAAAAAAAAATCTCAGCATTGGAATGATTCGTCTGACTTTTTTCCAACAGGTATCCTGTCAAAACAAAATCAGAGCTAGTCCATCTCTTCCTTTCACCCTCCTTACTATTAATCATACTTCACAGTCTGAAAAACTGCCTTGCAACGAAGACAGGCTGCAAGAAGAAACTGCCTTGCAACGAAGACAGGCTGCAAGAAGAAACTGCACTTCCTCATGGAAGGAGGATTGTTGTGGTCCTGAACACCAAGAAAGGCAGGTCAAAAAAAGGGCCAACCAGACAAATTGTCGGCGCAGATGACATAAACAATTTGTTCTTGAATTTTAAGGATACTAATAAGCTTCCTTATGGTTTTATTCCATAAGCTCATTTCAGCATGTGAAAGAGAAATTTGTCTGACCAGTGTCAGACTAAGCAGTAGTGGATTCCTCACCACTCCCAAAACACACCACAGTGAAACGAGCACATCGATAAACTTTCAAAGATGGAAATTTCTCTGCAAAGGCCTTTGCTCAACTGTTCTTGAATCTGTTAACACTACCAAGACCCATATCATATGGAATAGCTTAGGATGACAGGGACCTCTTGACCTCACTTCACTCAATCTATTGCCCAAAAGAGAACTCATTTCAAATTTAGATCAGGTTTTTAAGGGCCTTGTTCAGTCAAGTTTTGACTATCTCCAAAGACAGATGATCCCACAGTCTCTTCAGGTAGCCTGCTCCACTGCCTTCAAAACCTCACATATTCTCATTTTTTTTTTTCCTTCTCTCCAGCTGGAATTTCCCTTTCTGAAACTGGTAACCTCTTGCCTTTCATTGCGCACCTTTGAGAAAAGTCTGGCAGTTCTAATATCAAGACAGTCTGAATCAGCAAGTAAATTGCACAGTGAAGGTATATGATAGACTCGAGCCAAACTGACAGCTCACCACTGCTAATAGGGAGAGCCCAGCCCTGTACATATCCAACAATCTAATTTCAGCACCCCAGAGCTAGCTCTGCAACTTGAATTGGCTATCTGTGCAGTCATTTGTCTTGCTAACTTGACAGAAATCCATTCCCTTGTTTCATTCCTATGTCACCTCAACAATATTAATATGTTCCGTACAGGGTCACAAGGGAGAAAATGGAGCTGCAGGTAGGAAAAGAGCATCCCATTTTGGAGTGGGGCAGGAGGAAAAAGCTACAACCTGTGAATTTAGACTTAGGTGTCACAGAACATCATATGCTAAAAAATTTCAACCTGCTTTAACAAACTCCTGGCAATTACTAAACAGTCTTACACATTTCCTACTTCATCCTCTCACCTATGGAATGGCATTTACACTTCTTTCCTTGATAATACATCTTACGCCTTCTCTCAACCATGAAGACAGTTATTAAAACAGTGCTTAACTGAAACTAATTATATCCAGCATTAATAACCACCGGAGCTAAACAGAACATAATACATAGGAACCACATACATTTGGTTAGGGGATGCCAAGCCAGCTGGAAATAGAGAAACAATAAATTTATTCGGTTCAACATAGATACTGGTGTATGAGGAAAGGAAAGAAAGTTAAACACACACATTGAGGTTTTTTTATTAGCATGTCTGGATTCCTCTAGTCCATTATTCTCCCCAAGGCTCAATATTTCAGTTTGAAATCAAGACAAGTATCACAAAAACCACCATCACTCCCTGCTCCACCTTCGGATACGTTCCACCACCTTTGACACTGCCCTAGCCAACCGTATTTTGCATGGATTACTACTGCTTTAGCTACGACAAGGAAACCTTGCTGAATCCCTCTCTACCACTCCCACTCAGTTAAAACTTGCTGCCATCTACTGTCAGATCATTCATAGCCCTGCCATTTCCCATTGCTTCAGGTATGGCTTCATTGCAAGATGTCAGCTTCTACTCATGATCTCCATGACTAGGTTCACCACCTTCCTCCAACTCCTCAGATTTTTACATAAATATCTTTTCAAGTGACCCTATCAGTTTTCTTGATCAGTTTACATCTCTCAAGTACCACACAGTTACTTCTAGCCCTCATCCTCAATTAGGCATTTTACCAAACAGTGCAGTCCTCTGGCTAAATTAAATTAAGATCATCTCTTTCCATGTCCAGTCCTGAAACACCATTTGGCCCATGTTTTTTTACAGTTGCTACTGAGAAAGAACAGGAGCAGAGTGCATAACCCTTTTGGTCTCTGGGGTCTCACATCCACCTTTGTAAAGCAGCACACATGGCGAGCTGCACTCCTCCTCTTTTTCGTCACTCCAAAGACCTGATGAGTTTTGATAAGAAAAATATAACAATAACCCTAAGCAGTTCTTACAGCTCTTCTAAAGCCAAACCAGCCTAAAGTCTGGATTTGGGTCTTTAGCCTCACAGGTAGCTTTAGTAAATATCTCTGTTTTACACAGCTTCTTCAGAAAGAGCCATCTAACTAATTCTTGTCAGCTAAATGTTGTCTATGAGACTTTCAAGAGCAGCTGTGGGGGAAAAAAAAAAGAACAAGGAAAAGCTAATGACCACAAATCAGCTTTCATACTGTCAAAGGCTGGAGAAAGAGAGTATGCTAGAAATTCAACAAGGATCCTAACAGCCATGTGCTTACAGACCTGAGACTTAGTTTTCCCAGAAGCACAAACGTTACCACAAAAGGCTTGCTTCTTTTCACTGTGTTCACATTTTTATTTACTTGAACTCCACATTAAGTCACATTTCCGTCTCTGTGGCAGCAAGGATAGGCTAGGGACACAGTGCCAACACAGGCAGCATTAAGTTTTCTAGCACAGATGCAAAACTTCGGAGATGCCACTCCAAGTGCTATCAGTTTGACGCTGAAAACTACCTAACCGCCTGCTTCCTTCCACACACGTGTTCTGTCTCATAATGCTACTTTCCCCAGCACAGTCAAACACTTCTGGTAATTACAGCAACTGTGTTATTTTTAAAACTGAGATACAAAGACTTTATGAGAACATTCAATAACCTACACAGTTATATTTCGTGAAGGCACACATGAATTAAAAGCGGCTAAAAGCTTAAAATGCATCACTGTTCGCATACCTTAAGAAGTACTTTTTCTAGGACTAGTGCTTATTGCTAAGCTATATACCTTTACTTCCCTGTTTGGAAACACAGGCGGCATTTTTCAGGCTTTGATTTCACAAGGAGTAACACTCAAGTACTTGGATGAGGACAGTTGTGAGTAAAGCCAAAACAATTGCCTGCGTCTTTACGGTCGGGCCATTTTGGCTACATCAAACCACAATCATCCAGGCTCTGGTCACCGATCCATTACTGATACCAGGTAAACTCTCCTAATATTTGCTAGGTTCTTTTCAAATCCCTGTAATAACAACAACTTAAAAACTTTATTTCCATCAGAATCACATTTTTCTATGATAAACTTTGTGGGGAAGGCTTTCATCTGGACATTTTTAGAAGCTCTGCAAGCAAGACCTGAGAAGGACAAAGGCCAATGCATAGCTTCTCATCCAAAGGAACAAAAAACTTTTCCAAAGATGCACAATCAGGGTGTTTCAACACCAACAGTCACCACAGCCATTTAGCTCCATCACAGTTGTGATCTCTGCCATACTTTCTTTTCCATGCAGCCATGAAAAAGAACACCCAAGCCATTCAAACTCAGCATAAACAGTGAACCCACAAGAAAAGACCAGGGAATAAACCACCCCTGAGTGCTTTGCTCTGCTGCTCCTGGCTCCTCCACTGAAAGAAAAACTCTGCAAGCAAATGGCACTGCAGAGGTGCACCCCCCATGCTGTTGCTGGTGCTCACTGCCCACACTAGGCCAGGGACTGGTGTTAAAACACCCTGGTCGTGCATAACTGGAAAACTTTTTTGTTCCTCTGGATGAGAAGCTATCTGTGAGCCTGCATCCTTCTCAGGTCTTACTTGCAGAGCTTCTAGAAATGCCTGGCTGAAAGCCTTCCCCACTAAATTTACCTTTGCAAAATGTGATTCCAACAGAAAAAAATTTTAAAATTGTTGTTATGAAAGGCATTTCAAAAGAACTATGTAAATAGAATAATGGAATCATGGAGGTGGAAGCGACCTTAAAGATCATCCAGTTCCAACCCCCCTGCCATGGGCAGGGACACCTCCCACCAGACCAGAAATGGTAGAAACTGCCCCATTTCAGTTATATTCTCTGCTGTTACACTTTCTTTTTCATGTAGTCATGGAAAAGAACACACAAGTCATTCACACTCATCACAAAAAGTGAACCCACAAGAAAAGGGCATGAAGCACACCTGAGTGCTTTGCTCTGACTGCTCCTGGCTCCTCCACTGAAAGGAAAAGTCTGGAAATGAGCGATGCTGCCGAGGCACCCCCCATGCTGCCGCTACTGCTCACAGACCACACTAGACCTGGGATTGGTGTTAAAACATCCTGGCTGTGCATACTTGGAAAACATTTTTGTTCCTTTGGATGAGAAGCTATGTATAAGCCTGCATCCTTCTCAGGTCTTACCTGCAGAGCTTCTAGAAATGTCTCTCTGAAAGCCTTCCCCACAAAACTTAATCTTCGCAAAATGGGATTCCAACAAAGTTTGTAAGTTGTCATTAATTAAAGACGTTTCAAAAGAATACAGCAAACAGAATTATAAAATCATAGAATCATAGAATGATTTGGATTGGAAGGAACCTTAAAGATCATCCAGTTCCAACTCCCCTGCCATGGGCAGCGACACCACGACACCACCCACCAGACCAGAAATAAGAGAAATTGTCCCATCGCAGCTGTGTTCTCTGCTGTAAGGGCCTTCTTATCCACCCAATCACATAAAGGAACACACGAGCCCCTCACACTCGGTGTGAAGCAACAAGACCATGGCAATAAGCACCCCCGAGCGCTTTGCTCTAGCTGCTCCTCCACCAAAAGGAAAACTCTGGACAATAAGACACCAGGTCAACAAGCACCCCAGAGCGCTTTGCTTCAAGGCAGCAGCACCCTGAGCCTGCAGCTGCTCCCTGATCCCCCACCGAAAGGAAAACTCTGGAAGCGAGCGGCGCCGCCGAGGCGCACCCCACGCTGCTGCCGGTGCTCGCTGCCCGCGCTGGGCCAGGGACCGGTGGTAAAACACCCTGGTCGCGCATCTTTGGAAGGGACGAGCGCCGCGGAGGCGGGGAGGGGTCGTGGTGCGGGCTCACCATCAGCACTTTGGCCGCGTTCTCCAGCTGGGCGATCACCTCGGGGGCTCCCCCCGCCGCCGCTGCCGCTGCCGCCATCATGGTCTCTGTTCAATGACGCGCCATCCGCTGCATTCTGGGACGAGACAGCCGCGCAGCCAATCCCGGCCCCGGCGCCGCGGCGCGCGGCCCCAGCGCGGAGGCGAAGCGGCGCCACCGCCCCAGCGTGAGCGCCGCCACAGCTCCGCCCTCCCTCCCCGCCTTCGGGGCGGGGCCTAGAGCCCAGGGGAGGGGTCAAGGGGCGGTGGTTGCGGAGCCCGGGGGCGGGGCCTGCGGAGCACAAGGCAGGATCTGCGGAACCAAGGGGCGGGGCCCGCCGCCGGCCAGCCATCGCCCCGCCCCTGCAAGCACACCTCCCTCCCCTCTCCCCTCCCTCCTCGCCTCCGGGGCGGGGCCTGGGGAGCCCGGGGGAGGGGCAAAATGGGCTGGGGGCGTGGCCAAGGGGGCCGGGGAGGACAGAGGCGGGTCCCGCAGACTTCGCGCCGTGATATGGGAGTCTTGGCAGAGGCTTAGAGTGGTTTGGGTTGGAAGGGACCTTAAAGATCATCCATTTCCGATACCCTGTCCTGGACTGGGACACCTCGCACTAGAAATAATAATAGTAACTGCAAGAGTAGTTATTATTACAAAAAGTGGAATATTTTGATCTAAGCTGAAGTAGAGTTGTTTCATCTAAATAAGTGTATCTTTTTTTGAAAGTTAGAAAGGATGTCCCTTTGATCCCCAGCATAAGGAGGATCCCCAACGTACGAAGGATATGAAACTGTTGGAGCAGGGACAAAGGAGGCCAGAAAGACAATCAGAGGGCTGGAGCACCTCTGCTATGTGGGCAGGCTGAGAGAGTTCGGGTTGTTCAGCCTGGAGAAGAGAAGGCTCCGGCGAGACCTTCTAGCAGCCTTCCAGTACCTGAAGGTGCTACAGGAAAGCATGTTCATTAAATCCACTGTTTTCACAAATTAAGTGCAGACAAAACCTTGCATTTTACCATATTGTCATCAGGTGCATCTTGCCCTCACTTTCAGTGGAAGGACTGAATGGATTAATCTGCAGTAAAAATTAACATGTCCAAGTAGTCCTGTGGTCTCTCAGCTATTTTATAATCTTAATGTTCTCTTGGCTAGTCTTAGAAAAGCTGATTGTTCATTTATCTTGTCAGAGTGAATGCTGAAGCTATTTCTGCTGTTGGCTAAAAAAGATGCATCACATTCTTCCTTAATGCTTCCCTCTTTTGTGGTGTTAATATCCTTAAAATAGTTCAAAGCTTTTTGGAGCTGCCAGAAGAAGTGTTGTCAGTAATGAAGCCTGTGCTTCCTGCACTAGCATTTCTTCTCTGGTTTATTTCTTTCACAGCTGAAAACATCCAAATAGTTCTAGTTTTCGCTAAAGATGAAAATGTTAAGGAAAATGAGTCAACAGTTTGTAGTGAAACAATCGTGAATTAGGTATTTTTGGTTTTCTTTAAATATGTGCTGATTAGAGTCCTATGCAATCACCCAATAACACTAGGAAAGACCAGTTGGAGTTAGGAGCACCTCACAAAGCCTAGTGACTGAACACTAAGTTAGATCAGCTAAGGAAATCAAACTAAGTAAGGGAATGGATCATTAGGATGAAAGAGCAGTGACAATTGCTAGTTTGCAAATGGCAAAATTGGGGGGAGTAATCTTTCATCATTGATTAGGTAGAAGCTTTCAAAAGTATCCTCTCCTATCAGGGTATGGATTTTGATTTATTTCCTATTCTTGATTTCTTGGAGTTCTTAAGACTGTTTCCCTAAATGTTCAAGGAATCTCTTCCCAAATAGCCCGCACTTATTTTTTCAGTAGACCTCATTTCTCTGACCAGGACGTCCAGTTTGCTTCCTTTCCCAGGCACCTTTTTCCTAATATTTGCCTTCACTTACTGGATTTCTGTAACAAATCCTGCAATAAATTATGCAATTAATTCCTGCAATATTTTCTGATTTATTGCTGGCTTTTCACCAGTGCATATCAGAAGTCTGTTCAGAGTAATGGCTCCAGTACTAGCTGATCCAGTTGTGGTAGGCTGTGATGCTCATCTCCAGTGACAGAGGAGATCTGCTACCAGTGTGAACTACTTGGCAGGGTCACTTCAAACAATGCTGCTTAATTCCTTCCAACACCCTGGCTAGATTTCCATACAAATGGCCTCAGTCAAGTTACATAGCAGTAAGTCACTATTCCCCTCTTGAGCAAAACTTATGCCAAAACTATCATAAGCAAGTCTGGTAGCACTGGTCAGTGCTGTTGTCATTGCTTCCTATTACGAATCCAGTGCTAAACTGCGTTTAAGTTGGGCAAAGCTTAATATTTTGGGAATTTAAATTTCTGTGCAAAGTGACTGTTACAAGATTAAAGAATACATATATTTATGCTAAAATGGTAGCAGCTTATGAGAACAAAGCCAAGGAATAATAAAGTTGAAAGATTAACTGAAGCTTTTGCAGAATGCAGATTTATTTGGAAAATGGGTTTAAAGTTTGAGAAAGCAAAATTTTGATGAAAAAAATGTCTCTTTCCTTACCCAAAACCCAACCTGTTTGAACTAATAAACTGAGAAGGCTTACACATACTTGATTGATAAAGCAAATGTAGCCTGCAGATTTCCCTTCTCAATGATGATACATCTTAATGTTCATGGAAGATCTAAGAACAACCCTTTCCCTCACAACTCTCAAGTCTGACTGGACTGCACATCACATCTCCAGAGCATGCTGTGACCCTGCACAGCTTTTGCTTCTGACTAATGTCTCTGTAGCCACCATCCACTTCTCCCTAGCTCCTGTGTCCTTTTGAGATGCAGAAAATGATGCTCTTCCTGTTATTCCTCAAAGTCTGTTTTGTGAATAAATTAACATCCAACTCTGAATCAGAGTTCTGTAAGAGAAACAGCTTGTCTGCATTAGGAATATTATCTTTCTTGTTGAGGAAGTGTAGGATGAATGAAAATGATTAAGCAGATTCTAGGTATTCTGGGAGAGTGCCTATCTTCACCTGCCTGTCCTTGCATTGGTCTGGTAAGGAGTTTAACCAGGCTTCATATTTTTGACGTGTGTCTTATTTTACGGGGCTTGACTTGATTTCCAAGGTCTGTTTGAAGCAGCATTGAAGGTCTACACCTGCAAGTAAAGACAATGAGAGCTTTTTTGGAGTAATCAGAAATAAATTTATTTGGTGTCTGAAGAAGTGTTCCTTCAGGTTGTTCACACTCTGAATTAGACATTGGCTCTTCAGTTGATTTCTTACAAAGCAGCACTATGCAATGCTGCAAAGCTAGATTAGTCATTCAAGTAATTTATATAGAATTTTCGATTTTTGTAAGAATGGACCCTTACTAGGAATGGACCATGTCATAAATGGAGTTACTGGGAAGAGGTAAAATATTTAAGTGAACAATCTCCACATTATAAGACTGGGTCTTACTGTAAGGAAGGTACAAACCATATTAACCAGTGGTGCACAAACAGAGATGCAGGGCATAAGAATGTGTTTATAGAGATGGTGCATTGCGTAGTTATGTGTGTGCAGTACCTGTGACACTATCAGAGTGCTGAAGAGTGACAGTGGCTGGGAACAGTCATGGCACACCCAGAGTGGTGGTCATGTTGCCACAGCAGCGGCCTGCCAAAGGGGAATTTGGGAAGATGTCAGACGTGTGGATGACTCAGTCACACTCAGTATTTATTAAACTAATGTTCCACCCAATAATTGAAGCACATACCTCTCACTTAACCTGACTTTTCTCTAGCAAGGCATTCTGTTGGGGTAGATACGATTGGCACTAGGAGACAATGTCTGCAGAAGAAAAAACATGTGGGCTAGATGAACAGAGTTTCTAGATCTCGACTTTTGGCATCTTGTGGCACTATTCCTCTATTTGAAGCTCTGATAGTATGAGCTTAAGCATTGTTTAAAACAAGAGAGTGCATTAATTATTTTACAGGAAACATGCTGTATTTGTCTTTGTATCTGCTTATGTTCTTTTTCTTCCTGGCTCTGCTTGTCTAGCAACCACTGTGTCATTAGAACTTCAGTGTTCTGAGAAAGGGGGAGCTGAACATAACAGTCACTAAGTTTAGCTACTTTGACCTTCAAAGTTATCTTTAAGATTTATGACTGGTTGACCAGAACATGTTGCTTATGATTCATATTTGGAAGTTTATCAGCAATAGCTTACACTAAGTATTTGGAAAACGTGTATGCTTTCCTTCACATGGCCTCTATGCTGACTCTACCATAATCTTCTGTGGTATTCGGGAACACTTTACTGGAACACTAAATGGTGGGATGACAGCTCAAGCTGGCCTGTTGCATGTTGTCTGTAACAAACACTTAAAAATCTTCATGCAGCAGATATCTATGCTCAAAATGCCAACTCAGACTGACAACTTACTGCCTCTTTCATCTCAAGACTATTGTGAAGACAAGCTTGCCAACCCCAAAGGAATCAATGCAGCACCAGTGTATTTTAGGCTACTGTCTCTAAACACTTACTTGTTTCATGTAAGGGTCATTCACTCAAGAATAAATAATTCTTTTAATTAGCATAGATTACAGGTCTGATGCTTCCGTCTCTCCTCTGAGATCATTCTCTTCTGGTCCTGCTCTAAAGATGCCTGCAAAGAGCTACCTCCTCCTAATAGTTTACTTCCAAGGCCATTTGCTTAGGAGATGGCTTTTCTTTCCCCTCCGTAGCTTACAAGTCGCAGCCAAGTTTTCACTAGTCCTACATAAAATGCAAAGCCCTAAGTGGAAGTCCTCAGCAAGACCCTTAGGTAAGATTTAATTGTCTTAGTGCTATGGAAATGCATGGGCCCAATCTGGATGTCTATCTCTCTCTGTGTTGTGCAGGTACCGAAGTGTGGGTTTTGGAGAAGCTGACAGGTGAAACATCTGTGATAGCTCACAGAAGAAGGTGCCAAGGAAGCCTTTGCAGCTTAAAACACAGATGCGTGCACACACACACAGACACGCCTGCATACACGCAATTGTTTTACTTGTAGTATTTGGGAACGCTGCTATAATATTTTGGAGGTTTTCACTTAAACAGATCTCACTCAAGTTGAAAACTTTTGCCTGAAAGTTTTCCTGCTGGCTGCAGAGGAGTACTCAAAAGCTGATTCATCAACCATCCGTTCTGTCTTTTGAAGGCAGTCAGGGGAAAGCAAGCTAATGACTCAGCTGATCTGTCCTCTACTATTGCCATAGGCATATGCCATGTACAGAAATCAATTCCAATAGAGAAAGAAAGGTCCAGTAGTTATTTGGACATAGGCTATCTACATGTGGTAAATTCTGACATTACAGCAGAAATAAGCAACAGGACTCGTCATTTAGTTTCTCTGTATTTCTATTCTGTATACAAAAGAGGCAAGTAGTAGAAAGCAACTGCCCTGCTGGTTCCAGTCTCTCATAGATGGAGGGGGATACAAGCAGAATGACCACAACATATCACCAATCTGCTGCCTCAGCTTGAGTCTGTGGCGTGCACAAGCTCCCTGAAAAAACAAATGACAGGGTACAGTGCTTATCTGAGCTTATCCTAAGGATGAGGAGATTTTTCAGCTTTGGCAGTTCCAGAATAAACTAGAATTTTCAAAGGATTTCTTGCTCCTCTTCCTGGAATTGTAGGAAGGGAGCATAACATTGTGCCTTAGAAGGGGATTCCTGGATGATGGCTTATAATGAACTGTAGACATCACTCTTACCTGCCGTTTTTCCAGAGTGGATAACTACTATCACTGTGGTTTTGAACCAGTTAAAGTCTCACCTCAGTTTTGCATTTCTCTGCTGGCCCCTGCAATACACACAACACCGCACTATTAAAAATGAACTCTTCTTGTTAGTCTGAGGTGGGTTTGACTGTTTTATTGAAAAAAAAAAAGTATTCATTTTCCTGGTGTATTGAGACATTAGAAAGATCCTTTAGCTACTCCAGCTATACCAGATATCCAAATGTTTGCTAGCCTTAGCAGAGGCTCCTGGAGCCCATCTGGATAGCTGGTATGACCAGATCTATGACAGCCTAATGAAGTCAACCAAGACAAAATAGTTGTGTATCATCTGTGAGAGGAATATGATAAATCAGAAGTGCCTTACAGTTCTAAGTTTAAGCCTTTCACATTGCAGAGTCACGTGCAGCCACACATAAGCTAATAGTGACTAAGGTGAATTAAGTTTCTTGTATTCACATCTCTTATTGAACGGCTATTCCAAAGTTCAGCTTTTGAGAGTTGTAAAACCTTCTGACTTCCAACTTTCACTCTATTTGCTGCCAGCTTGCTGGCCCAGGAATATTGTTCCTTATCCCAATTAGTCTTCCTTCCTCATATTTATTCTAGATATACTTAGAAAGTTCTGTTGCCCTTATTCTTCATTTTGTGAGTTCATACATATAGAAGAGTTTTCTTCCCATAAAGAAGTTCCTTTCCATAAATAGCACTTCTCCTGTTCTAACGCAAGATGATCTATCTCAAAAAAATCATCACCAGAATGGTGATACTCCAGGCTGTGTTTTACAAGTGTATTGCTTTTTCTGTAGCTATGTTTGAAGTGCATGTACAAAGGTTGTAAAATTGCCTCCACTAGTTTCACATTGACATCATTTTAGTGGCTTAGTCATCCCCAAATCACCTGATACACATACATACATTACAGCAGAAATTTTAGAGTGTTAATCCCAGAAGTTTTAAAGTAAAAAACTTCATGCCATTTCTATTACTCCATGCATCAGTCATCTACTTTTATCTTTTAATAGTCTTTTACTGAATGTGCCTGAATGCTATTTGCAGATTTCATTAGTGTGCTCTACTTTTTGTTCTTGAGCCATTTGTGAAAGTATTAAAATTGGGCCTATTTATATGCTTTCCACTCCTGGATATGCCCCTTTGCAATGCAGTCTACGTGGCAGGAATACCATCTCTATTTTTCATCATCAGCCTCTCAGAGGCTTTGCTGCAGATTGTCTTAGTGCTAGAATCAGCTCTGCGTAGGGCGCTTCATAGAAACAATTCTAGCGAAGTTCCTAGTCCTAATAAAGTCAGAACAGGAATTCCATTTTTCTTCATCTGGCAGGAGGGCCCTGAAAGTCTTAAGCAGCTGTATACAAAATTCATATTATAACACCATCCCAGGTAGGTGCTCAACTATTTATTTATCCAGCCCTTCCTAGCAAGAGTTCTCTGAAACCCTCAGCCAGTCCCTCTGCCAGCAGCTGAGGTCCCTGACCCTGTTTTATTTTTTCTGGTTTGAGGTCTGATAGGATAGTGAGAGAGTGAGTACTTTGGTGGCCAAGCCTATGTCTTTAGTGGTGGAAACCAATCAGCAAATCCTTTTACTGCCACTCTGCCTCTGGTATGTCAGCATGGAGGAACTAGGGGATAAATCCTTCAAGCTGTTTTTCCTAGATTAGGTTTTCCTTTGCCCCTGAAGAACTGGTGTTCTGGGTTTTGGGAGGTAAATGGACAAGTCTCTCAGCTTCTCTCTGTTTTTTCAATAGGTGTTTTGAAAGATCACAGTTCTTCCTGTAGAACCCCCTCTCACTTTGCTCCTTTCATCTCCATCAGAAATGAACAATTTGAAAGAGGATATGGAGCTGGGCAAAAGGTGCCACATAGAGAGATTCCACAGATTTGTTTAATATTATTACATGTCTCCTGAGCATTGTAACATGTTACGTGCCTTCATGGCTATGCTGCTGTTACCAGAGGTGAAACATTGGAACAGGTTGTCAAGGGAGATAGTGGAGACCCCATTCCTGGAAATGTTCAGGCTGAGGTAGGATGGGGCTCTGAGCAACCTGATCGAGTTAAAGATGTCACTACTCCTGTAGGAGGGGTTGGACTAGATGACCTGTAAATGTCCCTTTCAACCCAAAGCATTCTATGATTCAAGAAGCTGCCTATGTTCATGCACAGGTTCTTTTCTTGGGCTGATAAAATTTATTTAGACCCTTTGAAGGTGTATGGATAGTTTATGTTTTTGTCTCCAGTGTTTATTTTATTTTATTTTATTTGTCACTGTTGAATTCTCATTTGCTATCATGTTGTCTATTCATATATTCTTAGCAAATCTCTCTTTAGTACCATGGTCTGTGCCTGTTTTTTTTAAAAAGAATAATGTACTTGTACAATCAGTGGATTTTTTCATCTAATATTTCTTCTTTCAGATGGTATTATCTTAAACAATAATGAAATTAATACACAATCTTGAAACACCTGTTCCTAATTTTTATCAGGTACAGCATAAATCCCTCTTAGATTTTGTGTTTTTAACAGGGGCTTTTTTATTATATTATTTTAAATCTCATTTCAAGGCCACTTAATTTTTTGAATACTCTCCTGAAAGACTAAATAAATAGAAATTACTTGCATTTCATCACAATATTTAAGTAATGCTGTGAAGTTCTATGGTTCTATAAGATGGGTAGATGAAGAGCTCAGGGATATGACTTAGTAGCGGACAGATATGGTTGGGCTCAATGTTCTCAAAAGTCTTTTTCAACCAAGCAATTCTATGATTCTATGATTCTGTGATTGCTGGAACATGACTGCTTGTAAAGAAAGAATGCTAGTTAAACAGCATAGCATCTCATGATTTTCTAGGCATTATTGTTTTCTCTCTTTAAGTATCATTACAAAAAATTGTCGGATACATATAGAAGGTTTACTGATTTCAGTTGGACTGCTTTTCACAGTCCAACCTAGAGTTATTTTACAATCATGGCGAGCCCCTTAATCCTTTAATGCTACAAGTGATTTAGGAGATGCATTCACATAATATCTGGGGCTAAAGACAAGTACTTTGAGCAGTATAGATATGAAGATTTTATGAGCCAGTGCACTACCAGAATGGACTGTACCTTTTGAAGGCCATCACAGCTTTCTTGTATCGTGACTTCCCTGTCTTCTCTCCCACTTAGCAGATTAATAAAAGGATGCAAGTTAAAAAGTATTTCAACAATGATTTTGTTATTAGTTGTCCATGTAGAATGTTGTCAGTAAGGTTACATTCACATGACTAAGATAAATTCAGATGAAGTAAGTTGCATTCTTTTGTTTCTTCAGCTAAAGTCTTTGATTAAAAAAATCAATCACAGAGCAGTTTTATTTTGCAATTACATTTGTATTAACTAGAAAAGCAATTATGTAATAATTTGGTTAGCTAGTCAAAAACTGAAATATTATATCATGATATAAGCCATCATCTCTCTTAGATAAGAAGTCATGAGTATTAACTGCTCAAAGGAATATTTATAGTATACAGCTGAAATTTGCTGCAAACACAGCTTTCCAAACTAGGTCTGTTAAAATTGTGATTTACCTGCAAGAATTCTGTGAATAAAGAAAACCATAATGTTGAATTTGTGAAAGAGTATTCTTTCCTGGTGAGCTGCTGGTCTCGTATGTGGGAAAGCCAAGGATCTGTTCCAAGTATAATTCCTGTGGCAACCTGCGTGCAGGGTAGGATCAGAAGTGAAAGCTGATGGCCTGAAATCGATGTGTGATCTGTTCCAAAAGAAAAAAGAGTATCATGGATGATAGTGATTCATGACAGGCCAGACTATGCTCATGAATTTTCCTGCAGTGACAGAGCCAGTCTCATTATGGTTACGCTGACGTATTTCAGGCAGTCCCCACCCTGTCCATCCTGACCCTATCCTTCCAGCACGTCCTGTGCTCCTTCACTGTGACAGCACAACTGTCCATGTCACCATTTACTAAAGCGGTTCAGAAAATCGATCCAGCTAAAATTAGCAGCCGCTGTTTTACTGGTTTGTTTTTCAGCTTGAGCTCTCTGCTCTGTTTGTTGTCCAGTTGCACAATTATGCCAGCACAACTGAGGGGGCATTGTTGGAGCAGCAGCAGTGTCAAACACAGCTGCAGCAGGTTTGCCATGAGCTGTATAATCCTCACCTACACAAATCCAATAAGCAAAGTTTTGATCCTGTTGTTGCTTCCTCCTGCACTGTTCTGGCACAAGCATTTGTGAGGCTGCACAGTGACCCAGGCTGGGGCAGCTTTCTGAGCTGAAAAAATAATCTAACATTTCTCCTGGTTTATTTTTCAGCGAGATTAACTCCATGATCTGCAAAGTCCCATGATCGCACAAACACCCGTCCTGGGAAGATCATAGAATACTAGAATGTCCTGAGTTGGAAGTGACCCACAAGGATCACTGAGTCCAACTCCTGTCCCTGCATAGGACAATCCCAACATTCATACTGTGTGTCTGAGGGCATTGTCCAAATGCTTCTTGAATATTGTCAGGCTTGGTGCCATGACTACTTTCCTGGGGAGCTGTTCCAGTGCTCCACCACCCTCTGGGTGAAGAACCTTTTCCTAATATCCACCTAATCCTCCCCTGACACATCTTCCTGCCATTCTCTCGGGTCCTATCATTGGTCGCCAAAGAGAAAAGTGCCTCCTCCTCCTCTTTTCCTTGTGAGGGGAAGTCCATGGAGCTGAAAAATCAATGAGGAAAGAGTGCGAGCACTTAGTGAGACTTAGCATGTATTCACAAAGTACAGATGCTGAACTTCAAGTCATGCTTTTGGTAACCAGCAGCCTGATTCGTAGCCTAGTCTGCCCCCCAAAATGCTACTCACTCAGGAAAGAACAACAATCCTTCAATGGAGATACACCTTCTCTGTTACACTTTTTGAAAATTTGCTTGGATTGACAGAATTTCTCTTACATTTTCAGGAGTGTCCCTTACTCCAGGGGCTGGATTGAGTTTGTTTTGGGGATTTAGAATATATTACCCTTAGAAGCCTGCTTGATTATGAATTTCCTAGATGAATTTAATATTTGAAAAAATTACATGTTTAAAGCCAGCTTAATCTTGAATTAAAAAAACCTTGGTGAGCAAACAACCAATGTGAAATTTAAATATTGAGGCTAATTGTCCTATACAATCAAAAAGAGCGGGTAAGGAGCATGCTTTGCAGAAATGAAGACAGCAATCCTAATTTGTAATAATTCTTTACACATCATTTGTAAATGCTCTGAAAGTTTATTTTAAAACTTTTAATTTAAAAAGCAAATCAGTAATTTATTGATTATTTGCCTTCAGGGAAATATTTGCAATTAGCATTTTAACTTCAGAAAACAAGATTATTTGTTGGATTACTCATCTTCATGAGCAGAATTTTTCCCTGTGCAAATCACCTGACTGTTTCATGTTATTCTTAGCTGCAGCACCTGTCAGCACATTTTTCTGTAATTCTATATAATGTGTCATTTGAAAGAGAGCATCAGAGTAAACAGTCTGCCTAAATGGCTAGAACAACTGAAATAAACAGTTGCATTAGCCTCAAAGATAACATTATTGACAAGTAACTCAGAGGATGATTTTCCTCAAACTCCAATTGTTCAAGACGACAGATGGGTCAAGTTTTCAGGGTAGCAGTCAAATGCAATGGAGCCAGATGTTTAAGGTTTAGAAATTACATTTTGGCACAGGAAATTTGACTAAAACTTGTTCTTTGCCTTGCCTTAGAGAGAGAAAATGGTTTAATTCAAACATGACTTTTCACAGAGATAAAAGAAGGAGAAATGGCATATATGTAACAAGAAGGTATTATGCTGAGTTAGATATTATTCGTTTCTGTTGAGCATTCAAAGGACTTGCGCATTGAACAAAACGCTGAAGGAGGTTTTCTGTTGGGACGGTAAGTGTGACATGAGTCAAGTTATGACTGTTTTCTTATTCTGTTGCTGTTGGTTTGACTCATAGAATCAGAATCGTTAGATTGGAAAAGACTTTAAGATCAAGGACAACCATAAATCTAACACTGCCAAGTCCACCACTAACCCATGTTTCTAAGTACAACTTCTACACGTCCTTTAAATACCAGGGATTGTGACCCAACTGCTTCCCTTGGCAGCTCTTCCAATGTTTGACAACTTTCCATGAAGAAATTTTTCCTAACATCCAGGCTAAATCTCCCCTGGCACAACTTGAGGCCATTTCCTCTTGTCCTATCACTTGTTATTTGGCAGAAGAGACCAACAGTCACCTCACTACAACCTCCTTTCAGGTAGTTGCAGACTCCATTCTTCAAAGCTGTTAGTACAGAATTTGTTCTATTTGCTACCATAGGTTTAACCTTCTGTCAGCAGCTGCGTTTAGGAATAACCCATATAGAGTAATCTAAGTAAAATGTATATTGGTGCTAATATGCAAAAAATGGGAAGCAACATGGCACAACAGGCAACTGCAGGTCTGTAGGATCCAACACAGGAACATGTCAACACAAGCAACACCCCTAGCAGTAGCTCCCTTTGCTGAGATCCAGCAGTGCAATGTCCTCTGTCTTGTTCCTTTGCCAGCTGTAGCTCTGACATCAGGATATGTCTAAAAGGAAAAAAAGAAATGTAATAGCATTGTTTGGGGCTGGATGAACTCTGAAGCGGAAGGCCAAGGTGATTGAGGCAAATAAACTCTGAAACTGTGTTTATTAACCAGGAAGTGGTTATTACTAAATTGGCAGGAAATGCACTGGAGTCTGATATACCAGCTCCAACATAGCTATATGTATCAGTCATCTTTCTTCAGTGTTGTTGGAATCTTGGAATAACGATGGTAATTGCATTAAATTTTGTTTGAGAATAGGCAATGTCCTTTTTTTTTCAGCCTTTCCTGCAATTAAATCCACCTTTATTTAGAGGGAGTGCATCTGGTTTCTCTACTCCAAATACTTTGGCGAGGATAGTGCTTATGAAACAAGACTGGCCACTGCTGTCGCAGAGGCTCTTCAGAGAGATCGCAGCTACACTGTATGATGCTGTGAAATGGCAAGAGCAAGCAGGGAGAGGCAGGATGGAGCGTGGGGAACACTGGAGGGATTCCTTCAATAGCTGTCATTGCTGGAGTGAGCTTCTTGTGAAATGCCATGACACTGTTCAGAGAGAAGTGGCATCTAAGGGGCAGAATAGGATTCCTGCCCTGGAATCAACCTTCTCTTTATTCATTAAGCGGTTTCGACATAATCCTCTCTCCCATGCTAGTAGCAGCCATGCAAGCTTCCCAGCTGATAAATGGCATCCCTGACTGGAGGAATCTCTTCTAGAAACCACAGCACAGTTCAGCCTCCATGACCTGTTTAACTCAGGGGCTGTATCCAGAAACTATTAGTAAACTTGCCCATGGACTTCCTGAAGCTGCCTAAGAGAAGACCAGTTGCCTATATTTGAATCCCATTCTTCTTTTCCTCATGTTTTCTGCCCATGTAAGGCATTGCTCCACTTATTCCAGGGATGCTGTATATTTGAAAAGGAGGAGGGAGGCAAAACAGCAGCTCTAGAGCAATTAAAGGCAAAAGGAAAATTGTCTCCTCCCATCTGAGCTGAGCACTGCTCCTATCCACTCCTGCTCACCTGATGCAGGTGAGCTGCTCCCCAGCATCAGTCTGTTCTAATTATTCCCTGACCATGGATGGAAATGGAGTTGGCTGGGGACAACCATCCATGAACCCAGGTCCAGACTGGGGAAGAGTAGGGGAGGGCTGACCCATCAAGCAATGGTCCCCAGAGTAATGCAGTGATTCATCCAGTTTCTCTGGCATGAAGATGTCCTTTACAGGTGTTTTCCTTCCTTTTTTGTACTAGAACCATTCTTCAAATATTTTTGTTGCAGATTATTCGAAGCAGAGGATTACCTTATAGTCAATTCTGTGAATGGATGCTTTTGTGAAACAGACATGCAAGTGTCACTTGTTAGACATCAGTATTACTTTAGCTGTACATAATGATCCAATCTACGCAACAGTCAGAACAATATATAATACATAATATAATACAATTTGAAGACTTTATTAGAAATAAATCAATAAAGCAAAAAAAAAGAAGGTTTTTTTTACTATTTTCTAGTATTTGAAAAATCACAGAAGACAACCAGTTTCCTGCTATTTACAAAATGGTGTAGCTTTCTTTTAAGCACCTATTAAGGTGACAGTTGTTTTGGCTCTGCTTCAAAGAAAGCTGAGCTGCATGGATCCTTGTGCTTTGTCCGAAATACATTGCAGCAGAGCATCTCCATCACAGTTTGAAAGGTTGTTCAGGTCTGACACCACAATTTTCACATCCTCAATTGGCTGTACAACAGCCTGCGATACTCTGCTCTGGCGTGAAGATGATGACCCCGACTGTTATAGCCTATATACAACAAATTTGTCATAGTTTTGTTCTAACATTTCTGTGGAGTTTTCATAACTATGGTATTTACTGTTAGAATTATCTTTGGATGCCATTTTTAAAGCTGTCAAGCAATTAAGGTTAAAACCTGAGAAATTTCTAAAATCTACCTGAAAAAAAAACCCAAAATCCATTTTTCTTTGCAGCCCAGCTCAGCCTGTTGCTGGGACCTCACTGTTCGCACGCCCTTGCCCAGTCTGCATTTAATGTAAACATTTATCACAAAGTCATCTTCACTTTCCGATTGCTGTAACGCTATCAGTAACACAGAAAGGTCAAGGTAAGCTCAAATTGTTCTTTTTAACCTAAAGCATCTCCTTATGTACCATTATAAAATGACTGTGCAAGTGTCTTACCACAAGATGGCCCCTACCAACCGCGCACCCCACCGCTGCACAGCCGCGTGTGCAAGTGCTGATCATCAGCTTTCTTACAGGGTTAGGGAATTACTGTCATTATGTTTTACTCTATAAAATGCTTTCCCAACGTATCAAGCCCATGAGATGTCATTACCCTTGGGCTCAACAGTGATTGAATGCCAAGTCTTCTCTGTCAAGTCCATAGAATCATAGAATCACAGAATGGTTTGTGTTGGAAGGGACCTTGAAGATCATCCAGTTCCAATCCCCCTGCCATGGGCAGGGACACCTCCCACCACACTAGGCTGCTCAAGGACCCATCCAACCTGGCCCTGAACACTTCCAGGGAGAGGGCATCCACAACTCCCCTGGGCAACCTGTGCCAGCGCCTTACCACCCTCATCGTGAAGAATTTTTTCCTAAAGTCTAACCTAAATCTTCCCCTTTCCAGTTTAAATGCATTCTTCCTCGTCCTATCACTACTTCCCCTTGTAAAAAGTCCTTCTCCAGCTTTCCTGTAGCCCCCCTTCAGGTGCTGAAAACCTGCTATAAGGTCTCCCTGGAGCCTTCTCTTCTCCAGTCTGATCAATGCCATCTCTCTCAGCCTGTGCTCATAGCATAGGTGCTCCAGCCTTGTGATCATATCCATAGCCATCCTCTGGACCCATTCCAACAGTTCCATATCCTTCTTAAGTTGGGGATTCCAGAACTGAACACAGGAATCCAGGTGGGCTCTCACGAGAGCGGAGTAGAGGAGTAGAATCCCCTCCCACACCCTGCTGGCCACGCTTCTTTTGATGCAGCCCAGGACACGTTTGGCCTTCTGGGCTGCAAATGCACATTGCTGGCTCATGTTTAGCTTCTCATCAATGAGCACCCCTAAATCCTTCTCTGCAGGGCTGCTCTCAACCACATCATCCCCCATCCTGTAGTGGAATTGCAGATTGCTCCAACCCAGATGTGGGACCTTGTATTTGGCCTTGTTGAACCTCCAGAACTTCACACAGACCCACTTCTCCAGTTTGTCCAGGTCCCTCTGGATGGCATCCCATCCTTCTGGTGTGACAACTGCCCCACTCAGCTTGGTGTCATCATGAGGTGGTAAAAATCACAAATGTAAATTCCTTGTGCATTTAGCTTGGTTGCAGTTTCCTGAAGACTGGACAAAATCGAAAGTGATCAAATTTAGGATGAGATTTTAGCACTGTATCACTAAGTCCCTCTTAGGTGGTGGTTGAGATGTTCTGTGTGGAGGCAGACTAGAAGTGGAGCATGGGACATTCATCCTGAGAGATTAAATTAAATTCTCAGAGCATTTTCCCTCTCCTTGGATGCTGGAGTAGGAATGTTTAGATCAGCAGTTATTAAGGTTAGCACTTATCTAGTGAGATCAGGAGATGCTCTCAGCTCTCATTAGTATCAGCGGCTACTGAGGACATCCAGACCCCAGCACTAAAGACTGCCGAGAGTAGATCAACAGAAGAAACATCAATGCCTGAACTTGTGGTGTCATTTACCTTCTATAGACTAAAATTACACAGTCATGTCCCATAAATATTTTTCAGGGCAAACGGGATATCTTGTTAGAAGCTTATAATAAATACAGTCCTTTGCTGAAGGAGCCACCTGAGACAACCAAGTCTGATACAGAAGAAAAAGCAACACTTATGTCACCTGTTGGGAACCTCTGACCAGAGAGCTGCATCTGTTTGTGGTCAGTAGAGACCCAAAGGCCAGCTTTCTTATCTGTGAACAAATAGGAAGCTGCTTTCACTTGTGGCCTTGTGGCCTTGTGGCTGGAGACGGGAGAGGGACTCATGTTGGACCTCTGCCCCTCCTGGACCCAGAAGTCTCTCTTACCCCTCTTGTGACAGTCCATGTCATCGGACCACTGGTGATCATATCATGGAAACTCTTGATTTCACATGTTAAAAATGTTTTATTTTGTATAAATAGCAATATTGAGCTAGAGAGGGACCAACTCTATTTCCAGTTAATAAGACACTCCTTTAGAAGACAAATGCATGCACTTGCAAAAAAATCCCATATAAATTTGTACAGTTTATACAGCAGCATCTGCCTTCAGATACGGAAGAAACTGAAAAATCTTGCTCTGAAGCAGAAACTTCAACCTACATGCCACTCCAGTACTCTAATCAACAAGACAAGAACTTATCTAACAAAATGGGCTCTGATGGTCAGCGAGGCACCCCCTTGTCTTGGTTGAGGGTCTCATTTTGTGCCAATCTGGCACCAGCTTGAAGAAGGACCCTAAGCATCTTGCAGGGCGCAAGTTTTGATGTTTTTATTCCATGAATTCAGGGACCCAATAGGATTTGGACTCAGAAGGGGCTTTTGTGGTATCTGTGAAGCAACCTGAGAGTTTCTAGAGCTGCCTAAAGGAGGCAAGAGGCAACTAAGAGATCAGATGCATGTTAGCACCTTTTAGGAATTGGGGTTTAGCTCCTTTCAAAGATATAACACAGGAGACATCCATCTTTCAACTCACTGCTCAAGAGTCTATTAGAGAGAGCTGTGACAGGGAAGGGAAAATAATCCTAGTGACAAATCTTTGCATCTCTTCTTGCTTAACCTCAGAGACAAAAGTGAAGCCAAAGTCAAAGGCAGTCTGAAGGGATCATGAGACAACATATTTTCTGAACCTACATCTCCCTTTATTTCACTTTTTATCCACTAACAAAAGATGTGACAAAGGAAGGAAGGTGTACCACCCAGGGACAGGGTTTTCCCCCAAAATCTCCACTAATTCCTCTTGCTTCTTCTTACAAGCACTGATCAGCCATAGCTGTCTTGTGCAGGGAATCAAAGGGAAATGTTTCACCTTTGACCCATATCCCAGAATTAAAAATAAACTGGAAGGTGATTTGCAAAGGCACAGGTGTTCTTTAATGCCTTTTCACTGGGCTTTAAACATCCTTCTCTGCCTCTACATTTCTACTGCTTTTGTCTTGGGAAAATTACAAGTATTACAGATTCTGGTGTCCCCCTTGTGACCATTTAAGTGCCGTTATTCGTTTTAAAAATAAATACAGACACTAGGGGAAAGAGTCTCAATAGAAGCACAATATGTTCATGCTAATATAAACACATATTAACTCTGGGCTTCCCAGTGAAGGAGAAATCCATCTGAAAATCAGGCTATGGAGACTGGATAAATCTATGCTGTTCTCCCTGGTATTCTGAAAGCAATTAAAACTCATGCCGACAACATGAGTATGTGGTCCGCAGTGTCCTGCAGCACGAAGTTGTTTGGTGCCCACAGGAACTATGGAAAAAGAATGGGGAAACACAGCCCCTATCACTGCCTGCAGAAGCCCTGCATGGACAAGCCACTGTTAATTGTAAAGGAAGGTGCAAGCAGCGTGTGAAATCTGAGGTATCGCAGGATATTGTGCTCTATATAAAACCATTCCATCACTGAATGAGATAAATCAGTATGTGTTGGTGGTAGAGTATCTCGACAGAGATGAGCAGTAATTAACCTACTCAAAAGAGGGCAGTTAAACTTCTATGGCCTGTTTCACCTTATATTAGAAAAGGGGTTCAGCAATGACAAATGTTGTTTCAAGTAGCTCCATAACTGGGAACCCTGCCAGAGTCTGACAGTAGAAGCTGTTGTTTTATTGATATTTCTCAAAAGGAAGTCAAGCCTGATTATGTATGTTGACACTCAGAAAATACAAAGAAACATTTAAATTCATAATAAAGGGATGAGGAAGATTTATGCAAGAGTGAGGATGTTAATGATTTAATTTAAGTCAGTCATTTATCTGCAAAGTGAATTTCAATGTATTAGGAAAAAAGCAGAAAAAAATCCATAGATCTGCAATCTGTTTCGGTAAGTTTCTGCCCTGTCCCTTGAACCCAGCTGCTGCCACTGAGGCTGGCCTGGTTGTACTGCACCATCCTTCCCTAGCAAGGAAGCACAAAGTTACTCCTAAACCCACTTAATTTCCTTCCTGCTGGTGTCACAGTCCACTCGGTGGACTCATGATGGTTCGTTTACCATGATCTCAAAGTGCAAAAATTAAGGGGACCGAAATGCCAAGGGGTTATACTTCAATCAAATAGTGTAACTATTATTTTGCCTGTAAAGTGGCACATGATAGACAGAGTGGTGAAAAGGGAAAGAAAAAGTAAAGTAAAAGGGAGGAAAGAGGATTACAGCTACCACCACGGGTCCAAGGTGTCCCTATGGTCCCAGGTCCCGATCAGTCTCCTGCTGGTGGGGAGATCTCTACTGAGGTTCAGTTAGGAACCATCTTTTATCTTAAGCAACTGCACCTCACACCTCCTCTCCCCCATAGATTGTGGCCAATCTCCGCCTTCATTTCGCAATCCAGACTTAACTGCGCAGGCAAAAAAAGTTCCTGCTTAACTTGCCAAAATTATCTGTGCCTGTGCAACCTCACATTTGGGGGTCTTTTACTTCCTCACATCATCTTCCTCTCCCGTCCACTGGACGAGCTTCGCGAACCTCTGCACGTGCTCCTCTCTGTTGGCCTCATGCAGGGGGGAGGAGGTGGGACAAGTTTGGCTGAGGCAGCAGGTGAAATCCATCTTCTGGACAGCAGCCGTACAGCAGCCCCAGGTATCAGCACAGTACTACCTGTACCACGCAGTTCCTTCTCTCAGGGTGTAAAGTTCTTGGTACCTCTCCAAGTCTGTGATGGCAATGTTGAGACAAATACTGTTCTTTGGACTGACTCTTACAGCTGGGTACAGCCATGCTTCATTTTCCCTGATGGTTCTCAGCTGCTAGAAACGAGGAATTTTCCTTTCAGATAAGCTGTTTTCCATTTTATTTATTTGTCCTTTTTTCCTGCTGCTGAGACTTCCACCCTTTGGCCAGGGGAGCCTCCAGAGGTCTTGGTTACCCTTGGCCCAGAGCCACAGACTCCTCTGGGTTGGGAGGGGCACCGCAGGTCTCCAGTCCAGCCTCCTGTGTTGAATTCAGGCTGGGCTGCTTAGGGCAGTTTAAGGTCACCTCAAGGTGTCTTACGGCTGAGGTGCAGCAGGAACCAAAGCAGGAATGTGTTGGAAGCAATTTACTCTGCTTTGGCAAAACCATTTATTAAATCAGCTGATTCTTGAGCCAGATGTTAAGAATCCCTCTGAGCAATCTCCACACTGAGAAAATCTAGTTTTGCAGCTTGCCACCAAGTTTCTCACTCTTTATAGGAGATTGTGAAGTAGACTCAGCTGAACAGAAACTGAACACTGCAGGGACACAGGCACTGCTGTCACAGTCGTGCAGCAGACTGCATCTCCTCTATCACCTCCAACCTGCTTGAGGTGCTGCATTTTACTGTGATTTTGAGTAATTAGGCTTCAAAGTCATGACTGTATTAATTACTAGGGCCAAGCACAAGACTTAGGAACAGGGAACTGGCTGCGTATGGCAGAGATCGCTCTAAATTGCAATAATTGTAGAATCACAGAATCATAAAGAGACCTCTAAGACCATCCAATCCAAACATCAGCCAACACCACCACACCTACTAAACCGTGTCACAAAGTGCCATGTCTACATGCTTTTTGAATGCTTCCAGGGAAGGAGACTCCACCGCTTCCCTGAACAGTCTTTTCCAGTGATTCACCACAGTTTTGGTAAAGAAATTGGTGAGGGAATTTTTACAAGGGCTTGTAGTGATAGGACAAGGGGAATGGCTTTAAGTAGGAAGAGGGAAGATTTAGATTAGAAATTAGGAAGAAATTCTTCACGATGAGGGTGATGAGACATTGGCACAGGTTGCTCAGGGGAGTTGTGGATGCCCCCTCCCTGGAAGTGTTCAAGGCCAGGTTGGATGGGTCCTTGAGCAGCCTGGTGTGGTGGGAGGTGTCCCTGCCCATGGCAGGGGAGTTGGAATTGGACGGGCTTTAAGGTACCTTCCAAGCCAAACCATTCTATGATTCTGTGATTTTATGACCTCATCTAAACCTGCCTGGTGTAACTTGAGGCCATTTCCTCTCGTTCTATCACTTGTTACTTGGGAGAAGAGACCAGCATCCACCTTGCTACAACCTCTTTTCAGGTAGTTGTAGGGGACGATAAGGTCTCCCCTCAGCCTCCTCTTGTCCAGATTAAATCCCAGTTTCCTCATCTGCTCCTCACAACACTTGTTCTCCAGACTCTTCAGCAGCTCTGTTGCCCTTCTCTGGACATGCTCCAGCACCTCAATGTATTTATTGAAATGAGGGGCGCAAAACTAAACACAGCATTCAAGGTGCAGCCTCACCAATGCCCAGTACAGAGGGACGATCCCTTCCCTACTCCTGCTGGCTACACCATTTTTTATTATCTGGGTTTTATTTTCAGTTGAGAAACCCCAGGAGGTGCCAGGAGAACATCTCTGTCAAGCAGCAACAGTCTGTGGGGATAGGAAAGGTGGAGGTGCCCCAGGACCTTCTGTGGGCATCACGTGCCGGGCTAAGCTTGACATGTGCCACGTACTCCATGTGCCACCCTCGCCTGTATGAGAATTACACACAAGCTGAGGTTGCCAATTAAATTCACTTTAATTTCAGATATTACTTGGCTTTGTTTGACCTCTTTTGCTATTTTCAGAGCTCATTTAAATTGGCAGGTCCTGTTATGTGGGAAATTGAATGTTAAAAAAAATACTTTTGGTCTAAATTGGAAGGCACAGTTGGAAATTTCCAACAGATTGTATTTCCAAAATCTGTTCTGGAAATATAGAAATGACCCAGTCACAGCAATTAATTTTTATGTTATAATTTTGTCCATAATGTGCTATGTACAGTGCAAGCTCTTGGCCTTTTTATTACATTTTTTTTTTGCTTTGATTTGTTTGGAAACAAAATATTTTTGTAATTTTTTGGAAGTCTGATTGTCAACGGACCAGTGAGTTCCCTTAAAATGTTTCCATTTTGTCAAACCAAAGTTTTCCTAACAGAAGCATTTTATTTGGGAAGAACACCTACTATGGATTTGAATTTGCCTTTTTCTGTCCAGGGAGTTGGTCTTCAGCAACACAGAGATCCCTGAGGGAAACAGCCTGTCCCCATCTGATCCCTGGGAATGGAAAGATGACTTTCTTCTGTCAGATAACTTTTATTTAGATAATTGCTCTGGTATTTGGGGTGCTGATTGATGAGAAGCTCAACATGAGCCGGCAATGTGCATTTGCAGCCCAGAAGGCCACCCGTGTCCTGGCCGGCATCAAAAGTAGTGTGGCCAGCAGGGCAAGGGACGTGATCCTCCCCCTCTACTCCACTCTCATGAGACCCCACCTGGAGTCCTGTGTCCAGTTCTGGCATCCCCAACATAAGAAGGATATGGAACTGTTGGAATGAGTCCAGAGGATGTCTATGGAGATGATCAGAGGGTTGGAGCACCTCTGCTGTGAGCACAGACAGAGAGTTGGCCTCCCTTCCATGGGCAGGGACACCTTCCACCAGATCAAGTTGCTCAAAGCCTCATCCAGTCTGGCCTTCAACACCTCCAGGGATGGGGCTTCCATGACTTCTCTGGGCAACCTGTTCCAGTGCCTCACCACCCTCACAGGAAAAAATTTCTTCCTAATATTTAACTTAAATCTCTGCTCTTTCAGCTTAAAACTGTTCTCCCTCATCCTGTCGCTGCATTCCCTGATAATGAGCCCCTCCCCAGCTTTCAACAAATGCAGGCACAGGTATTTTTCTTCTCGCAGAACTGAATTAAAAGCACCATCTCAACTACAAGACAAGTCAGTGCATCTCTCAGTCTATTTGAATTTAAATTGTCCATGTCACTAGGCTCTGGTTTCTTCTGCAGGGCTTGGAGCTACTGTTGCATTTTCAGGTGACCACAGCTTTATGGATCAGATCCTCAGTTTATTTTGAGAAGCCTGAATCCGGGACTCCTTTTTTATCAAGTGCCGCTCACTGCTCATTCACTGCTCAGAACAGAAACCAGAGGAAGGCACAACCCCCATGTTCTCATTGCAGTGGATTTCTTTGCCACAAAAAACATTTCTCTACTTTTTTGTGTGTGTTTTAATGGTTGCTATTTCTACAGTATCTGTTCCTGAGATTATTTCCTGTGGGAAAGATTTAATATTTTTAATTCCAATAGTAATTTTAGCAACAGTTGCCATTTTCTGCCAATGTTCCTGTGTTTTGGGATGGAACCAAATTATATGTTCTAAATTCTTCTCACTGCAGTTTCTTTCAGAAAGCTTTTAAGGCAGTTATTTCATACCTCAAAGATGGCAGGGAAAAGAACAGAATTTTCTTATGTTTATGAGACTGATTTTCCATCAGGTTCCAGGCTATCGCCTGCTTCCTGCATAGTTAACCTCATTCTTCCACTTCCATTTCAAAGTCAAATGCTTTTCTCCCTCATTTAGCTTTCATGTTATTCAAACTAGAGGCCTGGTTATAACATTTACTGGTAGCTCTTTTGTTCCCCAAAACTGTCAGACAAATAGGAGGTGCTGACATGAATGTTCTCCTCAACACCCCCCGCCCAGGCAATGGGCTCTGCTGGACCACCCTTAAAGTCTTTCTCCTGGCTGAATCCAGCTAGGAATAATTTGCTTATCAGAGTCATTTCTGGTTCTTGGCAAATCTGACCACACTGAAGAGTTCAGGTATGAAACGACGCAGCAGCCCTTCCTGTTCCTCTGGCACTGCAGTATTATAATTTCCACTCTGGAAAAGTAATTTTCCTGGCCAGGTTGGATAAGGCTTTGAGCAACCTGGTCTAGTGGGCAGTGTCCCTGCCCATGGCAGGGGTGTTGGAACTGGATGATCTTTAAGGTCCCTTCTGATCCACACAATGATTCTATAAATTAATTACAGTTTTGAGACAGTTACTTAGACTTTTGTACACACGGTAAGTGGTGTTACTGTGCATATGTGCCTTTGCTGAAACCTAGGAATGAAATTCCTGTCTCGCCGAGATCAACAGCAGGGTCAACCTTGATTTAATAAAGTTCAGATTACATCTCCAGTGTTACCTGTGGCCTTAACTAAGAACGCTACCTCAAAAATAAATTACTTACTTTCAGCTAGGAATCAATACATCTGGATGGGGTTTTTTGGTTGTTTATTTGGTTTGTTAAAGGAATATATTTTTTTAAACAAACATCAAACCAATTTAACCTCTTAAAAGAAGATACTAGATGTTTTTTTTGCAGGAAGCCCAACAGACCCGAGAACACTTACAGCCAGTGCCAATATACAGCATGTTGTTTACTTGTGCAGATTTCATAAAATTTACTCCAAGTTCCTGTTTTCCTCTGAAAAGTCTGCAAAGGACATCAGCCTTCTAGACACAGCGCTTGGTAAGATGGAAAGATTTGTTTTTCGAATGAGTTCCTCTTTAGGTGAAATGGGAGTTGGCTCCCGTTCCCTGCAGCATAGATTTGAAATGAGTAATATATTCATTGTGGAAGCACCTGTTTCCTTCGGGCCAGGTTCTCCTGTTTTGCTTAGTTGCAAAGATGCTGTATTTGCAGATGAATTATTTAAGTTTTAGGAATACATGAGAGGCAGCAGCAAGAGGGGGCAAGTGTACTGGTTGTGGTTGCCCTGGCAGAGCCACCACTACAGAGAAAGTGACTGTGTGGAATTTTTTGCCACCCACTACCTGGTCACACCAAAGTGAGTTTTACCTGGGAATCTTGCCCCTTATTCTCAAGGGCCATGAGGGCAGGAGGAAGCATGCATACCAGCAGTGTGCTCAGGCAACCAAGAAGGCCAACAGAATCCTGGCTTGTATCAGAACTGGTGTGGCCAGCAGGAAGAGGGAGGAGATTGTCCCTCTGTACTTGGCGCTGGTGAGGCCACACCTTGAATGACGTGTTCCGGCCACTATGAGAAAGACATTCAGGGGCTGGAGCGTGTCCAGAGAAGGGCAACGAAGCTGGGGAAGGGTCTGCAGAGGGTGTTACAAGGAGCGGTTGAGGGAACCGGGGTTATTTAGCCTGGAGAAGAGGAGGCTGAGGGGAGACCTTATTGCTCTCTACAACTCCCTGAAAGGAGGTTGTAGTGAGGCGGGTGTTGGTCTCCTCTCATGTAACAAGCAATAGAATGAGAGGAAATGGCCTCAAGTTGTGCCAGGGGAGGTTCAGATGGGATATTAGAAAAAAAAATTCTGTACTGAAAGAGTGGTGAAGCACTGGCACAGGCTTCCCAGGGAAGTGGTGAAGTCTCCTTCCCTGGAGGTGTTCAAAAAAGGTGTCGATGCAGCACTTTGGGAGATGGTTTAGTAGGCATGGTTGTGTTGGGCTGATGGTTGTACTTGATGATCTTAGAGGTCTTTTCCAGCCTCAATGATTCTATGATTCTAATTGTCTAAATGTACCCAGGGTCCCACATCAAATGCTACAGGAGAGGTGAGATTTGGATCTCATGTTGGTAACTCAAACCCATCATTAACGTTACAAAACCAATCCAATTAAAAATTCTGCCTTAAAGTAGGCAGAAATTACCCTTTTCAAGAACATGTAACACATTGCAGATTTTGATTCAGATTTTTAATAAATTGTGCCAGTAGAAGCTTTCAAAGGCAATGATATATCAATAAATAACAGTTAAATTGAGTTCCTGAGAAAGAACCTACCACATGAATGTCAGATAGATGTAAATAACAAAAAATGGCATTACTATATAAAAAAGCAGTAATACTGAATCTTACATGAACTGTCACAACACAAGCACTGCATACCTCAGAACATTCCTTTCATACAAATGTAAACAAATACACAATCATTTTTGTTTAGTTTAGGCTGATGAATTTATATGTTGTTGCTTAGATATCTAAACAATGGATAGGATAGGATATGCTAAAACATTAAGGAATAATATGTGGAATAATATATGGAAAAAATAATGAAGCTCCAGATTTTAAAATAAAATAAAGCAAAAACACATTAAAGGAGCGTTTTCCTCAAGTGTTATTATGTCAATCACTTTAAATAGGACTGTTACACTAATCTGAATTAAGGATTTTCATGTTATATATAATATATATGCAAATACGTATGGCTTAATTATCTTTAGTATTCTGATATCACCTTGAATAAGTCTCACATATATATAAGAAAAATGCGTATTTTAACAGAGTTAAGAGTTGATATTTCAAGGTATGCCTATTTGACAGAAATGCAGGACTAATGTGCTCCATCACAGCAACGTTTTTATCTATAAATAACAGGACAGAATGACCTATGAACAATGCCAACATTTTCAGATGTCAGTGCCTAAAACATTAAGATCCTAAACGGATACACAGCCAGTCACGCGTGGGGATCTGATGTCTGGAAGAGCCACGTACCTCCAGGTTCTGTAGATGTTCATGGAGCTGCAGACACTCGACACCAGCCTCATCACACTTAGGATCTCGATGTGTCAGGGGAGCACAGTGCTGGACATTCTGTTTCGAAGACGTTGAGCTACGTAAGTTAGTACTGGTGCTCTGCATTACTGCGAGTATGACACAGCGGACACTGTGCTGCATGCTACGTGAATAAGCCCAAACTAGACCACTGCCACAAATCAGCTCTGTAATAATGGTCTTGCTATTGATCCTTTGTGGGGAAATGTGTGTGCCGATGATCGGTGTTTACTAAAATGATCTATTACATCAGACCACAAAAATCACTATTCAGTTATAACCTTTGCAATGGGTTTTACAAAATTAATATTGGATACAATCATAAGAGGAAACCATCCACACAATACATTATCAACACGTTTTAAAATGGTCTAATTTTAGACCCTTAGTAAAAACAGATCCACAGGACCTGCCTGTGAATGGCAAGAAAAGGCCATTTCAAATAGAAAACCACTGCTCATGCAACATTTTTCACACACTAGACAATGAAATCACACCCAAATTGTCACTTGCTCATACTTTCTATTACACTCCAATAAGCAGAAGGAAATAAAGCAGCTTTAAGGTTATGTCACAATTTTGAAATGTGGAAAATACATACAATAAAAAAAATAATCACGGTGTGAATACAATGACATCAGTAAACTTAGAAAATTAGAGAGCAGAGTTTTTTTTTACTTCTTCTATTTTCTTTCTTACATTATTGCACAGAGACCTTTCATCACATGTTCTTCAGCTTTATGCATCTTCCTAAATGTGAAGTAAGTGCTATGGATAAAATAAACATGTAGAAAAGAAAAACAGCAGCATGATTTGTCAAAGTTAATCCCTATAATTTAGTAGGAAAAAACCCCTGCTATAAACAAAATATAAGTGCTCTTTATTCATTTAAAAAATAATGCTGACAGTTGCAGAAGACTGTAAATGTTAATCTGAGTAGGGGGATGCTGACCTCAAATAAAACTAGGCCTAGAAATGATAGACTGCTGGCCTTGCAGATTTTGGTGAAGACCAGGATTTCAAGTGTCATTATCAACAAAGTTATTTACAGTAAAACTGACCTGAACTTTCAAGAGTGCCATTTTAAGGACCTGGCCCTGGAAGCTTCTGACACCCCAGGATGACTCCAGCCTCAGCTGGTTACACCTGAACAAGCACTGCAGGATTAGCTCCTAAAGAATCAGTTAAAGGCCCTATTGGATTAGAAATTAGTCTTAATCTGAAGTACTCTATACAATAATTTACACATATACAGGCTGACAAGCTCCAGTCTGATCCACCCCACCTTTGTCTTCTACATCAGATTTCTCAGACTGGCCAACTTCCATTCCAGAAGGTTTGGGATACCTGAATGGATACCCATTGTCATCGAAGAACCTTCGGAAAGTAAACTCATAAAAAGCATGTTCTGTGTGTTTACTGTTGGAAGAGGCTAGCGGGTCCCACGTCCTGGTGCTGTCACCACTAGCATCATTCCAAGGGCTTTCTTCTTCAACTGGGTCAAAATTTGAAGTGTCCATTGGATGGCTGATCTTTGGAACATATGGAGCTGGCTGCCTACGGATATCGGTAGAGAAGTCCATAGAGTGAAAGAAAGAATGGGCCTTAATATCATCTGCTCCATTTCTTCCAAGCCTGTCCTCAGCAGCACAGCAGAGCTTTGTGATGAGATCAGTTGCCTCAGGGCTTAGCTTGATCTGTGAGGGGATGTGCAGTGTGCTTTCCCAATTTATCACCTGAAGGTAAGAAAGGTATTAAACAACTCCTAATCCTGGAAACAAAACCCTTCCAATTGTCAACTGTACAGAACCACACACAACTGGTCAGTATGCAGTCTGTGTAGTTACTTTAGAGGTTCAAGACCTTATAGTTAAATTGCATTGGCTGTTAATAATTACTTTAATGAATCAATAAACATTGTTGGACAGCAGATAAAAGAAGAAATTGCATTTAAAAAAAAAAGGCAAATTCCTTCCTGAATGCTCTCATAGTCCAATTTGAGAACATGTTCATGACTTCATGGAATGACTTCAAGGAATGACTTCATTTGTCTCCAAAATGTAAACAAGGAAAAGTGGTCATGAAGTACATCCTTTCTAATATAAAACTATTCACTGTTTGGCTTGGAAACATTTACATTGCCAACTGTAATCATCACTGCTATTATCAGTTTACTCAAATCTGACAGGCACTTCATTGAGCGGCAAAGGATTTGCCCCTGCATAGAACTATTTGAAAATCAGGCTTTTCTAGTCCCCTTATCTAGTAAAACAAGAGAGGATAGGTCCATGCGTAGAGGAGAAGGGAAGGGACAGGGCTAAAGTTTTGCTACTACAGATTGGAATTTTGTTTCACCTTACCTTCAGTTGGGTTTCTGTGGGTGTAGGAGCCAGAAAAGGAGGCTGACCCACTAACATCTCAAAGAGGATCACACCAACACTCCACCAGTCACAGAGCTGAGTGTATCCTGAAAGGCAAGTCAAAAGCTTGTCTTCCGCCAACCAAACAGAACGTGTATAGAGTGACTTGCAATTAAGAATCAAAACTTGCAGCCAGATTACTGTCTTTTCTCAGACTATTTGTGACCTAAAACCAAAGGACTCCTGATCCACCTTTATCATGAACTTGCTTCTGCTTGCTGACCTGAATTCTGCTGTGGTCAGTAAAGATCCAATCCTGTTGTCTCAGAATCTTTCTGGATAAATTTAATTCTCAACTAAAATGAGTGGTGAAACAGTATAATTAGAAAGGAAGAAGTTTTTTTGCATTTCCTGTCCCACAACTACATCAGTACACAGACAAACGGGACATCAAAGAATAACAAAAAAACTGATGTCCCCCATAGGTTTAGTGGAGGTGACCCTGAGTCTGAAGAGCTGATGAAGGACATAGCCTGGCTCTAGAGACAGAAGAAAGGCACAGATGACTTTTTGAGCGAGTTCCAATCAGCGGAACAATTTCAACTACTGAACTGCTAAGACAAAACAAATAAGGTATATGTTTGAGATCTCTGAAAAAGGAACAGAGAATTTAAACACTGATTTCAATGGAATTCTGTGTCATCAGATGACGTAGAGTCCAATGATGTAGGGTGAAATCTCTCACCTTGAAAAAGATCTAGCTTAGGATCTGACTTGTAGACAACTTTGAATGTCTTCTTTGAACTACAGTGACCATGTCTGTTCTGCACAGATATCACCAAGTACTGTCTAAATTCCTCAAGCCGAGCTTTTGAGTGCAGGGTGTCCATTGTAAACTGTGAAAGACTTTTTGTTGGGTTTCCCCAAGGTTGTGGCTGGGAATCTGGAGGACATGTTTCCATTTTTAACTGGCCTGTCTGAATCAGTGATTCAGAAACATCAGCTGGCTACCTACTGGTCTATGTAAACTTACTAGTGATCATAGTCGTACTCCATGCGTACAAATAATCTGTGTCATGCCTGAAAAATATCATTGCCAACATCATTTGACACATTTATTAGCAGTCTCATTCAAAGGCCTCAGAGTGTGGATACACACAGACACACAAAGTAGGACCACCATCAATGTCAGCAATGTGATGCTAAACAGCAGAGCACGTAGAAAAATCTGCTCTCCTTAATATGAGCTAAGTGTCCGTGGCCTTCAGAATGACAATCTTCCAAAGCAGCAAGCTTATTTAAGGCAAACCCCCCCCCCATATTTCAAAGCATCGATGTTCACTTAAAGAGAGAAAAATACAGGTTACCTACCTTTACGAAGCAGGACTTCAGGAGCAATATAATTAGGGGTTCCAACTAACGAGTGGGCTAGACATCTCTGATGCTGCTTCTTAGCTCTTTGTTCCAATGTCTTCAGCCTATCTCCACATCTACAGTTGGACACATCGTCCCAAAGATCACTGGGCTCCATGCTGTCTTGTCTGATGTGGCTCCCTTTCAAATGGGAGAGAAAGTTTATAGAGTCATGGTCATAAAATACAATACACAAAGAGAAAAATATTTTTCTAGGTCTAGTTGTGCCATCTTCTACTCTTACTGAAGAAGAACATATAAACTTTAAACTCAAGGGATTTCCTTCTGATCTCCCCTTCACAATTGGTTTTTCATTTGCCGCCTCTCTGGAAGTGGTCCAAGGCCAGGCTGAGCAGCCTGGTGTGGTGGAAGGTGTCCCTGCCCATGGCAGGGGGGTTGGAACTGGATGATCTTTAAGGTCCCTTCCAACCCAGACCATTCTGTGATTCTACGATTCTATGATTCCATTCTACAATTCCATAACCAGCGAAATGTCTCTCTCTGAGGGCCAGGAAACAGGCTTCCACGTGGGAGATACAGAACGATAGAGAATATTTAGATTAGCTATACCAATTGTTTATGATCTTTTTGCCAACAGGCACCAAGTCTCCTCCACAGCACACACAGGAGGTGCATGGACAAGTTTAAATCTGTGATCAAATTATGTCACCATCAAAAGAGACCCTCCAAAGAAGTACAAACTGAAAAACTGCTGCTACTGCAGCCATCAGCCAGATTACGGATAGGGATTAAAATGGTCTGGGAAACAAAGGACTGGAAACAAACTAACTGAATCAACTGGTGAGAGACAGACGCATCATTTTGTCATTGACCCTTTGTCAATGTACCTCTGTTTTCTGACCTGGTATTTCTGCCAAGAGGTACCTGTTTGTTTCATAGAATCATAGAATCGCTTGGTTGGAAAGGAGTACCTGTCTGTACCTGTCCAACCATATTCCTGAGCACTTCATCTACCCATCTTTTAAACACTTCCAGGGATGGAGACTCAACCACTTCCATGAGCAGCTGTGCCAGTGCCTGATAACCCTTTTGGTGAAGAAATTAAAAATAAATAATGCAATACCATAACAAATAAATCTTAAGAACACTACCTTTCTGATAGTATTTTGAATTGTGGGTCCACCTGAATCCGGTACAAAGTCCAAAGTCAGTCAGTTTGATATGCCCGTCAAGGTCTATCAGAATGTTGTCAGGCTTGATGTCTCGATGAATAAATCCCATTTTGTGCACACTCTCTATAGCCAAAGTGAGCTCTGCAATATAAAATCTAGCCAGACGCTCTGGAAAAACCTCCATTCGAATCAGTAGACTCATCATATCCCCACCAGGGATGTAGTCCATCACAAAGTACAAGTTGTCTTTGTCTTGGAAGGAATAATAGAGTTTAACCACCCACTCATTGTCTGCCTCAGCAAGTATGTCCCTCTCTGCTTTGACATGAGCCACCTGGTTCCTGTTCAGCACATCTTTCTTTCGCAGAGTCTTCATGGCATAGAGGGCATGTGTATCCACTTTGCAGGCCAGGCATACTTCTCCAAATGCACCAATCCCCAGAGTCTTGATTTTCACAAACATAGATTTGTCCATTTTGGCCCTTTTAAGTCTGTTGTAGTTGGACTCCTTCTGGTAGAGAATTTTCCTCATTTGTTCCTGTTCTGCTTCACAAAGGCCAGCCTTTACAAAGGAAAGAAAATCACAAGAGCTAGTACAGTTACACTCATGGCAAGAGAACAATGAACTAGCATTCCCAAAACACATTTCTCACAAAAATTAAACATGAACCAGAAAATACATATTTGGGAGATAAACTCTCTTATCTGTCTGTTGAGGTATTTTTGAAACACTGTCAAAATCACTGTGCCCTGACTTGTTACCCACATTTGCCATATCTGAGATTGGTCTGCCTTTCTCATTCGACTGAACGAAGAGGCATGGGGCAATACTATCAGAGAGGGGAACGTAACATAACAATCCTGATCATGGGATTTGGTTTACGCCTTTCAAATGTGCATTTGGCCACTGTACTCCACTATAAGTGTGTGCACTGCAATACACCTGAACTGAAACAGCAATTAAAACCTAGTCCACTTTGTTCATGAGTGGTTCTCCAGGGCAACTCACATTAACAGTTCCTACATTGAGAGCTGTTTGAATTGTTGGTTTTTGTGTTGCAATTAAGAAGCTGGTTTTGACCTACACATTTTTAAGTGCCTTGGGAACCTTCTTTAGAAACTGTTATTTGTCCTCTGCCATCTACAGCCTCTGCTCTCAAAGTCTGTAGATCTCCTGACCATCTGTTTTAAAAACTTCTCCCTTTTCCTTCCCAAAATATGTGCACATAACCCCCAGCTCCAGCCTCCCCCCAGTCACTGCAGCTCAGACCCCAGTACTATTTCCTCTCTAAATGTATTATTACCTCCCTGTACCTAAGCTGTAAAAAAGGTGGCTTGTCCACCTCCTGTCCCCAGAGTCTCCAAGTAACTGCAAGTAACATTTCACATGGCTGAGGGAAGAGACCTGAGAAAGGGAGAAGTAGCAGTATCCAAAGAGACTTTCCACATCCTTCAAGACAGAGCTTGCACACTGTCAGCTCTGCCTGAGAGCCACTGGTGGCCTCTACCAGCAGAAACCCCTGGGCTGATCCTCAGGATCTCCTAACAGCTCTTCCCTCTGCAGCACACTCCTTCCTTTCTGCATACTCCATTTAAAGAATCCTGAATTAACTGGCATCAACTGAAGTACTTTGAGAGGAATATCAGTGCCTGGTGGGAAGAGTGGAGGGAATTGAAGCTGACTGCTTAGCAGGCGAAATACCCAAGCACACACCCACAGGGCCACTGCTTAGATTGATTTAATTTCACATCTGTAGTCTATGTCTTTAAAGGAATGTGGGCAGCCAGACTACGTAGGGAGATCCCCATAGTATAAAAATGAAATCTCTATGAATAAAGGATGGAGGAGGCCTGCAGAAACTTGCAGAACTGGTAGGATGAACCTTCAGACTGAAGGCAACAGCCAAATCAAAACAAGTAATACAATTTTTGCAATGTAAGGCAAGTGCATCAATCTATAACAAAGGAAAGGTTTATTGTTTTAAGGTAAAATAATTAGTGTATTGTGTTCTTGGTTAATTTGAAAATAATGTGATATTCAGATAGCCAAAATGTACTGAGTTCATAGTGTATTATTCCAGCCAGTGATGAGGTTGCTAGGGGAAGGAGTTGTTTTTGTTTATAGCTGAATTATCTCCGAGTTATGAAGTGAGAGAAAGCTGACGAGTCAGAAGAGAACTAACACAATTAGCTGTTGTTTTACTTCTCTAGAGATCATTCCCTACCTCAGCCTCAGGAAAATATTCGCTAAATCCAAGCAATGCAACACAATCTGTATTTGCAGTGAGGGCAAACTGTTAACTGTCAGTAAAATGCCAACCTTTCAAGAGATTTAATTTTAACCTCAACAAATCACTGAGTTTTCTGGCGCAATGGGAGCATCAAATTCATTGACTTTGGAAATTGACTGTGCTAGGGAAGATCAGGTAGTTAATTATTATGGATTATGCGCTAATAATAGCTTTCCTTAGAGTTCATCCTCAAATACAGAAGTAAACTAGTCATATTCTAGTCATGCCTGGGAAAAAAAACCTTTCACATTTAAAAATTCAAAGCAAAACTTTGCAGCTTTGTTTTAAGCATCTCTATCAGTAAATCGGCTTAGATTTGAGAGCTGAAATTAGGCATGAAAGAAGCACTCTCATTCAAAAAGTGCACCTCCCTACCACCTGCTTCTAAAACAAGTTCCAGCAAGGGTCCCAATATCAGCTCAAGCTGGCCAAGATATGATTACCTGTAAGATATTATCACTTACATGTGTTCAACACACAACTTCCAGTCAAGTGTTACATATTAATCTGAAAATACGGCATAGTGAATATACTGCCAAACTGAACCACGGCTTTGGTGAGTGAGAGGCTATCATGGAAGTGGAAGGAAAAACTGGAGCAAAAAGAAAACCTTTTAGAAAGTTTTGCAGGAGCTGCCAAAATACTGTCTGAGTTATCTCAGCCTCAAACTTGGCTACCAAATTCTTGCCTAAGCAAACCTAACACTTTCCTACCACGAAGGGCTTTGCTTCAGTCAACTTTTCTGGTATGATGATCTACTATTTCACATCTTGGGTTTTTCAAACAGCCTCCCAGATCTGCATCCAGGCTTCTAAGTGAAAACAGTGTGGTATACGGAGGTGTTGGATACCTACTACTACAAGTGGAGTTTGCTTTATAAATTTTTTGACTGATTAAGAATAGCAATAATCAATTGGACCCCATTAGCTTTCATTATAACAAAACAACGAAAATTACTTTAGCCATTTCTTGCTCCAGTTGTAATCTTCTGTTAATTTTCTGCTGGTAGGTCTTTATGACATTCTCTACATGTTGCTCCATGTAGAACTTGAAGGCAAAAGGTGAGTAGCTCTTTATTCGGGATTCTCGCTTTTCCTCATCTTTGCCATTTTTTCGCACGGGCACAGGAGACGTCTGAATCTGCTTTTTATCCTTGCTTGGCTTTTCAGCTTTAGTGTTCTTGCTGCTTTTGTCATTTCTCTCACTGTTCTCCTCAGCCTTATTGCACGTTGAATTGGGGATTACACGGAGAGTCTGCTCTACACCCATGCATAAGCAGTTGATATCAAACTGCTCAGAGTTACCGGGAAGCAACAAATGCTTAGGATATGGTGGTGGTGGACATCGCAGTTCCTGGTTACCATAATCCACATCTATCTGATAGGCATTAGCTGCTCCAACAGGTGACACATGCTGCTCAATTATCTCCAAGCCATCCACAGCCGGTGCCTGCGCAGGTAACCAACCAGGATGGGAAGGTCCCACTGCAGTCTGAGGCTCAGGTCTCATCACTCGCATGCTCTTCACAGGTTGGAGAATATGGGCAGATGTGACTGCTGTGATTGTATTTGGAGACGTAATTGAAGGATCAGGTTTTCCTGGAGGAACTTGTCTCATAGACACTGTCACTTGCGGCTGTTGCTGGTGGTTGTTAAATGAGTTTGTTCTGCTTGGCACTGTGGCATCAGGTCTGAAGGATACGTGTTGCCGTGGAGATGTTTCTATTCCTGGATTTTGTAAAGAATCTCGGCGTGACGATGTTGCTGCCTGCCACTGCTGAACTTGAGCATTATTCATGTCATAGAGGTCCATGTTTAGGCTATTTCTAGACGGAGTTAATAGATTTTGTGGTGTACTGTCTGAAAAATCATTAGCAAAGGCTGGACCTCTAGATATCACGTGCATTTGATGAGAAGAAGGACTTGTCTGTTTGTGATGAGAATGTGATATGTACAGGCTTGCTGGTGCCTGCTGAAATGCATGACCAGAATTATTCTGAACAACTGCCCCTTTATTTGAGAGATTGGTGTATCCTCCCTCCTGTTGCATCTTGTTTTGGAAGGATGGACTCCGCTGAACACCATACCCCATAGGTTCCCCCTGCATCATCATGTGCTGCCTACTATAATGTTGGCTGTTGGAGCCATGGGAAGCCTGCAGCTGCAAAGCTTGACTGCTGTGATTAGCCACCGGATAATTAATCACAGAAGAGTCGATATTTGCAGGGTATGTTTTCTGCTGATGGCTTGTGGGTGTGCTGTGAGTGCCTACTCCAGAGGGTCGCTGTACAGGAGCATTCATAGCTGTAGACTGTGAAGTAGAGATTAAATAGTCCATGTATGGCCTTGGAACTTCAGTAAGCATGTTTGCGCTCTCTGCTCCAAAGCCTGTCCCTTCATAGGCTGTATTACTGATCTGATGGTAGGACGGAAAAGATTCATTTGATCCTTCGAAGCTTGGCCTGCGGGTTACATTATTTGGCACAATACCCTTTCCTTTATAGAAAGAACACAGAGAATGTTAGGAAACAATTCAGGTGAATCAATTACTTTGTATTACTCATCCATCTATACATACAGACATACACACTCACACTCACACATGCACACTGCGTAGGGAGTATGTGTTATAAAAACACCTTCCAAAATCTAAATTAAGCACTCAGAACATTTAAAGTTGAAGGTGCCAAGTATTACTACTGATAACGAGCTACTGGCCCACAACACTGCTTATGCCAGGAATCATCAGGGAGTTCTAGCAAATCATGAAAATAAAAGCACAAATTCCTTAACTATGAAATCATTAGATTATACTACAGCCTGTTTTTTAAAGATGGACCAGTATTACCAGTCATTACTCAGAGATTAAGCAGGGGGTTAAGTACAGCACCAACAGGAGTAAAACAACTCCCGGAAAGACTGTCAATACAACTTAAGGTCAACATTACTATAAACTACTAGGTCATCACACAGTCCACATCTTCTGTACAGCGAGCTCACTGCTCATGCTTGTCATCCGTTTGCATCTCTCTGTTCTATTGTTCTCCCCAAAAATCCTTGCTTCCCTCTCCTTCATTTGCAACAAAGGCATCACACAGTCTGTCCTGTATTCTTTCCAATGTGTCGGACACAGCATCCCTTTGTGTTACTCATGTTCCATCTGTTTGTAAGGGAAATCTTTTGGGGTGTCAACATGTTAATCTTAGCTTGAAGCATATGCAGAGACATGATAGCAGCATTCCTACACTGGAAGTATCAATGGCACTTTTCGTCAGTTCTTTGATCTGAGGACAAATTGCAGGTGTCTAAAGCACCAGCTATGCTAAAAAGACAAGCGGAGACTCTGTGCTGTCGCTATTTGTTTGTTCCCCCCCCAGTTCTTTAGCTTTCACAAACTACAGGAGTTGGCCCACATATGCCTGAAAACTTTCCTTTTGAAAACCTGACTTCACAAGGGTCACAAGAGTCATATCGTAGATTCATAGTGTGTCCTGAGTTGGAAAAGACCCACAAGGATCATCATGTCCAACTCCTGTCCCTGCACACAACAACCCCAACATTCACACCATGTGTCCGAGGGCATTGTCCAAATGATTCTTGACTATTGTCAGGCTTGGCACCGTGACTGCTTCCCCTACTGCAAGAAAGAACACTATTAAAGACTTTCATGCTTACCTGGTGAGGTCTGCTTAATTACACGCACTATCTGTTCATTTCTAGGATCCAAGTAGCTCATCTTACTGATATATTCCAGAGCTGCTTCAATACTTCTGCTACCTGTCTGCTTCAGCGCTCGGACAGCCATCTCCTGTATAAAGCAAACAAGAATTGAATCACATTGAGAGAAAACCCAAGTACTGCAGGTCAGAAAGCAGTAAGCACTCTTGCATTTATAGAAACATTTCATAATTCACACCAGATCACAGCTGCATGAAGCCAAATGGACTCATACTTTGAAAACATTCACATGCCTTATACAATTCAAAAATTAAAAGAAGAAAATAACAAAAAACATAACCTACTTATACTCCGGCAATTAAAAAAGCACCACATTGAAATGTGTACTTTATGATTCCTTAAAATAAACTCAAATCAGGTCTGGAAAAGGTATCATAGTTTGACATATTTAGGTTTTGGTATTTGAGAGCACATTTCTTAGTCACACCTGAACACAGTGAAAGCTTTACACGTTCACAGATGCCACACGGAGCTGATTAGGCAGGGGCTAATTTCTGCTAAGCAACTCCTGGCCCCCGTAGAGTCAACAGGGAAGAAAGACTCCTGTTTTCAGTCCATTCACTATCTGTTTGGAAAATGACCAGGTACAGCGAACTGCATTTCACATTGTTAGCCATCTTTTTTAGCTGTTTTTTGCTGGACACACATTCATCACTGGGAGGTTAATAAGGTGCCAGACACACAATCTGAAAACTAAACCTAGGGCAAATATGAATCCTTTAGTTGAACTACTCTAACACAACGTGGATAGCGTCCCCTGCTCAACAGACAGCAAGTCACACTCCCCTGTAGTCTGTTTATACTTTTACTTATACTTCAGGTATATGGAATGCCTTTCAGCAATGACTCCAGCCTCTGATTGCAAATCAAAATTCACAAATCTTCACAAGGCTGCAGGGCCATTTCCATCATTCTGAAATGATGGAAAACCTGAAATCCAGAGCTTTTACATTAAATAAACTGAGCTTCACCCATCAAAAATTTAGATACTTAGTCAAAAGTAGTTGCTGAGAACCTTTCTATAATGACCTCCAAAAAGTAGTTCATAAAAAAGATGTAACAGGAAACAGGTGACAGAAAATCATTTATAAGACTAACTTGAACTGGACTCCTAGCTCAGATGGCTAAAGTTGCATGAAATCAATGTCACCATCAAGGACATGCCTGCAAATGTCAGCATCCTATTATCTTGCCACTTTATTGCCATTTTTAGGGGACTTGTGTCATCACAACCTGCCCACTAATTGGTGAATCAGACAGAGTCTGTGCCTTTTTTGGCTTGGCTTTCTGACTGCAGATGTGACAGCCAGGTTGGCACAAGCACACAAAGTTGCTCTTTGCTCCAGATGACAGGGGAAGGGGGCACACGCATGCACTTGTTGCTCTTTGCTCCACTGAACTGCAAGTACATCTGACACGCTCATTAATTGTTTACTGAGCAAGGGAGGATCATCGCACATGACACTAATTCACACTTAGCACTGAGCCACATCCTGGCACTTGGCATTTTGTTTCGCTTACCTCAACCCCTCCCACTCCCCCCAGAATGGCAGCATTTTCTCCATTACTCAGAGGTTCTGCTTGGGGAAAAGCTATAGCAAGTTTGAATATTTTTCATTCAATTTGTGACTCATAATTCATAGAAAGGCAGTAGCTGGTTTCACATTTCCTATAACTGAAATATTTCACTGGCATCAACAAATTACTAAGGGCAATTTTAAATAAATAGAAAACTATTATGTATGAAGGAAAGAATTTCCCACAATGTTTTTTTGCTTGCTTTCTTTTTTCTTTTTTCTGGGTACATTTCTAAAGTGTTAGCAAATTTACATTGTAGTGCTCAGCATTATCATCATCCAGGGACTCCAGGCTTTGCATCTCGGTTCCACAGGGCTGCTAACACACACTGCCCATTTACACCAGCTGGATCCAGCCTTATATCACAAGTTTTAAAGCTTCCTAAACCAAATGTGCCCCATCCCCACATTTGGGCTGGCTTGAATGTTGGGTTTTTTTGTTCTCTTTTGTCTGCAACGGAGTACCAAGAGAATAAATGCTTGATAAACAATTATATCAATGATTAATAAAACAGTCCACATAATCCATTTCTCCTCTCGCAGTTGTGTTGGATGCATACAACTCAAAGGGGCTAAAATACTAAGTTTTTTTATCACCAGCCCAGTGATATAATCTCCAAAACCAATCCTTTCACCCCCCTATACTCTGGCACTACTTTTTCCTCTTTTGCTATTGACTATGTCAGAAGAGCAGAGTAAAAATGACACTGGTCTATTTGAAGCTGCACATTCTACCATCAGCAGATATGTTAGGGGATTCATATTTAAACTTCAATGGGAATAATGGGAGCAGAAAAGCCCAATACATTTCACTGTGGACTGTACAATAACCTAAGTGGGACAGAAAGAGCTTGGGAGCAACAACGTCACCCCCGCAAACCCCCAGCACAGCCCTGTGCTCCAGCACACAGCCTCTTATATTTCATTAGGTCAGCTCCCCACCTCCAAAGGGTTTCCTCATTACGTACCCTGTTTGCTTAGCATTTATATTACTGCTGGAAAAATGAAGTAAGTTTGTTTGTGGTTCAAAAGAACACCTGCAATCTCCCCTGTACACCACCCCATAGCTTTGGCCTTTTCCCACACAGCTCTCGTGAGACACAAACAGCCCCAGTTTCTGATGCTGGTTCACAAAAGCCTTGCATCATCTCCAAGTAAATGGAGAGCGACCAACGAAACCTAAGCTTTCCACAAACAAAAGCAAAAGTGGTCTTCTCATAGGCAGATCACATACAATTGTAATTCTCTACCCAGGAGACAAGTCCCTTTGGGGGCATGAGAAACTCCAGGAGAGTGGAGAGCAACAAGAAGCTCCAGCACTGCTATAGCTGGCCTTCGGCCTCCTCCCCATTGTCTTTCCCATTGCCATCCTTCCTGCCCACAGCTCTCTCCTCTTTGGCAGACACATGAAGAGAGCTCCACTCATAGAATCACAGAATCATAGAATGGTTTGGCTTGGAAGCAACCTTAAAGATACATCATCCAGTTCCAAGCCCCCTGCTATGGTCAGGGACACCTCCCACCAGGTTTCTCAAGGCCCCATCCAACCTGGCCTTGAACACTTCCAGGGAGGGGACATCCACAACTCCCCTGGGCAACCTGTGCCAGTGTCTCACCACCCTCATCATGAAGAAATTCTTCCTAAAGTCTAATCTAAACCTTCGAGTTTAAATCCATTCCCCCTCATCCTATCACTCCTTTCCCTTGTAAAAAGTCCCTCCCCAGCTTTCCTGTAGCCCCTTCAGATACTGGAATGCTGCTCTAACATCTCCCTAGAACCTTCTCTTCTCCACGCTGAACACCCCCAACTCTTTCAGCCTGTCCTCATTCCAGTACCTTTTCATGAGGGATGGGGGACAAGATGATACTTGGCTGCGGCTCATGGAGGGTGTGCTCTGTGCCCAAGGCAGCTGCTGGCTAATGGGAGACATGGTGGCCACCCCCTTCCTAAATCCAAAGCGGTGATGAGCTCTGCCGAGTGAGGGAGCATGGCTGGGAGGAGGCAGTGAAGGGCTGGCCTCCAGGAGCCTGCTAAAGGGGAAGCTGGCTCCCCGCTGGTGGCAGGGGCCAGAGCCTGGGCTGTGTTTCCTGGAAATGGTTATAAGGACTGTTTGTAAGTAAAAAGACAGAAGATGGATTAAGCAGTGTCAGTAATTATACTTGTTGGGAGACCACAGGCTTAAGTGAGATAGGAGGGTGTTTGTGACAAGGAGTATAATGGCCCAAGGAGGAAAGCAATCAGTGCCAAAATCCTGCAGACTGATATGGTAGAGAGTAGAAGGGCTGAGGAAACAAGAGGACAAATACTGGGCAAGGATAGATGTGCACAGCTACGCTGACACAGATAGAGCTGCCCCTCTAAGTTAAGTATGTTTTAGAAAGAGAAGGAAAAACAGACCAGAAATGAGACATGAAAAAAAAAAATCCACTTGGAGCCATATCCAACACCAAAACATTCAAGTAGGCACAGGATCAAATCCAGCTGCCACTGAGGTCGACAAAGATTTCCATTAACTGCAAGGTACACTGCATCAGGCCCTCCGCTTTGGATTGTTTCCTTTTCACCAGGCCAAAAGCTGTCAGCCATACTATGGTTTGAGAAACCCGGCCGCTGGCTGCGTTCTGCTAACCCCACAGCCAGCTGTCAGGCTGCAAGGAGAAACACAAGCCACTGGCAGTGCGCACACAAACCACAAGGGAACAGAGCGGTCCCAGCCCCAGCTCATTCTTTGCATTCTGTGTATTCCTGTCAGAGGATTCAAACATCTCTCCACGCAGGGCTTTTATGCACCTTTTTGCTTCCAGACATCACCAGCTGTTGGTGAAAAAATAAACCAGAAAAAGTAAAGGGGGGAAATGTGCTTTTACAATTAACTCTAATGATTTTGTAATTAATGTTACAGCTGCAATGTTAAAAAGATATTTCAGTGGTCAGCTGTGGTTCTGGAGAGATCTAATGGAAAACTAAAGTCAGGCCATGCAGACTGAGGCAACTCTGCAGGATCCCAAATTTGTGGGTTCACAGAGGAAAATGGGGATGGCAGTGTTTCCCAGGTAGTTCCTACAGCGGGCTACCCAAACCAGATAGCTGCAGGGTCAACATGCTCTCCGTTATTTCCCCAGCCTTGTGCTGGCAGAAGGCAGCTTTCCAAAACATTTCAAGATTTCACTAGAAGGAAGGCCACCTTTAAGCTCAGATGCTCAACAGGGAAAACCCTTGTTTGAAAGTAAACAGATATTTGGATGTGTGCACATGCAGATTTCATCTCTCTCTGTGCTCTGTAGGCAATGTGAAAGGCTTTCCCCATTTTACCCTCCCGTCTGGCTGTACTCCACCAGCATTGGCAGAGGCTTGCGTTCTTGCTGTACTACAGGGTTGTCCAGCAACATTTTTCATTCAGAAAGATCCTAGTTGCCAAGATGTATTTATCATCCAAGTGAAGATTGCACAAGAGGTTACAATAAGTAAGACTTTTTCCCAAGAACATTGTGTCTGAAGGAGACAATAGGTCCTCCAAGATTTGGCAAGGGTAATCAATTGCTAAGAACAACAAAAATTAATTACTTGCTTTCCATTCACAAAGGATGGGCGACAGATGCAGGAAACAGATACAGGTTCCCTGCGGAAGGGAAAAAAAACTAAAGCTCATGCCAGAAGATATGATCCTGAATTGGTTAGGAACCTTTCTGCAATACCCTGCCATTGTAGGAATTTTCATTCATGATTTTAAACAAGCAAGGCCTAAGAAATGCAGGAAACTGTATACAATATGTTCTGTCTGTATTGCTGCAGCCCTACAGAGAACCTTATTTTGTAATATTCTCTATCTGTAATTATTCTCTAGCTGGATGCTTCCTTCAATTTTGTATTCTACTTTGTTTTGCCTGTCTTCAGATTGCTAACACCAGAGGCTAAATTTTGCCCACAAATTGCCATGATTAAAATATCCTAGCCATGTAATTAAGAAGCAATCCCAAGAATCATTAGCTCTTTTCAATTTCAGCGTATCAAAAATGCAAGAGGAAATCAGCACTAGCACGGACCTACTGAGTGGCCACCTGTTTGCCACAGCATCACTTAGTCTGTTCATAAACCATGTAACCCCTTCAGAAACTAACAGAGATCTACCCCATGGCTAGTTCAGAGTTTCTGCCCCCACTGCTCCTGTTAGAAAGCTCCTCCAAAGCTGTACTACTCTGGCAGTGATAAACCTCCCTCTTACTTTCAGCCTAAATTATGCAGGGTTGGTTTATTCCCTCTGCCTTTAGTTTCTATTGTCTTTTAACTTCAGCAGCTCTGCTGCTACCTACAGAGAACAAGCCCTCTTCATCCTAAGGGTTTCTCACAGCTTGGCCTCCTGGAGTAAACGAACCTCATTCTTTAAGTCTTCTCTTATAAAACAGGTTCTTCATTCTCTTTATCGCTGTAGTAGCCCATGTCTCTATCAAGAAAGATCAGACTGGGACATGGGTTTGATAACAGCTGCACACATCGTTCTTGTGGAAAAGCCATTCCTTCTCCTTGTTGATTTCAGCAGAGGAAATTTAAGTTTGGACCTTTAATCCCAGCTTTTAGTCCTCACTTGCAGCATTCCTACCCTTTGTGCTCCTAAATTTGTTTTGAGTTCTGGTACCACTCCAGCCCTTAAGGTCATCCATTATTTTAGTCAGATGCTCCAGGCCTGCAGCTCCTGCCCCAGCTCCAGCCCTGACTGTGCGTTCCCACCTCACGTTGCCAGAGTGCCTCCTTTTTTAGTACCAGACTTATTGATGGAAAAAGTATGCAGAAGGGACGCCCTGTAGTACTTAAAAGGTAGACAGAAAAAGAATATGGATAGGTGATGAAATGTAAGACTCACTAAGTTAAACCACATCAACATATGTAAAAAATAAATTAACTGTAAATTAGGAATGGGGAATTACAGGTAAGGAACAACTTTAACCAGAACATTTTCATATAACGTTTTGAAGGGATATTTGAAGAACTAACAAAGGGAGTATGCCCAAAAGATAGAGGGAGGATTTCAGAAATGATACAATCCTCTGGTAAATGTCTTATCAGAAGAAAAATTTCAAAAGAACACCTAACATGACATTCACTGCTGTGCCACCACTTATTCTGCTCGCCTTCAAACTCTTTTAGTCTTGCTTTAGACAGTCACCTACAGAGGGTAAGCACCTACTATTCTGTTTGTGCGGCATCCAGTACAATGGGGTCCTGCTATTATTGTGTTTATGGCAGTATGACAACTTATTATTAAAGGAAAGTAATTAAGTCCAGTCTAAAATACTCAACTTGGAGTAGTAGGCAAAAAGATCCTGAGAGGGCAAAAGTGTTAATTCTCCTGGAAACCCTCATATCACTACCACCGCAAACCAACATTGAAACAAGATTACCTTAATCCCCTAAACCACAGGACAAGGTACATTTCAGCTACGGAAGGATTTTATTTTAAACAAAAGTAATAGAGAAGTGTTCAATATGTTTCCAATATCTCTTCAGATTTGAATAATCTGGAGGATATAATCTGGAGGATTAAAAAGCAAACAATGAACATGACAAATGAAACCAATATTTGCAATTTCTCACCTTCTTTTTTGTAATTTACCAGCCCTGGAGCTGATACAAAGTTCTTTCACAAGTATCACAAAAAAATACCAAAATAAAAGGGCCATCTCTGCTGCTTTTTCACACTTTTTCCTTAAGTTCACGATTAATCAAAGCTATAGAAGATTTTCCAAGGGAAAAAAAAATACTCTACAGACTTAGCAGCACAGTACTTATACAGAACAACCACTGTAACATCTTTACCAGCTGGGAAAGTGCAAGAGAGAAAAAAACAAGAGCTGAGAACAGTAACTGGAAATAAGACATAGCTCCTTGGCAAGTGTCTCAAAAGGCACCAGGTACATCAAAATGCTTTTTTAACACTATGTAGCAGCATATAACTTATTTTCTGTTTTGGGCTTTTTGTTGTTGTTGTTTTTACTGCCTTGCCTCACCTCAGCATCTTGTAAGACATACTGTGTTTGGCCATGGGTGTTTCATACAGGATGGATGCCATTTTACACTGCACTCCTCGTGTCCCATGAGTTGTTCAAATATGGCTCTTTGCATGAAAGAGATATGAACTTCAGGCCGTCAGCCAGTCCAAGGTCCCAAAGTTAAGACATTTGGAAATAAACCAAGCATGGCTGCTCAACATATTTCCAAACAAATGCTTATAAAATGAAGGGTTGTATTTACAACGAGCCATCTCTAGACAAAGAGCACATACGTAAACACTTCGAGAAGCTCTGCTGAACTATTCAAGAGATGCAATCTGTTTAAAGAGAAAATGTACACACACTGCAATGTCAATTTTCAAATTCAGTTAGAGCATTTCATCAGACAACTCCTGTTATGTCCCAGGGAGTAGGGGTGTGTGTGTACAGACACTTGGATACACTGCAAAATGTGTACGTTATCTGTGTATGTGATTTTGTTGATATTAATCTAATTTCAGGCAAGCTTGTGAGCCCTTTGAAAGCAATGTATTAAGAAAGACATTACACGTTCTTTCTGAGGAAATGAGGCCATTATTTGTATAAAACAGTCAGATAAGACAAGTAATTTCATTTATATATCCATTTATTATAGTATTTCTGGAAGCACATCAGGCATTCTGGAAAGGACTTGGAAAGTGGAAGGCTTGAAGGAAGCTGAAAGAGGTCCTGCCCCGAGGAGCAAATCTGAACTCTGCATGAAGGTCAAATGTCACGAAAGAACAATTACATCAGGCAAGGACAGAGAGCGGCCACGGCATTAACAACAAAATGAAAAGGGAGTGAGAATAAACAAAAGTGCACATGAATATCAGTTATTTTCTCCCCTTTCTTCCAAGACAGCTTAGGAAACAAGAAGAGAGCTGAGCTGCTCTCTGTCAACCAGGACACAGGCATAAAAGGAGCCCCATCATGAGGAAGCTTAACGGACAGATTTGAGGGTCAGTGACAACCTGTTCTCCTCCATGTCCACCCCATCCTTAGAAAAATCACATCTGTCACTGAAAAGCTGGTGGTAGAAGCCTAGTTTCCCTTGATATTTGGTGGAGAGAGTGACACTGTTAGCATCCAAAATACATGGTGACTCGCTGCCTACCTCAGAGGCTCTAACACCTCCTTCTGAAGGCACCCACTCTTTCTGCCAACTTTTGAACGAGCACAGGCTCCTGATCTAGCAATCAAACTTGGCCAACAGTAAAAGGCAGCAGTGATATCTCCCCAAGTACAGAAAGTCTCCGTTCTCGAAAACACACACTTTGCTTAAGATCCCACATCAGAAGAGAGGTATAAGGAGTGACCATGCAGAGTGTTTGGTTTTGGACACACGTAGTACTTCAGGATTATCTATACACCACAATTCACAGGCCAAGTTTCCAATAAAGGTAAAATAAATAAGAAGGCAAAACATGTATTTGTATGCCTTCACTGATCGAGGTATCTCCTAGCTACACAAAATCCTTTCTACCGTGATGGCAGCTGAAGCCTTCTGCACCACACCGAACCCTACACAAACACAAGGGAAGAATCTTATTCTAAAAAGGATTTCTTATCTAAAACAGAACATTTTAATATGCAGCCATAACTGTTCCTCATTACTCTTTTAAGTTTGCTCACTTGAGAGCCATTTAAACTACTTAGCGTTCTGTCTAACCAAATGACCTACGGTGGGCACATCAACAGACAAAAAGTTGTACAAATCTCTCCTACTCTTTCCTCAGCACTGAAGCAGAGGGAACTCAAACCAGGAGCACTATTATGTGCTAATTCAGAAATCTTATACTGAGGCCTAATCATGTTGTATAAACAGCTCTTATAAATTACTGTATTGGCAGGTTTATGTCAGAGAGCAGCATGGAAGAGCTTTGCTTACTTTATGCATGTGTGTCAATCCACATGTACACACATACAAGTGTGTATACATCCTTTCCAAAGGTGCTATTTTACTTCCGTGGTTACAGGAATGGAGAACCTCCTACCTTCTGGAGATGTTTGAGCAGGTTCAGCTGACTCCTGTCCTTTCTGACTGGCAGTCACTGAGGTGACCTGTACTCGTCACACAGTCTTGCATTTATCTGTGGGGCTCAAGAGTTTCTCCTGTTCCCACAAGCCAAGCCAAGCCAAGCCAAGCCAAGCCAAGCCAAGCCAAGCCAAGCCAAGCCAAGCCAAGCCACTATTTATCAACACCTCTAATATAACACAGGTAACATAACTTCCTACAATAGCTTTTGGACTCTGAAGAAAAGGAAACAGACAGCAATTAAAAAACAAACTCAAGTACAAGCAAACGAATTGTCCCAAACCAAAAAGCACCATCATCTTCCTGCAATGTTCACTTAAAACCTCCTCCACACTCCTGTTGACATTTTTTATCACCTAGAGGTGTTACCAAACATGTCCTCCCCTTTCCATTCCAAGCCCAACACTGCGCGAGCTCTAATGCTTCTTAACTCAAAGAACTAGAGTCACCCACCTGGTACTCCAAATGAAATCCTTTGCAAAGGGCAGGTAAGTCTAAGCCAGAGGACAGCTTTTTACCAGGCCTCTGTGTTTTGATTCAAGTTGCTGAAGCCTTGAATGCAACACCTCCCATCTCCCAGTCTTCTACCTTCCTTATCCTAACATTAAAGCAGTCGAGCTGATACAAAGAACAGTGAATTCTTTCAGTAGCAGCACTGAGTAACAGGGTTTGCCAAAAGCTATGAGCAGACAATACCAGATGTTACAGCCTTTGTAACTAGGAGGAGGATATGCATGGGGCAAGAACCTTCAAATACTCAGTTGCCATTTGATTTGAAACCTTCCTCTGGATCGGCAGAATTTACATTCAGAAAGCAACAATGGATCCAGATAAAGACAGAAGAATAGGTAGTATTTTCCTATCACTTCTTCGTAAGGTGTATTGAAACCATCAGGAAAGCAGGAGAGTTGCTGTGCATGTCACCAAAGCAATCAGAAAGTCTTCCCAGAGAACGGGCAGACTTCAGTCAGACTAATTCCTCCTTACTCCACTTCTGCCCTTGTCTGACTCAACTAATGAAACGCGCAAATGTGGCCAACGGTGCTGATATTAATACCAATGAAATTATTAAAGGCCAATTTGAGAATATTAATAAACACTGCAGCACCAAGCAAAGAATAAATCCAAGTTCCTGGAGAAAAAAAACATAGCGATTTATTTATTTCAGTGAAATCTCACAAACTCACACAGAGAGAACGTGCTAAAGAGCCTTGAACAGAAGGCATCTCCAAAGTTGAGGCAGAACTGGAGTCAACCATGAGAGAAAGGTACACCACCCTGCAGAACAGCTCTGTTGTTTTGAGAAAGGCACTCCACTTGAGCTTTATTTCCAGTTGTGTACCAGGATCCTCAAGCATGAAATCCAACCATGAATTAAAAAGGGCATCTGCTGCTCTGTATTCTGAGGAGTGCCCCTACAATGAAGATGTGCAGTCTTAAAAACAAAAAAATAACCCACTCCCAACATAATACATCTTAAATGACTAAATATATAAAGATGACAGCTCTAACAAAACCACCACCTTGCTGTGCAAAGGCCACCTGCCATTTAAAAAGGAAAATGTAGACTCTTTCAAGTGACTTCTGGGAATCAGTTTTTTTCAAGTTCTTTCTTTCAGGTGGAATGTTCTGCAGTCTTAGTGTTTTACACTTGCTAGTAACCAGGGCACACTCGCTGCACAAGCAGCAGGCCACCCCTGCTCACTTCCAGACCCACTTCTGACACGAGCTGTCAGAATCACAGCATGACTCCTTCCAACTACACCCCACCCTCTTTTTTTTTTTAGAGACTGCTGTTTCTTACTCTACCAGGGCAAAGTAAATCAAGCTGGAAAGAGTAGCAGTTCAGTGAAGGTTTCATGATGAGCTTATTCCTCTTCATTAGCAGCAAGTGATGTGTTTGCTAATTTTATTGCTCACGCCATTAGCCAAAAATGTGTTTGGCTAGCATTACCTCTACAATAACGCTATTTCTGTGTCAAAGCATTTCTTTTCAGTGGCCACAGATGCTAAGATGAGTGCTTTCCTTTGCTCTTCTACTATAAAGATACATACATATTGAATTATACAGAAAAGAGGAATTTTACAAATATTCACAGAGCTTGCAAATTATTTCTTAGCCAAACTGCATAAAAGGGACTTGTAACCTGGGTATCCAGGTTCAGCAAGATGATTTACAAGGTTTGTTGTCCAGGAATAAAGCACCAAAGCACAGAAAAAAATTGTGTCAAAGACTGGAAGAGCTTTTTGCACTGCCAAAGTCAGCTGCTCCCCAGGAAGTCACACAGTGCTGCAAATCTGTAGTGCTTTAGTACTGGGTTTTGCATTTCTCCATACCCAATTCTACAAACTGGATTTTGCATTTGTCCTTATTAACGGTGCTTCTGTCTTTTTTAGTGAGTGCTGCCTACTTAAGGCATTACAAGTTTCCTTATATTTTCTGAGATTTTAACACTTAAAAAATGATACTCCTCTCCCCTCCTTTTCTTGTAAGTTTGTATGTTTTTTCCCAGTTTTTAAGCCCCTAGAACTTCCAAGTGTTGTTTTAAAATCTCCCCTTCAAGGCAAGAAAAATTAAGTCACCCATTCATATTCTAAGTCAAATCTGAACATTATTTTCCAAACAAGGTTCAAGCGTATTCCTGATATGGCCTTAAGAAATTCAGGAGAGGTTTTTTCACCTTAATTTTTCTTTGGGGAATGCTTTAATAGCACTATAAAACTTCCACGATATCTGGTTGGAATGCATTACCAGTGAACTGTACTCTCCTTTGAGGTTTTATACCACAACGGGACCCCAACTGACATCAAGCAGTAATGTACAATCAAGGAAAAAAAAAATAAATCCAAGAAATATATCTCCATTGTGAGACAAGTGAAGGCTGCCTCACTGAGTCTCACAGTCCAACACAGCATATCTCATGTGACTGAAGAACCATCTGGGTTTTATCTTGAGATTCCTAATATTTTTCAGTACAGACACACACGTAGAATGCAAGCGTGTTGGGCAAGACAACTTGGCATATTTATTGTACAAATAGTAGAGAGATGTAGAACTTTGCCATACAATATTATTTGCTTTAAAATTGCTGGCATTTTATTTATTAATTTTAATGCTACATTTTTTTACAAAATTCTCATTCAAAACTATGAAAAAGGCATTCAGCTTTTAACATTTTAAAATCAGTATGCCCAACCTTGTAATACAATATACTCAAAATCTGCTGCACTGGGGATCTCATTAGACATTTTCCAGAAGTCTTCCTACAGTGCTTCGTTTCATTAACTCTATCAAATACACATGTATAACTACAAATTCAAAAGTAAAAATTGCTAAACACCATGGACAGTCACTTAGTGATTTTTAAGACTACAAAAATACCCCTTTGTACTAAATGCTTTATATGACTGCTAGTCACTGCAGCCTTTTGCAAGATAAAACTCTCTAGTTTACCAGTGCTAGAGGCAAAAAAAGAAAAAGAGAAAGAAAAAAAACCAGCTGGATAAAATATCTTAAGGTCAGGCTTTTTACATGTAAAGCAGCCGCAGCAAAATTATTCACATTCTTAGCACATAGCTGACCGAGACAAGATTCCACGAAGAGGCAAACAATTCCCCCAAGAGAGCAGCTGCATCTTCCTCAGCTCGGAAGCTGCTAAGGGGGAGGGAGAAATGCCCACTGGGGTCCCCAAAACTGAACAAGAGCTAGAAGAAAATTAAAGACTGCTTCTGCTCCAGAGTAATGCTTCACACGACCACTCCTTTTCTGTGCTCAGCAAGAAGAGAGACGTGTAAAAATAAACAAACCAAAAAATACAGTTGGTAACACACACTTTGATTGATGTCCTAGAGCGACCTTGTAAGCAGGCATACAAGTCCAGTTAAACATCGTAGAGTATGGGGGGAAATATTAGATAATATTTTATAAACAGAACACCTGAAAGGAATACAGTGCAGTCATCCATTTTTGTTTTTATTGCATAATTCTTTTCAGAAGTACCTTCTGAACATATAAAATCATTCCTTTCTAAGTTTCTGCAATATCTCTCTTAAATTGCCCTGGTTTTATCTGGTATTTCTTTAGCAGTATCTTTACTCAGTTCACCTCAACGTTATTTCTATTGGCTGCTGGCCAAGTTGCACACTTTAATAGACAAGACACACAGTACTGAAGAAGCATCTTTGTGGCTCTGCTCCATTTATGTGCAAAGGCTTTGATATATATTGCAAGAAATTAAAACCTCTTGCAAGATCCTCCTCAAAGCCATCCCCTTAACATTAGTATCTCCTCAGAAACTTGCCATTAGGCGCTAATGTAATCATCATCAGCAACATGAAAAATGACCATATCACTACTTTCAGCATTCATAACTCAGTATTCCATATTACATTCCAGCTGTGTGTCAGCAAAAAAACACTCCCACCTTGTCCCTGGCTGCCCATCACTCTTCCCTGTGCCTGAGGTATCCCTTGCTTCCCTCTTCCCCGACCACACTACGGTCTGCCCGCTGCCAGGGACAGCTGGGTTAACACAGACCCACGATTCAGCTATTGAAGTTATCTCAGCTTATTTTGACCCAAGTGAGCTAGAGTTAACTCCAGCAGCAGCTCAGCTGGGACAGTAAGACCTGGGTGAGAGGAGGAGTAAGAAGAGACAGCACTGAGCAGATGGTCATCTCTGGAGCACAGCTGGAAGGACGAGAGCATGTGAGCACAGGCTGAGCTTTCTCTCGGCATTTCCTCTGATGGTCTTTGGCAGCTAATGCAGCTGCCACCGCTCTCAACTTCTCTGTTCCTTTCTGTTCCCCCTGCTGTACCCCCCAGTTGTGCTTGTGTCCCTCCCAGCATCCCCAAAAAGTTATTTTTAAACTGGATCAGTTCCCTCATTAGTCACTGCTCAGCTCCACGAACACCGTGCTGGTACAGTGTGCGGGAATGAACTGGGGAGGAATGAGCGGGAAGATGGGTGGCTCTGGCAACACCACCAAAAGCTGCTCTTCTGGAACCCCAGCCCAGGAGTCTCTTCTCCTTCCTTCACACCAATCTACAAACTTCCCAGGTGAATGGAATATGCTTGTGATATCTCAGACCATAAGGTTTTTCTTTATTATTTTTTTCCTCTATACTGCCTTAAAAAAGTTTTTAATTGCAGTACTTTGTGTGTTGGTGTTGTATTAGGTTTAACAAGCTAATCCCTCTCTTACCTGTACAGTTATCACCTAATGTTTCAAGGCAACATGAAGACATTTTTCAGAAATACATCTGATCATCTTAAAAAGATACAGCCAAGGGGAAACAGTCTTACACGACAGGCTGTAAATCAACATGCTAGACAAGTAATTTTAAACCACAGGAGGAAGGAAAAAAAAAATCTCACTGTATCAAGCCAATAAAAACCCTCTAACAGTGACTCTAGAAGACATCAGATCTATTCCACAACAACTATATTTCGTAGGAAAACACAGTATTTTAAACTCTAAAGAAGCCTGAACTTGATTAGACTGAAACAAAGGAGAGGGAGGACATGATTTCTGTCATCCTTCCTCCACTGCTCAAGGAGAAACCTTGAGAAGGCTCAAGCAGATAAAGACACCATTCATAGAATCATATAATGGTTTGGGTTGGAAGGGATGGTGAGGGTCATCTAATCCAAACCCTCTGCAGTGAGCAGGGACATCTTCAACTGCATCATTCCCTTAATCAAGTCAGCCAGTGCTGACACATTTGCTTACTAGTTTCCAGTGATCCTGGCAGTGGATCAGTCTTCCTCACCTCCCTCTTTCAAGCCTTTACTCAAGCTTTTAGAAGACTGTTGTTTTCCAAGGCTGTCAACCCATGCCACTTGACAGGAGAACAAACAGCAATTGTTTTTCAAGCTTCATCATTATTACTATTGTTGTTATTATAGCACATGCTCAATTGCATGAATGCTATTCAGAGACAGCAATGTTTCTTCTGAAATCTTTAAGGGTGCAAAATACTAAGAAATCAGTAAGAGACAAATAATCATTTTTCTTCCTTGTGAATATTCATTTCAGATGCAGAATGAAACCTGGCCAATGCTTTCATGGGATAACACTAGCAGTAACAAGCACAACGCTTCATGGCCCAGAAGGGAGACTTCATAATACAGCATCCCAGAAACTAAGACTCAACAAAGTGCAGCAGTGCGCTGGTGAATGTCTCTACTTCAGAATGAAGTAAAAAAAATATAGTTTCTATGTATCTGTTCTACAAAGCTGCCAAAGGTAAGGATAGATGTCTAGTTAGGCAATCAAGTTCCAAGGTGCTAAATTTCCCCCGCTAGAACTAGATGGAGACAGTAGTCCCACTGGTTTCTACCTGTGTGCACGTTGCCAGGTACGGTTAAACAGATGTCATGGCATCAAACTGTACTGTAGGTTCATGAGAAGATGTGTTCACACCCTTTAAGCATGTCAAGCCCAAAACAAAGGCAAGCCTCCATGGTAATGATCCACGGAGATGGTCTCTCTATTTTCATCAACTTCATGCTACACCAGTAAACTTGAGGTTGTCTTGAAGCATTCTTTCCTTACTGCTACTGTGTGTGCATCTTCCTTGGGCTCCTGTCTGCACACACACTGCCTTGGATAATGTTGTGAGCCACAGGCAATGATTCCTGAACAGCAGCGTTAAAGAAGATGCTGTGCTTCCAAGGTCAACATTCACTTCCTATAACAAGCATGGCAACTGTCTGCTCCTTTTCTCTAAGGCATCCATCAGCTCTTAAAATTGTTGACATCATGATTAATTATTTTAAATCAAGCTTTTCAGTATCTGCCACCACCTTCACAAACTAACCATGGAGGCCAATGCTAAGCAAGCTTAGAAGCATGCGTGTATATATACTTGAATAGAACAATGCTCAAAAACCTGAATTTAGGCATTTTTTTTCCCCACAACTGAAATTTGTAGGATTTATGTTCCAGAACATGCAATATGCAAGATGCTGGAACTCCCTGGAATAACGCCATGCAAAGAAAACAGTAACATAGTCACAGTAGTTCCACATATAGCCCATTATTTGAGTGACTATAAGAAGCCACATATACCAAATTTGATAGTCAGTTTTCAGCTTTCAGCTTATCTCTGCAAAAGTGTAGAGCTGAGAATGTAGAGAAGTATGTTAACCTGTAACAGTCTGACAGCCTGCATCTTAAACAGAATCTATAACCTAAATGCCAAATAATCTTTCAGTGAGTGATCTACCTGCCAAGCAGCTTCTGCATTCTTTTTAACCTGAAATATATGGGCTGTAATATCCCACCAGCTGACTGCTCATTTACTCCTGCTCTGAACATTTACCCATATTTTTAATACAACCTCAAGCTCTCATCTTGAAGAACATTAAGAAAGCAGACAGTAAGAACAAGAGAGATATCTATATGAGGAACAAAAGCACTAAATATTATTAGACTGAAAGAGTTGGGCTTTTTCAGCCTGGAGAAGAGAAGGTTCTGGGGAGATATTACAGAAGCTTTCCAGTACCTGAAGGGGCTACAGGAAAGCTGGGGAGAGACTTCTTACAAGGGGAAGTAGTGACAGGACGAGGGGAGATGGCTTTAAACTGGAAGGGGGAACATTTAGCTTAGACATTAGGAAGAAATTCTTCACAATGATGGTGGTTAGACACTGGCACAGGTTGCCCAGGGAAGCTGTGGATGCCCCTCCCTGGAAGTGTTCAAGGCCAGGTTGGATGGAGCCTTGAGCTGCCTGGTGTCGTGGGAGGTGTCCCTGCCCAAGGTAGGAGGGTTGGAACTGGATGATCTTTAAAGTCCTTTCCAATCCAAACCGTTCCATGATTCTATCATTCTCCTTTCATCTTCTGTGTGCTGCAAGCCTTCCTACATCCCTACCCTAGGAACATCAGTTCAGGTTGTAGTGTCTTTTGGGTAGAGACCTCATTTTTCACAGTGATGTGGCACCACACAGCTTTACTGCAACGCCAATACAACAGTGGCTTTGTATTTGATTATCACTGTAATGGAGCAGTGCAAATGCGAAACCCAAGATGAACAGTAGAACTCTTGTTAACAATTAACACTGGTAACACAATCCATACCACACTAAGTTTTTCCCAATTTCTAACACACAGGTCATAGACCAAAGATCCTGTTCTGCCAGGAAAGGTGCCATCACATTTTCTTATAATGTCATTACAAACGCTTGGAAAACTACGTGGACATCATCGTAATTCAAAGAAGGAAAACACCAGGTACACTTCAGATTACACCAATATCTTAACTGGTTTTTAATTATCACATATAGCTGGGTTTAACCATTCATGTAATCTAAAATCTAAGCTACTGGTATTAAATAGACTTGAATAGATCTCCTTTTAACACCAAAGTCTGTGCCAAAACCTAAGTCTAAGTAAATGGACTTAGTATGTGTATGTACTGAACAGGAGGGCTCTTTTACTGCTCAGAACAAGCAGCAAAGCTCTGGGCTGATGAAATCAACTGGAATTTTACTGCCAATTTCAATGAGGACAGAATTTTAGCCCAAGAATCTTCATCTGTCGGTATGGGGGAACATGGGAATATAGCCCCAGTCTAGGTATACACTGTTGATCTGCAATCCCCAAACCCACTACTTTTCCCATCTCACTGCACTCTGCACAGCAGTGCTCAGAGAGCAGAGCCAGTCTACCAGAAATTCAGATTGTGCAGGCTCTTCACATGTTGTCTTCTGATCCAAGCATCCAAGGGACCCTCTGTTGGTGCAGGTGGGGTCTGAGGAAGGAGGACACTGTTACTCAGTAGCTGATGAAATGAAAAGTCTTCCCCACCCCCAGCACTTCCTGCAATGTTCCATCTACTAGAGTCATATACCACTACAAGTTGGATCGCAGCTCAGTGCATTCCACTGCACTTTGTCACGCTTCCCTGACCGATACTATGCCAAAAATGACTAGCTTTAAGAGCTCTCTGGTGAATAAAAGAACTTTTGCAACTCTGAAACAGAGCTAAATTTTTAATTCATGTTAAATCTGCTTTTCTGTTCTGAAGGAACATTTTTAATGCTGCCTGTAATTCCCCTTCTGCGCTTTTTTCTTACTTATGTAGTGACTTTTGTGAAGATAAAGGGAAAATTCAAACTGACTACTTTTTAAGTCTTAAGGAGACCTCTAAAATATGCCAGAAGGAAGTAAAATACAAATTAGCAAAATACAAAGATGAAAAAGATCCACATCATGTTCATATAAATCTAGAAATGCATGACAGTGAGCCAGAAGATTCACAAGACAGCCACCACAGGGAACAAAATCTGAAGTACAGCTGGACTATTCAAACATCTATAGAGCAACATTATCTAAGATTTGCACATTTACTGTTTATTTACTCAGTACCCAACTAAGCACAATCTCGTGCAATAATACAGAACGCTCCTGCAAACATGCCTTCTATTCAGATACTCTGAGCACTTGTAGTTATAGACTATGCGCTAAGAAACTTTCCTTCATAATCTTTTATTCAAAATCCATGCCTACAATTACCAAAAGAACATGATTTCGAGACAACTGTAAAACTAACATAAGTACTTAACAGAGTAGCGTGCTCGTTATGTCAGCACTTGGCTCCTCTCCACGGCAAAACAATACCAGCACGTTGCATGTGCACCCAAAAAATGGACTCCACTTCTCTACAAGCCAGTTAGCTTTGCTCAGCACATCAAGAACTGTTGCTGGTTCCAGCCCATTTTTGGAACAGAGGGTTTCACCATACAACCCCATATCCAGGCTGACCTGGAAATATGCCTGCCCCGATCGCTACTTGTGCATGGAAATGATAAAGCTATTTTTACATGGAAAGCAAAACCTTTATTTTCTCAAAAGCAGGAGCAGTCATCACAACAAACATAGAAGCCAGACATTTAGGACAGAGCAGGGTGTTACCTACTAGTACAAAAAGCAATTAAGCCTTGTGAGTAGAGTATGTGGGCAGGATGAGGGGTTATGCATGACTTTAGACAGCAAGCACACAAAAAAAACACTGAAAAGAGGGAAGTGAAGAGGAGGAAAACAAGACAATCTGGAGTTTTAAAATTCAATAGAAGCTGGGAAGGTAGGAAAGAAGCCTCTCCAACTCTGCAGTGACTGCCAGCTAGAGCAAGCAGTAGGCACTCACTGCTGGGGACACTGCTGGGAACCCCACGCTGCTTTCCTTCATGCGCAGGGAGCAGTTTGGCTCAGGCTGCTGTTTCTTCCACACTGCAGAGCTGAAGAAGGGAGCTTTGCTAACACCCAAACATGAACCCTCTCTGAACACATTCTGGCTTCAGTTGTGTAGGTGGCTTAGGGGCTGAGAGACCAAACCAGCACTTCAGTGTGCGTGATTAGGATTTTCAATCTCAAAAATTATATCCAATTTTCAAGGCATGTATTTCTTTAGCACTGATGTTCCTCCAGTTAAAACAACCACTTTGCTACTAATGGCTGAACTCAGCACTACCAGCTCTGTGACCCGCTTGCCCTCCTACCCAAGTAAATCATCCTACCCAAATGTCATCCTCCCTGCTCACACATCCAGTTCCTTCTTTTTAACAGGGGCTTCATCCTTGTTGTACTTCCCATTTGCCCTTATGATTGTCAGTTATCATTTTCCTGTCAGAGTTTAAACTTGCAGAATTACCTCCTCTATCCATTACCTGTCACGATCTGCGACTTAAAAAAAAGGGAAGGGAGAATTAAAAATTTGTTCCATTGAGCCTCTTCTCAGACTGGGAAACCAAAAAAACTACTATGTGAATGTAGCAAAACAAAGCAGGTCTGTGGTGTAGTGGCAGGATTTTCTTCAAGTTCATGGGCTCAAAAGTCTGTGTGAAAGGAGGGCTGGTGGTGCCCTGCTAGTTTGATTCAGGATTTGTCTGGTGCTGGGCAATGTTTGTATTTCAAGGTAATGAGAAAGTGGAAGAAAAGGAATTTTTATCCAGACTTTAGTTGAAAGTAAGATAAGTGGCCTTTCCTAGATGCTGTGTTAATGCTACAGCTGCCGTTGTTTGGCCCGCATAGGGCAGGGTAAAACTCCAGTAGACAGTGGTGAGCTGGGGAGCACAAACCCTCCTCCATGAGGCAAGAGGAAGAAAATAGCTCTTTGCAAAAAAACCAAGGAATCCTGTTAAACACATAGTGCTGCTATTTGCCCAAAATAGCGTTCCTGGAGATGCTGAACACATAGCAGGACGTTCTGACCTTCACAGGAATCTGGGAGAAGGCAGCTCTGCCTCCAACACCCCAGCTCTGCCACAGAGTGTGCTGCAGCTCAGACTCTTCTTTGCTTCCTGAGCAGAGGTGTTCCAGGCTCTGGAGACAACAGCTTCTCCCTGTCAGTGGATCTGAGCACCCATTTCTGCATAAGCGTAGAGCCAGGCCTGCAACAGCCTTCAGCAGTTTCTCTCAACCTTCAGCAGTTTCTAATGTTTACGAACCACAGGGAAGTTCCTGGAAAAGCAGAACTGCCGAAAGTTTTAGAGCACCAAAGTAGTACTGAAAAATACTTTTTCTAGACTACTTTCATGTGGCTAAAAACCCTGAAGGTTCAATTCTCAGTAAACAGAGAGATGGGGAGCGGGGGGAGGCATACCGACGCAAATGAAAATTCTTGTGGCTTGCTTTTGAATTTGCTGGCACTTCCCAGTGAGGTCCCGCTTTTGTAGTATGGGGAGCTGGCTTGCCACGTGCCCTGGCACAGACTGATGACTTTTGCCCACTTGTAAACTCACAGGCTCTGGGTCTTTGATTTGCACTGTTGAGGACTGCACCAACATTTTCTCTCCATTATCTGCATGACCGCAACACCGCAGACATTTCACAGGCTCTTCATAACACACCTTCAGGAAAGCACTCAATGAACCTAGTGCTTGCATTACAGAACATAAGAAAAATATTTTCAAAATGGGAGGGATGGCCAAGGTGCAAGAAATGACCACAGGAAGGAGATGGAACTGAGTTTCCAGCACAGCAACTGCTGGAGCACTGGAAAGAAAAGAGGAATTCTACCCTGCTCCAGCATACAGCCAGTAGGTCACTACCATATCTGGGCATCTTGGACTGTAACACGAACAGCGCGGCCAGCAGGACCAGGGAAGTGACTGTGTCCCTGTACTTGGCATTGGAAGGCCAAACCTTGAATACTGTCTTCAGTTTTGGGCCACTCACTAAAAGAAAGACATTGAGGTGCTCGAGTGTGTCCAGAGAAGGGGAATGAAGCTGGGGAAGGGTCTGGAGCACAATTGTTATGAGGAGCAGCTGAGGGAAATGGGGTGGTTTAGCCTAGAGAAGAGGAGGCTGAGGGGAGACCTCATCACCAATTACAACTGCCTGAAAGGAGGCTGTAGTGAGGTGGGTGCTGGTCTCTTCTCCCAGGTGACAGGTGATAGCATGAGATGCAATGGCCTCAAGCTGCACCAGGGGAGGTTCAGACTAGACAACAGGAAAAATTTCTTCACTGAAAGGGTGGTCAGGCACTGGCACAGCTGCCCAGGGAGGCAGTTGAGTCACCATCCCTGGAAGTGTTTAAAAGATGGGCAGATGAGCTTCTCAGGGATACAGTTAAGTAGTGGACAGGTAAGTTCGGACTTGATCTCAAAGGTCTTTTCCAACCAGATGATTCTATGATTACACAGGGAAGCAGGTGACCACCTAAAAGCACGGTCAAGAAACTGTGCTGGACAATAAGAAAAAAGAGACTTCAGTGAGGTGGAATGCACTACTGCAGAGAAAATTATCTGGCACTTGTTTGGAGCCAGGACAAAAATAGCTCAATATGGAGTGGATTTGTCTTGATTCAAAGATCTCTGTCATATAGCAACAACTTTTTATATTTTAATTTGGACAGCCAGAGCGGTTTTTTTTCGTTTTGTAAATGAGGATACCCTGCTCATATTAGTATTTCCAAGGTTCCAGTTACAACGATTAACTTAGAGTTTATGTACCTTTATCAGACTGACATCTGGCAGGAAGATGAAGTGAACACAGCGACTGGCAAAGCTGGAAGAAAAGCACGAATGAGACAGATGTCTGGTTTAAGCACAGACTATGGAGTCCTGACACTGAATGGAAGAAAAGATACAGAAGTGAAAATATACTGGTTGTGCTGTCAAAATCACATTAAAGTTGCATCTATAATTCTTTAGGATGTCACATCAAATCTAAAAAATAAGGTTGAAGACTATAGAATAGTTCTTTCTTAATAGTTTGCAATGATAAAAATTAATTAATTTAGAGTACTCAGGGACACATGGAAAAGCACGTAGGAGGTGTTGAATATTAGTCATTCAAACTAATGGAGCAGAAACCCAATGCAATAGGACCATATGTAAAGTAAGGTATAGATTAGAAGAGCCTTGAAGATAGTTCTGAGTTAATACAGTGGAAGAACAAAATAAACAGACACAGAAGTTGAAGTGCAGCAATGATGGGTTCTGAGTCTGTGCTGACATTCTCTTCTGTTCTGAAATAACCCACATTCAACACATTCATAAATGGTAGATAAAATCCAAACCTAACCATATAAAGACTTACCCAGGAGTAATTTTACACTGCTAGCTATCCTACAGAAGTCAAACTCCTTGAAGGGCAAGAACTTAACTGTATTACCACCAACTGGCATCAGCAGCCTTCTTTCTAGCATTTTACATATGTGAGGAGTAATATAGTGCACCTTTGCATGCTTTGGCTGAAGTGACAAATTTACAAATCACTAGAATAATGATGGACATAGAAAACAGTGGCAAATAGCTTGGTCATTCAAGCAGTTTGCCTTTAAATCTCAACAATTTTCCATTTAAATTGTGTTTATATTTCTCTAAATGCACAGAAGGCATCATGTGTTGCAATAATAGTTTCCCATATACACACATAACGCTGTTAACAATTAAAGACAAAGCAGCACAGAGCATTGTTATTTTCAGAGGCTGTCCCTGCCAAAGCCGTTACCTGATTCACAAAGTTACAGGTATAGTGTTCTTTGGCTTCACAGCCTTCTGAAAATTCATTGACCTAGAAATACACTTTTCAAAAGTATTTTCATATCTTTTCTATTCTCTTCATCCTTTGCCTCCCTGGGGAAATATTTCTAATTGCTTGGATTTAGTTAAAACGAAGAGCACAAGTTTCTCATCGGGAAAAAAACAACTCTTGCACTGCATGGAAGCAGAACACAGCCTCAAACATTAGAAACTTGTTTACTTAGACTGAAAAAGAAATCTTCACTGCACTACAAAATCCTATGGATTAAGTTCTTTGCAAACAGCTGGTACCATGCAATAATCACTGTGGTTTTCATAATACATATATGTACTCATGCATCTCTTGGATGAAACCTAATTTCTATGTGTTGGTTTTTAGAAGAGGTTTCTTGTGGACTGCCAGTGACAGCACAGATGGCAGGACAAGACCATTAGAACAAAATCAGTTTTGCTGTGCTGCAGCCATAGCTGCGTTACACATCAAAATCAGAGCTGACAGAACCACCTCAGCAGAAGCCATGTGGTATCATGGAAGACACATCAGCTGCCAAGTAACATGAACTAAAACATATTCCAGCAGCAAGTGTTTTGGGTGACCAGCAGCAGATGTGTAGAGCAGGCAGACAGCAAGAGGTTGACTGGTTGACTTTCACCAGGCATTTATTTAAGCATCCTCTGAAGAAGGGAATTTGGGATCCCTCTCAAGCCTGGAGCCTGCTCCTGCTCTGGCAGGATAACACCAAAGACCACAATACCACAACAATTTCAGCCTCTATTTTGGTAATCAGTGACATTTTAAAATTGAATTTTATTTTTTCAAAAAAGCTGGGGAATGATGAAAACCTAGAAACAAGGACCAGCATTTTCCACTCTAAGCCTCAGCTCCAAGCAACACAAAGATATCAGACCAAAGCTACACTCACAATTAGGTTATGAACATAAGCAGAAAGAGTGAAAAACAAGTAGAATCTACACGATTTATGTAAAGATGTCAGACCAAAATTAACACAAACATCTGTAGCTATAAGCAAACAGACAGAGTGTCTGTCCATCCTAGATTTTACCAGCACGAACTGTGTTTGTTCCAGCAGTACCTGATTGTAAAACATCTACTCTAGAGAAGCATAGTAAGGCATCTTGCAATCCAGCCAGAATTCTTTCCTAAGTCAAAGAAAGGAAAATCTGGGCCTGCCCATCTGTTCCTTGAGAAAGATTAAAAAAAAAAAAAAAAAAGGCAATGACGAGGAATTAATGGACATACACAACAAATGAGAAAAACAGCAGCTTCCATCACCAGGAAAACTCCACTTGAAGGTTTCTTCCATGTCTCTCTTCCCCTATTTTAGACAGCATTGGGATGTCGCAGAGACAGCCATTACACAAGGGACAAAGAATATCCGTACTGGAGCCCAATTTATGGCCTGAGGATACACAGGTTTGGGGAATAAGCAGACAATACACATGGGACATGGACACCACAACCACAGGCAGCTGCTGAGCATGATTTGAACACTGTGCCCAAGGGGGCACCAACAAGCCGTGGCTGCTTGAGAGTGACAGAATCAATCTCACAACCAAAAAGCACTTCTACATTTTGTAGCACAGAACCACTGTCCTTCAGAGCAAGAGCGGTGTGATCCTCAGTCCCTACCTGCTGGTCATGACCTTGCTGGTCACTGTTTCTCCTTCAACAAGAACTCAGCCAGCATCCTGAGTATTTCCAGAAAAAAGACACACAGTTGAAATACTACCATGCTGTCAGAAAGCACAGTCACAGTAACTTCATTCTGCTCTTGGGCAAATATGACAATATCTAGCAATGGTATTTTATAAATGAAATGGAAGAAAAACTACTTTAGTTCCCTTCAGTTTAGCAGGATATATCATGCAATTGAACACCTGGCTTCACCCTTGTAATTTAAATTACTATAAGCTCGTGTATCTGGTGATAATATTAGTATTTTTTACACAGGGTACAGTTGAAATTCCTTTTTTTCCTTTCTGTTAACTTCAGTTCAGTTCTGCTGATCAACTAATTTAAAAATGTCTGCAAAATAAACTTCCCTGTGGGCATGGCATGAAAAAAAAAGGGAGGAAAAAAAAACCTGCCATTGTAAGTTACTCTGTATATTTGGTCATGCTTCAGGGAAAAAAAAAGACAACAATATTTAAAAAAAAATCACTTCACACAAGTAGGGCACATACCTGTGCTCCACGTGAGAAGAAGTCATGGACTTTTATCTCCATTCTACTGACATTCAATTTGCAGTTTTAACATAAGCTTTTATTCAGTTTAGCAACTATCAGAAAAGCATTCCTAGGTTGAATTAAATGAGTTCCAAATGCGTATCTTGGATTACCTATAAGAACTGTGGCCATGTGAAAGCTTTGCATCCAGTTCTTCTACTGAAATCTCTAAGTTTAAAAGCGTCATCCCATTTTTCTAAAAAAGGAAAAAAAAAAAAACACGAACACAATCAAAAAACTACCCCCCTACCCCTCATGCAGAGATGTTGTTTTTCAGTCTCAGCATAAAATTACATTGGTTCCTCTCAGATACAAGCTGAAAAGAATGGGAGAGATTTAGGCTGAGAAAAACAAAAAAATGCAAAAGGAACAGTTACACCCTACTACTATTGTGATATCAACTTCCTGTTACAATAATGGCAATTTTTACTTTTGGTCACAAGGGCTTTTTTTATCCAGAGGCTGCAGTTAATTCTTAGGCAGAATTTTTAGTGGCTGTGAAGAAGCCATTTCCTTTTTTATATAGAAAAAATACATAGCTCACCTTCTCCTGGAGATTAAATTTTAATAAATACAATTTAAATATCCAATGTAAGCTAATCTTGCACCCTGTTACAGCAATATATAATTTTAAACTTTTGTATTAACTGCCAAGCTTTTCGAATGATTATATAACATGAGGAACAGGGAAGCATTAGTTTAACATAACTCAAGATTCACACGTATCTACAGTTGAAGACTGGCATCTGATTCCTGTTCTGCCATTTCAAATTGCTGCAATTTATTCTATAGTTTGCTAAAGAAGAAAGGAGACCAACAAGAACAAAGGGTAGAGTTTAAAACATACTGCAGTCTTGCTCGGTGCCATATTAGTGCCCAGCTGCCAAGAAGCCACATCTTGTCACATAAAGAAACCCACACAATCACATACTACTACCAATGAATATTTCCACTACTGCACAAATGCAAAGGAAAACATAAAATTGTTTTCGTCCTTCTGCAGCACAAGAGCATATTCTAAGCCACACTCACACAGAATAAAGCCAAAAGCACCTTCCCAAATACATTGCAGGAACTGTGTGATGACACAGAGGATTGAAGTATGTTCATTAACAGCATGACAGAAACATAGGAAGACTGGAGACGAGATAAATGGGATAGAAGAAAGAGGTGTCAGTGGGTACCAGCTCAAGAGCAATCCTCATCTCTTGCTTTCGGCCCCTGGAAAGCTATGACTCACTTTTTTCCTGAAGCAGCTAAAACTCAAATTGACCTAAGGGCTAATATTGAGCCTGTTGGTGGGAAAATACATTCCCTTACATGCTTTGATGGAAGAACACTGGACGATAATGGAAACTTGTCAGAAATGAGAAAAAGGTTGAAACCAAAAAGGGAGGTTAGAAAGAAAAAGTATAGAAAAAGGTTATGAAACAAGCTCTCAACACAGTGAGCACAGAGAAGACAGTGTACAACTTACCTTCAAATGAGGGACACAAAAGAACACACAAGGGACTGTTGGCCTGAATTATCTACTTCAGTTGCTAAAATAAAAACCCTCTCCTACATCCAGAAGTGAGTGCCCTCATTCAAAGGCCCTTTTCTCTCTTCGTAACCCAAGCATACTTATTTACTCCCGACCTGCAACATAGCTTGTATCCTGCCACATTTAATGCATGACCCACAGAATAAGCTGGGCAATCATATAACAACTCATTCTTCAGTCATTTTCCATTAACAAAACAACCTAGACCCAAAACACCCAGAAGATGATCAAGTTGTTCTCCTTGGAGGTTTCGCTAAATAGCTGAGCAAACACAACTCTTCATACAGGTGCAGCTTACCCAAGCAAAATAAAAAATCTCATTATGGGACATGCCAATGTTATGATTATAACCCCTCCATTTGCTCAGGGCTGTTACAAAATTTGCTGCCCTTCACCTTGAAGGCAAGCTGTCTATTTAGATTTGTCCTCTTAACAAATACATCACAACAGATACTTCCCTGCAAGCAAAATTCCCACCATGCATTGTCTATTACCTAAACAAAACTTTGCATTGTCAGCTTCTCTCCTCACTCCTATAGGATGAGAAGTCATACTGCTCAGTTACAAACACTGTTAGATGGCACACAGACTATACACAACCAACCAAGACCTAAACCACTTCTTAGAAATGAAAAAACAGAATACTAATTCCAAACACTAAGCTCCATTTGGCATAGCAGAATTTCATAAAATCATAGAATGTTTTGGGTTGGAAGGGACCTTAAAGGCCATTCAGTTCCAACCCCCCTGCCATGGGCAGGGACACCTCCCACCACACCAGGCTGCTCAAGACCCCATCCAACCTGGCCCTGAACACTTCCAGGGAGGGGGCATCCACAGCTTCCCTGGGCAACCTGTTTCAGTGCCTCATCACCCTCATTGTGAAGAATTTTTTCCTCATGTCTAATCTAAATCTCGCCCTTCCACTTTAAAGCCATTATTTCTCTCAAAGAAGTGCAAATATTCATTTGAGATAAACACTGTATTCCCCTTTCTCAAAGTTTTCCAAAATCAAGCAGCAGTTACCAAATCAGAAGAGAATCTTTGCCAAATGGGTTAAAAAGAAAGTAATCCACAATGAAGAGATCAAAAGAATCCTTGAATACAAGAAGGCATTAAAAAAAACCAAAAAACAAACCACTTCTACAAAGTGAATGCCATGAACTTGGTGCAATATGATGGCAAGACAGTCAGCTTGATATTCTTAGACACATTACAGTACCCACAAACACCACTCCACTTCCTTGAAAGACTCTATAAGTAGTGTCAGACTCTAATTAAGGACAGATCTTCCCCTTTGGAATGTTCTGATATCGGCACAGATATTTATAAAAGCCTCTGGAAAAATAAAGCACAAGGATTTCTCTGCTGCACACCCTCACATAGTTATCCAGTGTATAAGCACATGATGTGTGTTACTGAAGGTACATAGTTTGTAAAAAATCCTAAAACATTTTTTCTTAAAAACAGCTGCCCAAACAAGCTATGTCTCAAAATCTACACCCAGAAAAGAAACCCTTGCTCAAATAAAAGAAGTTGGCTTGAGTGAGGGGGGAGAAAAAAAAGTGACAAGTGTGTTACGTTCCACAGTTCATCTCGAACTGCTGCAGCCCACTCTAAATTACAATGTCAGTGGCTGTTTATGCTCTAAGGAAGTACAGTAAGCACAGTACAGCCCATTCAGGTTGCTGGAATGTCACTGATCATACGCTCAATTGCATCTATTCATTAGACAAATTCAATCTACAACAGCAGCTGCATTTACCACCACACCCCAAATACCATCCAGTTGCCCCAGGTGACTCCAGCGGTTTACCAGCCCGCAGGACAGTCTCTTGTCCCTCTGCAGTGACTGCAAGTTACATTTCCAAACCCAGGAGTTGTGTTTACTGAAGAATGTATATTAACAGTGCTTTTGCCTTCAAGCTTTTGCAACAAAAAAGGTCCAGCCTTTTGCACTCATGTTGTACAAGTTTCAAAACTATTTACGCTGCACTAATTATTTTTGATTGAAACTTGCTAAATAATTACTGTTGAAAAGATGACTTAAGCAAACACCACACAAGTTACTCCATGTGTCTGAGAAGAACTATGACTAATTAGGCATGTGATTTTATCTCTTAAAAAAAAAGTGTGTAGTCCTGGCTTCTTTCAGGTCAACAGCAAGTTTTGTGGGTCAGATTTCACTATAAATTCATAAGCTACACAATGACTGAAAAGAAACCTTTATGAAAAAACATGGGTCATTTAAAAGGACACTGGTAACTTCCTAATAATTTTTTTTAAAATATCTATTTTCACATGTAGCACCTATGAAACCTGTAACTGAAACACACAAAATTTTTGCTTCATGAATTACACTGCATTTTATTTATTCATTGAGTTTACCAACCAGCTCACAAACGAACTTCCTTACTGTGTGGGTCTTCCATGGAGCAAGAATAAAATAACAAAATGTTACAATATTTCCTTTTCATTTAATTAAAACACTTTCAGCTTCATCTTAAAGCTCAGAGTCATTTAGGCAGAACAGGGAGCTACAAATCCTACGTTCATATTACTCAACAGGCAACACTTCTTGTAGTATGTTAAATGGTTGTTAAAATCTAACCACACTACAGATATGCTAAGTAAGAGTAGGAAATAGCAGTACCCTTTCCACAGCCTCCAAAATTTAGACTCCCTCCTTCTTAATCATCACTACTCCCCTTCACCCTCCCAAAAATTCTTATTGGGCCCTATAAACAAACTGAAGGAGAATCTCACTCCTTGCATGGTGTCCATCAGAGTAGATTATCCACAAAGTAAGAATTACTTTCCAGGGTTCCATCTTGAACACCAAAAAGCATCACCCCAAATCCAACTTAAAAACAGAGTTCATATAAGATCAAACTGAATGTTATAGCCATCTAATCATTCTTCACAACTTCCTAGAACACCCATTATTAGAGCTTCTTGTGACCAATTGCCAATTTCAGGACCCTAAGCAGCCACTGAGCAGGTGATCAATGCACCTTGAAGCAGGATTAGGAAGTATAAGGTCTTGTACTCTGCAGGCTTGCTTTACGAGAAGGCTCAAGTAGACCATTAGCTATTCATGGACTGAAATCCTTGACTTCTAAACATTTGTTCTGGGGATTTGGGGGTGGGGGGGGCCTTCAACGCCCATTTACCAACCTCACACTAGCACTCGGTCCAGAGGTAAACAAAAGAAACTGAAGCTGACTTTACTTCTCAGTTAAGTCAGAGATCTGTTAAAGGCCTACAGGACTACATACGATGTCCATGCAGTAGGCATTTAAAAGCTTTGACTCACAAGCAGGGACAGGGTAGCTTGGGATGGCTGATTTACTACTCATCGCACTCTGAAATAGTTCAGCATTTGATTCAAAACAGCTAAGGCACCAGGAAGAAAGGAAGAATCTAGCGGTAGTAATCAAGTCTGGCACCATGCCATCCTCAGGGCCAGAGACCATTCACACGATTTCAAGAAGCTCCGTTCATTCACAACTCCAGAAGAGCCAACCTGGACCCACATTAGGAAACCCAGCACTTCCAGCCACAAGACCCCAGTTTTGGGATCTTTATCTGGACTCTCAACAAAAGCGATCCTGTTTATGCTTAGGTTTCAATGTCAAACACACCTAAGGGATAGGCCAAATAATACCATCTCCAGGCAACAAGCCACATCTAGGGAGAAAAGTTAAATGTGAGGATGTAAGGATCACAGCCAGGGGTGGGGAGGGAAACCCAAAATGTGCAGCCAAATGTAAAGAGGTGACAAAAATCTCCAAGTCAGCAGCAGAACTCTGGGCTCATTCACTCTGCTGTATGAAAAGCAATATCATTGGATGAATGTTGAAGTCAAAATAGCTAAAGATATTAAAACCTTTACATATATAGTGCATTACAGTGCCTCTAATAGCACAGCATTTTAACAGGTGCTCAGGTATTTCTGTTTTATATCTTAGCTTAACATTTTTGTGCTGCAGTATGCTTCAAGTACTTTCCAAGATTTCAGGCCAACAAGCCTGTTCTGTGTGCGAACGATTCGTCCATGTAAGCTACCAAACGTGCATTTCCAATCCAGAATCCAGCTGTGCTCACTGAACCTTGGCTCATATGCACAGGCAGTGTTCTCATCCTAAACAGCTAAAGAAATTTCGAGGGTAGAGTTCTAAAAAACGCTGTTCTCATGGCATGCTTAAAATCAGAGAAAATCCTTGGTTCCTCCAGTTAAATAATTCAGCAGAGCATCTTGATTCACTAGACTAGGAAATGTTTAGTTGTACTGCAGCACTTCTCAATGGATTTGCAACCTATCCTAGCTCTGATTATCTCACACAGCAAGTGAGCTTCTTCAAAGACTGTATAGAGTCTCTGTCATTTCTTCTAGTTGCTTATGACAGTGAACTGTTCTTACATGTGACAGACAAAATTCCACCCTAATACTCACAGCTAAGGCTTGTTCTAGGACTGAAGGGAAAAAAGAAGAAGAAAAACACAAGCCACTCTGTTCAGCCTTATACATCAACTGGAGAAATCACAACAGAACCCTAGATGTCACCAGGTCCATCTTTAACATGAATTTACCCCATACTACGCACATCTCTTAACAAGTCCATCTACTCTGCCAGCTATACAGCAACACGACTGCCAGAAGAATCAGCACATTTTGTCAACCAGCAAGCTTGAGAACTTCCATCAAAAACCTTTCCTCAGTCTTGAGTATAAACTTGTATTGAAGGCACTGACAACCTCCCCTCCAAACTCATACATACCTGATCGCAACCTGCATTCACCAGTTCCTGGAGCATCTGCCTATTTACTTCAACGGCTGCTGCAGTGCTCGACTCATTAGCAAAAGGCAGCAAGGAGTATCTAATTTCTCGCAGAGCTTTCTGATATGGTCCAAACTTAGGCGTTTGTCTCAGCTGCTGCTGCCTTGCAGCATCCTTCCCCATCAGAATCTTAGGGTCCAGAGAGGTTTCACTGCCTGGTCCAATAGGTAGTCCCTGACCTGAAGACTTGGATGGTTGCTTTAAACCTTCTCGAATCTCTTGTAACCTTTGTCTGCTGTTCCCAGAATACGCTGTAGCAGGAAAAGTCTTTGGCCTCATTGTTAATCCAGTTTTCTCTGAGCATAAATACAGCTTAATTCTTAGAGGTTTTTAAAATTACTTTTTTGGAAAGGTGTCACTTGATGGTATCAATTTCTCGTAAACATAATCCTTCAAAGAGAAAAAGCAAAATTCTCAAGAAACTTCTGCCAAAGTTTTACTTCAGATCATGATCTTCATGTTTCCTACAGAAAATGAAAATCCTTGGAATCATCACTTTGCAGACTGACAGTGTCTGAAACAAAAGAAAACATAAAGTACAAGCAATTAAGTTGATATTATAAATGCCTCTGAAGGAACAGCATGACAATTGATCAAGTGCAAGTGAATCAGTTTAACCTATTAAGCTGTCACAGCTGGATTCCCTTTAATGATTTTCACTTTATCTGTTTTCAAGAGTAGGATTCCAAAAGACTGTCTCGACAGTCAATAAATAATCTGTTTTTCTTTAAAGTTTCATTTTCAGAATACCTGAAAATAAAACCCTTAAAAACTAGAATGTTTAAGAATTTTACAGCACCTAACTGTGGCACGTTTCCCACCCAATTGCATAACCAAATCCTGGACAAGCCTATCCTATTTCATAATTAGGGAAGAGTACGTTCATGAAATGTTTTTCCCCCACTTAAGATTTTGCTTGTTTTACACTAGCTGAGCTCAGTTTCAGAAATTTATGAAAAAGATTTATAATGGAAATATTGATGACTCTAACCATAGCAACTTCTAGTATTTCAATAACAAAGTGAATAACAGAAAAACCAAGATATTTTGCCTTTCCACATGACTATCTTAGCAAAGCCTGAAGGTAAGAATTCTCCCTTGTACTGGAAGGAGGAGGGGAAAAAAAGAGGTTATATGCTATTTCATTAGCTGTGCCTTAAAGTGAAGTAAGGAAAAAGAGAGGTATATGAAGCTACTCAGTAACAGCAGAAGGGGCAGAACCAGCTCTATTAGCACCCCAACATCAAAAAGTAACATCTTTGAGATAGCTGTATGCACCTCTTCTGACATGTAACAGAGAACAGCTATGCAGCACAGCTGAGCTACTGTGCAACATGATGTTACAACAAGAATCCTACCTTAACTAGGTCTTTGTAGCACCACTATAATAGAAACATTAAATAATGGTACATTTGGAAGTGGATTTAAAAGACAGCTTAATCAAAAATGTAATCTACTGATGTTTCTTACTCAAGTATGCTTCTGCTGTTGATGTTAGCACTTGCAAAGTGACTCCTGAGTTGTGCTCAAGCCACTTTTTCAGGAAGGTTAGGATTTTGTTCAGTTGTTTTCAGAACAGGAGAATGGAGAGAATCACTCGCGTCTGAAGCCCATCACCACTTCCTCATTAGTACAGAGTTTATTTCAATCTTTCCTCTAAAACCAAGGACTGAAATGCAACAGGGAAGCGAGAGCCCAGGCTCTTTTACGCTGGTTAACCAGTTTGAAATGCATATACACAGATTAACCATTTGAGATATGGTCTACATATTATGTTCTTACAACACCTGCCATATATTCCTCTAATGGGAAATTTCTGTACAGTTGAACAATCCAGGTCCACATCTTAGCTGAAAGGTAGGATTATGTTTATGCTGCAAGCTCTGGGATCAAACTACTTAAGAATGCACAACAAGGGGGGCGATGTCAACCTCTTTGCTAAGATTTAATTGTTCAGTTAACTAAAAGACACTTAAAATATATTCGAGCTTTTCCACTTGACACTCTTTAAGGCTATCCTGCAACCCAAACTCATACAGGACTACGAGTGTCACAAATGCCCACACACACATAAAACAAGTGACCAATCCCGTCCAAAGGGAAGTGCTAAAGCTGTTGATCTAGATTTTGTTATTTTCACAAACAACAAATCGGCTATTAGACAGGAACAGATCAAGTTTTCATTGTTCTCAATGAAGACAAAAGTGACAAGTGACTAAGTACCCTAAGAACAGATTTTTACCTACCTAGAGTATAGCAAAAAAAAATACATAACCTTGTTAAAAAAATTACAGTACTGCAGCCTTTTTAGGATTACATCATAACTAGCTACTGCTTAAAAGATAGAAAGCAATCAATTGGTCTCTAACTGTGTGTCTTTTCCTGATGGCAGCAGGCCCCACATGGCTGGGTTTAGGAATTTGGGTTGCTCTTCCTTTTCAGTCCCTATGTCAACCCTCAGGCCTGGGACATACTGGAAAAGCTTGCAACTCCCCTCCACATTTTTGCAGCAAAGGACTGCTTTCCCACTTACACACATGCTTCACGTAAAGAACTTGTGACCTTTAGCCTAAGCTGGAGTCTAATAACACTAGGTCAAACCAGCTAGCAGCTTCCTCAGCTTACCTTTACAATACTGCTAAACCAGAGAAAAATGTTGATTGTTTAGACAGTATGAAAGAGAACAGCAACAACAGTAAGCACTGCAGCTAACTGCAAACCTGTTTCACATTTTGCAGAAAGGCATTTTAACTACATATGTAAGATAAGCAAAGAAATCAGAACATTAAATATTACAGATGATTTACAAAGAAAGACAACCTGCCTGCTTTCTCAAATCTTTCTGTGATTTGTATCTTTAGCAAAAAAAAAAAGTTTTGTATGCTTTAAAAGATGCGTAGTATGCCTAATTCTGTCTGACTGCACATCTTGATTTGGGTAACTCCAAATCCTTCTAATCTGCACCTTGCCTACAGCATGAATGTATCAACAGTCTTCTCGCCATCACGAGAAATCATTTGTCAAAATTATTTTTGAGCTTCAAGCCAATCTGACTAAACAGTCCCAAGGGGTTTTTTCCAAACTGTTTTATGTTCTGCACTAATTAGAAGGTTGTCTATTATCCTGAAGATACAGTATATCAAACAACCACAGCATTACTCTAATTGTATCAACTTACAACAAATTTTGAATAACTGATTACATTTCTTCATTTGGAAATACCAATAGCTGCTCTAGCACCAACCAACCAACTACACAGAAATTGTATGCTGATATCTGTTGTCCCAGCAGCCCAAGCAATTCACTCTCCTGTTTCTTAATTCACCAGCAGGCTGCATGTGGTAGTGGCTCTGTAGAACGGGGACACAGGCAAGAAACTAAAGCTCAGCTGTGTTTTAAGAGCTGAGTCCCAGACTCTGAGCTGGCAAGCTGTTTCCCCATCTATAACCACGCAGGCACTGTAGTGAGCTGAACCAGCAGAAGAAAGGAGTCAAGTTTTAAGAAACTGCTACAACTGCCTTCCCTCTCTTAATTTACAGGTATCGCTCCGGGGTTTTTGGATCACAAATTCATTGAAGCAGGGACCGTCCACTTTGTACTGGAGGTCTCAGATTGTTGGGGGCAGGAGAGTGTTTCAGGAATTTTGTTATTATACAAACCATGCTCCCCTTTTATAAAGTGGGCACACGCTGGAAGTGAAAAGAACTGCAGTGAGGACTTCCCCCAGATCATTCCTCCTCTCCCTCCTCCTGCTAACAGAGGTGCCCAAAAGTAACTCTGCGCCAAGCACAAGCACCGGCTGTGGGAAAACAGCTCACCTTCCCCATCCACACCAGAACAGCACTGACTGACCTGGACACTCCAAATAAGCCTTTTTTTTAGTTTTTGCGTCATTGAGTGCCTTTTGCCGGGGAAAAGGGATATTTCGACACACACACAGCTCACGAGGGAGCAGGGAGAGGGTGGCAAAGGGCTGGATTTTGGCAGTGACCTTCAGCTGCCTGGGGATAGCGGGTGCCCCGTGCAGCCCGCTGGAACCTCACACGGTCTGGACCCTCTTTTTCCCCCAGTGGGGTCTTCACCACGCTCGTCCCCTCCAACCCGGGGGGAACCCGTGGGGAACGTGGCTGCCCCAAGCCCTTCTCCCCCAGCCCCAACCCCACTCCTTTCGCAGGAAGAAAGGTCCCAAAATAAACTCAGGCCGGGGTGGGGGGGAATGTGCAACCTGTGGCTAGAACATTACCCCCTCCCGTCCCTTCCCGTCCCGTCCCAGGGCTGGGCTGTCACACGGGAGTCCGGGAATGTCGGGAGGGAGCGGGACACACATACGGGACGCTCCCTTCTTGCTTCCAAGGACCGATCCGCTTCCCCCCACCCCCTTCCTCCACAGGGCTGCGTTGGGGGGTGGGAGAAGCGCTCATAAAATGGTTTGGGTTGGAAGGGACCTTAAAGATCACCCAGTTCCACTCCCCCCTCCGCCACGGGCTGGGACACCTCCCAGACTGCTCGCACCCAGGAGTAAGGGGAAAAATGCCCCTTGATTTTCCCCTTCGCTCACCTCTCGGGGGCTCCCAGCGCCGTCACAGAGCAGCTCTCAACGACGGCGACCCCGATGGGGCGGTGCGATCTCCATCTTCCCCAACCCTCCTCCCTTTTCTTTCTGCCGTCCCCGGCAGTCGAGTGCGGGTCGCGCAGCTTCGGGACATTCGCTACATTGTTGGCATTCCATGGGCCGTCACGTGACCCCGCGGAGCCCGCGTCATTCCATTCCCTTCCCGCCCCGCCCCGTGCATGCCCGGGGGGGGGAGGGGCTTCCATGGCGGCTGGGCGGGAAGGGTCATGGAATCGTGGAATGGCTTGGGCTGGAAGGGACCCTAAAGACCATCCAGTTCCAACCCCCCTGCCACGGGAAGGGACACCTCCCGCTAGATCGCGTTCCTCAAAGCGCCATCCAACCTGGCCTTGAACACCTCCAGGGAGGGGGCATCCACAACTTCCTGGGCAACCCGTGCCAGTGCCTCACCACCCTCCTTGTGAAGAATTTCTTCTGTCTAATCTCAATCTACCCTCTTCCAGTTTAAAGCCATTCCCCTCGTCCTATCAATACTTGCCCTTGTAAAAAGTCCCTCCCCAGCTTTCCTGTAGCCCCTTCAGCTACTGGAAGGCTGCTATATATTCTCCCCAGAGTCTTCTCTGCTTCAGCCCTTTGATCATCTTTGTAGGCCTCCTCTGGACTCATTCCAACAGTTCCATATCCTTTTTCTGTTGGGAATTCCAGAACTGGACACAGGACTCCAGGTGGGATCTCATGAGAGAGGAGTAGAAGGGGGAAGAATCACCTCCCTCACCCTGCTGGCCATGCTTCTTTTGATGCCGCCCAGGACACAGTTGGCCTTCTGGGCTGTGAGCACACATTGCCACCTCATGTCAAGCTTCTCATCAATCAGCACCCTCGAGTCCTTCTCCACTGTGTTTCTCTCATCATGTCATCCCCCATCCTGTATCAAAACTGCGATTTGCACTTGGCCTTGTTGAACCTCATGAGATCCTCAGCTCCTCAGCACAGAATTGTTAAAATCACTAGATGATCTATTGCAGATTACTAATTTTGTCAGGGAACAAGGACATGAGCACAAACACTATTATGAGGGTTCATGTGCAGCCAGCAACACATGAACTTACTGGTCATTGTATTAAGAGAGCAAACCATTAGTGAAATCTCAATAAACTGTGAAAAAGTACAACTAGAAAAGTACATCATGGTGAATGATTTAGGCAACATATGAAGCATGGCCAGGTTTAACTTCACTTAGCAGCTGCATTCTAGCAGATTTTACCAAACCGCTTGTTAAATACGATGCATGGTATTGATAGGAGACATAAGAGTTAACTTTTAGGAATCGACAGTAAGACATTGGGATAAGTAAGATAAGTAAGCAATGAATGGGGGATTTTAGCAAAATATAAAAGTTAAAAGTTAAAGTATAAACCCTTTGTTTAGCCTTTGTTTAGATTGCTCAGTTAAAGTTTAGGTATTTAGTTAGCCTTGGACATTTTTGCAAGAAGGGGGCTTTGACAATAGAAGTTGTGTGAGCCTAGCAGTTTGTTGCAAGCTTAGCAAGGTTTTACAGCAATGTGTGCTGATAGGGAGGAGCTGGGCACTGATAAAGAGGAACTAGACCGGTCTCGTCCAGCTCTGCAGTTTGGGAGAAGGCCAGAATGCACTGGTCATTCACGAGAACCAGAGGTTACTCACGGTGACGATGAGAAGCAGCCAGTCTTCATCCCCACGACCCTCCGACGACCACCACCAGGAGGCAATGCGCAAGTGCCAGCAAGAGGAGTTTATGGAAATAACCTTTTGGAATTCATTTTAATACAAAGTGCGAACTCTGCGCTCACCTCCTGACTTGCCCAAGCAGCTCACTTGCCCCACTGTGGGTATGGTGAGAAGGAACACAGCTCCAACATTTCACATTCTTTCTCCTTCCATCCACCTGAGACAGTGAGGGAAACTGTGCAGCTCCATCCCTTCATATCTAATGTTGTTGGTTGCCTCATCTCCTCCCCATACTCCCGTTTTACCATCAGCTGGGCCACAGCGTGACTCTTTCTAAACTATTGTATTTGGAACCAATTACCAAATTGTGCTGCTAAAAATACTCCTAGCAACCATGTAATCATGATGTGGGTGGATGAACTTTTTCTTTACACAGTACTGGTAGCCAATAAAACCTTGAACCCATTCAGAAAACTTGAAAAAGAAAGGTAAAGCAAGAATATCATCAGCAATGTCTAGTTCGCTGCTAGTCTTCAACAAGAACACACACACATACACGGAAGGATTATGAACATGTGAACAGTGTGTATGAGCAGGCAGACACAAAGAATTTGCTGACAGTGACGTCCTTCACTAGGACAACATGTCTAGAACAAACCACTCTGACACAAAATGAATGATGTTCAAGGAAAAAAGATAGGTAAACATCACTGAAATGTTCTTGTTTTAATGTATTGCTTTGCTTTGCAGAATGATACCGGGGAATCATTCTTCCCAAATCAACAATGCAAACCCGGTTAGAAACAGGAATTCTAAGTCCTCCAGCACAGCACAGAAAACACAACCTATTTGTGAATATAATGTATATGTTTAACAGTGATTCAAAATTACATTTGTGGCAGTCAAAGTTAGGCTCATTGCTTCAATAACTGCGTGGGTGAAAAAATAAACTGTAACCAAATTTTAACTGTGGTTTAGATATGCTTTTTTTTTGTCAGGACTTTGTCTACGAGATCTGTCACAGCATTCTTTTTGAGCAGCAAAGGTGTAGCAAATGTAAGAGCTAGCACTTCAGAAACACATTTTATTTCAGCACAAAGTGAGTGAAATAGGACTGAGAAACCACATCGGCTTTGCAGAGGAAACCTAACCCCAGGCTCACGTTAACTGGATAAGGCATTCTGGGCACTCAGACTGCCTTTGTACCCCTCACACAGAAGGTTCAAAACTCTGAATTTTACAAGGACCCATGTTCTTATGTACTCTGCCCCCAGGCTTACCCTTTGTATCAATCATTGACTGCAGCTGGAGCCTAGGCAGTGTCCAAGAGGACTGCAGGAATGTCGGAACCTTTGTGTGGAATTTCACCACTGCAAGTCAGTTGTTCCCTCTGCTTGAAAATGAATCAGCTAAATTTGTAAGTCCCTACACTCAGCTGGATGGCATCACTTTGTTCAGATGCAATGGCTTTTGAACAGCACAGGCAACCAATTCCAAAATTATAGGAAAAGTTTTTAGGCATCTGTAGGCAGTGCCCTTCTGACTCATGAAATCCTGACATCTGGTGAGGGCATCCAGCAACCATCCTGTCCATCTTCTCATCAAAGGCCTGGAACAGTAGCTGTGAGCATCTCCCGGTATAACAATACCCCACCACAGCTCTGCCCTTCCTGCCACAGACGCCTTGGATTATTCACCATCTAGACAGAATGAGAAGGTGTGGGAGGAACGCATGCACATTCAAAGCCCTTGGGTTGATGCAGAAAATGAGGGACTCTGGAACTGGCGAGGACAAAGGTAGCTTCCCAAAATCATAGAATCATAGAATGGTTTGGATTGGAACGGACCATGAAGGTCATCTAGTCCAACCCCTCTGCGGTGAACATGGACATCTTCAACTAGATTAGGTTGCTTAGAGTCCCATCCAACCTGACCTTGAATGTTTCCAGGCATAGGGCATCTACCACATCTCTGGGCAACCTGTTCCAGTGTTTCACCACCCTCAGCAAAAAAAATAATCTTCCTTATACCTAGTCTAAACTTCTCTTTTAGTTTAAAACCATTATCCCTTGTCCTATTGCTATAGGCTCTTCTAAAAAGTTTTTCCCATCTTTCCCAGAAGCCCCCTTTAAGTATTGAAAGGCCATAATAAGGTCTCCTCGGAGTTTTCTCTGAACAACTCCAACTCTCTCAGCCTCTCTCCATAGCAGAGGTGTTCCAGGCCTTTGATTATTTTTGTGGCCCTTCTCTGGACACACTCCAACAGGTCCATTTCTTTCCTGTGCTGAGGACTTCAGAGCCGGACACAGTATTCCAAGTGTGGTCTCACCAGAGCAGAGCAGAGCAGAGTAGAGGGGCAGAATCCCTTCCCTCGACCTGGTGCCAATGCTTCTTTTGAGGCAGCCCAGGATACAGCTGTGTGAAGAGAAAAAAAATTGAGGGAGCTGTGAGGAACCCCTACTCTGAGGGAACAAATGAGGTACTTTACTTCTCCAGTGCTCTGGTAAGAAAATACAAAGGAATTTCCAGAGCCACTGGTATGGAGGTGAGGGTTTGGGACTAGGAAACTCCTAGAGGAATACAGGATGGGAAAGCAGCACCAGAGCACACGGGGAGGAATGAGCCACATGTGTAGCCAACAAATTGCCCATTGCCCTGCACATATACACACACACCCCAGTGCAAGGGCGTTTTTCAACCATAAGAGACCATCCAAGACTTCAGAAGGGTGATTCGCTACTGAAACGTTTCATGTTGATTTGGGAGAGGGAGTGGTAGCCAGGTCTGTTGAGCCAAAGATAGGATAGATCAGATTTTCTCCATTCCCTGTCTCACTTCAGGATTGTCAGCAAACCATTTCACTTCTCTACCTCAGCTTCCCTGCCCGTAAAGGAAAGAGAAATGATTCTCATGTCTCGGAAAGACTAGGAAATCTCTGGATTAATAGCTCCTTCTGTGAGCTAGCATTATGTTAAATTGGTGCCTCAAAGCCCAGTGTCATAATTTAGTGTTAATTTGAAAGAAATTTTGTTCCTCCAGTAATTTACTGTACTTATTTAGAAGGCCTGGCATTAAAGTCCTATGCAGCTCTTCCCATGACAAAATGATACATTTTTTAAAGTATCCATTGAATTTGCATTTTGTCTGCTCTATTAATTGAAAGACCGTTGGCTGCTAGTGTCATATCTACAATAAATGACATATTTTGAAGTGAGTTTATCCAGGAAATAGTCTTTCTTTCATATATTTCAACTGTTAACCTGAATCCAGTGTTTTCTGTTACTGACTTTGAGTGCAGGAGAAGAAATGTCCTATATCCTGTGATATATTTAGTTTATGGAAAATCTGAAATCTGGAAAGTAGAAAAGAAATAGTGTCTCATTTCACTGAAAGTATAGAAATAAGTTATTATGCCAGTATAAAATGACGCATCCTTTGCCTATTAAGTAGCTCATTTATAGGGGAAATGTGAGATTTTTTAGATAAGACCCTGGAAGAAGAGACAAAATGACTCATGTGACAGAGGCTGCAATCTACTCAAATGAAGCCCAAAATAGCAGTGAACAAAACTCCCTTGAAAGTGGGTACTTTCAGTTAGTTACCTGCTTTTGATTAGTGCCTGGTCACTAAAGCTAAATGTCACGTTCCCCCCAAGTACTGCTAGAAACATACCTACTAGACACCTCACCACAGAAACAGGACAGATAATTGCCAACAGGGAGAGAAAACGTCATACAGATGCAGCAGTCGCAGCAGGAGGGATGCACACAACTAACATCCTCGGGGTTAGTTAGGAACCCACATCCATTTGGTTGCAAACCAGACTGAGTCACAAGCATTTTACCACAATTACTCCTATCCCTTCTCAGACCAAAACCCAAGATCACTTCAGAAAGCTTCAAAGTGTCCCCATCGTAGAAACTTTCCAAGGTCCTTCTTGTCCCGAGGAAGGTATGGCTAGAGAGAATAAATGTACTAACAAAGGATTTTAGCAGCAAGGGCTGTCAATCCAGTATCCTTGGAAAATACAACTAGACAGGCTCTACCCATCTCAGCTTACAAACATATAAATGGTTCTCTCCCAGCTGAAGGGTAGCACTGAGTCAGAAGTTAGCACTTTTAATAGCCTGCCTTATCAAAAGCAATACAAGGAAAAGCGATACTTCAGAAAAGGACAAGAAAGTGTCAGATTAGATATCATTTGAACACATTTTGGGCTCCCAACATAATGTGTGGTTTGGACTAGATTTGGGACTCAGAAAAAAACATTCCTCTTCTGAGATGTTGTTGGATCTGCCAGTCTGTGAAAGCAGGGACGTATAGTTGGAAGATTATCAAAAAAATAGTGACCATGGTAATAAGCTTTGGATCAGATCTTTCAACACGACTTGGATCTTTCCCTGTAAGCTTTGTTATTATGACTAAAGCAGCTCAAAAGGAAAAAAAAAATAACAGCAATGAATTTCAACTGATTCAATTCTGAGAGAAAACAGGACATGGAACGGAGTAAAGACAGGGGTAGAAAGATGGAATAGAAACATGGGCACTGGCATGTGTTCAGAAGTACTATTAATGTGTATTCAAAGACAATTAAAATAATAGTACAGATGGGCAAGGAAGTACAACCACGGGTAAGAAAAAGACACAGAGTGCAGAGGAAGAGAACTAGACAGATTGCAGACTGACATCAGTAATGCACAAGGAAAAAAGGGTGAGCCAATATAAAACATGGAAGTCAAACTGTAAGGGATTGAACTATGTAAATTCATATATTCTAGATGGATGCACTGGAGGAGATCACAGTGAAAACAAGGACAGATAGCAGCTATAGACAGGAGTGTTGAGAGATTTTTCTAAAAAAAGCTATTTGTATCTCTGTTTTTAAAAAGCCTGCTTTTGTATCAGAGTGCGGGAAGTAGGTGACAGAATTGACCATAAATTAAAAAAAAAGAAACAGAATGAAGACCATGCTAACACAAAGCAACAGCTACTAAATGAGAACATTCCACAAAAGCATGGGATAAGTATCAGTTAATCTTGCTGTATGTGATGATGCACTGGAAGGCTGCAATTGCTCTTTGAAAAAACACGCAATAAGGGACCACTTCTTCAAAGCAGAGATTACATCTCTACAGATAAGATGGATAGAGAAGTTAAATGGAGAAACACATCTGGGCTGCATGAATGGTGCCAAGGAACACAGCAATTCAACAGCGAAGTCAGGACCAGAATCACCGTCAGGAACTAGATCATACTGTCAGTTAAAAAAAAATTAAAGAGGATGCAAAACATGAACGGTCAGAGGGGATGTCCAGTTTCTCCGTTCTGGGCTGTTGCCTGGACACAAAGCTCTAGGGCAAACCTGTAATGCTTAGGCCTTGCCCTAGATAGTCCACAGAAATTCAGATTGTAGCTGACACACAGTAATTTTCCAGCGGTACTGTAAGCCTGTTGCTGCGTCTTTTTCCTAAATAAACTGGCTTTTCATGGTGACTCTGCCAATTGAGCTGGTTTTCTGTTGGCATACCTGCCACATCTGCAAGATAGAGCTGAGCAGCTGTACAGTGCAGCAGGGTGAGGCAGCAGCCACTGGCTCACAGCGTCTTCTGAGCTAAGTGGGGTTGCAGCACTCTCCTGTTAAAGCCTGCCCACAGCAGTGGGACGTTCTTAGAGATCCCGCTGAGCCCAGCACTCAGCCACCACATTTCTGGCTCTGTAAGAAGGGACCTGAGAGCTGAGCAGTTGCATGGGGCAGTTGTGAGGGGCAGGACTCCAGGGGAAGCCTGGAGGAAGGCAAGGCATCTCAAAACACCATTAGAAGCTCCAGTGAACAAACCTTACATATTTTCTTGGGGCAGAGAGAAAGACATAGAGTACAGGAAAAGCAACAGTCACACTCTGTGTACTCTGGGATCTGAGATCCTGTGTGCTTTGCGCTTGTTTACATACCTTTGTCAGCAAAGAAGAACACCAGAAAACTGAGAGAAGGTATTTACTATTGTTTTTGTGGTGAGTGACTTGCACAGATAAAATAATTGCCCTGAATCCTATAGATCAGTTAGTGTAAACACAGGCAGAACAGAAGGACAGCGGTAACTATCACCTGGCCTTTGCAACAGAAACAGAAAAATGCATGTTGGGATTTGTCATCTGCATGTGCCATGGGTTCATTTTGAAGATGAAATTTTATGGAAATCAGGTTTGGGATTGTAGCCCCTAAAAAGATGTTGGGGGAAGATTCTGAGAGAGCCCTGCATAGGAGACTCTGAGAAATCTCCAGCTGTCCATAGTGCTCTATTAGAGTATCGTCATGGAAGAATATAATATGAAAACAGCATCCAAACTGAGAGACTTTCCACTCTAAAAATGCTTCACTGCCACATGTTCATTATCTCCACAAGTCTCCTAGTCTTCCACGCAGTCTTTCAACTTACCTCTATTTTCAATTTTCTTCCCACACCAGCCACTACTTTTAGCTCACTTCAGAAATACACCCTTGCTTGTCTAAGATACTTCACAGCAGTCCTAAACATCCTTCCAATTTTTAGCTATTTTCTTTCAGTCTCTGCTGTATGTTACCTTTGCATGCTGTGCCAGAGCTCATAAAATCTCAACTCTATGATTAAAGAAAAAAAGCTCTGAATGTCAGGGGTGGCTTTTATTCATCACCAGTCACTACAACTGCAGGTTGGATAATACGTGATTTGCAAACAATTAAAATACAGAGTGTGGTTGTAATGAGAATCACCATTCTGAGTCTGTAACTTAAATGAGTGAAGTCTTCTATAAATCTTGGAATGTGAATATGGATAAAAATACTATTGTACTGTAAATCTAAGTGAACAGAGACACAGTGGTCACAACAAATTGTTTTAAAGCAGCATCTCATGACAGCATGCAAAACACCTCAAGTGGCCCTTTGCTTTTCTATCACCATGACTACAAATGTTCTCTGTGCCCTGGCCATTTCTCAGTTCAGGTGCTGTATTTTATTTACAGTTACTCTCCACGCTCCTTTGTGCTCCCTTTAGCCTAACAAAATCAGTCTAATTGCTCTTCCATCTATTTTCTGCTGCTCATATAACCACACGTAACTCAAATGCTCTAACGCACTCTGCAATGATTACCCATTGATGTATTTGTAGCAAGCAGGCTAGGTCACGAATTTCTGTGCACACCAGATCTGTGTAGCCTGGGTAAGGAGTGACAGGGGTGTGCCAATTTAGAAGTTACTTTTTAGGAAGCCTTGTGTCTTAGTTTAAAGGAGAAACTAAGATATGTGTTGGGGTTATATCTCCCACAAGAAAAAAATCACCACAGCCCTCTGCAATTAATAGACTTTAATCAAGAGGAGAATATGGACTAGTATAGGAAAAGATAACAGTTCGCAACTGCAAAAATATATATGTAACCAAACACAGAACCGCACAGACAGCAGCGCTCTGACCCAACAGTCCAAAACCCAACAATCGAGTTATGTAAGTCCCCCGTGGTCCAGCTGCGCTCCAGGATCAGAACAAAACTCACGTGGGGGAAGGGCGGCCGCAAGGCGGGTTGGAAATCCACTCCCAGGAGACGGGGGGGGGGGGGAGGAAGGAAGCGGCGAAGAAGTCCAGAAAGTCCGCAGAGCAATCCAGCTGATGCTGACCGCACTCCTCTCTCTCTGTCTGTCTCCGAAGAAAACCGGCACAGACCGGTGGCGCGGGGCTGATGATCCCGAACGCCGCTCTCTCCCCGCACTGCACGTGAGCCGCCGCTTCTCCTTGCCGCGCCAAAAAGTGCGGCGGCAACTCCGTACCGGAAGCCGCCCCTCTTCCCGGGATGTGCCCGGTAACGCTGCCCCCCCCGGGAAACTCACGGTCCCAGCGGAGCGGCCGGTCCCGCAGCGGGCCGGCCAGGCCCCGCCCCCACCTGTCCGCTTGTCGGCAAGGGGAGAAAAAATTCTGAAAAACCTGAAACTACACCTTGTGCAATGTTGTGAGATGCAAGCCAAGACCATGTTTGTGTGCAACAAGCATTTTCTTGGCCACTTGGAATGTCACAGTTATTGCTGTACTTCACTTTGTGTCCATTTGAAACGTCACGGTAAACCCTCATCTTGGCAAATGAGAGAAGGTGTGCACAGAGTAGGTGACACCAAATGGCAGTACTGGTGTAGTTGAAGTTGTTTGTCTGGTGGCCCCTGAAACAGCACTTCTGTTCATTCCAGCCAATGCATCTGATCATTTTTGCCTGCACCTTTCCAGTGGAGAAATGATTTTCTCTTCTGTCCGTGACTGTCCAATTTCATATCCTGATGGGGTTTTAATTTTTTTCTCCTGAAGTCCTCACTTCTATTGCATATTCATTCTGCCTCAAATCACTTTTTTTTCCAATACAAAAGTATCAGCTCTCTCTAGATCTGTTTTCAGTACCTCCTCTATTTTTTCTGGCCTTAGGGAGTTTTTTCTCTTCTTTAATTTTATTTCATATAACCCATCTCTCATTAAAGGCCTAATCTGAAGCTGTTAGTTTCCCACATTCTTCTTTTTCTTGAAGTAGCCATTGCTTTTCTATCACCATGACTACAATTCTTCTCTGTGCTCTGGCCGTTACTTGCTTCAGTGACTGTAATTCGCTGACAGCTACTCTTCAGGCTCTCCTGTACTCTCTAACCAAAAGGTTGCTAATCTACCTTCCCCTCCCTCACACTTAAAGGATACCATCTCGTTTCTTACTCTTGTCACCGACTCCCTACCTCCTCACTCATCAGAGCTTTTCTCTCCTTTTGCCCTGTTGCTTCTCGTTTCCTGTGTGCCTCCTGATACTCTCCTGCCACAGTACCTCTTGGCACCTCCCAGCCTCTGTTCTGCCTTTATTTTGGTAGCTGCATGAGTTCAAGTAATATCAGTTTTACAGGGAGGAGAACTTGTGCACAGATTCCTTGACTCCTAAAAGTCATCTATGAGGTCCACGACAGATTGCAAAAGAAACCCCAGTGTTTCTGAGTGGCATTCAGGCATTCAGGCCAGGACTCCACCCTCCAGATCCGTCTTTCAGACATCCTGCCCTGGTGATTCCTGGTCTCTGCAAGATCCATTATTTCCCTCAAGACAATTGCCTCACGTTTTTTTTCTTGACCATGTTTGACTCTGAATTCTTTGGGAATGAGATTAGTGGGTTTGTATTTGCAAAGCACCCGGTTCACCTTTATAGCACCATATAAATACTTACCCCATCGTAATTATAGTAGCCAGTGGCTTAGACATGCTGTTCTCAGGGAGGAAGCAGACAGATTTCTGTGCGTCACACAGAGGAAAGCGACAGACTGTGTTTGCTTGTTAATTAAAACATTACAGTGACTTTAGCTTGAGCAATATAAAACTGCCTTGGATAGCCTAAATGTGCCTCAATTAAGATTTCAGATAAGATCTCTTGCCAGAACTGAGAAGATGCCCTGGTAACAGTGACGGTCAGGGCAAAGTGCTGGCTAGGAAGCATGGGAACAGGAAGAACAACAACCCTGTCTGCCCTCTCGCTTTCTAGAGCTCAAGGGACAAATATCTTCAGAAAACTCTGTATGTCTTAAAGGATAAAAAATCGCCATTGTTTTTCTGGATTTATTGTTGTCACAGGTTCAGAGACCCTTGGCTCTCCTTCCACTGAATTAGCACAGCATTGACTGTGGAAATCTCTGTCCTAAACCAAGAGCATTCCCATGGGGCCACAGTGTGTTAATCCCATGTAGCATCCAAGCATCTCTTTGACTGTTGTTTTTCATAATTATGCAACTGCGCAAAGCATGGATATGCCTTGGCCCACACCACTATACCCAGCCTCACCAGACCAGAGTCAGGGAGTGAATATCAAGTGCATTTATTATGGTTATACTTTTATTTAATAATATACTATGAAGGTGAAAAGTGCCAGAATAATCTATGCTGACATCAGGTCTCTGGTCATTGCCTGCTCATTCAGAGCTGGAGCAGGTTGCATGGAGAGGCTGTGGGGCCTCCATTTGCATGCACTGAAAGGACATGGATCTGTTTGAGTGAGTCCAGAGGAGGACCATGAGGATGATTGGAGGGCAGGAGCACCTCCCATATGAGGACAGGCTGAGAGAGTTTGACTTGTTCAGCATGGAGAAGAGAAGGCTTTAGGGAGATCCTGTAGCAGCCTTCCAGTACTGAAAGGGGACTACAGAAAAGCTAGGGATGGGCTCTTTATCAGGAAGTGCAGGGATAGGATGAGGGTAACAGTTTAACCTGAAAGAGGGGAGATTCAGATTCGATATTAGGAAGAATTTTATTACTATGAGGGTGGAACAGGTTGTCCAGATAAGTTGTGGATGCCCCATTGCTGGAGGTGCTCAAGGCCAGGCTGGATGAGGCTCTGAGAAACCTGATCCAGTGGAAGGTGTCTTTGCCCTTGGCAGGGGGGTTGAAATTGGATGATCTTTAAGGTCCCTTCCAGCCCAAACAATTCTATCATTCTATGATTCTATGATCTGACTGGACATAGCCCTGGACAATCTGCTTTAACTGACCCTGCTTGAGCAGGGATTTGCACTAGATCATCCTGAGAGGTCCCTTCCAACCTCCGGTGTTCTGTGATTCTGTGAGCTGTGCCCTACCAGCTTTGTATCACCTACCTCCATATGTTCCTCCCAGACAGCAAACAGAACTTCTACGTGGGATGTAAAGCCCCTTGTCTGAAACCAAAGCAGGGTGGGAGGAGAAGGACCCCTATTCATCCCATAATGAAAGTTCAGCTGGATAATTGTTCTTTTCCTAATGTTATTCTCCTTTTCATATTTTTGATGACTAACACTTAGGTGTCCAGAGTACAACAGGCTGAATATATTCATAGCCTGAACATTATGAAAGCACCCTCTGAGGCAGTTTCCTCTCACACTGCCACACCATTGAAGGCAGCCCTGACCTTCGGGACCACCCTCTTCAGGAATGGAGGGTTATTCAGCCTGCATCCTGTTTGAGAACTACATGCCCCTCCCGAGCAGCCGTTTCACTGCTGGAGCCAAGGCCTGCACGTTTGTTTCACAGCGTTCCCACTGCAGAGCCTCACTCCTGAAGCGACCGGTTGTGAGAGCATGACCTGCTTTTCCCAGTGCTGGGACAGAATTGAGCTCCCTCTGGGTGTATGTGGCTAAAGTAAGACTGATGCCACAAACCTACAAGGCAGAGGAGTCAGCAGCTTGGCTGGCATCAGAAGGAAAACACACCCTTGGGGTATAGCCCTGCTTATCATTTAACCTCAGTTGAAACTATGTAGGAAGCAGCGATCTGGCTCCCCCTAATCCTTATTCAAGATAAGCCCTTTGAAGTCCAGCTTGGTATTTTTGCCAAGTCGGTGAAACGTTTTGACAGCAACTGCTTTCCTTTTCCCCAAAACAACAACTGGCTCTTGTTCTGCTTATTTTAAGCCTGAAAAAAAAAACCTTCATCACATTTCCGTCTTGCTCTGCATTACAATGAGAGAACACCGTTGCCACCCCAGTTTGTCTCATGCATGAATACACAGACTCATTGTAGACAAATCTCCATTCCCAGTGTGCAGCCCTGTTGGGTTGAGAGTAGTGCCTGTTCTGGGTTTTATACTGGTCTCAGTGAGGGGCTGTATAAAGAGAGAGCAGGCTGCACAGCAGAGAACAGACCGTGCTTGCCATTCTTCATGCTGAGGAGAATCAAACCAGTCCTTCCTTACAGGGAATCACAGGAATGTAAGGCTGGAAATGATCCAGTTTAGGCTGTTCCTCTGCACTACGGCAGATTTTTTTGGTCTTAAATACTACAGAGCAAAGATTCCACACATTTCTCCTTGCAGCTTAGTGCAGTGTTTTATGTCATGGAGGCTCTGACTTGTCCCAATTTGCTAGGTGCTTTCTTTTCTTGCCCAGGAAAATTGCCTGCATAGGTGTTTGAGGACTGTCTGTACAGTAGCTCGGATAGGAAGGCTACGCATATGGAAAACCTGGACTTATCCACAAGACCTCTGGTGACCTATGGTGCAGGAAACCTGACTGGGGAGCACTGATCTTATTCTGCAGATGGGATGCAGTTACTCAGTGAACGCACAGTAAATTGTTCAATGTCCCAAAATTGTGGGTTTTACTACATATAAGCAACACCTCTGATTACAGAATTAGAGAGGAAGTACTGAATTTACTGCGTGGGCACTGCAAAACACGACAGAAGCAGGCAGCATGCTGGAACTATAATCCCGAAGACACACAATAACAACTGTGTGATGCCCAGGGTATCAGACACCAGCATTGCTGTGGTATCTTGGATTCTGCTTCGAGTTGCATTCACCTTTTGTGGCCTGGCCCAGCCCTCCTGGGCCTCTACCTTCTCATTCTTCCCCAATTATTCCCCCCCCCCCCCCCATATTAGGCTCACTAAGGGAACGTGTATTTGGGGGGGGACACCCTGGACACAACCAGGGCTGCCTGATGCTAGCTGCAGGGCGTGACACACTCACACTTATCATAGAATTATAGAATGGTAGATCATAGAATAACCTGAGTTGGAAGGGACCCACAAAGATCATGGAGTCCAACTCCTGTCCCAGTATAGGACAATCCCAACATTCACACCATGTGTCTGAGGGCATTGTCTAAATGCTTCTTGAATATTGTCAGGCTTGGTGCTGTGACTGTTTCCCTGGGGAGCTGTCCCAGTGCTCCACCGCCCTCTGGGTGAAGAACCTTTTCCTAATATCCAACATATATATCCCCTGGCACATCTTCCTGCTATTCCCTTGAGTCCTATCATTGGTCACCAAGCATCCTGAGGTGCTTCTGCCCTATGCCATGCTGTATCCCCAGTGCTGCATTGCAAATGTGGGGTGAAGAGCGGGAAGGAAATCAGAAGCTACCAAGTGAGATTCACAGAAAGAACACGTAAGTTTGGGGAGCAGCACTTCCCTCCTTGTCTTCACAGTCATGCTTTTATTCTGAGGCACATCTGTTCACATGATCACAGGATGACCTAGAACCTGACCTAGAAAAAGGGAAATTCCACACTAAATAATATTTTGGGTTTTGCTCGTGTTGTTTTTCGTTCCGTCAACAAGCAGTTGCACTGGTCTTGAAGGAAGCTGTCATTTGACTGTCTCTGAGCAGAAGCAAGCAGTAGGGCCAAATGTTCCTTAGGCTGGTGCTGTGCTGAAGACCATGGACAAGGTGCCAAAGTAGCAGCAGGGATGCTTTTTCAGCTTCATCATTCTCCCTCTGCCACATCTCTTTCCCCATGTCATCTTCTCTGCTGCTGCTTGGGGATGTTGCATGGTGCTATGGGTAGCTGTTTGGTGAACCAGACCAGGGAACGAATCCAGCTGAAAAATAATCCACTACAATAAAAACAAAAGGGACCGTTTGCAATGCCATCTCTTCCTCAGCAGGGTCTGTTGCATGGGTGGAGAGAAACAGCCAGGGGACAGCTTGGTTCACCTTGCGCTGCTGCCAAAGAAGACCCCCAAAACCCTTTGTTGTGTGAAACCACAGCATGAACACGGGCAACCTCCTCACACCTAAATTAACTCTATTCTCATATTTTGTTTCTCAGCACAGTCTTCTATTCTGAAGGGAAGGGTGGTAATTTTTCGTGAAAATTCACATTGTTTTGCTAGCAAATAAACTCATATTCGCCACAACATCCGCCTTGTCTGCCAGATCATCTGGGTTTTCTTTCTTTTCTCTGGCTCTTTTCCTCCTTGTTTTTTGGGTTTTTTTTGTTTGTGTTTTTTGTTGTTGTTTTTTTCCTTCCAGTATTCTCTTAATTTAGACTGGACCCTCCTGTCACAGCAAGTTAGTGACTTGCTTTGGGCCAAACAATTTGTACACTGGATTTATTGTCTTCCTGCTTGGATGTCCATCTTGTAATGTCTTCCACATCCAAGTGCATCCAAGTTTCTTTCTCTCTTTTCTTTCCTTTGAGCTTAGTGTTTTGAAGGAAGTTGATCAAACTGAGCATTCTTGTAAATTTGAGCTTGGTTGCCAAGAATGTGATTCATCCCCCTGTAAGGAAAAGCGCTGGCAATAAAACATTCCCCATTCCTCTTCTTTTACATGCAAAATACTGTTACTGCTCAAAACAAGCAAATCTTTTTACTCAGAACTAGTGTTATACTATTAATTGCACGACAACCAGAATTCTTAAAATACCTTTAAGCTCTATTCTTAGAAGAAGGAAATATTGCCAGCAGAGGCCTTGAAAGCGATGAGATGTAAATTACAAGTGCTAGTGAAGCACAATGAAATGGTACCTTGCTTCATATCCTTCATATTGTTAACTTACCCTCAGTAGGACCAAATTCCAGGAGATTTTCCTTTGTGTCGTGGATATTTTAAGTACCCTTCAGGGAAATGCAAAATAATTTCAGGGGGAAACGTGTTATTTACTTCAATGAGAACAACGCAGGAGCTGAACAGTCTGTTCAGTGAGGGGAGTTTAATATTCCGGTTTGTTGCCTTGTGGCAGTGCTACTGTGGCAGGACAGGCACACGTCTCGCTGCCACTTAGCAGTTCCCCAGGGACCTGCCCATGGCCATGTTCCCTGCGCATGGACACGCTGCCTGCGCCGTGCCTGTCTCACCCCTCTTCTGCTACAGCGCTCCAGCAAGCCAAGGTTTTTGCATGCCCATCAAGCAGAGAACCTGGCTTTCTGCACACATCTCCAGAAAGTCAAGTCTTGTTTATATTATGGTTTGAAGAACAAAAAGGTAGTTTGGGATTAAATATGCATTGTTACAGATGGGAAAGCAGGATTCAACTTTTCTGAGAGTCTTCTTTTAAAAGATATTAGTAAGATGGCATTGCTGTTTGTCACAGCTTTGGCCTCGCTCCTGTCTGGGCCGGGAAACAGAGTGCACAAAAGTATAATTTCCCATTTTTCAGCAATGTCCCCGCAGCCTTGCTTGCACCCCGTCAGTATCACACAGGTACGATTATAACATTTCCACCTGACATTTTTCAGACCTACCAGGGACCAGCTGCTTTCAAGTGCCTTTTGCCATCTATTATCATTTACAAGGGCAAGTAGTGATAGGATGAGGGGGATGGCTTTAAATTGGAAGGGGGAAGATTTAGATTAGACATTAAGAGGGCAGTGAGGCACTGGAACAGGTTGCCCAGGGACATTGTGGATGCCCCCTCCCTGTCAATGGCAGGGGGGTTGGATTTGGACGGGCTTTAAGGTCCCTTCCAAGCCAAACCGTTCTATGATTCTGTGATTCTATGATCTCTGCCAGCTAGTCTCTGATAAAGCTCACAACCCCGATCCTCATGGTTGGGATCGTGGGATTGCTGTCCCAACAAGAAACCAGGACTTGTTTAAGCAGCCTGAAGAAACTGTAAAATCTCCTACAGTTTAGCTGTTGGCATTAAGTGTGTGCAGAGCTTAAGGAGCTGTACTACTCACAGCCAGGAGAGCTGGAGCATGATAAGCTTCAGTGCTCCCAGAGGCAGTTGGATAGCCCATTCTTGGTGGCCTTCCACCATGGACACTACAAAAAATTACCGACTTAAGTAAAAGTTCTCAAAGAATGTGGGATGAAAAACTGTTCATCCAAATCTGGATATTGCTGAGTGCAAGATGGAGCAAGAACTTCTCCATGATTGACCAAATAATAGAATAATAGAATGTTTTGGGTTGGAAGGGACCTTAAAGATCATCTAGTTCCAACCCTCCATATATTCCCCAAATATTTCATCTGGCATTTAAACATAAAATCGTGAAAAATGTGTAATGTCTTCATATGCCAAATGATTTGTATCTGCTGGCCATGGTTTGACTGCAAGTTATGTTAATAAAAATACACAAATCTTCCTACTTCGTTTCCAGTCTAGGATGGAGGAACACTCACAAATCTCTCATTCTGACAAGTCTTCATGGTTTCTAACAAGAAACAAAGTATTATTAACTTCTACAGTGTTTCATTTAATGTTTGGTCTTGGCTAAAATCCTTTCTGAATCTCCTTCATGTTACTGGCTGAAGCACATTTGATCAGTAGCTCTGTATTAGCTTGGCTGAAGCCAGACCCAAGTCTGAAACAAGTGATCAGCAGCCAGGCTGTACTTTAGCAGCACTTTAATATCTGGCACATACATTAGAATTTATGCATAAGAATTTAGTAATAACTGTGCCCTTTGTTCTTAATATTTCACTTTCATGTTGGCAAACTTCCGTGCTTCACTAATCATTTGTCTCTAACAGGCAGGTGATCTACCTGGACCTCTAGTAATAGAATTTTTGCAATTCTTGTATTTGAGAGTTTCACTTCCTTTGATAGAAAGGTGTCTCCTTTTCTAGTATTTATTTAATTGATCTCTTTTTTTTAAAGTAACATTAAGTGATAATGGTCTTTCAAAAATCTGAACACCTGCATTAAATTGCTGTATCAGCTGGTAATTATTATGCCTTTGCATTCCCCAAGCGTATTTTATCTTGCTTCATATCCAACAAATCTAATCTAAGACATGTAGAAGAGAATTTCTCTTGCTCTTCTATGCCCTGAAGTTTTATAGAAACAAGTCTGAATTATTCTGAACTTTGTAATAGGGGTAACAAAGCACAAAGCTGACTGTGAAGTAGTGTCAAGCTAAGGTCTCCTTTTTTTTCAAGTCTGCTTATTTTTAAATAGTTTCTTTCTTTCCTTCCCCTTTCTAATTTGCAAGAATTTACCCCCGGGCAGTTCTGTGAGGTACTTATTTATTTTTTGGAGTGCTTTCTTACACATCTTGTGAACCCAAAAAAAGAGCACTGCTCACAGCAATCTGAAATGTCAGTGTCTATGACACTGTCACATAAAATGTCACACTGTGCAGCTTGTCATTTGGAAGCACCAGCTGCTGGACAGATGTCATTTTCTGACTCCAGGTGAACCACTGCAAGAGGACACTTATTAGCCCCATCACCTCTGGCCCACTGATGTGCCAGCACAGCCTCTTGTGTGAATAATTCCTTGCCCATTCCAGGTGTGAGGCCACACCTCGAATACTATGCTCAGTTTTGGACCCCTCACTACAAGAAGTACATTGAGGGGCTGGAGTGTGTGCAGAGAAAGGCAACAAAGGTGGTGAAGGAGCTGGAGAACAAGTCTTACAAGGAGCAGCTGAGGGAACTGGGAGTGTTGAGCCTAGAGAAGAGGAGGCTGAGGGGAGACCTCATCAGTGCCTACAACTCCCTGAAAGGAGGTTGTAGCAAGGTGGGTGTTGGCCTCTTCTCCCAAGTGACAGGTGATAGGACTAGAGGCAATGGCCTCAAATTGCACCAGGGGAGGTTCACACTAGACATTAAGAAAAATTTTTTCACTGAAAGAGTTGTCAGGCACTGGCAGAGGCTCCCCAGGGAGGTTGTTGAGTCACCATTCCTTGAGGTGTTTAAAAGACAGGTAGGTGAGTTTCTCAGGGATATGGTTTAGTAGTGGGCAGGTACAGTTGGACTTGATGATCTCCAAATCTTTTCCAACTAGGTGGTTCTATGATTCTGAGAGCAACGGGATTATTGCAAACCAGTTAAGTCTTTGCTAGCCTGTGTCACTGCAATAAGCCTGTGGAGGTCTTATCATGACCAGCCCTGCTAAGGGAGCTGGCAGAGACGGTAAAGGCAGTGCTGTGATAAGGAACAGCAACAAATGGAAAAGCAGTGACTGCTTCCCACTGGCAGCCTGGCTGCAGTGTGCATGTCTGTTCACATTCTTGCGATCGCTTACCTATGACCCCATGGTGCCTCCATTGCTCTACAGCAAGACTTCACAGAGTTGCAACAAAACGACATTCAAATTTCCCCAGCACCTTTTGCTATGTGCAAAATGGAATATAATACAGCTGATAACAATAGTCACCAGTACATACAGAGATTATTCTTTCTTGGTAAAAGGAACAGGCGTGCACAAATTTTCTATCAACTTTTCTTTCACTGCTATTGTGATCTGTGGAGCCAAAGTGGTTCTGCCTTCCATTAATCCTACAGGACATTCTGTTTTACTGGCACAATTCCCACCACTATAGTTAAGATTATGTCAGTATTTCCACTAAGCACTGTGTCTCTGAAGAGCTTACAGTAACCAAGCTGTCAGAATTCATTCTAGGCTCAAACTTCACATATTGTAAATTCCAAATGATGGACATTTCCTTTCTTTAAAAAACATGGAGTGAATTGCCATTGCAATACATACAATTTAGCATTCAGAAAACAATTTGGTTTTATATTGCACTATTCAAAATGTTGCAGGTAATTCATTGCAGCCAGAACATTTTGGTCGTAAACGTCCACTCAAGCGAAAAAACAAACTGCCAAAAAAGAAAAATTATGAAATTGTGTTTTCTGACCTGTACAATGAGCCACAAAGGATATATCTGTGATGTAGCTGGGCTGTCTCAGGGTGCTGAGGCTTTGTTTCATGCTTGAAAATGTTTGCCACGTGGAACTACTTATTTTGGAGGAAAGTTTTACGACAATGCTTCTGGAGGCAGAACACGTGTAAAGGCTTACACGACATCAACCTTGTTATGAAGAACATGGCAACACTCTCACAAACCTTCTGCAGGGTTTTGTGAGCCCTAGAACAAAGTCGAATAAAACATCACTTGTGCTGTGGCTGGCAAGAGAGGATTTATTTATCAATAGCTCCGCTGTCATTAAAGAATTGCTGTGAAATGCCACAGACATGGTATGACTCATCATCCCGGGGCAGAAAGAGCAGCAAGTATCTGTTATGGGTGTGCAGAATCCATCTTTATTCATCTACTATTTTCAAGAGGAGCTGTGTGCACCACAGACTGGGAACTTCTAGAGATGTATAGTAGGCTGAACAGCAGCATAGGCAGGGAGCTGCGCATAAAATATACGTATTCTGGTATACTTGGACAGATCTCTTGGAATTTTCTACTTTAGGAAAAGAGCTTGAGTCTTTTAATGTTATTCTTCCATGGGAAGAGAAAAGAACAGATATTTGGGGGAAGCTGCTGGCGTATCCATCAATCTAATCTGTTAATGCTTATTCGTGGAAATATTCCCACCAAAGCATGAGTGGTATCCAAAGGAGACATCCCCTTCTCAGATTTTTGGGTCATGTTCATGGCTGGGCTCACATTAATCCAGGAAACAGCATGGGAAGGCATTTGTCTGCACAGGAAACATGGAAGACAATATTAAGGGTATCTCTTCCAGACAGCGATGTTGTGAGGGAACACTCTGGCTTTGCCATGTGGGGCATTTGAAGCACAATGTTGTGGCCCTCAGAGTAGCCAGCATGGGGGCCGCAGGTCAGGCAGCCTCTGTCTTCCCACGGCAAATGCGTTTGCAGCTGCCCAGTGAAGGATAACCGGGAAACAGAGCTACAAGGGAGTGAGGCAGGGGCCCACGCAGTTGACCTAATTATCTGCAGTGAATTACAGGCTGACAAACTTCTGATGTTGATTGTCCTCTCTTATAAAACACAAATTTCATACACAGATTTTAAAATTTCCACTTATTGTAATGACAACCCAGTTATTTCTTCCTTACAGTGTCCGAACATTTCTGTACTGAGGTAGTTTAATACAAACAGTAGGGGGGAGAAATCAAGAATCTGTGGTAGAGTATTACCCAAGTTATAAAAGCAGTTTATTACTCTATTGTGTGTCTAAAATTTCCGGAACATTGTAGCAGATGTATTTTATAGAGAAATGACAACACGTTTTAATGAAATCCAGGTTTAAATTCTGGCAACATTTCTACCTTAATTTTGTATTTTGTAACTGACTCTACTACCCCACTAGGAAAAATCAATAGAATATTTAGTACATCTCACCATCACACCTTCACGTGTATTTGTATCAAAAAGAAAATAACTCTGTGTGACAGACCAGGACTTACTTTTTCTTTACCTGAAACTAAATTCCATCTTCCTATGCTGACAATTAAAAGTTCCAGTCTGTTCTGGTCTCCTCCAGGTCAAATTCAAGCAGTTATTACAACTTTTTTTGGACCTCTCTTGCACATACTCTCTTGTTGATTTAGGTAGCACACAATTTTAACCATAGAATCATAAAATGGTTTGGGTTGGAAGGGACCTTAAAGATCATCCAGTTCCAACCCTCCTGCCATGGACAGGGATACCTCCCACCACATCAGGCTGCTCAAGGCCCCATTCAACCTGTTGTTGAACACTTCCAGGGAGAGGGCATCCACAGCTTTCCTGGCCAACCTGTGCCAGTGTGTCACCACCATCATCATGAAGAATTTCTTCCTAATGTCTAACCTAAATCTTCCCCCTTCAGATTAAAAACCATTACCTCTCATCCTGTCACTACTTCCCCTTGTAAGAAGTCCCTCCCCACCTTTCCTGCAGCCCCCCTTGAGGTACTGGAAGGCCACTATGAGGTCTCCCCAGAGCCTTCTCTTCTCCAGGCTGAAAAAGCCCAACTCTCTCAGCCTGTCATCATAGCAGAGGTACTCCAGCCCTCTGATCATTTTCGTAGCCCCCCCTGGACCTGTTCCAACAGTTCCATATCCTTCTTTTGTTGGGAATTCCAGAACTGGACACAATACTTCAGACAGAGTCTCACAATTTTGCACCGAGCTGACCTAAATTGCTGTGGAGCTGCTCCCTCCTCGCAATGCTCAGGGGACACGGGCAGGGTCATGTCCTGTGCCCCTTATTGGTACTCACTGCAAGAAGTAGCAACTTAAGGAAAAAAATGAAGGGCCCCACTGTTCCCAGGTCCTGTGCTCAGACCTGTTGCAGAGCACAGGAGCACCACAGACATCCTCCTGAATCCCTTGCACACCCAGATGCATCAGTTACAACTTAGCGGCCCAATATTAGTTTGTCTCTGCTGACTATGGATAAATCACAGTTTGGTTTTTTTTAAAATATAATTTAGTCAAATACATTTTCTTTATGAGACCAGTTCCGACAGAGGAGTAAAGATCTCTGCTAGATTGTGTTTCTGTCTCAAAAGTATGTGGATGCTGCAAGTTTTCAGACAAACTGTTTTAGTTATTTAAAAAAAAGAGAAAACAATATAAATGTGAGTGCTAACACTCACGTGCCCAATATTATTCTCAGAAATACTTTTTTCTGAAACTGAAAAAATTAAAAAAAGCATACTGAGGGTGCTCTTTCAGGAAACACCTGATATGGAATACCTCCACCCCAATGGCAGAAGGGTAACATTTGGCAACATCACAAACAACTTCAAACAAGGTCTTACCTTGGCAAGCATGAGGCAGCCTGTTTCCAAGGCTCACCAGTGGCTCTGCCGTGCATGCGATGCCTGTGTCCTGGGGCGGGCGCAGGGCTGTGCAGACTGATCGCTGCTACTGTCGCATTAACGGTTAAATCATCTCACAATATTGTATGATAGTAAATCATCTTCAAAGCGTTTTTAATAACTTGGGGTCCTTCTGATGTCTTGAGAAAAGAAAAAAACATACAAGTAATAAACATATACACAAGTATAATATACACAAGTATAGATTCCTCCCAGGCAGTCAGTTCCTGGCACTCCTGAATTGGGATGCAGCCTTGGGGGCTCTGCACGCTTTACACATGCAGCAAACAGAGTCCTTTTATCCATTGCAAAATAACAGCCCACTCCTGCCAGTCTTTACCACACTGACTCATTTGCCTGCTGGCTCACATGTAAATTGAACAGGACCATGGAAGGCAAACAGTTACAGTGTATTTTGAGAGTCCAAATCATGAAACGATAGAATGGTTTGGGCTGGAAGGGATATTTTTACTGCCTCTCATCAGGAATATATACATGGTAATAGGATCCCCCTGAGCTGTCTCTCTCATGGCTGAACAAGTCCCAACTCTCTCAGCCTCTCCTCATATAATAGATATTCCCAGCCTTTAACCATCCCATTAAGATTTATTTGATACTATATTATTATAGCCGTCCTCTACTTCTCATACAATTTTCATAGAATCATCATAGAATCAAAAGCGAGGCCAGCAGGGCAAGGGAGAGGATTTTCCACCCTTTACTACCCTCCGGTGAGACCGCACCTGGAGTCCTGTGTCCAGTTCTGGAATCCCCAACATAAGAAGGATATGGAACTGCTGGAACAAGTCCAGAGGAGGACCACAAAGGTGATCTGAGGGCTGAAGCGCCTCTGCTATGAGGACAGTTTGAAAGAGGTGGGTTTGTTCAGCCTGGAGAAGAGAAGGCTCAGGGGAGACCTTAAAGCAGCCTTCCAGTATCTGAAGGGGGCTACAGGAAAGCTGGGGAGGGACTTTTTACAATGGCATGGAGTGACAGGTCGATGGAGAATGGTTTTAAATTGGAAGGAGGTAGATTTAGATGAGACATTAGAAGAAATTCTTCATGATGAGGGTGGTGAGACACTGGAACAGGTTGCCTAGGGAAGCTGTGGGTGCCCCCTTCCTGGAAGTGTTCAAGGCCAAGTTGGATGAGGCCTTGAGCAGCCTGGTGTGGTGGGAGGTGTCCCTGTCCATGGCAGGGGGGTTGGAACTGGATGTTCTTTAAGGTCCCCTCCAACCCAAACCATTCTACAATTCTATGAGTTTAATGCCTCCAACCTGCCATCTCATTCACACCTTTCCTAGATGCCCCAATAAACAATTAAAAGTTTAAATAACCGCTTAAATAGAAATATGTGTTAACAATTCTTTATGAGGTAATTCACGCTTCTGAGACCTCAGTTCTTTACAGGCATCCATGGCTGATAGGATTTGATTCCTATTGGGGTATCTCGATTACAACAATAAAGGCTAGAGTCCACCTCACTACCTCAGCAAAGAGCTTTCATTTTCTCTATAGCACAGGGTGAGTTTGCATAGGGTGCAGGATCCCTGACAAGTAGAGGGAACCCTTCACCTCCCAAAACCTAAGAAAATGTGAAGAAAGGCTGAAGCAATGGACTGTCTCACTGCCATTGAAGGGACAGACCCTGTTGCATTCCACTCTGTCTCTCAGCTCCTCCTGGGCATGTACTTCCACCACTCATCTTACATCAGGTATAGCAATCATGGGATCAGTTTAGGAAGTGTCAAATGCAAATAAACTGACAGAAAGCAAGCCCTCAGCTGGGTAGTTTTATTGTAAATCAGGGAGTTTAACTTATTCATATGACTGGGGGTAAAGACAGGCAGTGGGGAGATAAATCCCCATCCTCTGGCACCAGCGAGCTGTTAGACTAACTCAGATACAGGTGTGGACCTCAGCCTGCACTGGTGGAAACCCAGTTGACCGTGTTATGCCTTGTTTAACCAGGCAGCACCAGTAAAACCTGCATCCTGCAGTCCAGGGTACAGATCACATAACTGCATTTTCATTTCCAAATAATTTCCAAGTTCTTCCTCCAAATACGTAACCTTAGATTCTAAGATTTTAGACTGAAAATAAATTGTGATTGTTAATATAGTTAATGAATAACAAAGTCATGCTTGAATGTACTTAAAACTCACGAATAGTAGGTCATTTTTCACATAAATAAAGCACACAAAAAGTTTGAACAGAAGGAACTACTTAGATTTGTAACAGAACTGTGCTTCATTTGTTACAGCTGTTCCTTTATGATATCTGATCCTAGACATAAATTCCTTTGTTTTGAAAATGGAGGCTCACCACAGTGAGCCCAAAGTGTGTATTATCAGGGCAGATAAAATTAATTTTAGCAGTAAAAAAACTGTATCGTTGCCTGGGAAATCAAATCCTGCAAATAGTGTGGCAAGGCTGAGTCATTCCCTTTGGTAATAAAAAGATGATATGCTATAACTTAACATAGATTAAAAACTGTACAATACTATCCAGGCTACCACAAAAGGAAGTTAATAAGAGCAGAGGGTGAACTCTAATAGGTTGCTGGTTCTCTTGCCTTGTCTTAGGTGCACCATAAATCAACATATTAAACTGATGTTATATTAAAGATGAACTTCAAGAGTTTTTTGATTTTTAAAGTAGTATGGACTCCTAACCCTTTTTCTTCTTCGTGATGTACACAGAAGCCTCAGAGGTAAATATATTTTGTAATCTTTTTCTCCCCTATGTATTTTTTTAAACAGTTTTGCAAACACATACCTACAGTGTTTCCCACAAACTGCAAAATCACCCTTAGAGCACAGATATGTCAACAGTTATATCACCTTAACAACCAGCTGCTTTTTTCATGGTGCAGAATTTATTTATTTCTCTCTGATTCTAGACTTACACCTAAGAAAGCAACCTGGCACAGGTGCAAACACCCTGAGTCTCCTTACTCAGAGAAGGGCATTGCAGAATGGGGACCCTGAGACACAGCTTGGGTAGCACATAGTTCTGTGCTGTATTCTCCTACAAGCATCAATAGAAAACAGAGAAGGAAAATAGAGAATGAATTGAGATTAGCCCTGTAGAGAAGGGCTTGCGGGTGCTGGTGGATGAGAAGCTCAACATGAGCTGGCAATGTGTGCTTGCAGCCCAGAAAGCCAACTGTGTCCTGGGCTGCATCAAAAGAAGTGTGACCAGCAGGGCAAAGGAGATGATTCTCCCCCCTCTACTCTGCTCTCATGAGACTTCATCTGGAGTATTGTGTCCAGTTCTGGAGTCCTCAGCATAGGAAGGACATGGATCTGTTTGTGTGAGTCCAGAGGAGGCCACAAAGATGAACAGAGGGCTACAGCACATCCCATATGAGGACAGGCTGAGAGAGTTGACCTTATTCAGCCTGGGGAAGAGAAAGCTCTGGGAAGATCTTAGAGGAGCTTCCCAGTACCCGAAGGGGGTTACAGGAAAGCTGGGAAAGACTCTTTATCAGGGATTGCAGGGACAGGATGAAGGGGAATGGTTTTAAGCTGAAAGAGGGGAGATTTAGATGAGATATTAGAAAGAAATTTTTGACTGTGGAGGTGGTGAGACACTGGCACAGGTTGTCCAGAGAAGCAGTGGATGCTCCATCCCTGAAAGTGTTCGAGACCAAGCTGGATGAGGCTTTGAGCAACCTGATCAGGTGGAAGGTGTCCAAGTCCATAGCAAGGAGGTTGGAACTGGATGATCTTCAAGGTCACTTACAGTCCAAATCATTCTATGATTCTGTGATGATTCTATGAAAATTATATGAGCAATAGAGGAAGGCTATAATCATATAGCATCAAATAAATCCTAATGGAATGCTTAAGAGATGGGAATGGCTGTTATATGAGGAGAGGCTGAGAGAGTTAGGACTATTCAACCATGAGACAGACAGCTCAGGAAGATCCTATCGCCCTATATAAATTCCTGATGGGAGGAGTAACTGTGACAGAACCAGGCTTCTCAGTGGTGCCCAGGGAATGGAGAGACAACAGGCATATACCGAGATACCAGAAATTTAATTTAAATATAAGAAGAAAACTGAATTACTTTTTTTTTTTTTTTAAACAGTGAGTGTTATGAGCACTTGAGCAGGTTGCCCAGAGAAATCTTCATCTTTGGACATGCTCCAAATCCACATAGTCCTGGCCCTGAGCAACCATCCCTTCCTGATCCTCCTTTGAGCAGGGGTGTGGATGAAGCAATCTCCTCCTGAGCTCCTTCCCAGCTTCAGCAATCCTATGAGTTTCTGACAGTTGCTTATTTTGCGAGCACATATATTTCTACATAATTTTATAGAAGAATTTGATTTTATTTTACTCTTGAAATGAGAAGTAAATTCACAGCACTTGAGGAAATAAGTGTAAATTCTGTTTATACAGAATTTACACTTATTTCCTCAAGTGCTGTGAATTGATTTCTGTTTTCACAGAATTTACAAATGAATACACCTCCCCATTCTGATATGAATACCAAGTCTCAACATCTAAAAAAGGGTTATCAAATCAGAAACACATATCTCTTATTTGGTAAGACACAACAAAACTCAAACTTAACCCAGTAAAGATTCTATTATTGGAAAACCAAGACCATAAATAGACTCTATACACATTTGATCTTTCCTGAACATAATATTAAAGAGAAGATAAATGCTAAATACGATTTACCCTTTCTAATTTATTTTAATCTACCACTAATTACTGTGGTTGGTTATACTATTTACCTATATTAACACATCTGTTTAAATCTGTCTTCATATAGGAAGGCTTTTCCCAAGAAGCATCAATATCAGTAGCTTATTGAAAGCTTTCCCAAGTATTAGAAAATCCAGGTAATGATTCAGAGAACATGAGTGCAACACTAAGATGGACAAGGAGAGAAGCCTGCCTGCATCCTGACCTAACCCCTGCCAAATGACAGTCTCAAGAGTGAGATACTCTGCTCAGATAAATTATTCTATCCCAGGTGTTTTAGGAAGAATTACATAAAGCTGCCAGAGCCTGGGTGGAACTGGGTCACCTTTCTTCACAAAGCTGGTGAAGGAACTGGAAAGCAAACCGTTAAGAGAAGTGACTGAGGGAACTGGGGTTGTTTAGCCTGAAGAAAAGGAGGGTGAAGAGGAGACCTTATTGCTTTTTACAACTACCTGAAAGTAGGCTGTAGCATGGTGGATGTTGGTCTATTATCCCAAGTAACACGTTATAGGATGAGAGGAAATGGCCTCACATTGCACCAAGAGAGATTTAGATTAGCTATCAGGAAAAATGTCTTCACAGAAAGGGTTCTCAGGCACTAGAACAACTGCCCAGGGAGGTGGTGAAGTCACCATCCTTGGAGGTATTGAAAAGATGGGTAGATGAGGTGCTCAGGGATATGGTTTGCTAGTGGACAGGTACTGTTGGACTCAATGATCTCAAAGGTCTTTTTCAGCCAAGGGATTCTATTATTCAGGAGGAATCAGAGAATCATGAGGACTGGAGCACCTCTGCTCATTATGAGCACAGGCTGAGAGTTGGGCTTGGTCAGTCTGGAGAAGGCTCCGGGGAAACCTTAGAGCGGTTTTCCAGTACCTGAAGGGACTACAGGAAAGTGTTGGGGGGACTTTCTACAAGGGGAAGTAGTGATAGGACCAGGGAGAACTGCTTTAAACTGGAAGGGGGATGAAATAGATTAGACATTAGGAAGAAATTCTTCACCGTGAGGGTGGTGAGACACTGGCACAGGTTGTTCAGGGAAGCTGTGGATGTCCCCTCCCTGGCAGTGCTCAAGGCCAGGTTGGATGGGGCCTTGATCAGCCTGGTGTGGTGGGAAGTGTCCCTTCCCATGGCAGGGGGGTTTGTACCGTCTGATCTTTTAGGACCCAGTCCAGCCCAAACCATCCCACTTCCACAAACACCACATCTCGCCCTGCTCCCGCGCGCCCCGCCCCTCGGGGCCAGCCCCGCCGAGGCTCCGCCCCTGCCATCCACCCGCCCCCTTTCCTGTCGCGAGATCCGTGGCGCCCCTCGCCCTGCCCCTTCAGTGCCCCGCCCCGCCCCTCCTCTCGCGAGACCCGGCGCGCGGCGCGACATCCGGGGTACGGTTTGTTTTGCGCTGTGGGATAAGATGGCGGTGGAGTCGCGCGTCACACAGGAGGAGATTAAGAAGGAGCCGGAGAAGCCGATTGACCGGGAGAAGGTGCTGGGGGGTGGTGCTGTGCGGCCTCTTATCGTGCGGGGCGGGTCTGTGCCCTGCGGGGATGAGGGAGGGAAGGAGTGGATGGCGGCGCCGTGAGGCCTCGGGGGGGGGGGGGGGGGAGGGGGGAAGGAGTGGGGTGATGAGACCCGGGGGAGAGGTGGGGGGAGAGGGAGGGGAGCGGTGGGACCGGCGCGGGGGGAGGGGGACACGGGCGCGAGCATGGGAATACGGAAGGGAGTGATGGAACCAAGGAAAGCGGTGGGGCTGGCAGGTATCCCCTCATCCTTCGCTCTCCGCTCAGACATGCCCACTCCTGCTTCGGGTCTTCACCACCAACAACGGGCGGCACCACCGCATGGATGAGTTCTCCCGCGGCAATGTGCCCTCCAGCGAGCTGCAGATCTACACGTGGTGAGTGCCCGGCCTCAGGAGCCAGTGAGGCCCTGCGGGCAGATGGGGCTGTGGGCTGTCTTAGGGAGCTCGCCTGGGCCTACTCTGATACTTGGCTGCAGGAGCTCACTTGCTGGGCCTCGTTTAGAGCAGGAGCCTTGAGGAGGTTTCCATGGGACGGATGTGGGGCAGCTGCTGCAGAAACAGTGCACTTCTGCCTGTGAGCACGGTGGCTTAGACATGGTATCCATGGGAACACAGCTTCGGCTAAGGGCCGATTGCACTGAAACACCCTGCAGTTGGATTGGGGAGGTGGAACTAGATAATTTTAGAGGTTACTTCCAACCCAGACCATTCTGTTGTGTACCCAGTTACTGATGTGTGTAATCAGAGGCTTGTGTTGTGACCTGTCTTTGGTTGTCACAACAGATCTGTTTAACACAGAGGTTCTTATTGAACTAATGCTTAAGTGTTATTCCAACAGCCCCATTTTCTCAGCAGAAGTAGTCCCAGAAGGCCTGAACCGTTGTGTGAACAGTGTTGATGAAGTCAGAGCCTCTTGAGAGTGGAGTCACGTGTTTGTTTCTTTTTGCCTGTGAGGTGGCAGTGCTTTAACAGAGCACCATTTTTACTGCTTTCAAATTTAGTTTGAAGAACCCCCTTAAACAGTGTTGCAGGCACATTAGTTTTTGCTTGTAGTATTTTGAACAGTGCTTTTGAAAATTAATGATTCCACTTTTTAAATCTTATTTTTCTTTCAAGGGATCTGCTAGGGTTATAACTTGGATTTACTTAACCATGCAACATAAGTTTTTGTGGTTACCAAAGCATGCAGTTCTGATTTACTTCTTAATGGGATTTATGGACTCAGTCCAGGCTATTAATGGTGCGTGAGCTGTTTGCTGCCTGCAGAAGTCAGAATGGGCATTGTCTGTCAACACACTGCTCCTTGGTTGCTTGAGGCTTGGAGTGAGTACGCAGCCTGTAGAATTAGAACTGCTTTAGCTGTTATGATTGGTCCTTTTGTTCTTGAAATTCTATAAATGAGCTTTAGCTCTGGTCTGGTTGGAGGCTGGGAAAAGGAGGAGTGCTACCTGTTAGGGCAGAAATGGAAATATTGATGGAAATGGAAAACTTTTTTTTCTTACATTTCCTCTAGTATTCAAGAAACTATTTGAGCATCTGTGTCAGGTGAGGAAACTCTTGAACTCTTCATTGTATAAATGCAATAATGCATTTAAAAAATAGATCCCGATTGTTAAAATGGTATTCAGAGAGAACTGGAAAAGCAGATGTTGAAACGTGGAGATTTGTCTTACTAGCTTCCAGTTTACTGCAATACTGGAAGCTACATTTGCTTCTGCATTTTAGACTGTGTTGCCTCCAGTATACAATAAGTGGTTAATTCTCCCAGGTACTACAGTCAATAACCAGAGCAACTTCTTGTCAGTTGATCCTTAGATGAAAATGTATTGTGTGGAAAGTAATGTAGTTGTGAAATCAAATAGTTCACTGTTTAGCTGAAATGTAAGATTTTTCTCATCTTTGGATACGGACAGACAGTATGGAAAGGCAAGGAGCTGTATGGTTAACTTGCAGCAACGTATTGATTCCATCTTATGTGGATTTTGGGAAGCTTTTTTTTTTTTATTGTTGTTGCTTTTGGGTATGTGAACTGGTTTGGTTTGTTTGAACTAGGATGGACGCGACTCTGAAAGAGCTGACCAGCTTGGTGAAGGAGGTTTACCCAGAAGCACGGAAGAAGGGTACACACTTCAACTTTGCAATTGTTTTTACAGATCTCAAGAGGCCTGGGTACAGGTAAATTGCATTTCTTTTCTGGGTTAATAGCGGACTTACGCACTGGAGCAGTAAATTATTTTTCGTTAACACTGATTTTCAAGTTCAGAACCCACATATCAAATTTCTGAATTTCTTTGTAACAGACTTGATATAGTGACCACTACAAACTCTAAATTTTGCATGGTGGCCATCGTTGTTAACATGTTCCAAAACAGTGAACCTGGGTGCTGGAAGGCTTTGGTTGCTGCTTTGGCAGCCAATGAGAACACGGACCTAGGGCTTGAGATAAATCTTTGTTTCTGGTGACACAAGGTATGGTAGTTCTTGTGTCTGGGAATGCATTTTGAGTTTCAGCAGTGAACGTGTTGCAGATATCCATCTACCAAAACCTTTGTCAGCAACCAGCGGATAAATCCTGCTCTGTAATCTGTGGGGTCTTGTTCTGTGTCTGCATGGAAAAGGGAAAAGGATTGTCTCTAGTATTTGACTGAATAACTTAGAAACATTCCCCACCCCGCTGCCTCTGCCAGAAAGAGGGCTGTTGCTTTTCTTGATGCACCTGATACTGGAGAGATGAACCCCAGCATTGTGTGTCCATGGCTGAATGCCAAACAGTGCAACGGGTGGCATGGGAAGGTTGTTGTGCACTGATACAGTTCCTGTTTTGGACACCTGCAGAGATTTGCCTCTGATAACAAACCTGCCTTTCCTTTCTTGCGTGCAGGGTGAAGGAGATTGGCAGTACCATGTCGGGCAGGAAGGGCACGGATGATTCCATGACATTGCAGTCTCAGAAATTCCAGATAGGAGATTACTTGGATATAGCAATTACTCCTCCAAATCGCGCACCGCCTCCATCAAGCCGCATGAGACCATACTAAACTATTGCTTTTTTTTATGATTGCATTTTCTGTTTCTTCCTACTTGCTGTTCTAAAACAGGCTTTTTTTTTTGCTTTTGTTGCTAAGCAGGAACACCTGAAGACAAAGCTGAGCATCAGAAATGGAAGTTTGCTTTTAAACCTTAACTTTTTAGTTTATTTGTTTAGAAGAAACGCTTATCTCTAGCAGTGCTGTCATGCTACCCCTGATTGTTACAGTTTGAACAGTAAGTCAGTGTCTAGTGTTCCCAGATTTACATAAAATACAAGTGGCAGGATTACAGGTGTTCTGTAGTTTTGTCTTGTTTGGAATAAAGATTGCTGTTATTGATCTTTTGACCGTGTGCTGATGTTAAGTAGTGTGGGTTTTAAATTCTTCTGCAAAGAAATTTGGAAGTCTGCTTTGAAGCAGAAGATGAAACTGAAAGGCAGGCCAGAACCTTTAGGTGACAGCTTCTGGGGAGGGCTTGCTGAGTGTAAGTAGGTGGCCTAATGGGGATTCCTCATGCAGGAGGATTCCTTAACCACTGCTGAGTGTGTATTGGAGGATGAGCCTGTGAGTGGTGTGGTTGGAAGCAGGCAAGCTCCATGGTGTTCCCCCTGCTGACATAGATGTGTTGTCAGGGAAAAGTCAGAAATGAGCTGTGTAAGGTTGCCTCTCCTGCAGGATTGTGAGGGGAGCTGGGGCATACCACTGTGTGAGGGGCTGCTCCATCATGAACCAAAGTGATGCCAGTCCACTTGTTGGGAATGATCTCGGTGACACCAGTAGATCCCAGGGTACAGAGGGCCTACTGGCATTACCAGAGGGTGATGTGGCTCAGTGCACCTGCAGCTCAGCCTTACTTCAGTTCTGAGGAACTGGTGGTGTCTCTAAATGCAGAAGGTATAAAGCTGCCTTTGAAGGACTTGCTTCTGATTGCACACCTGTGTCAGTAAAAAGTGTTTGAGCACGTGCCCCAAAATTTATTTACAAATTATATCTCCCACTGTGCGAACACATTATGTACCTTGTAGAACTGCACAAAAACAGGTGTGAGAAGAATCCTTGCACCCCACTTAACACCGGTACTGCTTTGGAACTCGTGTCTTTTCTTGCTTGCAGTTAAGGTGAAGCGAGAGGAGGTGGCACGTCTGCACTCTCACGGTGTGTAGGAGTCCTGACTGACCACTGGGTTCCTGGCAGAGTGAGCCCATGGGCTGGAGGCAGGTGGCTGGTGTACCTGGGCTGTTGGCCACATGCAATAGATGATTGTCAGCATACATTAACAGAGAGGACAACACCCAATTGTGACTTACAGAATGACGAGGGAGGTGAATGTTGTAGCCTCTTTCTGTTGGCTGTCACCATCTAATAAATACATGTGACTTTGGGCCCTGCAGTGACCAGTGTGAGCTGGGTAAAGCTCACAGCTTAGCCCTCAATAAGGTGCCTTTTCACAAGTAGAATCATAGAATGGTTTGTGTCGGAAGTGATCTTAAAACCCATCCAGTTTCAACCCCCCTGATGTGGGCAGAGACACTTCCTACTACACCAGGCTGCTCAAGGCCCCATCCTAACTGACCTTGAACTCTGACAGGGAACGGGCATCCACAGCTTCCCTGGGCAACCATCATTGTGAAGAATTTCTTCCTATTGTCTAATCTAAATCTTCCCCTTTCCAATTTAAAGCCATTCCCCCTCATCCTATCACTACTTGCCCTTCTAAAAAATCCCTCTATAGCTTTCCTGTAGCCCCCTTCAGGTACTGGAAGACTGCTGTAAGATCTCCCTGGAGCCTTCTCCAGACTGAACAACCTAAAGTCTCTCAGCCTGTCCTCATAGCAGAGGACTTGCAGCTTGTATCGAGCACCAGTTTCTCAGTTTACTATAACCCTTGGATGTTGGGGCAAAGCCAAGGAGCTGTGAAATGTCCCGGTTTGAGGCTGTTCTGTATTAGGAGTTACTGATGAAGCTGGAGGATGGTGGGGTGTCCAGCAGCCAGCTTCTGGAAGCTCAAAATAGAGGAATGGGTCTCAGTTGTGCATGGGGAAACTGGAAGGTTGGGCTGTGTGATGTTGCTTTGTTCCTTAAGGAACAGGAGAAGTGTCAACCCATCTCCCAGCAACTCAGCACAGGAGGGCAGGTCCTGTGGCTTCCCATACCCCTCTGTTTGCCAGTTCGTTCTGCCACTGCAGGGGGAGATCTTGAGGCACGCTTGGTGTCTGCGGTCTGAACAGGAGGCTCCAGCTGTCCCCGGTCTGCCTGCCCGTGCTGGGGCTGACTGAGCATCTGACTGGTCCAGAGAGAGACAGGCGCTTGTTTTCTTCACATTCTGCCCACATGTATCGAGAGAAAAGCAAGAGCTGGAGCAGAAGCCGTAGGTGCTCCCTAGGGCCTTCACATTCCTCACCTAAGGCCTTAGCAGAGCAGAGGCTCAGGCTGAAGTGTTCCTGTCTGCTGAGGACAAGGCAGCTTGGTTTCATGAGTTGCAATTTATGTAGCCTCAAGTTGCACAAGGGGAGGTTCAGATTAGATAGATATCAGGAAAAACTTCCTCACCAAAAGGGTTGTCAGGCAGTGGCAGAGCTGTCCAGGGAGGTGGTTGAGTCGCCCTCCATGGAGATATTCAAAAGATGGGTAGATGAAGCACTTTCACTTACTTAGGAATATGATTTAGTAGTGCACAGGTAAGGTTGGATGTGATGATCTCAAAGGCCTTTTCCAAAAAAGCAATTCTGTGATCCTATATGTTTGTTGTTTTTTTTTTTTTTCTCCTCAGGAGTCTTTTGGTGCAGTATAGCCTGAAGGGTTTTAGGTTCTGCTCATGCTTCACCTTCCTCTTTCTCTCCTCTCTGGTTTCTCAGGCTGTTTCGATTTCAGCCTTCATGAATGACTCTCATTTACAGAATCACCTGCATCTGAGTTGCTTCTCCCCTAAGACTGAAGCAGTTGAAAAGGGCTCTTGACAGAGAGCTAAAGAAAATACAATATAAATGCAGTGTCCAGTGAGCATGGAAGTTCTAGTGTTGCCGAAGGTGGGACAGGTGGGATGTTTCACCACCTCTGGTGTGCAAGGTGGAGGGGGCACTCTGGTGTACTGCCAATGTGACGAGCCCAGGTGTAGAACTGCTCACAGAATCGTACAATCATTAAGGCTGGAAAAGATCTCTAAGATCATCAAGTCCAGCCATCAGCCCAGCACCACTGTGCCTACTAAACCATGTCCCAAAGTGCTGCATCTACACTTTTTTTGAACACCTCCAGGGATGGAGACTCCACCACTTTCCTGAACAGCCTGTTCCATTGTGTCAGCACTCTTTCAGTGATTTTTTTTTTCTAATACCCAATCTAAACCTCCCTTGTCACAACCTGAGGTCATTTCCTCTCGTCCTGTCACTTGTTACATGAGAGAACAGACCAACACCTGTCTGGCTCCAGCCTCCTCTCTGGGAGCTGCAGAGAGTGATAAGGTCTCCCCTCAGCCTCCTCTTCTCTAGACTATACAACCCCGGTTCCTTCAGCCACTCAGAACACTTGCACTCCAGCCCCTTCACCAGCTTTGTTGCCCTTTTCTGGACACGTTCCAGCAACTTGGTGTGCAACTTGTAATGACTTCACACAGAAAGGTCATGTAGAAGTGAAGAGAGTTCAACATTCTGTACCTATTGTTTTATGGGAAAAGAGATGTGTTCCCTAGCTCAAAAAATCTGCTATGCAATCAAGGCCAATAGCAGCAGTTTTGGACTTGGACACTGGGATACAGCCAGCAGCTGGGAGAACACCAGGGTACAATCATCTAGATGTTGCAAGAGGTGGAACAGTAAGGGAAAGCTGTCATCTGCTGAGCTCAAGCTGCACAGGAGAGACCTCCCTCACAGTAACAAACTTGTCTGCCTCTTCTGAAGCTCCTATAAAAGCTCAGGAAGGATGTCAGTCCCTAAAACAAAATACGTACAGCACTGTGGTTCGAGGAAATTAAAAAACATGGTCTCAAAACCCCACAAATGAACAATCCCCTATGCTCAGAGAGCAAAGTGGTGTAGAAAATGCCATACCCAATTCTGTCATATCCACAGGACTTGCTTTGCATGCAGCAGTTTCATGAGGAATTTTTGTCCCTCATTAAAGCGGCTCAGTGAGACTGGTTCTTGCCTTTTCTTTTTTGATGCTTAAAGCACTACCAGACACAACTCTCAGTTTCCTGTTGGCACCTTCATCCCTCCAGAGCTCCTTTTATCTCCCAGCTGCAAAATGTGAATAACGAGCATGTTAATTTTCAAAAAGGTTTCCTGACTTTGCCATTTCTGAGAAGCAATCCCCACGCACCGCACCCCAGCCATCAGGCTCCTTCAGGAACATCACACCTTACCCCCATCCTTTGCAGGTAACCCTGCAGGTCTCACCTTGCCCCTGTCCTTCCTCAGACAGGCTCTATTCTTGGTTCATCTTTCACCAGTGAGAACAAACCTGGGCCACCCATGGATGGAGCTCTCCAGACCCTGTGGCTGCAGTGGGGAGCAGGTGAGCTGGGCTCCTCCAGCAGGGTCAGGACGCTGGGAGCAGAAGGGTGAGCTGGACCCAGTTCCAAAACTGAGGCAGCTTCCCCAAATTTCTTTTGTGCACTCAGAAGCAGATACTGTAGCTGCCCAGCTCCCATAGACATGCATTATGTTTCCATGTTTCTTCTGGTGTGCTTTTCCTGATGGTCCAGGTTAATTTTTTTCCTGAGGACATTCTGCTCTGCTTCTCCAAGCAACCTTTGTTCTCAGAACTAATTTTTTTAATTCCCCCTCATTTCATCCAAATTATTTTTTTTCAATTTATTAATTAAAAGAAGTTTATCACCAATGCTACTTATTTTTTCCATGCACCACTCTGCCCCCCATTACCTACTACCAAGCCAGGCTTTCATTTAACCAGAAGGTGTCAGGGGCAGCATTCCTCCTGGACATGCTCAGGCCTTAAACGAAGGGCTTTTATTTTCACAGTCCCCCTCTGATTTCCCCCCCTCTCTGTTACATAGAATTGTAGAATCGCTTGGTTGGAAAAGACCTTTGAGATCATTGAGCCCAACCATACCTGTCCACTACTAAACCATATAACAGAGAAACTCATCTACTCATTTTTTAAATACCTCCAGGGATGGCGACTCAGCCACCTCCCTAGGCAGCTGTGCCAGTGCCTGACAACCCCTTCAGTGAAGAAATTTTTCTTAATCTCTAATCTGAACCTCCCCTGGTGCAACTTGAGGCCTTTTCCTCTTCTCCTATTGCCTGTCACTTGGGAGAAGAGACCAACACCCACCTTGCTACAACCTCCTTTCAGGGAGTTGTACACAGGTTTGTGCGTGTGTGTACACGCATATATGTACATACGTACAGGAACAGAGGCTGCACCCTCAGGAGTTTCCCTGCCTGCAATAGCAGTGTCTCTGCTGGAGGGACTGGTATCTGGGTTAGTTGAGTCCCTAGTTAAGCAGCAAGGCTTGTACACATGCTTTTTCAATAACCTGGGATGCATCAGACACAATCCTCCCTCCAGCACTGTGTTTGCTGTCTGACTGGACCAGCTGCGAAGGCTGAAGTTTTGCTTTCCAGCTCTGGTGAAAAACCAGAAACAGCCATGATGCAACATGAAAACATTAAAAATGATGAGAAAGTTCTCACCTTTGCTATGGAAAGCATGGAAAAATGAGAAGGTTGTCAGAAACCCTGTTGTGTCAAAACAAATGAACACAACCATAGCTGTCATCACTCAACTGAACCACCATGTAAGTAATGCGACAGCTGAGATACAACCTGCCAAACCCAAAGCGATCTGTTTACCTGCTGCTCTTGTCTCGGACCTCCGTATTACAGCAGATCAGCTGAGTTAAGCAAAAAGTGTCAGTTCCTTCAACTGATCAGGACTCTGTGGAATGCAAATTGTAAAACCTTGTGTTGTGTGTTGCACAGCAGGTGCCATGCCTGGCCAAGACAGGTAGGAGGAGGAGGTGCCAGGCTCTTCAGGACCCTCCCTGGAGCATTTCCAGTCTCACAGAACTGGCAGGTTTAAGTAGTGACACCCTAGCCCCAAAATTTAGTTGATGTCTTGAACCCTGAGCAAGAAACTCCAGGGAACTCTGCAAGTGGCAGCTTCAAGGGCATCTCTGGGTGAGTTCCTGGCCGCTGGCTGAGGCATGACTTCCCCACACCATGCTTCAGGCAAACCTGAGTTAGTGTCTTTAGGCTTGAAGAGACGGGGTGGGTCTTTCCTGGGCCTGAAATCTCCACCTGCCCCAAACAAACCTACAGTGAATGCTGTTTGAATCCAGGTATTCCTTTCCTTGACATTCAAGTGCACATTTGGGAGATGTAGAAGACCTCCCACCACTCCACTGCGGAGCAAGAGATGGGAACAAGCAAAACTGACCCATTTTTTTCTAGTTTTCTACTGAAGTCTTCTAGCTGAAAGCCATGAGACATACTCAAGGCTTCAGCAGAAAAGAGGGGATAGCCTGACAGTGGGTCCAGGTAGGGCATTTGAACATCAGCACCGAGCACGCAGTGGTCCTGCACTGACACCCCTTGCTGCCTGTCTGCTTAGCTGGGGCTGAAACCGCTCCACAGCCCTTGCCTGGCTCAGGACATGGTGGCAAACACACCACCTTCCTGCTGCCATTTGTTTAAGAACTGCACTGGAAAGCAGGAGGTGTATGCTTGAAACGGGGAAGGGAAACACATGCATTTAAAAATACTATAAGTTTGAAGTATGGTCCCACCAGCACTGCACCACATTGGCCCACACAGCCAGAAACAAACTTCACCACCCTGCACCTATCAAGCTGTCTTCCAAGGGTGAGGTTTGTTAGACTGTGTCCCCTCCTGTCTAATTCATGCACAACCACCCAAGCAGTTGTCCCAGGGAGGGGAAAGTGGATCAAGAGCTTTAATGATGGGTGGTGGGGTGCAGTAGAGGAACTGCTTCAGCTGCCACAGAAGCGCTCATGGAGCAACAGCCCCAAGAAACCTTACCAAAGCAGCCAGTGAGACAGGACAGGACTCTCTGAGCAGCTTAAGCTGCCAGCAAAGGAGGATGTCCTGGCTCTTCCTCCTCCCACTCTTTTGCTTCTGTCGCCTCAACACCCTTCAGTGTTGTTGCAGGCAAGCAGTGATTTGGGTCACATACAGAGTCCATGCATACTTTAATCTTGGAAAACAACAATTAGTTCCTGGTTGCTGGGCAAGCAGGAGTGGCTTCCCCTGCAGCCCCAATTGCAGTGACACTGAGGGTGTGGGGCCTGCAGCTGGGGGAAAGGAAAGGCGGGACTGTGAGGCAAGGCCTTAGACTGGTTTACAACAATTGCATAAGCAACCATTAGGGAGGCCTTTAAACGATGAATAATGAAAGTACTTGAGTACCTTCCTGCTGGGTATTCTGAACACTATCCCCAAGAGAACTGCGTACGAACCAGTACAGACCATTTCCTTGGTATGCACACTTGTGCTATTTACTTTTTAAACCCTTCAGCTTGAATTAGGCAAAGCAAGATCAAAGAGATTCTCGAGCCTGGTCAGCTCCCTACCATAATGTTAACTGCCCCTTTGTAAAAGAGGATATTATCCTAAAAACAGTATGAGGTTTCATTTTTAAGTTGATAGGTAATACAGCTAGCATTGACTGATATCTTTCTGGTAGAAAGCTAGACACCTGTGGACTTATGTACATGTGATTCCATAGCGCCACCACTGGATATTGTCATGGCTCCTTATAACTGCCACAATCTCTCTTTAGCTGTCTGCTTTGGAACCAAGGTACTCCCAAAATACAAGGCAGCTCCAACTTCAGCTACAGCTGTTGATGGAGCACATGCAACCACCACGAGTACTGGAACATCTGAATAATGACAACAGGAAACAAAGCAAATACCACATCTAACAGAAAATTTAACACATCTATGTATGATGCTTTAAACAACCAAGGAAGCCTGGTCTCCAGTTATTGCTCCAGTGATTTATTAAAACAATAAAAGCGCAATGAGATGCACTAAAAGCAGTCCTTGTCATTTATCCATTTGACAGCCATCTGGGAGAGTTTCATTTCACTGTGAGAGCTATATTTTTACTTAACCTCAGGCAAAATACTTCCAAGATAAGAAAACACTGATCACCTTAAGGGGCACCCTAAGCAGAACAACAGAGATGCTCCCTTGACAACAAATGGAATTATGGAGAGAAGCTTCTGTTAGCTGACAACATTTGATACACTTAGAAACAGAAGAAAAAATTTTAAGGACCACAGCAAATTAAGGAAATCTAAAGGCTATGCTTTTTTTGGTTGCTTCCCAGATGTCCCTAAATACTGAAGTGCAATTTTGTGCTGGGTTCAATCTTTTCCAACTGCAGGCTACTGCTAGAAGATGTGATCGTGTTCTTACCCTTTCCTTGCATCTGAATCATATAGTGCTTACACAGGCAGAAGCTGAGTTTGGGATTACTTTTGGGGAGGACAAACTACAAAAGAAAACAAGATTGATTAGCCTTTCAGTGGCTTTGCAAATGGAAGGAATCCATCGTAAAACTGCATAACCCCTAGATTCTGGGAGAGAGGATTGGTGACAAAGCCTCTAGTGGAAACAGCCCCCAGTTAAACTAAATTAAGCACAACACAGAACCGTACTCGGAGTCAATTTTGCCTATTTTCTGTCCCTTGCAAAACTGCTGTGTTTGCTACTGATTTAGCTACTGTTTATCCAAACTGCACTTCCTGGCAGCACAATGCTGTTACCAGATTCACCCCACAACAAACCAACATGCAACTTTTGCATTATTCCCACTCTGACATGTTGCATTACTTCAGTGTGCAGCAGGACACAGTACTGGCTTAAGTGGAGTTTTACCTTTACATCCAGCCCCATGTCCATATCCTTGGCTGTTCCAGTATTTGAACTGGTGCCGTTTAGCAGATGGGCATGTGGCCATCTGCCCAAAAGAACTGATCTGAGTAGGAAAAGAAAGATGAAACAAGACTTTTCACCACACCCCCCCGCTAACTTTGAACACAGATCAGTTCCCTCTCCCACCGCAAAACTCAAACTACTGCTCAGGTTTTACCGAAACCTAAAAGGTTTACAAAGACAAAACACAACAAACTAAAACTAGGTTTTGTTTTTCTGCTCTGATTATACGCACCTCAGAGCAAAGGGCCTGCTATAAAGAACATAAATACAAACAGTAATATTACTTGTAACAGGGTGATATTGTAGTCAAGGTAAACAAATTAACTAGTAAAACTTCATTTAGAGATTCCAAAGTCTCGTGCCAGCATCATGTCATAGTAGATGACAGATGACCAGGAGACCAGATGATTTTGAGATCCCAATGGTTATCTTGCAGATTCAAAATACTGAATTCCTTTAATATTAGTTAATGAAAGCTATGAAATGTAGCAGAAAACATTGTTTAAAAGGCAAGAAAAACTATGCACGTGGCTAATGGCGAGGTGGAGGAAAGGACAGTCAAGTGCAGCATTCTTCTCCAGTTTTGAGGAAAGACATTTTTAATCCCTTTTGGGAATTTTGGGGTGTGGGCGGAATACAGCAAGGCCCAGGACAGTAGTGCTGCTTATTCACTTTCATGTTAAATGGAGCCTCTCAGGACATCTGGCTTGCTTCAGGGCAAGAAAGTGGGCATGAAGTGCCGTAGAGGGAGAATGCAGGCTGTGAAACCCCTCCAGCTTAGTGCTGGTAAATCAGTCTGGCTGAAAGATTCTTGCTCCGCAGCAGAATTCTTGGTATCTTTCTAAAACTGAAATTCCAGCCCATTAAGCGGTTTTAAGTCTGTGAAACTGCTGGAAGCAGGTCTGGCCTTGACTCTCTGAAGGAGTTAGGTAAAACAAGTAAGTGTTTTTATAGCAGCTTGTTTTGTAAGCAGTCACCAAGCATCTGAGACAGATTTATTTATTATTCATAAGTGTTGATCAGGCTCAAAGACTGACACATAATAATACACATATTTTTAAACAGTAGCTAGCACAGAAAAATGACAGCATGCTCAGGCCAGAACTAGTAGAAGATCAGTTTCTCCTATTAATTTGATGTATGTTTATCCTGGAGAGTGACTGGCATAGCAGGAAAAAGGCACCTTTACTTGCTAGGTTTTAGCCAGGACAAGTCCATCTAAGCAACTGAAGAAATCTTTCCAGGTATCTCTAGATGTTTGCATACCCTGAAGACTACAAAAATTTTGCAACTGTCTTTGGAATGATCAGAAAAGCATACGTGTCTCCCTGTCTCCTGAGACAGTCTCTTCCTTCTCATGTGTTGGACATCTGTCCTCATACAAATGACAGAATTTTAGCCATTATTAGAAAGACCACATACAGTTGGTGAGAGCAGTCCTGGAGCCACTCAGAGGAATAGTTGACACTGGGAACAGCAAACTGGCTCCAGCCAAGGATATGTAGCTGGGACTTCTTGTGGACAAAAGTAAAATATCTGGTAGAAAAAAATCCCAGTTACTATGACTACCAGATACCAAAAAAAGTGCCAAACAACTCTGAGAACTTTGGCTTGGTCAGTTGTTACAGGGACAGATATGCATGTTTAGAAGCAACACCGCTACTTACACAATGTACTGGCAGTAGCACAAGGAGGGTAAGCAATCACCTACATGCCCGCCAAAAAATCCTGACAGCAGTTGAAGATACACATAACCAGTAACAATTGCACAGTATATTTTCAAATAATTCATATTTTAGCCAGAGTCACCTTTTAGAGCTACCGAAGTTAGACTGTCAAAATGAAAACAGCAGTATAGCACCCAATGTGATGTTGATGTCAGAAAATTATAATAAGAAAGAAGCAGCAGCTTAAGAAATGCCTGTCTGGCAGACAGGTAACAGAGAGCCTAATGCAAGAATGTCTGATATATCTTAGTATTGGAGAAGTGACTAACTTTAAACAATAAAGCAAGAGTTACTCTTGCAATAAAAGAGACTTGTTTCCATTGAAGATACCAAATACTGCAGAAGCACTACACTTTAAGCTCAGTTCTGAGCAGTGTCACCAGAACAGCCAGAGATATCCACTTTCTGGGGCAATATACTGGACCTTCCCTTTATTGCAACCTAACTACACTTCTCTACAGTCTGCTGCAAATGCAAGCAGATACAACAAACATGAGAATCGGGTGAAACAACTGAAGTACCACCTCATACATGACCCCAGTCCTCTTTGAAGCAAATATCTATTTAAAAACCCTCAATATGTTTTGCCAAGAATTTCAATTAAAAATTAGCCACAAGTTGTTGTTCCAACAAGTTTATCCATATAATGGATAAATAATTTTCTCCATTAGAAAAGCTTCTCCTTTGTATAGCTCTTTCCCTCCCACCAGTATTTACTTTTTGCCTTTTGAGCTTGTTATGATTTGGTGATAAGATCCATGAATGTGAAACAGTCTCAGCATGGTCTTCAGCTTGATGTCAGATGTTTGTCTTAAAGCGTCCAGAATATCCTCTGAAAATACATCCATAAGAGTTCATGAACTTATTGCCTCAATCATATTTTGAATTAGTTTTGAAGAGAAACATTGGAAACTTTTTTTATTATCTTGAAAGAAAAAAGAAACGTCAGCTAAAGCAAGAGCTTTGCTCTATTTGATTACTCAAATGGATTCCAACTCCAAGTATATTGATACCTACTTTCATCACTCTTACTCGGGGTTGTTGCAATTAATATTTGACTACATACATGTTCCTCATAACTCTTCCCTAAGTAATCTGTACTGACCCCAAGTTTAACAGATAATCAACAAGTGCAATATACATTACTTTGAGTTAGGAATATCCATGACCAAGCTGTCACAAAAACTTCTTTCTATTCAAATCAATTGAGTTCTTTTTAAAGCTATTATTCCATTGTTCACAGCTTGCTCATACTTATTGTAGACTATTTTCTTCTGGCTTTGCATTTCGAAGAACTTTGTATTTGCCAAAACGACCATGAAATCGGTCATATCACTTAGTCCAATTCCTTAGTTTTATTGCTTAAATTTACTCAGCAGAAAGCATTCACCAGTCATTTGATTGCTGCAAAGCAAAATATACCTATACATAAAACAGGAGAACTGTATTTTAGCTTACTTAAATAAAAGTTGGGAAGATTTAAACATACAATAAATTATAATATTTGTTCTCTACAATAAATGCAATCAGATACCACGCCAAAGACGACTTATTTAGTCAGAGCAACAAGAGCTATTTTGGTAGCTGAAGAGCAAGCAGCTGCATGAATTTCTAAATGTGTTAAAGCATCATTGTAGCTCCTCCAAATTAAATTACTTAACCAAATTTGTAAAATTTAATCATACCTATTCTCTTTGTTGCAGTAATCCGTGAAATCACTTTCACATCTTGTAGCATTTCCTGCCCTGCTCTCCATTGCCTTGGCTTTAGAAGAGCCTACGTTATGATTATACTTGGACAGAATCTACATGAAACAAGAAAAAGGAATAAAATTTAAGAACTCAAAAGAGGATTACAGTTTATACATTTTTAATAAGTAGCATAGGACTTTCTTTTTGAAGAATAAAATTGGATAGAACTAAGCCATTTCAATTTTACTATTTTGATATTAAAACCTTTCAGGAAAAAAAAGGTATATTAGCTAACCTGTAGAACATCATCTGGTATCCTTGTTATTTCTGGAGAGGGAGGAGTATCAAGTAACTGGTCATATTGTTTTATTTTGGGAGGAGAAGGCTCTCCAAAATGTTTAAAATACTCATCAGAGCTCACAGCAAAAGGAATGCTATTTCCTATGTGTTGTTTATCTGCTGCACCATTCTTTGTCACCGACTCAATCTTTTCCCCCTGCTTTACCTCCTGCAAAAGAGATTAAATGCCTTCAGATATTAAATGCCTACTTGTCTTAGGTAAATCATTTAATAAACGTTCATACAAAATTACCATTAGAAAGATTTTCTATAATGACACAGGAAAAAGTAGTATTGGAAAAGAATCCCAAACTGACATCTGAAAAACTGCTTATGGTAAAAAGTCTGTGAAAATGTCCATAATTGCTATTTACTACCTTAGCTTCTGTTTTTAGCCACCTTGCTTCAAATTTTGGCACCTGTGGTGTTTCTGTATGACTGGGAATAGGCGGTTTATTTGTCTCTGGTGACTTTGCTAATACTGCATCATTTATTCTGGAAGAGGTTTTCATGTTAGGAGTACAGAACACAAATGGAGAAGCCATCCAGTCAGCTGCTGAAATTAAAGGGGGGTGGGGTGAGAGGAAGAGATAAAAATAAAACCGAATACATACACATACACAGTCTCACATATGTAAATATTATCAGTTTGAGCACACCAATTTAGTTTTCTAAGCTTATTAGTTTTTCATAGATCTATATATTCTAAAACACCTGTATCATTTTAGCTGATATTTTTAGTATAAAGAAACACCCAAATTCCAGAATTCCATAAAGCAGCTAATACAAATAAAAGTAATAAAACCAGTCCCACTACCGAATATAACTGAAAAAGCCAAACTTAAAACAATATTGCTTTGCTGCTCATATATCAAATTGTCACTTTGTCCAAGTTTTTCCACACATATTGCACCTCTCAAAAAAGTTTTAGCACTAATCTTGAAAGAGATAAGTTACGGTCTCGATAGCGTCGATGAAAGCAATTTCTTTCCAATCTTTAAACAGATCTAATGAGTATTCTCAGAAAAAAAAAAGACTAAGTTGGTAAAATGGTATTTTTATTTCAAATAAGGAATTGAAGGATTTCTTTCAAATAAGGCAGTTAGAAAATGATTGATCTCTTTCATAATTCTGGATGGATACAAGTACAAGAATAAGCAAATATTTATCCTGAAGTGAGGAACTTTCCCATAGACTCCACCAACATTTCGTTTCCTAGACATTACTATTCACACAATGACTGAGTCTAAATAAACTATATTTAACAAGAAATGCAGTTTAAAAGTTTACCGTGTCTTATGAAAAAATTTCTCGTGTATATTTATTTCACATATTTTTAACTTACCATTCTTAGATGCTACTTTTGATTTTGGCCTAGGAGTAACCATGATCTCCTTGGAGGTCATTTTTAATACATTCACTTCATGATCATCTTTAACAAACCTGAAAACCAAAGCCCTCAATTAGCTCTCAAGCATTATGAAGAAATCACAATTAAAGAAATACGGTCAACTTGATAATTTTTCTAGTACTTGGTAATCAACATGGAAGTCAAAAATTCATTTCCTCAAAGATAATTCTTTTCATAGCTTTTTCATCTGTGATTATACTGCAGCAATGAGTAGCATGTACATGTTCAGTCCATCCACAATTTATCAAACACACTGAGGTTTCAATCCAAGGCATAAAAAATATCCATCAAGAAAACAAACAAACGTGTCCAGGGCAGGATCAATTTTTTTTGTCCTAGATGATCAACTCTGCGTTAGGGGTACAGTCACTTTTATTTTGAATTGCCTGTTGCCTACAAAATTCTAAACAACAGGAAGAAACCTTTTTGACTCTGAGAATCAGATACAGAGCTTCTCTACAAAAAGCTTAAGAAAAAATCCATTTGAGGCAGTATATTTTAATTAGAAGAACACATTCAAATTTTGATTTTAAAAAAGGAATAATTTTTCAAGTCAGTTTTGCCTTGGAAGTATTTATAGATTCCTGAAACCATATGATTTTTAGTTTTAAAAATGGAGGAGAATAAGTATAACAAACACACTTGTTTGGATACTTTTCCTTTTTTTTTCTTTTTCTTTTCTAAATTACTTTTGCTTTCAGTTTTGTAGTAGGTGTAGCAAATTATAATATTCTTTTTACCTGCTTTTACACTGAAAACCTGAAAAACAAAATTGAGGTCTACTAAATATTTCTAAGAACTTTGAAATTAATTTTTAAGTGTTTTTCACACAATGCACAGCTTCTAGACAGATTTCAGGTAGGCACAAGACCTGGCTAACACAAGCAAGGGATATGAAAAGACACGGTTGTCTCTAAGAAATTCAGAATTATTACCTGTCTTTGTACCTGAAAATGACAGGTATAAAGGCTACCTCATTTGTACTATTTTTTTTTCTCATCTGGTCCTTTGGGAAGAGATTCTGCCCATTATGCAGTTTAAATTATCTTTATTTTATTAATTTTGATTTTGAATTTGCATGCTTTGTGTTGGGCTCATTTAACACGCTGAGCCTTCTCACCAAGAAGTGAGATGAGTGCTTTTTGGAGGTAGCAGGCTGTTTAACTGTTCCAACGGTTCTGACTGAACCACAAGCTAACTCTAACTTAATGAAGTAAAACAAAAAAAAAGTAAGCTGAAAGACAGCTAAACAGTTTAACTCTAATCACCTAATGTCAAGACCTGTCACCAATTCCGAACCCCTATGCAGTTTTAGCTTTAGTCACAAGTATGTCCACATCTGTTTTGGTCACTAATAACAATGATATGTGTGTTAAAGAGCAATTGATAACTAACTCTACACAGAATTTTAATATTATTAGGAGTACGGAAGACTGCTAGTGTTATTTTTTTTTAAATTATATAGAAATATTGCTAGTGGACTGTTTAATTGTTTCACTAGAAGCCACAAAAATAGAATCTACATTTGTTGATGTATCTATTCATAAATTACTTCCATAATTAAAGCTGAAGATCACATTTAAAACAGTTCTTATTACATAGGAAACATAGTGCAAACCACAAAAAGTTATAGATTGCAAAAGAACTTAAATTGTGCACTAACCTGAAGCATTTTTAAAATTAAAAAAAGCGTTCAAAATGTAACTGTTGCAGTAAACTGGATCTTTGGGGGACAAAGTCATTTAAGCTGTCATGGTTCTGAAGAACCTTATATCTGTGCCTATATTGCAAATATCAGGAGATTTAAAAAAAAAAAAAGCTGAGTGATTATTGTCACTACTTATATTTAATATGGTTCATTTTTGGACAGTTTCTCTGAATACCAAATATTTAGCTGCAGAACACCGAGTTTCTTTTAAATACTGTCAGCTTTTAAAATTGAATGTGTTGCTAATACTAACTATAAAAGAATGTTCTAACTACCTTTACATTACCTTAGAAGCATAGAAAAATACTTCTAGTCCTAAGGTGTTCTATATTTCACTACTGCAAATTTTTTCTTTGATTTTAATTAGAAGAGTGAAAATCTGATGATGTCTTTTCAACAGAAGACTGGAGCATAAAGAGCTAACAGTAAGGGGTAGCAGGACAATATAAGAGATTGCTATATCTATATCACTATTGCTATGATGAGGCGTTTTACTGAATGCTTTAGAAGTTTTTCCAGGTATATATTCCTAAAGCTTTTGAAACCTTTAAATTGGCAATGCAATATCTAGTGCAGACAACGTGTCCTTCAATCCAAATAAAAAAGCAAGGTTAAGGAAAGCAAAAGGTCAGATATACTGTGCATTTTCTCTTTGTAAATAGATTGTGGATGGAAGATTCTTATCGTGGTGCAGTCAAGGAAGGAGTATATCAGAGATGTGCTTCATGGCAGCGTTTAGCACTGCAAAAGGCACATGAAAATACAGATAGAGAGCCGAATAAAGACACAGGACTAGCCGCTGAGAGATAACAACATAACACCTGCTTGAAGAAGTTCAGCAGCAGAAAAAAATTTGTACAGCCAGAAGAAACCACAGAAAATTCAGTAGAGGAACAATCTGTACTTGAATAATTTACTCACTTCTTTGTTGTCTGAGCAGTTTTATGCATAAGTGATATTGTATAATCTTCATTCAAACACATGGTATGTTCACTGATGCCAAATTGTTCAAGTTTTGGTGTTACACACTCATAATCATCCATCTTTAGCATACACTTTGGTGTTTTGGGCAAAATACTGGGGGTCTGTGGTTTTGGTGGCGTCCTGTTCTTTGAATTTTCTTGATATGCATTTGTTACGTGCTGTCCTTTCTCTGCACTCCACAGCCTGGAGAAGGCATATTGTGAAAGGCCAAAATCAGAAAGCTGGGGATTACACAGCGGGTCTTTGGGAACCGGTGGCTTCTCAGTACAAGCAGGAAGATGAGGTGCATCACCTGGTTTTTCTTCATCAGATTTATTTTGGGCATTCATCGTTGAATCACTTTTAACTTCTTTTTCTTCCTCTTCTATTGGAGAAAAGTAATTAAGAAAGTGAATTATGTCAGAAGCTTCTGTTTTAAGGATTTATAAAATAAATTTGTCCCATTTGTGCTGCAGTGCATATTATTTTAACATTTTCTCAATGGTGATTTAAGCTAATAGAATCATCTCATACGAATAAAATCTAATTTAGATGCATCTCCCATAGTTTCTCATGCATGAGAAGCTGAAGCAGCATAATTCTCTGGGTTAATAAAATGCGTTTGCTAACACACTGTCTGAGCATAACTGCTACTGGAGGAAAAAAAACCCACAACATGTCATCTTAAAAGCATGCCTTAAAATCTAACTCCACATTTTTGTATTTTGGTTTATTATGGCAGCAATCACAACAGAATCTTTCACCCTTTGGATATTATTATAAAGCAAATATGGATGTACTTGGTCTCTTGATTAATATAAATATACACAAAGCTAAAGAGAAACAACTTAGAAAATTCCATTGGTCTTCACACAGTGTATTGTCAAGAAATATTACCTGTAGAGTCTTTGCTAGGTGGTTCGTAGGAATATTTCTGGAATAGCTCTCTTATTTTTCCAAGATCTGCTGCATTTCTTTGCATCAGTATTTCACTTGCCTTCATAAAGTCATGCACTGCTTGTTTTTCAGAGCAACTCTTTGCAAGACTGGCATTAAGATCTTCCTTTGTGGACACAGGTAGGGAGAGAAACCCAGAAACATTGGCTTTCAAATCACCACGTGGTAGTTGTTTACATATGAAGTGTTTTGGGAATAAGTATTGAACTTCAAATCAGATGAGGATAAGCAGCAAATTTAAATCCTATCCATAACTGAAAACTAGGTTACAAAGTATCAGGAATATTGGGGGGGGTGGGGGGGTGAGGGGGGGTGGGGTTGGGCAGTATGACAACTACTTAGCAGCAACCTCTCAAACAAATACACATGCTTTTACTCCATGGAAATACAAGATAACAAAGACTAATTTGGACTCTTACTTCCCATACACAAAGAATTAGTGCAGAGCATGGTAAACCTCAAGTTTATATCCTAACACCTCAATTATTTCTACACTTGCACATTCTTGTGGCCCGTTATTTCTATAACAGAAATCAGAAAAAAAGAACATTCTTCACAAGCTTAACAGAATGTCTGAAGGTACTGAAACTTCAGTGAAGATTTTCTTTATTTTGTATGCCAGTTGTTCCCCTATACCTACATCTTGGCACAGCTACAACTTCCTTGTTACCATTGTCCCCTGCTGTTCTAAGCAACACCAGTGATTGCAAACTGATAAACACCACTAAATCTACTTTAATTCACCTAAATTTTTTGGGCACTACCATGCCATCTACAGCCATTATCATAGAATCACAGAATGGTTTGGGTTGGAAAGGTCCTTAATGATCATCCAGTTCCAACCCTCCTGCCATGTGTAGGGACACCTTCCACTAGGTCAGGTTTCTCAAAGCCTCATCCAACCTGGCCTTGAACATCTCCAGAGATGGACCATCCATGATGTCCCTGGGTAACCCGTTCCAGTGCCTCTCCACCCTCAGTAAAAAAAAATTCTTCCTAATATCTAATCAAAATCTCCCCTCTTTCAACTTGAAACCATTACCCCTTGTCCCATTGCTGCACAGTTCAGAACTGCTAACTAACAAAATTGTATTGTGGTTTAATGATCAAAATAGAACCATAAGTTTACGGAACAGCTCCCTCCCAGTTTTTCAAGAAGGAAGCAAGTTAAGACAGTACCTTCAGAGTCTTTATTTCACAATGGAGGTCATGTAAGACTCTTATTGGAGATTCCTCTTCATAGTCTTTGATATGCATGTTCACATAAAAGAGTTTGGAAAGGAAAAAGAAGCATTAGTATTTTAGCATGCAAATACATTCTACATCAGAATGCAGTCTCCTATATTAAAGATGTTGCAGTCATATGTTGAGTTAAGATGGAGAAAACTAAAGAGACACTAGTTCATACCAGGTATCTTGTACAGCTTGAGACTGCAGTCTGCACAGTGTGTTTAAATAAACAGGCTTCCATTTTACTATTGCAACTAATGTTGTAAAAATAAATATACAGCAGATATTGGTACAACAGGTAGGTCCCTGGGCTGTCAAGGATTATTTATGCTAAATGTTTATGCTTAAAGACCTTGAACTTCAAATAATCATAGAAATTGAAAGAAGTGATATAGACATCACTGAAAAACATATAACAACAAAAAGTTGAATTCTTCTACCTTAATTGCGTATGGGCAGATATTAGTATTGTTCACTTATACAGGCAGTCATTTACTGCTTCAACTGGAAAACAAAGTTAATGCAAATAGTGTCAAAGAGGACGCCTGCTATGTGACAAGACAAAGCACAGAAATAAATCTAAGAATCTAGTTACAGAGAGCAGTCCTGTAGAGGACTTGGGAGCACTGGTTGATGAGAAGCTCAACATGAGCTGGCCATGTGCATTTGCAGCCCAGAAAGCCAATAGTGTCCTGGGCTGCATCAAAAGAAGCGTGGCCAGCAGGACAAGGGAGGTGATCCTCCCCCTCTACTCTGCTCTATCGAGACCCCACCTGGAGTATTGTGTCAAGTTTAGGAATCCCCAACATAAGAAGGACATGGAACTGTTGGAACAGGTCCAGAGGAGTACCACGAAGACAATCAGCGGGCCAGAGCACCTCTGATATGATAACAGGCTGAGAGAGCTGGCCTTGTTCAGCCTGAAGAAGAGAAGGCTCTGGGGAGACCTTATAGTGGCCTTCCAGTACCTGAAGGGGGGCTACAGGAAAGCTGGGGAGGGATTTTTTACAAGGGCATGAAATGATTGGATGAGGGGGAATGGCTTTAAATTGGAAAGGCAAAGATTTAAATTAGAAATTAGGAAGAAATTCTTCACAATGAGGGTGGCAACACACTGGTACAGTTTGCCCAGGGAAGCTGTGGATGCTCTCTCCCTGGAAGAGTTCAAGGCCAGGTTGGATAGGGCCTTGAGCAGCCTGGTGTGGTGGGAGATGTCCCTGCCCATGGCAGGGGGGTTGGAACTGGATGATCTTTAAGGTCCCTTACAACCTAAACCATTCTATGATTCAATTAGAAGCTTAAACTATCTGTACAGAGAGAGAACAAGCCCTGCAAATATGTTTTCCTGTCTCAGTCCATGAAAACAGTAAAAGCAAGAGTGCAATTCCTCGTTCACTCCATTTTTCCCTGTGATAAAAGCTCACTCACAGAGGAGCTCAGAGAGACAATAAAAGGAGAAGCCCAAACAATTCCCTGCTGAGCTACTCCCAAGCCCATCCCCAGCATAACAAGCCACCATCTACGCACACCAGAGGAAGAGACACAACAGCAGGTGGGAACCCAAATCATAAAACCATAGAACGGTTTGCCTTGATACAAGAAGTGGTTATTATTGCAGAGAGTGGAATATTTTGATTTAAGGAGAGTTCATTTTCTGTACAATTGGTCTTCGAATTAACTTCAGCTAAGTGATACCTAAGTATTTTTGAAAGTTAGACAAACACAGACTGTTCTTCTGATAGTTTTTATTTTAAACTAGTGCTGTACCCAGACAATACTTCTTCACTTATCTAAAAAATTCAGGGTAGAACAGAGAACTAGCTCTGAAGCTCTAATTAGAGAAGCCTGGGTTGTTATGAAGTTCATAATAAAATTAGTCCTTATAAAATAGTAGAATGTGCAGGGAGAATTTAAACATATGAATATAAGTGGTATATATATTCTGTGACTTGTTATTGTCTCATTGCACATGATTGGTGGAAATCATTCCCTCATGAGCCCAGTGCTGCAATAAAGGATGCTGCTTTCCTAAACTCCAAAACGAGTCTTAGAGAGTTTATTTAGTGGCATTTATGGTATCAGGTTTGGAAGGGACCTGAAATATTATACAGTTCCAACCCCCCTGCCATGAGCAGGGACACCTCCCACTACACCAGGCTGCTCAAGGCCCCATCCAATCTGGCCCTGAACACTTCCAGGGACGGGGCGTCTGCTACTTCCCTGGGCAACCTGTGCCAGTGCCTCACCACCCTCATCGTGAAGAATTTCTTCCTAATGCCTAATCTAAATCTTCCCCCTTCCAATTTAAAGCCATCCCCTGTCGGCCGATAGCCCCTCCCCAGCCTTCCTGTAGGCCCACAGGACTACAGATCCAGGATTCCCGAGGAACCTCCCGGGCTATCCCAGCAGAGTCCTTAGCCGTGGTGCCACCCATCACCGCGGGTCACCGGCAGCAGCTCCCCGGTCCTCCTACCAGGTCGGGCCGCATTGCCGGGACGGCCATACCGGCGGCAGCCCCGCGAGGGGCAGAGGCAGGAGAGGACGCGAGGCCTGCGCTTACCCGCGTCCTCCCTGCGCAGGGCCCTCTCCAGCTGCTCCACCTCCTTCTCCAGCGTGAGCGCCAGCCCGCGCAGTCCGTCGAAGAAGCCCTTCGACAACTCCATCGCCTACGGGGAAGGGGAGCACCGAAAAGCCTCCGCCCGAACTTCAGACTGACCGAATGGGCTTTAAGAGCGTTATCAGCCGCTGGGAGCCGCCCTGAGGGGAGGCGAGAGTGCGCGCCGCCCGACGGGACAGGTTGCCGCGCGCCACCAGGTTCGAACCCCGGGCAGCGCGCGCCCCATTGGCGCCGCCAAGCCCCGCCCACGCACCGCCCGCGCTCGCGAACTCTCGCGAGAACAGCCGCC